>OU862910.1:31972473-33172473 GCA_917880885.1 Limnephilus marmoratus
AATATTCCGGTTGAGAGTGATAAATTGTACAACATACAAATTGGGTTAGATAATGAACATTTACATTCTTTTAGCAAGATTTCTGGAATGCCATCAGGTCCGGTACTTTTTTTGTTAGAAAGGTTATTTAAGGATTGGTAAACCTCTGCAAGTGAAATTTGGCAATCATTCAAGTCAATATTACAGTCATAGTTAAGTGGAGGGATGGTGCATGATGCATCAGAATATACAGAGGAAAAGTGTTTAGCAAAAAGGTTGGCGATGTCGTGACCATTTGTAGCGTGAGTTTCATGATAATACATACTTGAAGGGAGATCATTATCTGTACGCTTTTGCGCAACAAATTGCCAGAATTGTTTAGGATTTTTAAGTAATTTTGTCTCAGTAACTTCTACAAAAGATTTATAGCATTTGGCTGATTCGATTTTAGACAGTTCCCTTAATTGAGAAAATTTTATAAAATTTTAAGTTGCCAGTTTCTTTAAATATCTTATGAGTTTTCTTTTTTTCAATTATTAAATAAATCTATAGCACGTATTACACATTCATTAAATTTAAATACGGCGTCATTTATATCAGAATTTAAAAATAGTTTTGTCCAATTAATCAGGGAAAGATATTTGTTCATGTTAAAATAGTCACCATTAAGATATTTGTAGTGATACGAGACACTTGGTTTCAAAGATTCAAATTTAAAAAAAATTGTGATGTTAATAGAGAGAGGTGGATGATATTTATCAATAGGTAACAACGAGACATCAGCTTCACTTACTATGACATTAGGTATGCTAGTGAAAATTAAGTCCAGGCAAGAACCTAGATAGTTAGTGACTGGATTTACTTGAAACATATTCATAAAGGCAAAAAAATTTACAATTTCAATAGCTTTTGGGAAAGATTACTAGTAGGAGTTTTGACCCCTTGGTTGTCATTCAGCCACAATATTTTAGGTAAATTATAATCGCCACAAATAAGTAAGGAATCAGTATTTCTAGAGACACGCTCAATTGAAGCAGTACGCGACTTGTAGACTTCTACCGAAGAGGAAGGAGGAATGTAGACACAACCAAGTACAAGCTTTTTGGTACCAAATATAACACATAGGAACAATTGATCAGAAACATTGTCAGATGTTTCTAGAATATGGCAAGGGTATTTTTTATTTACACATATCATCACTCCACCACCTTTACACTTCACAGAAGAAGTAGAACGGTCACAACGAAAAATGTTGTAGTCAAACAGTCCAAGTTCAGCAGATGAGACATTATCAGAGAGCCATGTTTCGGTAAGAAATAAAAAGTCGTAGTGACATACACTGACGTTACAGCGAATAGTGTTCAGTTTTGTATTTAGGCCACGAACGTTTTGGTAGTACATTGAGAAGGAATTATTCATAGAACGATTCTTCAGGTTCAACCTAAAAAATTTATCCTAGAAAGTTCACGTCCCTCAGCAGCTTGGCGGGCAGGGCATTCTTGAGCTCCAGTTTTGTGGGAAGCCGTTTTTCTGAAGAAAGTGCAGGTGGCACATAATGGAGATTTCTCCTTTTTGGGGCAAGCATCACGGTTGTGACCAACTTTGGCACAGTGGGGACAGGTGGGTAAGTCTGCTTGGCACTTGGAAGCTATGTGGCCATATAATTGACAGTGGCCACATTTCAGGCTATCTACCCAGTCTCTTACACGGTGTAGCTGCCAGTCAATGGCAAGTTTTGAACGGGATATTAGAGAATGACGAACAGATGAAGGTACTCTAAAAATGTGGTTGCAGTTACCAGTGCAAGGGCCCGATTTATGAGAGAAAGATATGTTTTCTTTTAAATTTTCTAATGAGAGACCGGTGTCGTTGGAAGATTGATGATGAATCGCCGAGACGAAATATCTCGAGGGAGGTCATGTATAGCAATACGAGGGAGGCGAGTTGGGGCGATCGTTGCTTTTAGACCAGCTTCGGATAGAGCTGGAGCATTTGCCAATTTCGTCGCTTCAGCAGAAGTGCTAGGGTGGATTATCACCCCACCACTTTTCAGTTCACGCATACCCGTTACTCGTATGCCAAGTGTGGCAGGATTGACCGCAGTTTTCAGGGTTTTCATGGTGGTCTTGGAAGTGGAATGGGTGTTGTTGGCCGGAAACACGAGAACTGAAGGTCTAGCAGGGCCAGGAAGAGCATTATTTCTTGTAATTAGCGGCAAGCAGGGAAACTGAGTTCTACTGGTATCAGAAGTGGAAGCAGCGACAGTATCCCAGGAACGGGTGGGCGCAGACGGTGTTTTATTAGGCATGCACTTGGATGTAAACACAGTTAGGGCACCTTCTAGTTTACCCATTTCCAGAGCCATCATATTGGAAATGGAGAGAACACTGATGAGCTCCTTTTGAATCCTGATTTGCCGATCTTTAGTGGCTCGGCATGAAGGATCCGTTATAATTGCCAATGCGGTCTGGACCCTCTCAGCCAGCTGCTTGACATAACCTGCCGTGTCACATTCAGGTATTGGGGGTGTCTCAATAGCGGAAACTTGGGCAGGGTCACTCCTGGGAGGCACCTCATCCTCTTCGTCATCAGAGTCAGGAGCTTGATAAGGCGAGCCAGGTGGTTTTTGCTTCATTTTGGAATATGGTTGACGAAAGATTGTTTACTTTGAATAAAGCCCGGCACAAATTTTTATTTTGCACTTGTGATAGTGTATTATAGTTTTTTGTGGTTCGTAATTAATGCTGAATCACTGTGTAGTTATAATTTTCACTTTAACTATCACTTTGTAGTCTTTTGCAACTTGTACACTTTATTTTATTACCAATTTATATGGGAGCAAAATAAAAACAAACATCTGTCACTCAAAGTTATTGTTACCATCAATTGACTCAAACAATGCACCATTATTTGCTACGTTATTTAAAACGTTTTGCGTTATTAGAATATATAATTTCAGTTAAAGTTAACCAACAAGGATAATTGGTTTGGAAAATTTTATGAGATTCTCTTCATGCTTCCTGTATTATTTTTGCATGGAGCATTTTAACCTGGTTATTTGATATTGTAAATTAAATTAATTGAATTCAGTTGAAGTTGATAATACACCTCTAAAATCTAGATACTTCCCCACCTTCCTCCTCCGCATCTCCTTCCTCTTCCCACTACCGTTTGTCTCACAACATACCCCAATTTGGGGATGCCATAGTCTCATTGGCTCCAGACGGGAGCCAATGAGACATTATATTTACATTAGCTCCACATTTGACGGCCGGCGTAGTTCAGTGGTAAGGCTCTTGACTCGGACTCCGAAGGTCGCGGGATCGAATCCCGGCGTGGCAAATAAATTTTAATTGATTAATTTGTGTTATTTCACAATTTATTCATTTAAAATAATATATAATATATTTGCGGTACGTTCAGATAGAGAAGATACACTCAGTATCGCCCTGATGTAAGACCACCATTAAGGTGGTCCAGGCCTACATAGTAAATTTTATTTTTTCAAATATAGATGTAGCCACCCATTTTATTTGTTACACCTATCATTCCTATTATGTGTAAAAAATTTCAGCCCCCAATATTATATACAAGGGGGTGCTCATCGAGTTAGAAGTTTCTGACAAAAGTTCTGAATTTTAAGTAAAACACGTAATTTAAGGTTTATTAATATTACAAGTATTTTAGCCAAATAAGTTAGTATAAAACGTATTTAAATTTTAACAAAATTTGGTAACAAAGCAATAATTAACATAATATTAGTCGCAATCTTTCAAAAACATGTTTGTTAACTCCTTTTTGAATGTTTCAGTAGAAACGATCTTTCTGTTTTGTTCAACGATGTGAAGTAAAAATTGCTTTTGTTACTCATTCTTAGTGAGTATCGTATTGTAATCTTCAAATAGTTTAACACCTCTCTCCTTTGACTCAGCTTTTGCCTTGAAGGTAATCAACATTGTTAATCCAAGTCTCAGGATTTAATTACAAGAAAGAGTCCTTGACATCAAGAACTAAGAGCGTTTTCAACGTTGTTTGTGTTGCAAAAGCTTCTAATGTAACCTCTGAGGCAAGCTTAGCAGAATCACCTCGTACTGAACGATTACTGCCATCAGAATTTATTTTTTGAACAATGGCCTGTTTCTCAGCGTCAGGCACCTTCTCAGTTAATAAGGTAAATGCGACTAGTTCATCTGACAAATACCATAAGTGACGCTCTAAGACACCCCTAGCTGCTGCACTGATTTCGGAATCAATGACTTCGTACAATTTTAAGCTATTCCAAAGTATTAAGTTATTTACAGGTGCATCTGCTGCCAAAGACGCTTCGATTCAAACTTTAGTGTAGATGATAACTTACAAATCGAACAATTTGTTTTTATTCTCTCCTGATTAGTTTAAATCTTGTTACGATCAAGCGCACTGGTAACGTATTGTGTAAATATGTCACTTGTAGACAACTAAACGCACTACAAACTCATCTTTGGACTTATCCTCTAATATGCTAGCATTACTTGAAGTGCTACTGAAGCTGCACTCAAGTTCTAACTCTTGTCTCGATACCACCGAAGATGAAGCATTACTTTCAGCAGCCATTTCTTTCAATTCTTCAGATCTTTGTTTCCATTTTAGAGAACTTTCTTTGACCTTTTCTAGTTTCTTGTCAATTGAGGTCATTATCATCTTACGTTCTCATCATTGATCGATGAGAAACGCTCTTGTCTTCCGTAATTTTTTATCAAATTCAAAGCGCTTGCATGGGCAATATCAAAAAGTTTGTCTAGTTCTTTTTTAAACAAATACTCTCCTTTTCTTTGTGCTTCAGAATTTTTTCCTCTATTTTTATTTAATAGCAGCCAGTTCTTAAAAAACTTAATCAGTTTTTCAATGCAGTGATTTTGTTGTCTGGTCGGAATACTAGATTTACTCCATACTTTTATAAGTTCTTGAATAAGTACAAGCGCGGAATCTTTCACATTTTTGGAATCATTTAATATGTAGTGATAACGGAGTAAAACTTGCCGAAGAGTAGGATGTTGGTTAAGCCTTAACAATGGCTTAATATCTCGAACCCTAAGTAGAAAAATTTCGTATTTTTTTCGAGTAGATGAATATATTTTACTACACTGATTCACTTCACAGTCTACTAAATAAGTATCAAATACTGTTCAAATGTGTCTATAAAACTCTTTAGTAGTTTATTTTAATATTTATTTAATAGTTTAACACACGAAACTGGCCTGTAGCAAAAAGTAAAAATTAAGCTTTTTACACAAAAAATTCAAAAACAACACTCGATTGAGCACCCCTTTCTACTTGAGCTATCTCGCTGAAATTTTACTATGTTATTTCTATGAATACGTGTAACAAATTCACGGGGTGGCCAAATGAAAAATAATGAAAAAAATTTTTGGACCACCTTAACCACCATTCAGAATCGAAACGTTGCTTGAAATGGCTTCTGCCGTGTTTGGTGACCAGATCTGAATAGCCAGGTACTTCCCCACCTTCCTCTTTCCTGTCTCCTTCCCCTCCCCACTACCTTCAGCCTCACAACATACCCCAATTGGGGATGCCATAGTCTCACTGGCTCCAGACGGGAGCAGTTGGGACTCTTGTGCGGTATTCATTTAAAAAAAATACAAAAGGCTCTGAGGAAAATAATTTCCCTAAGACCTAAGTCTTATTTGGAGATGCTCTGTGTAGTGTCTTTTTAGGAAAAATAAGGAGAGGAAGTTATGGGAAGGAAAAGAGTATAAGAGGTGGGTAGGAATCTGGGGGTCAATGTATCTAGGAGTGACGGACATATGAATCCTCCAACTGCGGTATCAAGAGAGGCCAGCTGGAGAGGTCTTGGTTAGGTCTCCCTCAATCAATCTCTCTCGATCTGGCCCGCCATGCAGTAGGTGGGCAAACGCATTGGCCGCCAAGACCTAGACAAAACTAGCAGGGGTGCCCATGAACCCGGGCACCCCTGCTAAGTCACCAAACGTAGCGATCCCCTTGGGGTGACCTATGGCAGGGGTGTTGGTTATCCAATAAATGGTTCCAAAGGCGGCGGTACCCATATCCGCCTCCCAAATTGTAAGTTGGGACTCTTGTGCGGAATTGTTAAAAGGATGTTTGTGTAAAAGCGAAATCGCTACAAAAAAATCTCGAGTGAAACCAGGTAGGTATTACAACTAGTATATTAAAAACCTAATACACTGTTTAAATAACAAAACATCGAAACCTCCCAGAATGTGGCTGCTTATAGGGTGTGAGAAGAAACAACCAAAGAAGTTATATCACGGGTAAAACATAATCAAAACCACCCTCGCTAAATCTCAAATGCACCAAAAAAGTGAAATATCCTTTTACAAATAAATATTCACAGCGCAGTGCGTACCCTCGCACCCAGTATCCAGAATACGCTATACAGCATACAGTATACGGCACGGGACGCGTGAAAGCTTTTATAGAAATATATCAATGTTTTTCTGCGACAAATAAAGGCGAGATCGAAATATCCCCATGGGAGCCGGGACACTTGGAGAATATTGGCTGCCGGGCTCGCTCTACGTGATGTGTGGTCTCACATCCCAAGCTGGGGTTGCCTGGTGTCCCATGCCCTGTGTCCTGTTTCCTATGTCCTGTGTCCTGCTTTCCGGAAACACGTTAAGCTTAAGCGAAACAGATATGTAACTGTTATTTGATTTTGGGTTACTGTTATTCTTTCTTTTATTATTTATACGGGTGTGAGTATCCTTAATGACTAAAAACGAATATTTGTAACGTGTTGATAAAAAAAATATCTTCATTTGTCAATTATGTCGTGAATGGGTTGGTTTTTATATTTTATACGCCAGTCTATAACTTAACTGAAGATCGTGTTTTAATTTGAAATATTAACCTGATCGGTGCAACACAAAGATTTGAAATATAGATGTGCTATCCGCAGTTTTTACTAGGTGGGACTGCGCTTTTGGGTGTCACCGATATTGTTTACCAATTAACGAATAAACTAAACAAACGTTAAACTAAGGGTTGTTTCAAAAAATTTGACGGATTCATCTAATATTTGAAGTTGATTCTCACGTTCTGTGTAAGTTCTATTCAAGTTCTATTATTTTATGATTATAGGCCAGTTACTTCATAAAACTTAAATAATCACAGAACTTGAATAGAACTTACAAAAAATGTGAAAATTCACTTAAAATATTTGATAAATCCGTCAAATTTTTTGAAACAACCCATTCTAAATGAACGAATTCTTTCCGTATTCAAACTACATTGTTTAATTTAATTTAATTTTATTTTTTCAAAAGAACGAATAACGAAATAACCCGACAATATTTGAAAATCTCCTACTACCACCACAGTAAGCCGAAAATGTTGCTTAAGTTGTGATGGAGGACTTAGCCAGCCATCGAACACGAGCGCCTGGGTGGGACCCACACTCAACCACTGACCGGTTCTGTTAACCAATACTAATGCACACCTTAAAAAAAATCAACGAAATGAAAAAATTCTTTTCGTATGCAAACTACTCCGATTAGCAGTGGCGTGCACAGAACTTTTGGTGAGCTAGAGCGCTAAGATTAAAAAAACGACATTATTGATGTTGTTGTAGCTGAAAATGAATTTTATTTTTTTTCGAAATTTCAATTTTTTGTATGAAGATTTTTTATCGGGTACGCATATGCCTACCCTGAGTAAAAAGTCTTCATAGAAAAAATCAAAATTTCAAAAAAAAAAAATTCATTTTCAGCTATAACAACATCAATAATGTCGTTTTTTCAATCTTAGCCCTCTAGCTCACTAAAAGTTCTGTGCACGCCCCTGCCGATTAGGTAGTAGTGCGCCGACAGTCGCGCGGACACGATAGCATATCTCTTTTGTATTTGAATATCTTTGGAGCAACCGTTGCTTGATGAAGAAAATGGCTATTAGATACAATTGATTTATACTGAAGCCCTACTGAAGCCCTTGTGTTGCTAACTGAAATTACATTAGGACTTACAATTTTATAAAACCTCAAGTACCTACCTACATCTTTACTATGGATGTGACTATTCATCTGTACTTGTTTGTTAACAATGCTTATACTGTTATTTATAAATTTATACTATTCTATTCATATAACCACATTCCTACGTAAAATGTAGTCTACATGTATCTGTTGACAAACTAACAAAGTAGTTCAGCAAATTTGAATGATAAAAAAATGGCTTGCAGTGCTTCCGAAAATGACTTACAATATATTTTGAACATTTCAATGCTTAGCTGCGGTTTATAACAGAAATGAACAATTTGCATTCCAAGATTAATATCTCAAAATATCTAACAATAACACCACTATAAGGCAAGTAGATAGACCGCTATTTATTTAGGCAAAGCAAAACAGCAAATCTTTGGATCCCGAAGCGCAACATCACCACAGCAACATCGCCATCACCATTTACAATTCAATTATTGCTCCACACTTCAACTACTGTTCAAGTATCCTTTTCCTTTGTAATGAAAGAGAACAGAATAAATTTCAAATTCTCCAAAACAGAGCATTACGAATAATACTCCGAAGAAATAGATTTTCAAAAATAATTAAAATGTTAAAGGAACTTAATTGGTTAACAGTGAAACAAATACTGACCTTGAACACGTTGATATTTATTCACAAAATATTAAACAACATGTTACCAAAATACTTCACAAATAAAATCGTATACAATAAGGACATTCACAGACATTACACAAGGACTTGCAAGGAAATAAGATTAAACAAAAAGGACAAAACGAATACGCAAAACAGTCTGCTGTACAAAGGAATTAAGTTATATAACACACTACCAGAAACTCTTAAGTCCTCACCAATTGAAAAGTTCAAGATGGATTGTAGGAGCTACATAAAACAAAAACAAAAAATTTTGTGATTTCAAAAAATTTTGTGAATTTAAAATATTATAATTAAAAAAAACTGCAATATGAAATATTATAATCAATTAGAAATTTGTAAACTTAAATGTACAAATTACTAAAATAAAATTCAAATAAAAAAAATAAAAAAAACATATTGTCAAACCAATGTTCCTGACGGTAATGGCAAGTAATTTGTATTTTTCATACCATATAGTTGACCATATCGAGCGGGTTTTTCAGCCAACCACACACCTACAAGGTTTTTTACACTCCATTTTAAGAATCATCAAACTCACCTATTTTTATCGGTTGGCTGATTGGTTTGAGCGCGATTAAATTTCCTGAAGTACGCGGTATTTTTTATTAACGATAAAATCATTGACGCCCGCGGTATAAAGGTGCTATAAAATAAGCGCGCGTGTCAACATAATTGGTTCCTTGTCATCTTAACTAATTGGTAGGGGTTTAACGACGATTCGAGTTCAAATGCTTCATGCAAAATTGAACATAAATGGCATGCATTTTATAGATTCAATAAGTAAAACAATATCGATTAATTCAATACATATCTAATTTTCATGATTATACCCGTTTTCCCAATAGCACTGATCGTTGCTACCAATATGTATATACTCCTATATATTTTTTTGAAGGCGAATAGCTCAAGAGATATAATTATACCATTAGCTCTTAAATTCGGATTTTTTTCTTCAAAATTGAAAATCTTGTCTCCTTTTACGATTGCGCTGTTTTTGTTAATTTATTCTTTTTTCACTTAATATTTATTAAACTTATTGTCTATGCATTTTTATATATTCACTAGCTGACCCGACGAACTTCATTCCGCCTCAGATCAAGAACTATTATTTAGCTGAATTAAATTCAGTTTTTTAATAATTTAAAAATTACACAATGAAGCAATTATCGATGCGCAACTGTCAGTATTTTGTTTTTGTCAGTATCAGGGATGGCGTTGTGTACGGATTTATATTTTTTGTGATTTTCTTACTTTCCACTTAAGTAGTGATACGCTATTCCCGTAAGTATGGAAATAGCGTTTCATTTTCTTTATACGTGGAAGGAGATTTATTATAATTATTGTATTTTTCCTTTGGAGGGGTGCAGACATTCGTTCACCGTTTGTCTCATTTTCGACTATTGTCATTTAGTGTGTAAGAAAGTGGGGCAGCATTATATTATTATGTTTAAGAATAAAAGCAAAACAATCAGCGCATTGAGATATGACGTTTTTGAATTTTTGGAATTTACTCATAATTCAATTTTAAATTTATCACAATATTGCTGCAGCTCTTTCAAAAGATGAGAATTGGTTCCATACAAAATGTAGGAGAAAAAGAATTTTCCTCATAATTTTTTTTTCGTGAATTTTTCCGATGTTTTAATAGCTATTCTGCTGTTCGGGGCGGAGACAAATCCGACAAATCAAAGATCATAAAAATCGGTCAATGATTTGCGATGTTTTTGTTAATTTCTTCTTTTTTCACAAAATATTTATTTTTATATATGCGTTCCATGCATTTTAATATATTAATTTTTTGTATACTTTACAAATATGAAGCACTTGTTTCGAACTGTTATAAATCTTTTTCAAAGTTTTCCTTTGTATTTCTTGCAATTTTGTATGAAATAACTCGTTCTTAGTTTTTTAGAATGCAATTGATTTTTGGTGTTAAAGCGCCGCATCCCCGCTCAAAACAATGAAGGTGGGAAGATATGTAATTATGAATTGAAGTGAAAATTGTGAAAGCGTTTAATAAAACGTGACTCGTTTAAAATAATGCAAAAATCTCATGGAAGGCGTCTTAAGTATCATTTACAGAAACATTGTGAATTTAACACATGTAAAATAAGTGAAATCAACGTGTTTATAATAATTTTCGGAGCATACTTTGCGATTTTTTTCTATCGAGGGAATTTCATATTATTGGCGTTTCATATTATTGACGTCTAGATATTATCGTAAAAAATAACACATATTTTTTTAAGCGCTTAAAAACTTAATTTTTTTTTTACATGAGCTCCACACAGGAGGCCCGGAGGAAAATAATTTCCCTCAGGGCCTATGTCATCTTTGGGGATGCTGTGTGGAGGGTTTTTTTAAGGAAAGGAAGGAGAGGAGAGTTCTGGAAAGGAAAAGGGTTTAAGGGGTGGGTAGGAATCTGGGGTTCAGTATGTCCTGGTCATCCGTCTCCAAGACCTAGACAAACCTCACCCATGAACCCGGGCACCCCTGCTAAATCACCAAACGTAGCGAACCACTTGGGGTGACCTATGGCAGAGGTGTTGGTTATCCAATAAAGGTTCCCGGGGCGGCGGTACCCATTTCCGCCTCCCAAATTGAAATTGTTTAAGGGAGATATGTAAGAAATCGGTAGAAATCCAGGCAGCGACGGCTTAACTACTATGGTTCGTTCAGGATTTTTTTTATTTATTTAAGTTATTTACTTATTTCCAACCTTGAATCATTTTACTCTTATACTAAAATTCATCTTCTTTTCAGGTTTCTTCCATTTATCATCTATGTACAATAGTAAAATGCGCTTAAATTTAAGAAAGATGTGAAGCGTAATTTTTAATTTATGTAATTGTAAAGTTTGTGTAATACTTACACAATGTAGTAACTTTAATTGCCGATTTTTTATTTGATTATATTTTGTAATAGATAATATTATGTCACCATTGTACACAATGTAAATAAATAAAATATACATATTCGGCCTTACTGATAAAAAAACACTTCCAAACTTTTAAACATGTTTTAGTTACACATTGAATAAGGACTGCTTTAGCTAAGATTCGATTTGGTATTAATAAAAAAAGGTCTTTTTAACTGGCTGGGAAAGAGCTGGCAACGTCGCATTTTGACACTTGAGGTTCCCGATACGATAACTTTTAAGTTTCTGAAATTAAAATTTTTCATTTTATAAATACTAAAATACATTTCAAATACAAACATCTAAAATGTAATTTTATCTATTTTCATTCGTATAAAATTTTCACCATCTTTTTTAATAAGACAGATTATGTATAAAGGTTTCATAAGTTCTAATACATAATATAACGTAATATGAAACAAAAGGGCAATTAAAATAACGAACAGTTTGTAAAAATTAAAATAAAACTTTACGATTACAAAAATAAAACAATTTTTTTTGAACATCTTCACCGATCTATAATACATTTTGTATGTAATGAGTTATTTTGACTTCTTTCATCAGGGAAGCTTTATTTTTTGTTCTTCTTGTAGAGTGATTATTATTTTTGTTTTGATGTTTATTAAGTTTTCGCATAAATTCTGCATTTTTTTGGCCGTTAAACACAATTTTTTGTAAAGTACAATAAGTCAGTTAATTATACAAGGCAATTTTCCAAGATCAAAATACTGCTAGAAAAATTAATATCCGGAACAACGGTGGTATTATGTCATTTTTACAGGAGTCCAATCCTTCCAAGGTCTGGAACTTTGGTGATTTTCATAATAACATACTTATAGGTATATCGCGTTGAAAGATAAAGTCAATCTGGAATCTAAATTACAGCAAAAAATTAGGTAAATTGTAAGGTTGAATGAAGTAAGAAGGAGAAGGAGATGAGAAATAAAATGAATAATGTAGACGGTTGGGAAGTACGTGACTGTACAAAATTTTAAGCACCGTGTAATGATTTTTACATGAAATAACACCATCTGACCAGCAACCTATGTATTGGGAGCCGAGGATCTTAACCGCTCGGCCACTAAGGTAGTCATGACTACAGGCATCCCCTCTTGCCCTACTTCAACAGCCTTGATCCACTGCAAGCATGACCCATTTATACAGCTGAACCTGTGCGTATAATATTTTTCCGAGCTTCGTCTGTTGCGACCTTCTGGACGTATTCCCTCTGGACTTGCCGATAAAACTCCGTACGGCGGTCTTACGTCTGACACCTTACAATACACAACGATAAATATTTTTTAATAATATATTTGTAGGTGGCTGCGGGTGGTCAGGGGCTGAGTTGGCATCGCATTTGGGTTCCACTTCCACCCAGGCGTCGTGTGTTCAATTCCTCCAGTCCTCCATCACGACGTGTGGTATTTGATGAAAAAGATTTTATTTTGAGAGGCGGGCTTGGATACCGCCACCCCGGGTTAATATTTATTGGATTACCAACACTTCTGTTATAGGTCACCCCAAGTGGTTCGCCACGTTTTTGTGACTTAGCATGGGTGCCCGGGTTTATGGTATGAGATTTGTCCAGGCCTTGGCGACGGATGTTTACCCGCCATGCGGGGCAAATATCGTAGCGTGGCGGGACGGATCGAGAGAGACTGGTTGATGAAGACCTTTTGACCTCTCCAGCCGTACTCTCTCAACCGATCCGCCTTGCACCGCAGTGGGATGGATTCATGCCTCCGTCATTCCTGGACACGTTGAATCCCAGAATCCTATCAATCCCTTCACAGAACTTCTCCTCTCCTTCATTTCCTTAAAAATACTCTAAACACAGCATCCCCAAAGACGACATAGGCTCTGAGGGGATTTTTTTTGTTTTCCTCAGGGCCTCCTGTGTGGAGCTAATGTATAAACAAAATGTTGTCGGGTTAACCCGAGAATGAAAAATTACAACATCTGTCAAAAATATAAACAACAGAAATTGATATTTGAAACATAAAATAATTCATTAATTTTTATCGATTCCATAAATGTTTTTTACAATCTGTTCGAATTTTGAAAACCAAAGCAAAATCCCTGACCTAGAGAGCATTGAACCCGAGTTACCCTATTACACAAAAATACAGATACACACCACCGAAATTATTATTTTTAATAAGAAGTATATATGTATTCTACTGCGTGGCGGGCCGGATCTAGAGAGACTGTCGACGTAGTCCTCTCCAGCCAGACTCTCTCGACCCGCTGCTCTGCATCTATTGCACTGTTATATGTATATGTCTGTCACTCTTGGACAATTTGACCTCCAGATTTCTACCCACCCGCGTACTTTTTTCCTTCCGAAAGCTTCACCCCCCCCCCCTTTCTCTAAAAAGACCCTCCACATAAATTCGATGAAACGGAAACGAGCGACACTAAAAAGAGACAAACACATGCATCTATAAGATGTAGCCTGCGAGAGAATGAGAAAGACGAATCGGTGTTCTCTTTGTGCGGTGCTTCGTAGAATAAAATGTAAAATAATTTTTAAACTTGGTAGCAATATTATAAGAAATAAACCTATAATCATCCTTCTCCTGATGCTCTGCATTCGACTCATTCTCTCGAAGTTTGGTTTTCTGAAGGTTTTACTTCTACCGCGTGTGATTAGCACAAGGATTTTTTCCTCATGGCGTGGAGCTAATGTCCAATGAAAAAAAAAGAAAAAGTTATCCGATATTAATATTTTCATCTAGGGGAGAACCACCATGAAGAAAACGTTCCATGAAGAGAAAATTGAACATTGTGCCAAAACTAACAACTTTATTGACACATAGATACCCATCGTATGCTTGTAGTGGTGCCGCGTTGGTTTGCGGGAAGAATGGTTACAGCGTTGTCAGTTCGCTGCCGACAGTCGAGGTGTAATGTGCTGTGCTTCGTTTTTTTTTTCTTCGTGAATTTTCTATGTAATGTTCAAACACGTTCATGTAATTTGGGAGGCGGGTATGGGTACCGCCGCCCCGGGAACCATTTATTGGACAACCAACCAACACCCCTGCTACAGGTCACCCCAAGTGGTTCGCTACGTTTAAGCAGGGGTGCCCGGGTTCATGGGATGAGGTTTGTCTAGGTTTTGGTGGCGGATACGTTTGCCCAACCACTGCGTGGCGGGCTGGATCGGAGGAGACTGATTGAGGGAGGCTTTTTGACCTCTCCCGACCCTTCGCCTTGCACCGCAGTGTGAGGAATAGATTCATACGTCCGTCACTCCTGGCCACACTGACCCCCAGATTTCTACCCACCCTTCATACCCTTTTCCTTCCCATATCTTCTTCTCCTTTCTATCCCTTAAAAAACCTTCCACACAGCAGCCTCAAAGATGACATACTCGTAGGTCCCTAGGGAAATTGTTTTCCTCGGTGCCTCCTGTGTGGAGCTAATGTAAAAAAAGCACGCTAATGTGTTTTTAGGTTATGTTATCAGAAATTATACAAATGGCCATAGCAATTCTTGTGGATGTTGAAAAGCTCGAAAAACTCCAAGCTCAAGCTTCAATCATATAATCATATTTCTCACAAATAATATGATCAAACACAATACAATTTTTTTTTTATTATAATACTTAGGAGTTCAAGAACCTCCTTTCATTGAATTTGTTTATTAATATTCGCAGTAACGGTTCAAAGAAAACACAACAAAGAATTTTTATTTTTTTAATTTATTTATTTTTTCAGGTTCTCCATAAAACAGTTATACACCAAATTATTTAGGAGAAGATTACAAAATATAAGAGAAAAAAAGGCCAAGGGGGCAGTTTCACTATGTTGAGACGTATGTCAAAAGATAGTTACTGAACTCTCTATAGGTAACATTGAAGATGTCAATGCTCAATGCAGAATCGTTAAGCAGTTGAATTGCTCCATTTAACGGGGCATTCTGAAAGGAAGAAGTTATCGCTTTCGGAGCATAAAAAAGTGTGTGGGATCTCCCACGAGTATACGCGTTAGGGACATATAGGTTAATCTCCTTCAACATAAGTGGATTCAGTACAGTACCGGAGATCAGTTAAAAAAAAAGTTTCCCCAAAAATATTTTTCGGCGGGCTTCTAAGGTATTAAGATCGAGCATTCCTGTTAAGAACAACGATGGATACAGGAATGGGTAGTATGTATATTCCCTCATATACATGTAACGCATAAACCTTTTTTGTACTTTTTATTTCTAGGATATGGTTTTGTTCAGAAGGTGCCCAAATAATGGAGCTGTATTCCAGGATGCTGCGGACAAGTGCTTCATATGTTCTTCTTATTTCAATTCCATTAGTAAATGATCTCGCATTACGAATAACAAATCCGAGCATTTTGTTGGCGCGGGAGACAATGTCTGATATGTGAGATTTGAAAGAGAGATTTGATTAAAAATTCGCGCCAAGGTCTCGAATCTCGTTTTTGCGTGTTAGTATAATTTTATTAATATGGTATGGGAATAAAAATGTGTCTTGTGATCTTGTAAATGTGACGACACTGCATTTCTGGATGCTGAATGGTAAGTTATTCAGTTCCGACCATTTGACAAGAGAATCAAGATCTTTCTGCAGAAGAATGGAATCTATATTACTTTAAATACCTCTGAAAAGTTTAATATCGTCAGCGAAGAGGAGATATTTTGAGCGGTTAATGGTCTTGCCTATATCATTAATGAATAAAAGAAAGAAGAGGGGTCCTAGATTCGATCCCTGGGGAATCCCGGAGTTAGTTTTGTATTCGTGAGAAAACTGGTGTCCGTAACTGACAATATGATGTAAATGATACAAGCATTACCATAGTAATATATTTTCATGATTGTAAATAACTTGTTTAAAAAGATTTATAATAATGCTTCGCACAAAGAATAAGAAATTAAATTATTTATCTAATTTACAATTTATTATCAGTGACATTTGGATCAGTTTTTTTATTGAACTACATAGTTTAATCAAATCTACAGTAACGCGTCGCCCAAATAAGACTGTGCTTTAAGTCCGGTCCCCTCAATTCGAATGACGTAAAAAGTGCACAGTTTTAGTGAACCACTTCCAACGCGCCGCGCCGCCCGCCATCTGGACCGGCCGTATCTGCGACAGACGTTTAGGGCACTTGGTTACTGCCCATATGATGTGCGGCAATTTGCCTGGAGCACTACTTACCCATCCCCCACCCATCTACCCATCGCCATCGCCCAGCATACCCAGGCGTTGACGTCGGCAACGAATAAAATACCACGGTGAAAATAACACATGGCAATATTACATTTGTTAAATTACACACGTTGAAATATATGATAATCCCTTGATTAAACGGTTAGAGGATTTATTTTTATAGGCATTTGGTTTCATTTTGCAAAGAAATAAATTTGAAATTAGGTTCGAAACGAAGTAATATTAGGTCCTTACATATGAAATTGGCGTTTTGCCGTACTGGCAACTTTGATCTCAAATATCTTCTCTTTATAATTAATTGGTTTTGTCCTTAATTATTTTTTTTCTTTGCGTCACTTAGTTTACAAAATGGAAAACTTGAAATATTGAGTTATTTACGAGTACGAGTTCCATCGTGGCACCAGTACTGCAGAAACGGCTCGAAGGAATAATGATGTATATGGCGACGGTGCCGCAAAAGAAAACACAATGCGTTTTTGGTTCCAACGTTTTCGTTTCGTGGACGGGCGAGACAAAAGTTGATAATGAAGAATTGAAAGCTATTGTGGAAGCGGATCCAGGAAGGTGAAAAAGCTTGAAAGGTGGGTAACTCACGAATTGAGTGAAGCAAATCAACAAACGCACGTTAGAACGCTAGACCACACACTGCACAACAGACGGCTACCAAATTAGAGGAGCTTCAATTGGAATGTCTAAGACATCCACCGCACTCTCCGGACCTTGCCCCAACAGGTTACCATTTTTTTAGAAATTTGGATAACTTCTTCAAGGGAAAAAATTCAACTCCGATAGGGCAGTCCAAACCGCCTTCAAAGATTTTATTGATTCCCGTCCGAATGGTTTTTTTAGTAACTACGCCGTTTCCCGGAGAAGTAGGCAGATAGGACAGACCGCTACACAACTCTGTCTTAGCACACACTCCTTGCTTTATTCACATCGTCTTATACATACTATGTTATTCTAACTCTTCAGATGACCCGACTCAAATATCTGTTAATCAGATAAATCAAAATTTGCGCCAAAATATAAAATTTTTAAGATGTCAGAGGTACAACGATCTAACTTAATCTATGTTTTTTTTTTTAATTTGTAATAAATTTAGTACAAAAGTTAAATAAAAATGATTTTTTAAAACGCAGCATGTACAATTTCACCGTGCGTATTTTTTCACGTGTAATTTCTTCCGTGTGTAATTTTAGCACATGTAATATAATTTTACCCTAACTCCGCTTCCCACGCGCCCATTCGCCGTCAATCATACGGATCACACCGAGTGTAAAGAGAGCGGTGTGCGCGATGTGTACGGTGTGTATCGGTTCTAATCGGACTGAAAGGTGACTTTTTGGGTTTCATTTGCTGATTGAAAATATTTCGTTTTCAATTAAATTGTTTAAATACAGCTAATAGCTATATTTGATACATTTAACTAATTGAAAAATCATTGTAACATCGTCTTGAGTGTTGCATTATAAAAAAGCATTTTACCTCACGGCCTTTATACCTAATTACGTATATTTTGTCCGTCTTTGTTACTTTGTGATAACCATTGTAGAAAGGAATATATTTAACTAGCTGACCCGGCCAGGCGTTGCTGTGGCTAACGAAACACAACGCTATCTACTGAAAGGTTACCCAATCTTTTAACTCACACTGCCATCTGTTAATTTGCATACAAATCAAATCGATCAGTCGCTCCATTTATATCATTTATAGAGTTCCCTCTATGCGTTTCTATTCCACTTAATGAAGAAATTGTTTCTCCCTGCGTGTCCTTTCTCATTCGTCCCGTTCCTCTTCCATCTTACCTTCCTCTCCCGCGTTCCCTTCCCTTCTTGCATTCCCACTCCGCCTTTCCTCTCCCCACTCCCCTTGTCCGCTTCCCCCGTCCCGTGAACACCCCTCCCGAGTTCCCCTCCCCCCTCCCGGGTTCACCTCACCTTCCTCCTGCGAAACATCCTCCCGAGTTCCCCTCCCCAGTTACGCTCCCCCTTCCGGGTTCCCCACCCCCTTCCCGCATTCCATTCATTCAGTCCCGGTACATTCAGTTTTCAAACAGCTCGCGTGCCGCCTATTGCAATTTTTTAGACAAACTTCATAATGCCAGAGCTCATCAGTATATATAGAAACCTTCGCGGGCATGCACACATCAAATCCCCAAAGTTTGAATGAAATAGGTAAAGTACATTTAGGCGATTCATTTTTATTTATATATATACTAGCAGACCCGGCCACACGTTGCTAACGAAACACAACGCCTTTACCCAACCTTTATAAAATCCACACCACCGCTTGCCAGCTGCCCGATGCCCACTGCCTGAATTGAATATTAAAAGCATGTATGATACATAAAAACCTTCCTCTTGAATCACTCTATTGGTGAAAACCGCATGAAAATCCGTTGCGTAGTTTAAAAGATCAATGTGCACATACATTTTGAGCGACTTCATTTTGAACTATGTAATGATAGGTAGAATAGATAGAAGAAGAAGATAGAAGATGTAACTGTTTTGTACTTTCAAACACTTAAGTTCGAAAATACATGAAATTTAAACCGATTAAAGATTCAATATAATCTGAAATATCTTACTGAACTAGTCCAGAACCCGTAACTCTTGAGACAAGAGTTAACCTCTCAACACTGTGCTATTCACTGCACTCATAGATAATTGCAAATTAAATTCCCAAATGAACATTTTCTTAATTCAGAAATCATATTTCAATAAAATCTTCGATGATTTATGATCCTTTGTGGAACAAATGAAAAGGTTCCATAAACGGCGTCCCTTGTAAGGGCCTTATATAAAATCTTCTTAACTGGGTACTTTCCATACAAGGATGATACCTGAAAGCACGAAGGTTGTAGGTCTTGTAGGGCTAGGTAGGTCCTCCCGAATGGGTGTCATAAACCTTGCATGAGTTTTGGCATACTTTGACACTGCCCTTTGCCCGCTGTATTTTATTCCCTATTGCCGCCTGTAAAAAACCTTACGGGAAGAAGAAAGGTTCGGGGTGGGTGATTTATCAAAAATTTATACGACCAAAGTTTTCGTAGGGCGGAGCGACATTATAGGTTCTGCCTTGTCTGAGACCGTAGCTTATAACACTGTCACTAGTTTCCCTTGCCAATATCCTGGAAATTGGTTCGGCTAAAAGATACCATTCAAAATAACTGTCTGCCGTCTCAAAAAAAGGAGTGAAACGAAATTGATATTAGGTTGAATTATGTTTGAAAAACGTCTCTTAATCATTTTTAACGTAAGCGAGTGACGTTTGTGGTACAATGGGGCATTTCCAAGTTTTTTTTATTGCTTAAAAAAATTAAGCAAAAAATTACGATGATTACAGCATTTTTATTATTATTTTTATGTTGACGAATAAATTTTCTACAGCGAGTCAAAATTTCCCATTTTTGAATTACCGCTAAAACGATGTTTTGGGGCGGGGCTATCGTGTGACGTCATGAGCGTGGACGCTCACTGAAAGTGTTAATTTATGTTGGCCAAGCTGAGCGACGCTTGTGACGTCACATTCCGATTTTAAAACCATGGGCCGTTTTGATTTTGTCCATTTTAGACCGCTTTTAAAATCAATAATATTGAATAAAAACATAAAAAAACACGTTTTTAGTCGTAGGATGAAATTATTTCTAATTTATGTTATACATGGGGTGAGGTTTGTCTAGGTCTTGGAGGCGGATGACTAGGACACACTGAAGCCCAGATTCCTACCCACCCCTTAAACCCTTTTCCTTCCCAGAACTCTCTTCTCCTTCCTTTCCTTAAAAAACCCTCCACACAGCATATCCAAAGATGACATAGGCCCTGAGGGAAACTATTTTCCTCAGGGCCTCCTGTGTGGAGCTCATGTAAAAAAAAAATACTAGCTGGTACCCGTCATGCGTTGCAATACCATTCAAAGAAATAAATTGACTCTCCCTACATGTCCTTTCCCGTGCGTCCCCGTTCCCTTCCACCTTTCTCGCCTTCCCCCTCCCTCGTCTCTCCCCTCTTCACGAAACCCACCTTCCCCCTGCCGTTCCTCCCTGCCGCCAAAATACATGAAATACACACATTTTCATTTATACAAATTTCATAACGCCAGAGCTTACCATTATTTACAGCCCATGTTACTCGCTGATAATTTAGCTTTCTATTGGTGAAAGAATTTAAAAAATCGGTTTAGTGGTTTAGGCGTGAATTTATAATATTAGTATGGATTGGTATTCACGTAATGTTATTGAAAATTAGGTGTATTTACTTAATAAGTTAAATTTCAAAACAGTTTGTATCTATCCTGACGAAGGCACAGTTTTACTGAAAACGGCCGGGTGTTAATATTTAAAGCATTACATGACGCCGATAATTTAAAAAAAAATGTATGGGCTTGACCAACATTCAGAATTGAAACGTTGCTTGAAATGGCTTTAGCCGTGTTTGGTGACCAGATCTGAATAGTCAGATACTTCCCCACCTTCCGCTTTCCCATCTCGTTCTATTCCCAATTACAACATACCACAATTGGGGATGCCATAGTATCACTGGTTACAGACGGGAGCAGTTGGGACTCTTGTGCGGTATTAACATAAAATATGTATGTATCTCCACACATGAATACCCGAGGAAAAAAAACCTCAGGGTCTGTTTCTGTTTGGTGATGCTGTGTGGAGGGTCTTTTTAGGGACAGGAAGGAGAGGAAGTTCTGGGAAAAAGAAATGTCTGTAATCTGGGGGACAATATATCTAGGAATGATATATGAATGAATCCATCCCTCCCACTGCGGTGCAATGCGATGGGTCGAGAGAGAAGGTCTAGGTCCCTCAACGAGTCTCTCCCGATCCGGCCCGCCATGCTATAGGTGCGCAAACCCGTTCGCGGCCAAGACTTAGACACACTTCACCCCACGAACCCGAGCACCCCTGCTAAGTCACCATACATAGCGAACCACTTTAGTTTAGGGAACGTACCCATACTACGAGACCAACTTTTTGCAATTTTTAACCCCCCCCCCCCGGTGACCAAAAACCTAAGCCCGCCGCCGCTCATTTGTACCAAACGTGACATTTTGAAGACCCCCCCCCTAAACGTGTCACGTAGTATGGGTACGTTCCCTTACTTATGGTAGGGGTGTACAAAGAGTTATAAAAAGAAATAATCAATAATACGTAAAAGGCTTATCGGCAAATTTACAACAAAAGTGGATTGATTAATGACTCGGAAAATTACTTGTTCTCTAAACAGCCATAAATGCAATTATTTGAAATAATTTGCTAATTTTTACTTTCCATGAGCATGGTGCTGTAATGAGATACGTGTTCATAAAATTTAAAAACGAATATAATAAATTACCCTTTCAGCTAACAATATCTGTGTGAAAATGATTTACGCTATCCAAAACAAAAGTTTAAATTTCTATCAAAAGTTTCTATCCAAATCATAACTGTATGAGACCACTTATTTGTTTCACACAAATACTATAAACAATAGGGCGCTGGACTCCGATCGTCACTTCGGTTTCGGGAGATAATAATAACTCAGAGACTTCTTGGGTAATGAATATAAATATTTTGTGGGTGTTAGAATTATGTATTCACATTTGAGTTGTACATAATTAAAACTCACACACGCCACCATAGTCAAAGACGAGAGATTTTTTTTGATCATATTTTTCACCTACATAATTAAAAAAAAACTAACATCACTGAAGAAGTGGGTTTAAAAATTGTATTTATTTTCAAAACTTACAAACTCCATACTCTCAAAACTATCTTTCTCTAATTCAGCCAATGGGAACTAGCTATTACGATTACAGCTGTCATGGCCGTGATCAGTACGTTTCAAACCATCCAATAGTTTTTTTTTGCAATTGCAATTGTTCACTCATCGGCTCGGTCTAACGGTACGAGCCGATCCTTGTGTGAATGTACGCAACGGTTCGGCTTGCCAAACATGAACTCATTCGTAATCGATTGACCTGCAGAGAGGTTGGGTTTAAATTTAAAAAAAAATTCCTTTATCTAGGGAATTTTCCCTAGATATACCGTCACTCTATGAGATATCCGAACGTCTGTCATCTGCGCCTGTGTTAGACGGAACCGCCGAGAAAATGCGTGTGTGAATTCTGCGCCGAAACGGTGAATTCGTGTATGAAATAACAAATAGGTCCAAAGGCTGTCCTTAATTTTGCATGCATAGTATTATTAATAAGAATTTTTACACGATTAGGTACCGCAAGTAGTATCGGTGATTTCAAATAATAAAAAAATAGCATTACAAAGATATAATGTGACATGCATATGGTAAAGAGAAAAAAATTTAATTACTGTATTAACCGACACCACCACAATCCAACACAAAAGTAAAGAATATTGAATCTGAACACAATTCCCAAAAGCGAAGACTTTAACATCAGCAATTTTTTTTATTAAGCTATAATTTTTTAATTCAGTAAAAAAAACGCTAAATTTGTGCTATTTTGTAAGCAAGTATCATGAATCCTTATAACGACAATATACTTCTACGAATTATTCGTCATCAATTATTAGGCACCATAATGCACACCAGGCCCGGACTGGGAGCATTTGGGGCCCTCCGGTAAATCCTGTATAGGGGCCCCCTAACGTGTGGTGAGGGGGGGGGAAGGGGGGCTCAGAAAACGGTGGGTCCGGATAATTTTTGAAAATTAGGTGCTTGAAAACGATGAAAACGCGTTTCTACGCTATATTGGCACCTATAAAGAAGAAGAAATTCAGATAGGTTTTTATACTAATATTATGATTTTCGACTTTTGTTGAATTTATTATATATTGAAATAAGAAATTCACAGTATTTTTAGGATACCACAACACTACTAAACACATGCTGTAGAACTGCCAATAATTATAACGGAGTTCAAAATAAAGGGTAGGATTTTAGGATTTTTCACACCAAAGCATTAATGAATTATGTCAAAATTATGATTATACAATTATGAAGTTTTTTATACAGTTTATTTTGTTTAAATTATAAGAATTAATTAGCTCTATTAGTAAAAACCTTTAAAGTAAAAAAAGCAAAAACTAATATTGTCAAGTTCTTAGTACATGACGTAAAAATGTAGAATAAATAACAAAATTTCAAAAAATTACAACCCATAATAAAAATAATAATCTAAAATTTCGATGACCTTACCTACAGTCGTGTCATCGTTTTTCTCTGAGGTTGAGCTTGATGGTTTTAACCTCGTAAACATTGAACTGGCACACTGGAAATCTTCTTGTTTCGTTTTTCTTATTTTCCTCTCTTTTTTGAAAACCACTCTTGTAAGTTCTCTTCATTGTTTTTGTTCCATTCGTAATATTAATTAATCAAATAATGTACCACAACTCAACTCTAAACAAAAAATTTAATTTAACAATTTAACTAAAAAAAACTGCGCTGTAAATTTAGCAAACCGCATTGCATAAAATCGACTTGTAGTGGCTTGAAAATAATAGTGTGGGGTGGATGTTATTATAAATGTAGAAAAGGGGGGAGGGGAAGGACGATATGCGCTTGCGCGGCCCTACTGAGTGATCAGTTAGTCTGATATGACATCGCGGTGCAGTTGTCGGTATTAGTTCATTTGTGAGTTGTCTGCTGGACAGTGGACACACGACACACGTCACCGCGCAGACGAAGTGGATGACAGTGAATCGTATAAAGCTTTCGTATACACGGCGAGAACGTTTAAAATCTGTCATAAAGAATCGTATAAAACATTCGTATACACGCAACGGTTGTTGGACATGTTCTATTTTTGGAAAATGTAATTTTTATTCGAAAATGTAAACAAACATTACCAAGAACACAAAATAACTACTAACAAGACAAAAACCTCTTTTTGTACGTTTTGTGGGGCCCCCTCGCGCCGGGGGCCCTCCGCGATCGCGGACCTGCGGACCTGGCCAGTCCGGGCCTGATGCACACGTTGTATCCTGATGGAGAAAAATTGTTGGTTTTGAAACAAGTCGATTATTTGATTGAATGGTGGATACAAAGTATTTTATTTTCATCTATCTCCATCTTCTTAATATATAATTATATAAACAAATAAAAATTGAATCTGCATCAAATTGGATAAAAAAAATTTTGTGTTCGTTATTGTGAGCGCAAGGTTTGTGTAAAAGAAGCGGTGAGCTCTGCCATTAATTAAATTTGTATATAAAATGCAATAAAATGCAAAAGTACACGCGAGCTGTTTGAAAACTGAATGTATGGAATGCGGGAGTGGGGAGAGGGAAGGTGGAGTGGAAAAGCGTGAGGTGAAGGGGGTGCGGGAGAGGAAGGGGAGGCGGAAGGGGAACGGGACGAATGGGAAAGGACACGCAGAAAGAAACAATTTCTTTATTAAATGGTATAGCAACGCGTACCGGTAACTCGGTAGTTAAATTAATAATCATTCAGAAATATCCTTCACTGTACAAACATAGCGCGCGCCGATGGAATTAACTGCATACTGTTACAAGAGTTACCCTTTTAAAAACAACTTTCAAACCATTCTACCCTTAAATGCATTTCTTTGCCCTATCCCATTCTTATCTACCATAAGGCCACGTAAAAAAGTTAAATTCGAACAACAACTAAACTCCATATTTTTAAAAGTACATGTGGGTTGTTGGTAAGAAGAAATTTTCTGCAGGTAACAATAGCTCACTTGTAATAGCAGAAAGATCTTTTTGTAAAGGGTGGCGCAAAACTACTGATATGGTTTGAATCTTAAGAATCTTAAAACTGTAGTTTTGCGCCACCCTATATTACGCACTGAAACCTCCCAAACGGTGAGCTCTGGCATCTTGAATTAGTAATTAGGTTTTCTGTTTGAAATATCTGGAATTCTAGCTCACATATCATGAGTCTGTTGGCTTTTAAAGTTACAATTATATAATTATAACGCATTGTTTTCCCATGAAATAAAACACGTTAAAACTCAGACGAGGCTGGGTAAAGGTAGGTAGTATAAATAGGTAACAGGACATGATAAAATAATAGGTAAGGTTAGGTTAGATGTAACTTTTCTGCAATGTTCTGTTTTGTCATGAAACTGTTCGTACAATACAGTTGGTATACTAATCTGCCGAGCATTCTACTGGTAAGACGCAGTTTAACACCTTCTACGTGTGACGGTTGTAAGTAGCTTACACGAGATACTACGCCTAAAGAACGCCGCAGATACAGTTAGCGCCGCTGTCTGGAGTATCTTTGCACGAGGGTGGAGAGGGTTGGGGTGGAAATAAGCCTTGGGTCGCGTGGGGTGGAGGGAAGGGGGGGAGGGGGGGGGGACAGACCCCATGGGCCGCTCATAAGAATAGAACGTGTTTTATCAGCCATCTAAAACCCGAAATAAGAGCCGACAAACTTCAAAGGAGACTCGCGGTGCGGAATAGGAATGCGGTTAGGAATTTTTAATTGAATTAAGATAATTTCAAATTAGGCAAAATTAACACATTTTCAGCGATTTTTTTTCTAATATTAATTGGGTTATACATGTTGTGCGTCGCCGCTTATTTATTCAAGACAGTCAGTTGGCTACTACGAGTATGTATCAGGTTCTGCAGGTCTCTATCAAGTTTCATTTTTTACCTTATTATTTACTATCAACAATTTGAAATATACAACCCGTATTTTAAAAATTTAGTTCCTAATATGATTAGTTTAGAGTTTAGACATTAATCCAGCATTTGAATAGAAAAGAAAATTTAGATTTCATTTTTATAATAAGCTTTCCAGTCCGACTGTGATCGTATTTTCTACCCAGACTGTTACATCCTTCAACAATAAACAACCAAAAAAGTGTACGTTTTTTTTTCAAAATTAATAAAATATAAATTGTAATTTTTATTTTTAACATAATTGCATTATAATTTGTACACAAAGCACAGCCAAAAATATTGTCAGATTATTTTTATAAGTTTTACTAGGCCACTTAACAAAGCTTTATATAATTTATTACTGAAGCAACTTGGCAAGTTAAAATCTGAGAGACTTTCCCCCGAGCCAGTGTAAATATTTGGATGGTGTGCCCCTGCCAGATAGTCGGGCCCCCGCGACCGATTCCGGGGCTGTAACGCTAGACATGCCCCCCCGGTCCTCCTGACCCCCCTGTCCACACCCTCACCACCTCCCCCTTGGCCCCCACAGCCCCGTGGCCCGTTTGCCCTGGCCCGGCCCTTCAAACCCTATTTGCAAGGAACCCTTTCGCTGCAAATTTCTTGACAGTTTTGTATTTCCTTTATGGGCTGTCTACAGAATCATTTTCCGATTCGTGATTCGAGAGGCTTTTCGATGTTTGAACAAGACCAAGAGAAAATCCGCTATTATAAACAGCTGTTTTTCTATTGTCCATAAATAATTAATCCATTAAAATATAAATTTGGGCACAGTGGAGGTACTCTTACCCGCCCTGGTATAAGTAACTGATGGTTACTCCTTCAAGGCTCTCGCAAGATTTTTTTTTTTTTGTTAAACGAAGCTACATTTATTTATTTTGAACGAATCTAGACCTCCAGTGTCCATGCACACGTTGTCAGTAAGCAGTATGCAAGTGCGTAACAGGAAAAACAAAATGCAAAAAATAGGTTAGTAAGACAATAATAAATTAAACAGGGCAAAAGAAAAACTCATTCATGAAGCTCCATGAGGCGGCATTGCATCTGTAAAAACCCGCAAGCACCTGCATAAAATAGAGAACATAAGTAATACAATAAATCTCAAATCAATTGGCAAGTACCAACAAAAAATGTGAATGGCTTTCGGTCTGATCATAAACAACACTTAGCTTCCGTGTCCCTTAGCCAACCACTCAGTGAAGCCTCAAAGAATGTTAACTGAATATTTGGGGTAAAATACCCGAAGACTAAAAGAAAATTCAGCGTTGGGTAGTCAGAGGCAGGACAAAGGATAGTCAAGGTCGTCTGATCAAGCCTCAAGCCTGCACATGTCATTAAGGGAGGCGCAGATGATTTGAGAAAAAAATTTCGGAAAATTAAATTTGGGCACAGCAATTATTTATATTTTTGAGTTGAAAATTCAGTATGTTACTCTATGCATTTTTCTTATAGTGTATATCAAGAGACTTGAATAGGCCACTTGCATCACATTTAAAAAAAAATCCGGTTTAGTAAATATTCTAAGACATTCTGTTTTTTTTTTTAAATCGTATATTTGAAACCCTGGTGATTTTTTGAAATTTTCAATCTGATAAATCAGACCATTTCTTAATAAACCGGAAGGCGGGACAAAATTTTATGGGTGCGAAAAAACGAAAATTACATAGCCGAAAATCATTTAAAAAAAATAACGTTTTCCACAAGAATGGCACAGGCGAATAACGAGGCATACCAAAAATATTACATCTCACAAATATTTTATTCCTTCGTCCATCTCATTGATCATAAATCATTATAATGATCAACGTCTATATTACTAAATCCAATGTAATATACTTGTACTTGTAAATTATAATAATGAAACACGGTAATTAGACTTGAACAGAAGAATTTATTCTCGCAGAGTAATACATGTAGGTACACTGAGCTACACATAACAGATCCTAGATGGCGTTAGGTTTAACATTATTTTGTTATAATCTAACACCCTCTCGTAACAAAATAATCCAAATTTCATATAAACAAAAAACAATAAGATTTAAACTTCCGATATGCCCATTGAACTTAAAAATTTATAA
This sequence comes from Limnephilus marmoratus, assembly GCA_917880885.1. Taxonomy (NCBI): domain Eukaryota; kingdom Metazoa; phylum Arthropoda; class Insecta; order Trichoptera; family Limnephilidae; genus Limnephilus; species Limnephilus marmoratus. The sequence continues at coordinate 32,000,905 of OU862910.1, forward strand.
TGTTTATTTATACACAGACTTTTCGTCAATAAATCAGCTGGCATATTGGAGGTTGAAACGTAATCAATTTTCACTTTATTATCAAATACACATTCTCTAACAAAATGATGTCGTACATCAATATGTTTAGTACGTTTATGAAACAGTGGATTAACAGCCAATTTAATAGAACTTTGACTATCACTATACAAACATACAGGTGTATTTTTATTGATAGAAATCATATCTGACAATAAACTCTTTAAATAAATAGCCTCTTTGCAGGCCTCGGATAAAGCCATGTACTCCGCTTCTGTACTTCAAAGCAATTGTTCTTTGTTTTTTTGGATTCAAAAGAAATGACACATCCTGACATTATGAAGCAGAAACCAGTATATGACTTTCTATCTAAAGTACATGACGCCCAAACCGCGTCCACGAAACCATGTAAAGTGTAATCATTTTTCTTATAAACTAAACCATAGCTTTTAGTTTTCTGTAGGTATTTTAACAATCTTTTTAAATGTTTCCAATGAGTTTCATTATAACAGTTATTATACTGACTTAAATAACTTACACTATAAGCAATATCTGGTCTTGTCAATACAGATAGGTACATGAGACTTCCTATCAGCTGTTGGTATGGATATTTTAAAATATCATCATTATTATTTAAATCTTTTTCCAACTTTAAATTAACTTCCATAGGGGTTTCTGAAGTATGACAATCTGACATATTGAACTTATTTAAAATATTGTTTACAAAATGTTCTTGGTCAACAGTAATAAATCTTTTTTAGCATTTAACCTCATTCCTAGACATTGTTTAATTTGACCTAGATCTTTTATCTTAAATTTATTGACAAGTTCAGTCTTTAACTGTTCATAATAATTTTCTGAATTATAAAATAAAAAGAAATCATCCACAAATAATGCAACAAATATTTTAACATTATTATTACTTTTTATAAACAGACAAGGTTCATATTTGGATTTTTTGTAACCTAAATTCCATAAACATTCATTTTACACTTGAGGCAAATTATAGAATAAAGATAGAATATCTTAAATATGAACGCACTTCACCGTTACTTTTACATATCTTTAAGCACACACTTATTTATTTTTTTATCACTGTGTCGTCATTAGTCCTATCCACTAGCTCCCAAATGAATTGTTTTCCATTTCACCTTTTTAGGTCCAGTTATAGCCTCAGTGAGAGAAATCTGTTCACTCGACACGTCTTCTATACACATGCTCGTGTAACCGTAATAGTCTGGTTTACGTTTGACTCGTTTTTCCGGAGCAATGTTAGTATTTTCCGGAAAAACATCTGTGTCGGCCGGGGTTAACGTCTCATATAAACTGTCTTCTGACTCACTAGTCGATTCCTCAGGAACATATGTAACATCATTCACATTTTCCTCTTCATATGTGCTGTTCACCTGACTTTCCCCCGTGCAGTCAGGTTGCTGTGTATCTTCGACGAAAATAGTTGCTGTTGAACTGTTATTTGTATTTTCCATGACAACAACATCTCTAGCAATAATTAATTTTAGTGACTCTGGATCAAACAATCGATAGCCTTTGGTGTTTTCCGAATAGCCAACTAGGAACATTTTAGTTGCCTTTTTATCCCATTTTTTGCGCTTTTCTTTCGGTATATAGACCATCACTCGACTGCCAAAGATTCGTAAATGGGAAACATTTGGCTTTTTTCCTGTCCACATTTCATAAGGCGTAGTACTACGGCTTAGTCCCGCCGTTGGTGACCTATTTATAAGATACACCGCCGTATTTACAGCCTCTGCCCAAAACTTCTTTTCGAACTGTGCATCAAATAAGAGACACCGTGCTTTCTCCACAATTGACCTATTGTATCTTTCGGATAGTCCATTTTGTTCTGGAGTATATGCGTTTGTTTTCTGATGCACTATACCACACTGCTTCAAGTAATTTTTCATTTCCGCTGAGCAGAACTCGCCGCCGTTATCAGATCTTAATATTTTTATTTTCTTTGATTGCTGATTCTCAACAAAATTTTTAAATTCCTTGAAGTATTTGAATGTTTGATGTTTTGACTGTAGAAAGTATACATAACACATTCTGCTATAGTCATCCACAAATATTAAAAGTATCTTGCCATTTCAAGTGAATTATTCTCCATTGGCCCACACAGATCACTATGAACCAATTCCAGAGTTTCCTGACTCTTGCTAGTACTCAGAGGAAAAGGCAGCCTCGCCTGCTTTCCCTCACAGCATATAGTACAGCTGGATTTATCAACTTCACAATTTTTTTGTTGAAATGTCACACCTTCAACTGCTCCGTTCTTCATCGCATTCAGAGTTTTACAATTAATGTGTCCCAACCTTCGGGGCCATATTTCACTTGTCACATTTGTTGCTGTACACGCAAACAAATGTTCTGACTTAATATTTAATCTGTACACACCATTTACTAAATTTGCAACACCTATCAGTATATTCTGTCGATTGCGTATTTTGCAAACTGTTGCTTCAAAGTTAACTTTGTTTCCACTTTGAATCAGCTGACTTACTGATAACAAATTAGTTGATAGATTCGGCACGCATAAAACATTTTTGACAGGGATATCAAACTCCGAATTATTCACTACTGTCGTAATCATCGTGTTCCCTGAGCATATAACCGGTATTTTCTCGTGATTTGCAATAACAATGTCTTTCACTTTGTGATTAAACGATACATCCTGTAAACAACGTTTATCAACAATCATATGTGAACTTGCAGCAGAATCCACATACCAATGTGAATTATTGAATGTTCCATTCAAAAATATTGCACTAAATGCATTGGTTTCACTTTTTTTCTGTGTATTATTCGGGCACTTATTCATATAATGACCGAGTTGTTGACACTTGTAACAGCGGATTGTTTTGACAGAATTCGAAGATGGCGGTGGCGTCGACGTTTTCCATTTTGCAGGGCTACCAATGCTGCCATTTCTCTTGCTGTGTAGGTGTTGCCAACCTTTTGACAAAAATGCACTATTTGTTCCAGAGCTGCCAACTTCGGAACTCATGTCCAGCAATTTCGATTTTATGACATCTGTGCTGATAATCATACCACTATGCTCGATCGCCATTACTAAAGGAGCAAATTTATCCGTTAGCCCAGCGAGCAGAAGAGATCCAATCCACTCGTCCGTTATCTGGAAACCGGTACTTTTAAGTTTCTGCGCAGTATCAACCATCTGAGTTACATAGGCACCCATTGATTCTGAGTCTTCTAGCCGAATAGATATTAGCTTTCGGAGTAAACTGATGCGTCGTGTGAAGCCAGAGTCGTCATATAAGCCCTTCAAACGTTTCCATACACCTTGTACTGTTTGCTCGTTTTTGATGTGAACATAAATAGAGGGGTCAATCGTCATAATAAGTTTAGCTTTTGCCTTTTTATCATCCAAACTCGTACAATCAGATGATTCTGGCTTGTGAATATCGACACCATCCAACATCAAAAAATGTTCAGCAGCATATTGCCATTCATCAAAGTTCTCGCGGCCCTTCAATCTTGGTATATTCACTATGTAACTTCCCGCCATATTGAAAAATAACACTCTGGGACCGAGAATGCGGTAACAGATTGTCAATCCCAAAAACAGTTATTATTGCAGCGATTTACTCTGTTTTTCTGGAGTACATGATACACTGTTCACAGACTGTCCACTTAAAAGTAATTTTACGTGAGAAAATTTTACTTTAACCCGAATTATAGCTACTGGGCCCATAACCTAATGAAACACGGTAATTAGACTTGAACAGAAGAATTTATTCTCGCAGAGTAATACATGTAGGTACACTGAGCTACACATAACAGATCCTAGATGGCGTTAGGTTTAACATTATTTTGTTATAATCTAACATAATAATAAGAATATTATAAAATTTGATTTTGTTAAAATCAACACCATAACCAATATACCTCTAAAACACATGCAGACATCATAATACTGTACATGGTTCTCTTCACAATATCTGTCAAAAAGTCAAACCAAATGATAAGTTCGCCGAGAACAAACAAGAAATCTAGTGAACGTTAAATGTCAAATTCAAAAATTCGTATGAAATCAAAGTGTTGCTATATAAAAAAAAAAATCGGTGTGCAATTCTACAAAATTTATAGGAACATTTTCGGAGACGGGACATTTTCATGTATTGATGTCACCAGCCCAAATAATGGATTTATTTATTAAAAAAAAAAAAAAACTGTACATTTCTAAAAAAAAATCGTCATTTTCGTAATCTTAGTAAAAAAATCTACCCACACGATTTTTTCCAAGTCGTTATGAAATCCTTTTAAGTGGCCTATTGTCTCTTAAGGAAAAGTCCCAAGTCTCCTGTTTCACAGAATTTGAACAATTAGTCAACTTTTAAAGTTGATTTTCATGTTCTATTCGAATAATGTTATTTTATCAGTTCTATGAAACAGGTGGCCGATAACTTATAACTTGTTTACAACCCTTTTCTTCTTCTCCTATTTTTGTCAGCCTCAAAAAAATTAATCAAATGCTCTTTTTTACATCAGCTCCACACCAGAAGCCCAGAGGATAAAAAAATCCCTCATGCCTATTCATCTTTGGGGATACTGTGTGGATGATTTTTTTAAGGAAATGAAGGAGAGGAGGTTCTGAGAAGGAAAAAGGTATGAGGGGTGAGAAGGAATCTGGGAGTCTGTGTGTCCGGGAGTGACGGACGTATGAATCCATCCCTCCAACTGCAGTGCAAGCCGATAGGTCGAGAAAGTCTGGCTGGAGAGATCAAATGACCTCCCTTAACCAGTACTCTAGATCCGGCTCGCCACGTAGCAGTTGGATAAACGCATCCGCCACGAAGACTCGAACAAACCTCACCCCATTAACCCGGGTACTCCTGCAAAATCACCAAACTTAGCAAATTACTTGGGGTGACCTACGGCAGAGGTGTTGGTTATCCAATAAATGGCTCCCGGAATGGCGGTACTCACACACGCCTCCCAAATTGGAAAGTCTTCTGCTCTTTTTTTTTTACATGTCATCTTTGGGGATGCTGTGTGGAGGGTTTTTTAAGGAAAGGAAGGAGAGGAGAGTTCTGGGAAGGAAAAGGGTTTAAGAGGTGGGTAGATCTGGGGTTCAGTATGTCTTGGTCATCCACCTAAAAGACCTAGACAAACCTCACCCCATAAACCCGGGCACCCCTGCTAAATCACCAAACGTAGCGAACCACTTGGGGTGACCTACTATGGCAAGGTTCCCGGGGCGGCGGTAGCCTTTCCCGCCTTCCAAATTGTACGTAAAACATCAAATACCACAATATCATGTGTTATAAAATCAGCGTAAGCCAGCTACATCAGATAGTAGTAATTATTCATTGGAGACCATCCATCAAATTATTTTAATTACAAAAAAGAGGAACATTTAACACTAAAAAAACTTATTTTAAACCAATAAAATTCCATTTAACGAAGTACCATGCAGAGTTTATGATAATCATTATCTTCGCTTGACCCCGGACGGACAAGACTCCGCGTGGAATTGGCCACTTGCGTGGATTTCATAACGACTTGGAAAAAGTTAGTAAATTTTTAAGAAATGTACAGTTTTTTTTTATTTTAAAATAAATAAATCCATTATTTGGGCTCGTGACGTCACTACATGAAAATGTCCCGTCTCCTAAAATGTTCTGTTAATTTTGTAAAATTCCACACTGATTTATTTTTTTATATGGCAACACTTTGATTTCAGGCGAACTTTTCAATTTGACATTTAACGTTCACTAGATTTATTGTTTGTTCTCTGTGAACTTATCATTTGGTTTGACTTTTTGACAGATGCTATGAAGAGAACCCCGTACATTTAATGCCTTCTATACCAGTTTTAGAGGTGTAATGGTAATGGTGTTGATTTTAACAAAATCAAATTTTATAATATTATTATTATTATTAAAAGTACAAGTATATTATATTGGATTTAGTAATATAGACGTTGAACATTATAATGATTTATGATCAATAAGATGGATGAATGAAAAAAATATTTGTGAGATGTAATATTTTTGGTATGCCTCGTTATTCGCCTGTGCCATTCGTGTGGAAAACGTTCTTTACGATTTTCGGCTATGTTATTATCGTTTTTTCGCAAACATAAAATTTTGTCCCGTCTTTCCGGTTTATTAAAAAATGGTCCGATTTTTCGGATTGAAATTTTCAAAAAATCGCCAGGGTTTCAAAAATACGATAAAAAAATACGGAATGTCTTAGAATATTTACCTAAACCGGAGTTTTTAAAAATGTGATGCAAGTGGCCTATTGTAAGCATGTATTTAAAAATGCAGTGCATAAATTATTAAAAATGTATCATTTAAAAATGCATACTTTCACTACAACGAGTTTCGGGGGTAGTTATAGCACCCGAGTAAACAATTGAAAATTGCACTACCAAAAAAGCATTCAATTAAAAGCTGTTAAAGTAATAAAAAAAATCCAAAGGGGTTGTTCAGGTTATTATAATAATATACATTTTCAAAACATTATTCATTACCAACATTTTAAAGCATTTTATGTATTTTTTCAGTAAACAACTTTATTTACGCATTTCGGCCACTAGATCATTCTTTGTAATTAAAAGTTTTCAAATCTTTTGTTGATTTTCTTTGGCAAACCCAAACAGTGCCCAGTTTCATAACTCGTTTGCATATTTTTTCAGAAAAACCTTAAATTTTGGGCATTCTTATCAGTAAAGCTATGAACACTGAACGCTGTTCTGGCTGAAGGTTTAATATTTATAAAAACCTCAGAGAGACATTAGATCGATCGACCGCAACGAACAGTTCCCGATATACAGTTTTTGCAGAAATAATTTCATAGTTCGGTTATGAAGTTGAATTTTTTTTAAGAGTTACTTTTCGTTGGCGTCCATTATTGTATCGGTTTCTGTCGTTGCAAAATGGTAATAGTTTTAAAATCCAGTAATCTGGGAATCGTTTCTCAACTAGTAATTTGTATTATTTTTATTCTAATTCTAGTAGCCTGTCTCGATACAGGTATAGCCTAGTGAGACAGGGATCAAAAAATCCCGTGTAAAAATTCTTTTATAGGTATATAAAAAAACAAAAAATGCCAGTGGCTGAGTTGACATCGCCTCTGGGTCCCTCCCCGGCATGGTAAGTTCAATTCTTCGGCTGGCTTCACGATACAAGTAATATTTTCCGCGTAATATGGTGATAGTAGGAGATTTTCAAATATTGCTAGGTAACATTCGGTATTCTGAAATGCTTGTACTTCTTTAAAAAGATCATTTAAATCGCCAGGTACTAACTTCCTAACCGTCTTCTCCCTAACACCTTTTTCAGCCTCGCACATACAGCAAATGGGAGTTCCATACTCTCACTGGCTTAGGGAAGTTTGGACTCTTGTGGAGATAGAAAAACAAGAGATGAGATTTGTCAATTAATACACAACTCATGAGTTTTTCACAATCATATCTGTGAGTATTAGGCTCAGAGGGTTTGAGATTATTTACACATCTCAAACTCATATTATAATGCATAATTATGGTCCTTCGAGCCGGATACTATATACATATAAACTATAAAAATATAAAAAATATTAAAACTACTAATCCTATACAAATCACAAGTGCGCCCCACGGTTGAATTTGGCAGCCACCTCTGGTCTGGAGCTCCAAAATACCTGAAAAACACCCTCGACTTTGTGCAGAAATGGGCGGTCCGTTTGATGGATTTTCCCATCTTAACATACGGATTACAATCTTTAGAGCACAGGCGTCGGGTGGGAATGCTGTCTTTGTTCTACCGGTATTACAATGGAATATGCTCCGAGGAACTAGCATCATTGATCCCTTCGACACCGGTGCATAGTTGGGAAACACGCCAAACGCGTGCCCAACATTTGTACACGGTTGACATTTATCACATGCAAACGGGTCGTTTCTTCGACTCGTTCTTGTGTTCAACAGCTCGGCTGTGGAATGCTTTGCCGGCCTCTGTGTTTCCTCCTTCCTACCACATGGGTCTCTTCAAGAACAATGTTCATTCCTTCCTCTCCTCAAAAAGACTCTTCACACAGCATCCCAGATGACATAGGCCCTGAGGGAAATTATTTTCCTCAGGGCCTCCTGTGTGGAGTTAATGTAAAAAAATATATATATACGAACTCAAATTATAGATTATAGAACTACCATCGAAAAAAAATTTATTTTAATTTATTTGATTTAATACTCGCAATTACACTATCCTAAAGATGAAATGGTTATTAAAATAAAATAATACTTCGCCTTCCCAGTGTTTTTGAAGCCCATAGATGTTGTTCTATTTACTTCATTAAAACGTGTAACAAATAATAATGTTTAAGGTAAAATTGACGGCATACGAATATGTTCTCTAATAAATTGCAAAATTAAACTAGTTTAAAAGTTGAACCACCAATCACAAAATGCGAAAATTTTAATTTGATTGCAAACAACTAAAATTCATAATATAAAGCTCTCATAAATATTCCGCCAAATTAAATATTTATTACGAAAGCACTAAAATTAAAACTTCCGCTTTAAAAATAAGTCTTATGTTCGATAAATTTTCCGTCTTATAGTCATTAGTTGGCCGGTGTCCCGGCGTTGCGCGTTGCCACTGGCTGCGGAGACTGTATCGCCGCAGTAATAACCAAAGTTTCCACGGCTGCCATGTGTGGCGTGTTTTTGCCGGCGCTAAGTTATCGATACTAGAAAAACAGCCCGCCTGCACCCGCTGCGCCCCTAATATCAGAGGGTGGCGAATGCTTTTAATAAAAAAAGTTACAATGGCTGGTTGTCTTGTCCGCAATACAAGAGGTCGTGTTTAGTGTGGCGGGTTACATGCTTGTAATTACAAGTTTATCTTGTGAGCGTGTGTGCGTAGAATTACTTTATGTAATATCATAGTATTATGCCGTGTTGCGCTACCCCCTTCTTAGGCAACGTGCAGGACAGCGTTACAGTGTCAATTATCACGGCAGATGTGTAATCGATTGTGGTGAATACCTTCATGGCTTACCCTTTGGATCAAAGGCTTCAATTCAGAGTTTGGTTTACTCTCACAAGGAATTTAAAAAAAGAAACAAATACTCAGAGTAACAGAAATTTTTACCTGAGATATCGAAGTTAAAAAAAAAATTCTTGGTTATTTGACGGTTCATCAAATTATTCAAATTCACAACGATGGTGAAAAACAATAGCGAAATATCCAAAAATCCTTGACCGAAAATGTCGATTAAATATCTTGGTTCCTTAGCAAACCATTGAAGAGCTTTTATATCAGAACACTAAGCACTTTATATTAGAGCACTACTCGACGGTTAGGCCTAGTGTATAAAAAACCAAATACTGTGTTCAAAGACTTCCTGGAGACACTATCCTCTCATCTAGAATCACACAAAAGAGGTATTCTATTTGGAGACTTCAACATAAATCTGCTCGACCCAACCAATTCACAAACTTGTAAATACACAAACACAATTAGATTGAACAATTACAATATTTTGAATAAAATAAACAAAAAACACGCCACACGCATCACAGAAAATACGAACACAATAATAGATCATATACTTACCGATACAAAACTATCATACTCACTAACGAACTGTGATAATTCTATATCAGATCATAATATACTACTCCTCGATGTAATTCACACATATATTAAGAGTACATCCTTAAAATCATCCCAAAAATATACACATATTAATCTGGATAATCTAAAGAATGATGTCATCCAAAATCCTTTTAATCTTAATATGGATAATGACTCGGTATTAAATTATGATAATCTTGTAAACTACCTCACAAATAAAATTAATTCTAACAGCACCACTAAAATTAAAACAAAAAATATAAATAATCCAGACTGGATAACCAAAGACCTTATAAAATTGATCAACAAAAGAAATAAATTGCATCTGAAATTAAAAAGACAACCCAATAACACATTATTGAAAGCAGATTTCCTAAAAGTAAGAAATAACATTACTACAGAAAAACGAAACTTAAAACAAAGACACTACAGTGATCTTTTTAAAAAATGCGAAAATAACAGTAAAAAAACTTGGAAGTTAATGAATAACATTCTTAAAAATCAGTCTAATACTTCGAATAATTTTTGTACTAAATTAATAATTAATGATGAAATAATCATTAACAATGTAGAGAAATGCAACCACTTTAACAATTTCTTTTGCAACATTGGCTTCTCCTTAGCCAATAATATACGTAACAATGTCGTACACAAACCGGCCAATGAAATAACATTAGTATACGATAGTATAGAATCTTTATATCTCCAACCAACAACAGAATTAGAAATAAGCAAAATATTAAAATCATTGAAATCAAATGCGAGTGCCGGTTACGATAAACTCAAATACAAAACAGTGCTAAGTCTCTCAACGGAATTGGTTCCCATATTATCAAAATTGATTAATCAATGTTTTAAAGAGGGAACTTTTCCAGACAGCTGTAAAATTGCCAAGGTGATACCAATTCACAAAGGTGGGTCCAAAACAAATACCTCAAACTACAGGCCCATCTCAATCTTACCAATCTTATCAAAAATTTTTGAACGTGTAATCTACGAAAGATTAAACAATTTCCTATTAAAAAAATCATTCTTTTATAAAAAACAGTATGGCTTTAGGAAAAAGTCTAACACACTTGCGGCAATAAACGACCTAATCAGTAAACTTAGGGGTGGCATTGATGGTGGAAATTATATCTTATCTATACTAGTTGACCTTCAAAAAGCCTTTGATACGGTAAGCCACGATATACTTCTCAAGAAACTCGAGAAACTTGGTGTAGTTGGTCCTGCTCTTAATCTATTCAAATCATATCTTAGCAATAGAAAGCAATTCGTAAGCATTAACAATCAAAATAGTAAGCACCTTCCAATAAACTATGGAGTTCCGCAAGGATCCATACTAGGGCCACTACTGTTCCAAATTTATATCAATGATATTTCGCAATTAGAATTAAATGGTGAAATTTACTTATATGCAGATGATACTGCAATATTCTACTGGGGTAAAGATCTAAACATTCTACTAGAAAATGCACAAAGTGACCTAGAAAGAATTTGCGGATGGCTCCAATCAAATATCCTAACAATGAATATAAAGAAAACGGGATACATGATTTTAAGTTCAAACCGTAAAATAATTCCTCCACATGTACCATTAAAAATTGAAAATAACGATTTGCAAATCCTGAAACAGGAAAAATATCTTGGGCTGTGCATCGATAAGCATTTAACTTTTAAACAACACATTCAAAATGTAAAAGATAAAATCACACCCTTAATTAGCGTTTTTAGCCGGTTATCATATCTATTACCAATTAGATTAAAAAAAAGTTTATACTATAGTCTCGTACACTCACACCTAAATTACCTAATTGAAATCTGGGGAAATGCGTATGAAACATACATCAATGAATTACAGGTAATTCAAAATAAGATAATCAAAAAACTATTTCACTACGAATCCAAAACATCCACAAAAAAATTATATTTGGAAACAAAACTGCTAACTTTAAGAAAACTATACGAGTACAATATATGTGTCCTTATATACAAAATAAATAATAAACTCATACATACAAACACAGAATTCATTAAAACGTCCCAAGTACACAAACATTTTACACGACAACACGATAACATACGTTTAAACACGATTCATACTAACTACGGTAAGCAATCAATTAGTTATGAGGGGGGCAATTTATATAATTCCCTTCCAGATGATATCAAAAACGAAAAAAGTGTGTGCAAATTCAAAAAAAAATTGTTCATGTTTATTCACAAAAAACAAAGTAGCGATAGTGAATAATATCGTATGGTAATATAATGTCATGTAAATGTTAGTATTGCAATCTAATGTAATCTAAGGTTATGAAGTGTAAAAACTATGTAATGTAAAAACTGTACATAATTCAATATTCTAGTTAAGTAAGTGAAAATGTTATTTTCTTTTTTACTGGAATAAAAACATATGAAAAAAAAAACATCCCTCACAACATTATGCAATTATTGGCTATTATTTGCAAAAGCAAAAGAAGTAATTGATATATTTTCTATTAGTTATAAACATTATCCACTATTGTAAAATTTTCAAAAAATATCATTCTGTAAAAATATTACATTCGAACCAATCATTGATTTTCATAAACATCAATCACAAAACACACACACTGGCTGCGATATATTTCAAATGGTTAATTGAAAAATGTAGATTGTAGATGAATACAAATATGGCTCTGCAAACGAGTATGTCTAAAAAAACTGCGGAGTTGCCCAAACCTAAATATTTATAAAAGCTTTCACTACAAATGAAAATGTCCAGATTAAAAAGCTCGGTAAATGTGTACGTTAGATTTTAAGCTTTATTGAGTAAATAGTAAACTGCGGTAGATTTCAATGAGGTTTTAAAATATGAAATGTATTCGCATCAATAAAACAGTTTTATAGCGTTAGTATTATGATAAAATAAATAGTAATATTCTTAATTATTTTAATATTGAAGGAAAAATGACCAATTTTAGTTAATGTTTTAATGTCAGGATCTAGAGCCTGGAGAAAAGGCTTAAAAATATTACAGGCTCAATAGAAATTAGATCTAAATTTAAAATCCATTCTTTTAGTGGACGATCACAAACATAAATGGTAGAAATGCACCCCCAAATTGTCTATCTAGGCTAGCCGGTTAGCCCTGCTCGAGAATGTTAATCATTTCATGTAAGTGCGCAAATGCGTCTAGCGTTTCACAGTACACAGTTTGCGATATTGTAAATAACTAAATGTGAACAACATTTAAATAACCATTGATAATTTCTCATTTAAACCTAAGCAGATTTTTAAAGTTTTTGAAGGCATTTACACAGAGCGCCAGGAGTCGTATTTGTACAGCGGACTCTATGTGATTTTTTACAAAAACGCCGCTATTTATTACGAGTACTATTATTATTTCTGGATAACTTTATGACATCATCATCTTAGCTTATGGTTCGTTAATAGTTTATGTTATTAAAGTATATCGAATCTCGTTTTCCATTAATTGTTGTTAAAAACCTTTTTTTATTAAAATAAACAGCACAAAGCGCATTTCTTAACGCATATTTTTAAAATGAAGATAATGTTGGTAGTTCTTACTAGAAGCATGATACAGTTGAATATGGCCGAATCAGATAATTTAATTTAATCATAAGATGATTGCGAATATTGCATGATTTTCTTTCTAGAAATTTCAATACAGGTTTCTAGTCTATCTAGCAATAGCATCCGAATCTTATTGAGCGGCTCACAAAAAAGAGACTGTGCGTATGTAGATATGCACAGACAAACTTGGTAAGGGTCTCTTAATAAAGCAACAATTTTTACGTAAATTTTACAGAAACATTACATTTTTTTCCGGTCAGTTTCTTGTAGGCATATGACGATAAAGAGTGAACCTACAATTAGATTAATTTAGTTATTGTATGGTTTATTTAAGTCTTCACGATAAACCCATGCACTTTACGATATGTTATTTCCAGTTTAGTACTATTATTTAGCACCCTGCATTTTTTATTAGTTTACGATATATGCGATGTATATAGGCGGCGCATTTAGAAGTTTCATGGCAAGTAATAAAGTCATAAAGTTGCTTAATATCCGCGTTAAGGCAATTGAACGGCGAGTGGTGCATTCCGGCTTGGAAACCTAATTAAAAAGCTGCTGCATTATGTAAAAGCTTCGACTTCCAGACTTGCTGAAAGAACTGATTTAAGGGGCCCCGTTGCTGAAACAACTTTAGAAGATTTGTTATACTAATTTTACCCATATTAAAACACCTTTATACCATATTTATTCGACCAGTTAAATTATTATTTTACATCTTCGTGGAAAAAATATTATCAAATAAAGTAACGCCATTTCTTAAGAGAAATTAGCATTGTTTTTTGTCAAAAAAAATCATCTTTTTCCAATCTCTTCGAACTCTTAAAGTAACAGAGGATTGGGTGCGCAATGTCAAACATACATGATTTTTCTTTTACACTTTGAAAAGGCATTCGAGCGAGTAGATCGCTTCTATTACAGAAGATCTACAGAATTGACCAATAGAACTGGTTTCGACAAATCTCTATTAAAGTTTTTTGTGACGTATTTAATAAAAAGAACGCAGTAATGTGTGCATTGGCGGTCACGAGTCTCAGGGAGTTCCCTGCGTTTTCAGGAATACCTCTGGGGTCTAACTTGGGACTTCTACCATCTTGATATTAATAGACCGCTACTATTCTTGAAGAAGAGTACTATTTGGTTGTTTTTTGTACTACTTTGTGGTTTTTTGCTGACAACCTAAAACTGCTAAGGATGATATGCATCATTCAAGATTGTGTAAATTTAAAACTGGATTTAGATGCAATATCTTCATGGGCCGTTGAGAATATTTTTTTTCTTATTGTACAAAATGCATAGTTATTGACATAATATACGTTTTCCGAAAACCCAAATAAATTCCATTATAAGCTAAATGATGAAAGATTATCTTCAACGAAATCCATAAGGGACCTCGGGATCAAATTTGATCCTAAACTTACTTTTTCACATCGTATAGTGGTGTTGGCATCATTGTGTTACAAACTTCTTGGGTTTGTTAGAAGAACAAGTAAACAATTTTCCAAGCCCGAAGCAATGACATCGATGTTCAACTGCATTCTGAGATCAAAACTATATATTACTGGAACAAATTGGTACAAACAAAACGTACCAACAACAGTTGACATCAAATATATTAAAAACAATTAGTCTTTGTGAACTGTTATTTATTCGTTGGCGATCTGCAGTAAGCTAGAGAACGATACAAGAAGTTACCGAAAGTTATCCTATCAATCCTTATCGATCGACCGTGCCGGGGGCTAGATATGATTTGAGGTTTTCACGGCCCAAATAATTATCGCAATTATTTTTTGGATTATGATGCCGTGTCGCGCTTCCCTCTTCTTTAGCCAACCTTTCAAACAACGTTCAATGTTCATAATTTGATAATAAAATGAATCACGATAAAGACCATACCATTTCACTGGATACAAATAAGGCTCTTGAATCACAAAATCACATCCAAAATAACCAGAAAAAATCCATCTCTTTTGACAAAAAAATTAAATTTCTATATCCTTTTAAAAATTGATCTAAATGATACAAATTTTTGTGTAAATGCGAACAAGACCAATTAACAGTCAGCACCCCAAAAATACACACCTTATAGTCTGCTAACACTAGAAATACTACGGATTATTTATCTGCAAACTATTCATAATTCTAGATATATACTCGTAGTTTTGTCGCTGGAAATTTTATTCACTTTACTACCTGTATAGGGTAGTATTTATTGTGTTAGCAGACTGTAAAATCGAAATTTTTTGGTGCCGACTGTTAAACGATCTCGTTCATACTCCACAAATTAGTATGCTCGATTTTATGCCTTTCAAAAGGACATTGATTCTTCCTCTAATTGATAAGAAGGAATTTACGCTGATTAATTTTCCCTTTTTTATTTTGACCATTTGTTCTGGCCCCTAACCATTCCTCTAGGCACTAATTTGACAGTCGAATCTCAGAATCACACACAAAAGCTCTCTCCCATCATACAAAGAAGAAAACGTTTCAATATCCTTGCTGACTCCCTGTAAGTTCTACAATCTAACGATCCGCCCTGTGCTGACGCGCTCTGGGTCGGAGGAACTTAATGGCACCTAATAAGTATGCGCGAAATGTGTTGACGATTGAAATATCTGATAAAATTCCGGATTAAAAACCTTCCGGAGCAAATTTTCAGCGCGTAGTGCCGCTACTATTCGTGTTGGTTATTTTTAATTAGTCGCCTTTACAGACTGAGATTTACTTCTAAAAGTTATTTTAATAAACGCAAATCAAAACATCCCCATGGCATTATTTCTTAAATAAACAAAAAATTATAGGTATTATGTTTATTTATTTATATTTTGTTAAATAATATCTTAAATTCCAATATGTTTGATATTTACAGACCATATTTAAAGCATATTATGCCTGCCAACAATTTCAACTAAAAAAATAGCATTTTAATTATAATTTTTTAAACGGCTCGTTAAGTATAATTAAATGCTTTTTTAAGAATTGTTTCAAGCTAATTACAAATTAGCAGTCTGAATTTACAGTGTACGTGTACAGTTTCTTTTGGGAGATATCTTATATATAAAAATGAATCGCTGAATGTGTTGCTAAGCGCATAACTTTCGAACGACTGCACCAAATTGGATAATTCTTTTTTTGTGTGTTCGTTATTGCTGTTATCGCTCTGGCATTATGAAATTTGTATAAAAAATTGCTATTGGTGGCACGCGAGGTTTGAAAGCTGAATGTATGGAAAGCGGGAGGGAGGGATGAGGGCGGGGGGAGAATGGGGAGGGGGGGGAGGGGGAGGGAAAAGGGTGGGGGAAGAGGTGGGGGGGGGGGCGGTGAGAGGAGGGGGAGGGGGGGGGGGGAGGTGGAGGAGGCGGAGTGGGAACCCCCCTTACACCATGCGAGCGTAGCCGCGGGAAAAAGCTAGTTTATAATAGAAATTACACTACATACTTTATCGAAGAATAAAGATAACAAACAGATTGACTTATTCTATCGATGATTTTCAGATATACTCTGTTGCTAATATTCTGCTGATATTCGGTTGCTATTAATATACAAATGTATTTTTACTTATTGTCCAATATTTTGAATTAATTTTGAAAGTTTTCTTTTCTATTTTTATAACTGAACATTTTACCCATAATTAGTATTATTCCACAATACTTTATATTAAACACTTTATTATTTCCAAATACATACATAGCTAAAAAGTCTAGCTCTCCAGATAGACCCAAGATTATTACTCTAACTGGGTAATTTAAAACTGTCAATGAATGATATCTAACATATTATTATTGTGGAAATTACTTTTCTAATTTCCAACAAAAAACTAATAAAATACCATAGTGAGAACTATCAATTTGGACTCATTACATTATTTACTTTTATTTTTTTATTTTTTGGTACTTTCATCGTTTATCACGGAGTTCATAGCATATTTTATCTGTAATAACATAAATCAATAGTAAAAGACAAATATCAGAATCCAATCTATGTTTGAAATGGTTTTTGCCTTGTTTAACCAGATCTAAATAGCCAGGTACTTCCCCGTCTTCCTCTTCCTGATCTCCTTCTCCTACCCACCATCTTCAGCCAGGCACATCCAAACCATTATTTTTCACACTTCTTTCATCCCCACAACATCACCCAAATTATTAGGATAAATTAATAGGGATACAACGATATATCGGAAAACCGATAGCTATCGAAATATCGACCCCTGAACATATTGATATTTATCGATAACGACGATACGCCGATATTGATGTATCAATATCGAAAAACTCAATACTTCATAGTCTAAAAGTGTCTGTTTCAGAAATTGACTTGATAAATAATAACTGTCTACAAACAATCATCGACTCAGAAACGTGTGCCCTCGCCATATATAGATCAACATCCACACATTACATTACACCATTTATAATAGCTCTGGATTCTCACCTAAAAAAACTCACTTCATACAAAAACATCATCATAGCTGGTGATCTAAACATAAACATACTTCCTAATGGCCACCCTCAAAATATTGATTACCAACTGATGCTTCTGGAACATGGCATTATAAGCAACATTAACACTCCTACCAGAGTAACCAAAGATTCAGAATCATGTATAGATCACTTTATGGTTAAATCAAAAAGTCAAATATGTAGTGCTGTATACGAATCCACAATCACAGATCACTATACTACTATGATAGGCCTGACATCGCCAACTAGAAACTCAACTTTCCAAAATAACACTGCAAAAAAAATAATTGATTACGTCAATCTAAATCAATGTTTAGAAAAACAAACTTGGGAACATCTTACAAAATTTAACTCGGCAGAAGAGGGCTGGAATTTCTTCATAACACATCTACAAATTCTCATTACCCAAAATACCAAAACGATATACATACCTATCCCACACCGCAAAGTAAGACTTAAAAAAGGGACAAACTACACAAACAAATTAAACTGAACCCTTATGACACTCCTCTTTATTTCTTCTACAAAAGGTACAGAAATATTTGTTCTCTAATAATACGAAAAGCAAAAGAATTATATTATCGAAACAAACTATGACCCTAAAAGCATATTGTCAATTTTGAGGGAAAGTACGCATTCACAGAAGAACAAAGAGGATACCATAAAAAAATTACTTATTGATAATGAAGAAATCCACTTCCATGACAATCCTACACTTATCCTCAATTACATTAACAAGCACTACACTAATATAGGAGCTAGCCTAGCTGAAAACATCAAAAATCACAGCCTCTCCAAGATATTCAGGAATCTCAAAACACTGCCACTAACAACAGCAATGAAAATAGCAACAGATACTTCAAATTACAAAATATTTCACTAGAAGACACCAATAAAATAATTCAATCACTAAATAATAACACAACTACGGGACCCGATGGTGTGGATTCCAAAACAATCTTAACAGTAAGCCAACAACTACTCCAACCACTCACATACTTAATTAATCTTAGTCTAAAAGAAGGAATTTTTCCTAGCTTACTAAAAAAAGGTCTTGTCATTCCAATTTTTAAATCAGGACAAAAAAATGACATAAACAACTACAGACCCAATACGCTACTAAATACCTTTTCAAAAATTCTGGAAAAAAACTATTAAGAAACAGCTTCAACACTATCTGGAAACCAAACAATTACTATCGATGAACCAACATGGATTCAGGAAAAACAGAAGCACAGAACATGCAATAGCTACTGTAACGGACTCCATTACACGTAATCTTGATGCTAAAAAAAAAGTTATTTCAATTTTTTTAAGACCTATGTAAAGCCTTCGACACAATCTCACACGAAAAACTTTTCAATAAGTTAAAAAACATTGGTATTAACGGAGTAGAATTCGACTTAATCAAAAGCTTCATGTCTGACCGAACTCAACAAGTTAAAATTGATAACAATCACACATAGTATTTTTTTTTTTTTACATGAGCTCCACACAGGAGGCCCTGAGCAAAATAATTTCCCTCAGGGCCTATGTCATATTTGGAGATGCTGTGTGGAGGGGTTTTTTTTAGGGAAAGGAAGGAGAGGAGAATTCTGGGAAGGAAAAGGGTTTAGGGGTGGGTAGGAATCTGGGGTTCAGTGTATCCTGGTCAACCAAGACCTGGACAAACCTCACTCCATGAACCCGGGCACCCCTGCTAAATCACCAAACGTAGCGAACCACTTGGGGTGACCTATGACAGAGGTGTTGGTTATCCAATAAAGGTTCCCGGGGCGGCGGTACCCATTCCCGCCTCCCAAATTTAAGTATTACAAGTATTACACAAAGAAGTCAACCTCCATCAAACATAGACCTGTTTCTGCATGACTGTGAACAAACTTCATCCAATTGTCAATGCGAGCATATATAAAGGGTCAAACAAACAAAATACCTAGGGGTTATTATTGATACACACTTACGCTGGACTGACCACATAACTTTCATCACAAATAAACTAAAAGGAGTCATGTACCTAATAAAATCGATTAAAAACATTTTCCCACTGACAATACTCAGATCCATATACTTTGCCCTTTGTCAATCCATTGCCACATATGGAATACTGGCTTGGGGAAGTGCTACAAATATAGCAATTGACCCAATTCAAAAGATACAAAAGGCGATAATTAAACTAATCCTGCAGGTGCCTTTCTACACACATTCAAGCGAAATATACAAAACATTAGAAGTCATGTCAATAAAACAACTTTATGCCAAATCTGCTCTGCTATACTTCCTCCAAAACAAACTCCATATTCCAATCCAACCAAAAACAATAATAAAAACCCGGTCCTTAACAAATATAACCCTGAACATACCGATAACACACACCACTCACGGACAAAGACATTTTCAGTATTATGCAACCAAACTTTTTAATTACATGCCCATTACTCTGAAACAACTCCTAACTGCAAATACATCTACCAACATTCACAAAAAACATATCACAGCCTGGATCAAAAATCAAGATATTCACTTTATACAAAATACTTTAATCCCTAACCAAACTTAACCAAACTATAAAATAAATAAACATGTCTTTCAAGAATTTACCAACTATTCATATGTACATATATATACCTTATACGTATTTTTTTTTCTTCTAAATATTCAATGTGCAATTATCATTAAAATGTAAAAAAAGAATATAAAAAACTAACTTTCTACTACAACACATAAATACCTGTACTTGTCACACTTAATCATAAACACGTAAACACCTCAGCACAGGTTCTCCTAGTGAGGTGTTCACGAAACATACAATATTACCAACCAACAGTTTCACCTTCTCAAACCTACCTTACACCCAACATAATGAAATGAAATATTAATATGTAAAAACTTTTTTTTTCAAAATATATTATGTAAATGTTTATAATAAGATAAAAACTGTAATATATATAGATATAAATAAATAAATCGTATCGAAATATCGCAAAACCCGCCTAAATTAAAATATCCACAAAATCGGGTAAAATGCTATTATTATATCTTTCTGTTCTTGTAAACACTCTTGAAACATGGCAAGAGATGCAAGGTGTATATCCAAATCTTAGCAATGAGTCGTGTACCGTAATCAGTAGCAATGAGTCATCTACCAATTGTGGCAACAAGTGTTCCTTCTGAACGTCTTTTTTCACTATAACTCAAAACACAAATCGGCTACAAGGAAGCAGACTGTCAAAGTTACTTTTTTTAAGTTCGATAGCTGGTACAAAATAAAAGAATTAATTTTTTATATATAAATTTATGAAAAAACACATTTTATATAACTATCCAAATTTTGTGAATATTCACATAAATAGGTATAAAAAATTACATACATACATAATCGACAAACCTTTGATATTACTAAAACTACATTGGATTTCTATAAGAATTAAAAAAAATATAAGAAACGTCGATATATCGACCCACTAGACCGATATATCGATATATCAATATCGGCTTAGTTCGATATATATCGATATTTTTTTTGCATCCCTAGTCCCACTAGCTTCTGACGGCTCTGAGGATAGTACTCCTACGCGGTACTCAGATAAATTGTGAAAGTTGTGTATTTCACCGCACGAAAAATCTTCTTCATATTATAGGAGTGAGAGAGTATATTTGCCAATTTTGAATTCCGACATAACCAACAATATTTAACTGATACAAAAGCAAAGCCATCAACTCTCACCTAGCCAAATACACGGCCAATCTGGTGGGTGAATCTACGATCGTTGCACCCCTTTATGCGGGTGCCAGTCACTAACTTGTGCAGGTAAAGTTTTGTTTAGTTTCCTCTCAGTCGGCAACCTTGCAACCTGGAACTATTCAAAGGTAAGGAGGCAAAGGAAGCCCAATTATTATATGTGCGAGGCTGCTCTATGTCGCGTGCCTACTTATAATAGGATAAAGTTATGCGTATTACTTTCAGTGGTATGGCGGTATGTTGATAGTGGGCCATCAAGCCACATTCTTAAATTTATGATTGAAGTTGATAAGGTTTCTTCACGTGTTAAAATTTATTAAATATCAAAATTTGTTTTATTCATTATCAAAGTCTTTCAAAACCAATAATGATTTCTTCAACAAGCTACAAAGTGTACTAAAAATTAATGCACATAATAATAGACAAATAAGTAATAGTTATATAAATTGCTCAAGTCCTTACACATCAATCAGTCTCTTGGCGAAGCACATTTAGGAAGATCTATTCCTTATAGGTACTACTGCACCACCCACCATTAAATGTTGCTTCTACTTTCCAAAATACACTCATCAAAGAATACATTACATATTAACATAAAAATATTTTTCAGGATTAAATAATATGTGTTCACAATTATGTCCTCTGCGTGCGAACTCTAAATTTCTTTAAATGAACAATATTGTACAGTGTTAATTTTAAGCGACCTCCCAGATAAGTATGGTCCTCTTTTCATTAATTTTTAGGCAGCATCGCGTTCATTAGTCAAAATATTGTACATATATTTTCGTATCGGTGAACAATGAACCGGTGTATGCAATTTTTACCCCTAAGTTGTTTTTAATTGTTTGTGTAGCTTGTAGTTTTTTTTAGATTTTAGAAATGTATTATAAGTTACAGCGCCTGCATTATAATATGCGAGCCTGAGGTGTGTAAATAACCCCAGACCCTCTGGGCTTAATATCCAAGAAATTATGATTGTGAAAAAGAAACTACTTGCGCGAACTAATATCACAAAGGATGGCACAAAAGAGAAACTCCAGGGAATGACAAATCCACCAACCTTGTTTTTGCTTATCTTGATGTGTGGAGGCCTCCTTTGTCATCAAACCAACAAATTAGATGCAGTAAAAGAAATCCTTATGTAATGCAGCCAATGTAATCCTTATGTAATGCAGTAATGTAATCCTTATGTAATGCAGTAATCAAAGTTCCTTTTCAAACAATGAAGAAAATTTTCCAACAAAACAGACAGTGTCAGTTCTTTTCTTGTTTTAGAATTTATTTTGAAAATCAATCCATTTCGATGTCTTTGTCAATTCCAAGGAGTAAAGTAAAGTAAGTACCATGCTTGTGATATATATTTATTTAAATATCGAACAAACAAAAAAAAACATATTGCAATGCGTAACCATGCTCCCCGCCTTGGAAGTTCACGGAACTTTCAAAATCAAAACAAAGTTTAAATTAAACTTATTAAGGATAAAATCACTAAGTTGAAAAATGTTTAAAAATAAAATAAAAATCATGTTGCTAAGTCAACTAGGTGTTAAATAAAGAATATCATGTTGCTAAGTCAACTAAGTGTTAAATACAGAATGTCATGGTTAAGTCCGAAAGAATTAAATTATGATAAGTTATTAACATAAAATAAAATAAAGATAAAATTATTGCGTTGGGATGGGATATAATTTAACGACAGGACGTTTAAAAAATCCGTATCTGGTCTTTACCGTCGCAACTCGAATTATATTATCAGTACCAGGATGAACGTCCGTGATTACGCCCAAAGGCCAATTTAACGGAGGCGAATCCTCCTGTCCCACAAGTACGACAGTTCCAACCTTAATAGGATGGTCAGTCGTAGTCCACTTCTGCCTGACTTGCAACGTGTGCAGATATTCCAAACGCCACTTTTTCCAGAAGGATTGAACCATGCCATCTAATAACTGCTTGCGCTGAGCAAAGTTTGTTTTAGCGTCTGTCAAAACAGAAGCAGGTAAGTACTGTAAAGGTGTCGACATTAGAAAATGCGCAGGAGTAATCACTTCCGGATAGGGTTCGGAAGACACGACTGTGAGTGGGCGCGAGTTCATCAAACACTCTATTTGAACCAGAACGGTCTGTAGTTCTTCATAAGTGAGGAGCTGAGTTCCGATCACACGGTACAAATGAGTCTTCATACTCTTTACGTTTGACTCCCATATACCCCCGAAATGAGGCGCGCGTGGGGGAATCATTTTCCACTCAACCCGGCGATTAGCGAGTTCGCGCTTTAAAGCGGGCTCAAATTCTGACTCAACTAAAAACTTATGGAGATCATCTAATTGAGCCTTTGCACCAATAAAATTGGTGCCATTATCTGAATACAAGCATGACACAGGGCCACGCCGAGAAATAAAACGGCTGAAAGCAGCCAGGAAAGCATTTGAAGTTAGGTCAGAGACCAACTCAATATGAATGGCCTTAGTTACAAGACATACGAAAAGACAGATATATGCCTTTTGTGAATGTTGTCCTCTCCGACGAGCAAGCGTGATACGGAGGGGACCTGCGTAATCTACACCGGTATGAACGAAAGCCTTTGCTTCTACAATACGATATGAAGGTAAATCCGCCATCTTCGGTGTAGGATGCGACGGATTTGAGCGGAAGCAGCAATTGCATTTCCGCACTTTTGCCCTAATAACAGTCCTGGCATCTAATATCCAATAGCGCTGCCGTAAGATGGACATAAGGAGTCCAGGGCCTGTATGACAGTTCATGACATGGAAATGATCGATGATAAGATCCACAACACAGTCATGTTTAGGTAGTAATACCGGATGTTTAACCTCAAATGGTAAGTCCGATTTAGAAAGCCGCCCCCCAATACGTAATAAATTATCCTCATCGAGAAAAACTGATAAATTCCGAAGCTTCTTTGAAGGCAATTTGCTTTTCTGGAGTGCAGCAATATCTTCTTCAAAATGAATACTCTGCACAGAACGAATCACAGCCTTTTCAGCAGTCATAAGATTATTCACCGTTCCAGAAGAAGGTGATACCCTTTTTACGAATTGGAGAACATAAACGACAATCCTTAAAAGTTTATCCCATGTGGAAATGCGCTGAGCAAGTTCACTCAGGACCGATTGTTCACGTTGAACTATTGCAGTGAGCACATTAGTTTTGTGCTCAGGCATTTCACCAGTATTTGTGAAATGAAAAGGTTTTATTGGCCATTCCAAAGGTGTGCTGCGAATCCATGATGGGCCGTTCCACCATAGTTCGTGTGAAACGAGTTGGGAAGGAAGCACTCCACGTGAAAGGCAGTCACTAGGATTTTCGCTACCGGCGACATGATAGAAGTTCTCAGGAGACAAATTCTCCTGACATTGAGCCACGCGATTACTAACAAACACCGACCATCGATGCGGTGAAGAATGTATCCACGAGAGCGCAATGGTCGAATCTGAAAACGCATATATCCCGGCAATAAGAAGACGCGAACGATAATTGTCTTGAACCGTCCGTATTAGTTTGGACATCAAGACCGCGGCACATAGCTCCAAACGAGCGAGTGTTGTCACTTTGGTGGGAGAGACCTTTGATTTTGCACACAACAATCTCACGGTAATATTCCCAGACGGATCAGTTGTGTGTAAATATATCACACAGCCATAACCATTCAGGCTCGCATCGCAGAAAGCGACAATGAGCACTGTACTGCCCTGTAGGACACCAACATGACGTGGGATTTTTAACGTAGAAATTAAAGGAAATTCCTGTGTGAGTGCCGAGAACCTTTGAATAACGCTCTCAGGGGGGGTATCATCCCAACCAATGTTGCACAGCCATAGCTCCTTAATAAGCAATTTAGCGTACAGAATGATGGCGGCGACCAAGCCAAGGACATCGAATAAGCGGGCGACTATAGAGAGTATGTTCCGCTTTGTACACTTCTCCTGAACATAAGAAGTCGTAAAGAAGAAGCTGTCATCAACTGGTTCCCACGAGAGGCCTAACACCTTAGAGGCATTGTTAGAACCAACAGTGAAATCCACCGCACTGCGGTGAGAATCTGGAAGGTTTTCAAGTACAACTTGAGAATTACTAGTCCATTTGACCAAATCAAAGGCTCCGGACTTGAATAACGAGATTAATTCTCGAGAAAGACGTATGGCGCTGGACTCATCTGCAATAGAATAGACCAGGTCGTCCATATACAACTTGGATTCTGCCACATTGGCAGCATCCGGGAAATGTGGTCTCATATCTTGGGCTAACTGACGAACAGTCCTCATTGCTAAGTATGGACTTGCCGTTAGTCCGAAAGGGACCCGATTAAATTGAAAAGTCCGTATGAGATCGTTGTTGGAGAATCGAAATAAGATTCTTAGATATCTACGATGCTTGATAGGAACTTCAATCTGTAAATACATTTGCTTTATGTCCGCAGTCATAGCGATGGGAAAAAGACGAAAGTCAAGCAAAAGCAAAAACAAATCAGCTTGCAAATTGGGACCAGTATGCAAGACGTCATTTAATGACAGCCCTGAATGAGTCATGGCGCTAGCGTCGAGCACATGATGCGGGATGTAATATCCATCATCTGTAATTTCAGACTCTTTGACTTCTGACAAATAATTGCTGTCAATATATTCACCGATAACTTTGTTATAATTCTCCTGTAAAGAAGGTGATTGTTTAAATTTTCGTTCCAAGGCCATAAATCGGCGCTGGGCGGTAGTAAGAGAATTACCCAATTGTTTTGGGTCTTTGCAGAAAGGTAAAGCAACAGAATACCTTCCATTGACAGCGCGAGCGATAGATGAAGTAAACAGATTCTCACATTCCGTCTCCTCCGGACTTAAAAATTGCATGTTAGGGATTTCTTCTAACTGCCAAAATTTTTGGACTAAATCATTAAGTGCAAGTGCGGAAAATGAAGTACTTGTATTAAGCACATTATCAGGGTAGTCGCCCATTAGCACGAAACCAAACGCGGTCGATAATGCGGGGGGTGCACTAGTCCCTGATTCAATCCTGTCCCCCAAATAGATATGTGGAAATAATTGTGCCCCTAAGACAACATCTATGTTTCCGGGAATGTTCCACGTTAAATCAGCGAGGGGTATGCCCTCTAAGTACCTCATATCAACCTTTGCTATGTAGTGATTAGGTAACTTGTCGGTAATGCACTCGACAACGAGCGCAAATATGTTATATTTATTATTTAGGTATACGCGAGACTCAATGTCCAAATAAACGTAACCAAGAATTTGTCGTGATGCTGAACCAATTCCTTTAACAAAAGAATTACTCAAAGGAATTATTGGCAAATTCAGCGCCTTGCAACAATCGACCGTGATCAAATGATTTTGTGAGCCATTATCAATTAGACACCGAACAATAATTTTATTTCCATTTTTAAGTTTTGCATACACTTGAGCAGTTGATAGTAAAATTGTAGTATTAGGAGCTACTTTAGCTGACAATGAACACGAAGAGTTAACGTGCGAGGGCTCCTCTAGTTTCGCATTGCAATTACACGAAATATTGACGTTGGATGGCCCTGGCAAAGGAGGCGTAGACGACTCGTCACTGGTAGGTATTTGAGCCGTATGTACGTGAGTATTGGTTTTAACTCTACTACTACTCTCGAAGTGTAGGAATGTATGGTGACGTTTTTTGCATACCTCGCAAACAACCGACGATTTGCACGAATTGATTGTATGCAACCCGCTGAGACAGTTCACACAGGCATGTTTTGATTTAATGAATTCAAATCGGGCCTGTGGCGAACTCAAACCTTTAAACTGTGAGCAAACATTAATTGAATGACCAGTTTTGTTGCAATAAATACAAACTTTCGCGGGCGAAGCCGGAACATGGATACTCTCGTTGCTCGCGACGAACGTTTTGTAATTATTTGCACGTGATGAAGAGGTAGGCGCCTTATTTATAACACCGTGATTATTGCTTGTCCGTTCTAATATTTTTACTTGATCTTTCACAAATGAGATCAACTCATTGTATGCAGGAATTTCTTGAGTTCTAACTGACATTTCAAAATTTTGTGACGTTTGGGAATCAATTTTCCTTAACGCACAGTGTAATAATATGAAGTCAGTTAAATCTTCAATATCTAACTGTTTTAACGCCAAAACAGACGAAGAATACCTTTCAACAAATGAATCAAGACTAACAGATGTATTTGTGCAACCCTTTATGTCAAGAATATTATTCAAATAATATGTGCCTAGTGCACGTTTATCTTGATATTTCGAAACCAACGAATCCCATATAATCTTGTACGTCTCTCCGGTAGGTATAATACCCGCGGTAATCTGCAACGCGCTATGCGTTAATTTACCTACCAAATACTGTACACGTTGAGAATCATTCAGCTGTGTATTATTATGGATGTTCGATTTGAATGACTCATAAAATTTTGCCCAGGTATCCATTTTACCGTTGAAGGAGGGAAGTTCTATAGGGGGAAGTTTGATGACTGGTACGCGAGAATCGCGGACGTTATTCTGTGACGTTGTTGTTGTTGCATTTTGAATTTTGTCACGTACGCGTTTCACACTACCAAACAAATCCTCAAAAGCATCCAATTGTTGATAATCCGGTTCAAATGACGGGTTTGAAATCAATTGGATATTATTAATATCATCAATAACATTTTCAAACTGCTCCCGCATCTCTTCAATTCTTTCTGACTTAGACAAGAAGTTTTCATTCTGCCTTGATTCAAAGGTGGAAATGTTTTTAGCCAAATTAAACAAATCGTTTAACCGGGAAAAAAGCCTCTCCTTTTTTGCTGTCAAAATGATCAACTTTCTATCGGTTTGGTCACTCAACTCTTCCGTAATGAAGGGCATTTTAAATAAAAATAATTTTTAAATGTTCGTCACTAAATTTTCACAAAACTACCTATAAGGTATTTCGTAAATTACCAAAGAATACGTAATCACAAACCTTTATTTGAGTAATTATGAAATTAAGCAACCAATAAAGATTTTGTAGGTTCTATTTCAAATTTACCAAAAAAATACGTAAGTTGACGCTAAATAATTCTATAAGAGGTAGGTATTTCAAGAATATTACCAAAAAATTACGTAAATCTGAAACCTTTCTTATAAAATTAACCTTGCTAGAACAAATCTGGCGATCGAAGGACCATAATTATGCATTATAATATGCGAGCCTGAGGTGTGTAAATAACCCCAGACCCTCTGGGCTTAATACCCAAGAAATTATGATTGTGAAAAAGAAACTACTTGCGCGAACTAATATCACAAAGGATGGCACAAAAGAGAAACTCCAGGGAATGACAAATCCACCAACCTTGTTTTTGCTTATCTTGATGTGTGGAGGCCTCCTTTGTCATCAAACCAACAAATTAGATGCAGTAAAAGAAATCCTTATGTAATGCAGCCAATGTAATCCTTATGTAATGCAGTAATGTAATCCTTATGTAATGCAGTAATCAAAGTTCCTTTTCAAACAATGAAGAAAATTTTCCAACAAAACAGACAGTGTCAGTTCTTTTCTTGTTTTAGAATTTATTTTGAAAATCAATCCATTTCGATGTCTTTGTCAATTCCAAGGAGTAAAGTAAAGTAAGTACCATGCTTGTGATATATATTTATTTAAATATCGAACAAACAAAAAAAAACATATTGCAATGCGTAACCAGCGCCCTTGTGGTGATTTTCACAAAAACGGCGCTATATAAATCATCCAAGTATCATTATTATTATTACTAAAAAAATGGTTATGTAAAATAAATAAAACTGTTGTGGTACGTTTTTAGATTTTCACGGCCAAAAGTGTTTTAGTTATTTGTTTTTGGGGTGTTATGCCGTGTTGCGCTACCTCCTTCTTTAGCCAACGTTTCGGACAGCGTTACAGTGTCTATTATCAGGGCAGATCCGGAGAATTCATTCCATACGAAATGTATAAGGGAAAGAATTTTCTTTTTAAATTTTTCCGATGTTTTAATAGCTATTCTGCTATTCGGGACGGAGACAAGTCCAACAAATCAAAGATCAAAAAAATCGGTACAGCCATTCTTGACTTATAAATGGTGTAACTAACCCGAATGTGTTTGATATATATATTTTTTTTAATTATTTGTTGAAACATTTATTACAATTACAATTTTACAACAAAATATATTTTTTTTTACAGGTTTTTTTTTTTTTTTACTATTATTTATACTTTTTATTATTTATATATTATAGGATAACCTCTTATTTTCAAAATTTGAATTAAAAATTTATTGTTGTTCGTATTTTCTTAGTTAATTCGACAAACACGTTCAATGATCCGTACATTAACGACTTTTGACTCTTTTTTTTTTCTAAAGTGGATTTGATTTCTTTTCCTCATCTCATGTGTTTGTGCGTTAATTAAATGCACACGGTGGGGTAGAACACATCAAGTCTTTTTATGAGCCCCGAAAAAATATAGTATTAGGCCTATAAAACCTGTTTAAAAGTTCAAAATCTCCTACTTACAAAACCCCTTTCGTTTAAGGTTTAAAGCGGAAAATTGAATTCTTTAAAAAATGATCGCAAAAATTTCAAATATTTGTGCACGCTTCCCGTAGATATTTTTTTCTCGAATAAATCAAAACATACGATTGGAGTTAAACAGGAATTTAAACCTCATCGCCATCTACACAAGGTGTGTTATTGTAAGCGACCTGATCCCCAATTTTACAAGATGTGGAGCATCGCCGTATGTGGCAAGATATTAAACTCTAACATTTCCTTGCCTTTCAAAAATATATTTTTTTAGTATAATTCTCATAGCTCTATTTTGTAATATTGTCATTCGTTTCATATAGCCCTCATTGGCTAAGAATAGAATTCTGCCACAGTAATTTAAATTTAACTTTGAAAAAAACATAGGTAAAGAAAGTGTCAATTAAATATATTATTAATTACCAAATACTTACGAATTTATTTTCACATTAGTATCTATAATTCTAATATTTTTTTGATAAATAAACTTCTTGGTTGTTTCTTGATTCTGTTTTTTTTTAAATTTTATCACTGCTTTTGTAATAGTTTTACAGGTACATTTGTCATCATTTTATACATTATTTCATATCTTATTTTTCACAATGCATTGTATCCAATAGAAAAACCCTTGGTTTTGAAACACGTATGATAATATTGTAAAAAGTAATGGTAAAAACAAAATTGCTAAAGGGTATTATGCAGGGTGACAGGGGGTAAAGTGCATTAACTTCGGGAGGTGATTCTACATGATAGTACAAGAAAAAAAAATGAATGACTGTTTTCGAAAAAAAAAGCCCTAAAAGTTGGAATTTCGGAAAAAGTTGTTAATCTTTTTTACTTCTACCATCAAGTAGAATCACCTCAAGAAATTAATGCACTTTACCCCCGGACACCCTCTATATATGGTTACAGGGGCACATAAGCCCTCGTTGCCGAACGGTCATCGCCCCACTGTGAATATGGAACGCAGAAGAATATAAGACGGCTAGAATGAAGAATTTGCTCCCGTCCGCATTGCATACCAAAGTAGTGTTGCTATTCAAATTGAATAAAACTTCGCTCCTTTGAGAAAATATTGAAGTTGTGTAGGTATGCTTCGCACAAAAAACATTGTTTGAGGATAATTTGTTTCTTATAAACGAGCTGCCATTTACGTCTCACGATTCAGGTCATATCTTAATGATAAAAATGCAAAAAATCGGTCTGCGTAACTCAAAGAGGTAGGTATAAGCCCGAAACCTTAGCTAGGTTCTTCCCAACCTTCACCTAACGCGTTTCCTGTTTCTATTCACTTCCATCAGCCTCACTTCCCTAAATAAGTTCCAAGTTATCTAGACTCGAATCAGTCCAAAGAAAATTTACACGGATTTTGTCTCCACCATCTTCTACACGGGTACGAACAAAGACTTACATATTTCAAATTAGAGAGTCTAGTTAAAAGACGAAACATAAATGACCTCTTAATGCTCTATAAAATTGTGAATAATCGTGTAGACAGTAACTTAGTCAACCAAATCAAGTTATACGCCAGGCCCAAACCTACAAAAACCCTTAACATATTTTGGACTGAATTTTTTACGAATAATACTGGATATTTTAATCCTATATCTAGAATGTCTCAGTCATACAACGATCTTGTTAAAATACAGTTCCATAGATATTTTTGCAAATAATATAACATATTTCAAAAAATATCTCCACAATTTGTGCACTTAAAAAAAAAATTGTTATATTGCTTTTCAGTAAATACTTTATAAATATTGGGTACTTGTTATTATTATGTATTTCAATTTTGTATTTAAGTTTTCAAGTTATGTATAAATTATACTTGCATTGTTTTTTAAGAGTTTGCTTCTGTGAAAATGCATATGTGATTAATGCAGACACATTAATCTAGGGATACTTATACTTGTATTTTAATTTATTATATACTACCCAAAAAATGTTGTATAAATATTCTGTTTGTGTCTCAAATAAATAAATAAAGTTAGCCCAACTGGTGTTAGGGCGAAATTACATTAAGTGTTCTATTCTGTATTAAATACTAGTTATTCGAAAACATAAAAATAAAATAAATTGGTATTCAATGTTAGCTGGCTAAAATGGCTGGAAGTTTTGAAAAAAAAAATGATTTCGTGATTTAGGAAAAAAATAAAACAAATGGTCCATATTTTTTATTTTAATAACTGCAGTAACCAGAACGCAAAATAAAATTTTTTAAACATATGGGATGTGTTTATTAAAAATATAAAAGGGGAAAATAACACTTTTTCTGGATAAAATCAGTATTCTTGTAGACGTATCTACTTGTATTCATAAATTCGTTGTTTTTTCATTTTGGTTAGCTGTATGCAGGTTTTAATAACAAACAAACGTTAAAGGGTAAATTATTGTACAAACATTTTAATTACCATAATTTTAAAATACATGTATTAGGTTTTTTTTTTCAAATTTTCAATTCATTTTGGCGAGCTAATTATTAAATGTAGTTCTCATTTTCTTTGTACGACGCAACTTTTGAGATATCAGGCGTTTCTGAATTCAAAAGTTGAAATAATTGACACATCGTAATCTATATATATAGCAAACAAATAAATATGCTAAAATTAAAAATTTCTTGCAATCACACTGAAAAATACCACTTTTGTACTTTTTGTGTCTTATGTAAAATGCAATTGTTAAAAAGATAACTCAATTAATAAATAAACAAATTGTCCTAAATAAATTTCATGTTTGAAAAAATAACACATGTTAGGTGGGATACGTAATTCTAGTAGGTGTACTTATCTTGATATGTATATTTGCCCATTTGTAATTCCATTCGTGTGTAATTCTGGCAGTGTAATTCTGTAATTCTGGCGTGAATTTCACATTCTAATATTAATTATAATGTGAAATTCACGCCTGTTGATTTTGTCATGTACCTAACAAGAACCGAACCCGGGCAGATGACTCTCTCGATAGTATGTGCTATCACCGTGCATATCCATGCCAACTCAGAATGAAACCGACTCAGAAACACCTCAGAAAGGTCATTGAAAGCCATGAAAAAATAATTTTAAAATAGCCGGTAACCCCAACCTAACTTATCCTATTTATCCAATTTTTTAATATTTTTTTATCATCACTTTTAATGACCTTTTTGAGGTGCTTCTGAGTTGGTTTCATTCTGAGTTGTCTGGTCAACAAGTGATGAATGTTTAATAAATCAAAGTGTAAAACCCTGTAAGTTATACCACCAATAGAGTATGAATTTAAAATAAAAATAATACATATGGGAAACTTTTAAAAATCGATGAAGATTTCAAAGTTTGTAGGCTTTCGCTTGCCAATAAAAACCAATGAACAGAAATCACGCGAAACGAAAAAAAAATAGAAACCAATAGTATACACTACAAAGTACAGACCATTGAGTGTAGAGTATGGAGTGCAAACTAGATGGTATAGAATAGAGTACTGGCCGAATAAGGGCTTCCTTGCAGGGGGACTAACAAGCTATTCATCTGATCTGGTCAGTTTGGTCGATGGTTTTATAGTTTTCGCAGTGCAGTATTCTCCTCGGATTACATTGGGGAAGTACTAGAAGGGGTCGGAGTAACTACCTACGTCTGACTGGCCTGTAGTTGAAATTGAGTTCATAGGCCTGGAAACGAGTAACAATTTTATTGCTGTTGAAAAATGTCAAACTAATTGACTGATATTTTTGTCAGGAGACATAATACTCGTGTCTCACACCAGCGAGGAAACTATTAAAATTATGATGTCATGACTATATTATGTAATATAAATCATGAATTAATGCAAATGCTAACATTTAATAGGAAATTTTTACCTTTTATTTACTTATTTATGAATTTTTACTTATTTACTTTGGGAAATCTTACTAAAAAATCGTGTCAGTGGACAAATTGAGGCATCCTCCTGAAAGTACGATGGTGAGATCAATGGCGTTAAAAATACAGAAATTATCGTGCTTTTGGTTTCGTAGTTTTAGTACTAAACCGTGCTACCTCTACGTAAATTGCCTTGAAAGTGCCATAATGCTATCGTGCGTAATGAAATATAATAAATTAAATCTTTACATGTACGTGTAGTAAACACTTTGTGGGAAAATATAATTATACAAAACACAATAGAATCACTTCGTGTCAATTCCACTTCATTATTCCCTGAGGAAGGTTCAGGATGAACCGAAACCGTTGGATTAAGAAATAATAAAGCGGAATTGAAACAAAGTTATTTTATTGTGTTTATTATAATAAATTAATTACTTGACAAAAACTAGTAAAAGCCAAGGAATAACATTATGTTAATAATTAATTCTAAATTCATAATTGATTACATTCATAATTGACACATTAACAATATTAAGGATGAGTTGTTTAAAAAAATTTGAAAAATTAATAAAATATTTGAAGATTTTTTTCAAGTTCTGTGTAAGTTTTATTCAACTTCTTCATTATCGGCCAGTTGCTTCATAAAACTGAAATAATCTTTATTTCACTTAATTTTATTTATGTTTTAATTTTAATTTAAATACCTAGGTATATGTTTTAATTTATATATTTGTATAGAACAAAAGAACTCAATCTTAACTCTTATCTTTATAATTAGTTTATGTATTTCAAAATTTGAATTTTCAATTTTATTTCTATTTTTCTTTGAAATATAGTTTTTTCTCTTTATTTTTCACTTACTTTTAAGTATTTCTTAATTTTTATTTAAAATTTTTCTTAATTTTTTATATAAAAAAAATGTCGCCTTATTTAGCCCCTGTAATTTATATTTAAATTTGTCGACTATATAATAAGATAGAGTGTGCTGAAGTAGAAATTTTCGTCGATAATTTATAAGGATTCAGAAAATATTTCTGCTGTTGCTAAAAATATGTCGAGGTGATTTTATTTAGGAGTATTTGTGTCTCAATTTGTAAAAAATATTTTTTCTTATTTCTCTGTATCAATTATTGATATTGATGTCGTATTGTTTTTTTTTCTCTTTAAACTTTTAAAAATATTTTTTAAACGTGTATTAATAGATAATGTGAACTTTTCTCTTTTTTCTGTACACTAAATATATATTTTTTCCAGTTCAGCAATATTTAGAAGAAAAAAAAACGACATTTATATGCTGCTAATGTTTTTTCGTGAGAAATTTTTGGCAGAGAAATCGGATGCAGGCTAATTCTCTAATTAATTTTTTAAAATGTCTTACAGTATCTGTGCTTTCTCTTTAGGCAAAAAATATTTTAATTTCTTTTCTCAAATACTTTGAAGTTGCTCACTTATTAGCCGAAAATATTCGGCAATATCAAATAACAACATGTTCAGTTGATTTGACGTTCCTAATACTGACATGAAAAGTAATTACTCTTATTATATTTTCGTTATTTATTTTTGGGGTGTTATGCCGTTTTGCGCTACCTCCTTCTTCGCCCAACGTTTCGGACAGAGTTACAGTGTCTATCATCAGGGCAGATGTGTCACACATAACAACCATAACACAATAAGGCATAAGACCCTAAAAATAAATAACAAAAATACTTTTGGCCGTGAAAATTAAAAATCAACTCTTCTTACATGTTTCCAGGTTTATTTCCATGTTTGTTGTATTGTGGTAATGTATGTTAGTGTATTAGTGTGGGTATTGTACGTCGTCCACCCACAGAGGAATAACGGCTTTGTTCCAACATGGGCGCTCTTTTATCGGGACGCAAAAACAATTGGAAGATTGGTTTATTGGCTAACGACTTTCGCTTTACCGAGAGACACTTTTAATTATCTAGCCGGCAATAAGGAAAATGGGAAAATAAACCGAAAGGAGAAAGGTAAATCGATGTGAAATTTTAGTAAATGTAATTCAGCATAAACATCATTATTGATTGGTATTAAAAAATGATGTAGGATTGGTTAAATATATTCCAAAAATAATTTTTCTAATATTTCTCTGGGAATACATAAGGAATATCAAGGCTTACGTGGGATGATTGAAGGATCAGGACCAGGATCATCAAAGAATAACGTAAATATTAGGTCCTTACGTATGAAATTGGTGTTTTGCCGTACTGGCAACTTTGATCTCAAATATCTTCTCTTTGGTTAGGAATTCCAAATTCAAATTTATACAGTTATTTACTCATGTATTTGTGTTTTGAAAATTATAATTCATTTGTTTTTCCTTTATTGTTTTTTTTCTTTGCGTCACTTAGTTTACAAAATGGTAAACTTGAAATATCGCGTTATATACGAGTACGAGTTCCACCGTGGCACCAGTGCTGCAGAAACGGCTCGAAGGATTAATGATGTGTATGGCGACGGTGCCGCAATAGAAAACACAGTTATACTTTCTTTTTTTTTTCTTTTGTGTCGTTCACTACAGCTTTCTTAAATCTGGCCAGATGATTACGGCAGATGTCTATTGTCAGCAACTGCAAACCATGATGGAAAAGCTAGCTGCTAAACAACCGAGGCTGGTTAATCGCTCTAGGCCACTGCTGCTTCATGACAACGCTAGACCACACACTGCACAACAGACGGCTACCAAATTAGAGGAGCTTCAATTGGACATCCACCGTACTCTCCGGACCTTGCCCCAACAGATTACCATTTTTTTCGAAATTCGGATAACTTCTTGTAAGGGAAAAAATTCAACTTCGATGGCGCAGTCCAAACCGCCTTCAAGGATTTTATTGATTCCCGTACGAATGGTTTTTTTAGTAAAGGGATCGATGAACTACCCATGAGATGGCAAAAGTGCACAGATGGTACATACTTTGATTAAATAAATATATTATTTAAAAAAAAATCGACTTTATGTTCCTCGCATAAAAAACGCAAATTTCATATGTAAGGACGTAATATTATAAGGTAAGTAAATTGTTGTTCCTGATTTAACTGTAAGCCCCTTGCTGTAAATATTAGGGGTGAAACGGAAAGAACGTAATCTCCTTCCCGAAATAGAAATGTGGATTTTTAAATACAAAATTCGTAAACCGAATATGCTTGTTATGGTGAATGGTGGAAATCGGAATTGAAGTAATGAAAAGACCGAGGTCGAAAACTTGGATTTTACAACAGACCAGTTTATAGTTTATTGAAACTGGCAGAAAACTAACGATTGCAGATCACTTATTGAACTTATTTGGGTGAATTAGTAATTAAATATTTTTTAATATTCTGGGATAATCATCAAACATTATTATTATCCTTGCGTCTGCGTACACACGTTATTCACAAATAGATATAGAAACAAAAGTGTTGCCATCTAACGCCACACAGAATTAATTATCTAATCTATGTAGGTATGCGTACTAACGAAAAAGAGCGTGTTCAGACGTGGGATAATATGCGTGGGATGGCGTATTTCAGCATATCGCTCGCCATATATTCCAATTGGGAATGTACTGCGAGCAATATGCCGAAATACGCCATCCCACGCATATTATAGCTGTTTTTGAACACGCTCCAAATCTTTTACCTATTAATAAAGATTTCCATGGAGGGAAACACTCAAATGAGTCCATAAATTTATTTTTTTTCCCAGCTATTTATTACATATGACGTCGTTGCAAATAATAAATAAATTATTTATCCCTGCCTGTCTTTTCCCATTCGTCCCGTTCCCGTTCCCCTTACGCCTCCCCTTTCTATCCCATGTCCCCTTCCCCTCACGCGTTCCTCCTCTACCTTCCCTGCCCCCTCTCCCATCTCCCGCGAACCCCCCTCCCGTGATCCCCTCCCTCTCCCGCGTTCAAAATATTCAGTCCCGGTACATTCAGATTTTCAAATAAGGTTAGCAATTTTCATTTTTGTATATTATAAGAACAATAAATCAAATTTGATATCTAGCATACTCCCCGGGACTCCCACATAAATAGCATCACAAAGAAACTTACAAAGCTCATATACAAAATAAATAAAGTCTCTTAAATCTAGTCTCCTTCAACGGAAGCAACCTTCCGAACAGGACCTCCATTGATATGCTTGGTGTAACTCTAAGTGACCAGCTCAGGTACGGGGGCTCCATCGAAACCAGAGTTAAGTTAGCCTCTCAGAAACTGGGCGTACTGTACAGGGCCCGCAGATACTTTAATAGTACCCAACTGCTAACCCTGTACAAATCGCAAGTGCGCCCCACGGTTGAATTTGGCAGCCACCTCTGGTCTGGAGCTCCAAAATACCTAAAAAAAACCCTTGACTCTGTGCAGAAACGGGCGGTCCGTTTGATAGATTCTCCCATCCTAACAGACGGACTGCAATCTTTAGAGCATAGGCGTCAGGTGGGAATGCTGTCCTTGTTCTACCGGTATTACAATGGAAGATGCTCCGAGGAACTAGCATCATTGATCCCCTCGGCTCCGGTGCATAGTCGGGAAACACGCCAAACACGCGCCCAACATTTGTACACGGTTGACAT
Organism: Limnephilus marmoratus; assembly: GCA_917880885.1. Classification (NCBI taxonomy): domain Eukaryota; kingdom Metazoa; phylum Arthropoda; class Insecta; order Trichoptera; family Limnephilidae; genus Limnephilus; species Limnephilus marmoratus. The sequence continues at coordinate 32,039,240 of OU862910.1, forward strand.
TACTCACATGAGAACGGGTCGTTTCTATGACTCGTTCTTGAGTTCAACGGCTCGGCTGTGGAACGATTTGCCGGCCTCTGTGTTTCCTCCCTCCTACAACATGGGTCTCTTCAAGACCCATGTTCACTCCTTCCTTTCCTCAAAGAGACCCTCCACACAGCATCTACAAAGATGACATAGGCCCTGAGGGAAATTATTTTCCTCAGGGCCTCCTGTGTGGTGTTAATGTAAAAAAAAAAAAAATACTACTTTAGAAACATACGCAATATACTTAATAAAAATGATCTATATAAAGTCTACTATGCTCTTTGTCAATCACGCATAGAATATGGGATTATAGGATGGGGAACTGCCTCAAACATTAACATCAAGCAGGTAGCTAAAACGCAAAAGGCAATAATAAAAATAATGTTAAAAGTTCCCATAAAAACTCCATCAAAAGAATTTTTTAAAAACTTTAAAATATTCAGCATTATTAAATTATACTCAAAAAATGCACTACTCAAATTTAAAGAAAAACATGAATACCTTGCTGACCACACACGTACACTACAAGGTCAAAATCCTCAAAACTACTGAACATCCCGCAATTAAATACATCTTTTGGCCAGAAAACCATAATTTCAGTGCTACAAAATTATATAATGCCCTGCCAATTGAAATTAAGGACACCATGAAGATACAAATGTTTAAAAAAGACATCAAATTATGGTTAAGTAAACAGGAAGTTGAGGAAATAATTAAAATTATGAAGTAACCACAATACAACCTGCAGACAACAAATATAAATACTTTTATTTTATTTATTGTTATTTTGTGAAAATCAAGAAACTATTCCTAAATCAACACCCATTCAGCAACATACAGTCCGCCTCAGAACAGGAATACCTAGTGAGGAGGATTTTAAACAAACCACTTTATTTTTACTTATTTTGTAATTTTACTTTATCTTGGCGCTGGCACAAAACCGAGATGAGTGGAGGAAGACTCTTGAGGAGGCCAAGACCCACCAGGGGTTGTAGAGCCAATAGTGATGATGATGATGACTTTATCTTATATTGTCATTAAAAAAATAAATAAAATATGAAAAAAAACAGAGGTAAATAAATACATTTTTTGATTAGATTCAAAGTATTCGAGTTTTGTTAATACCATAGGTGAGTACTTCGATTAGATTCATTAATTTAAAGAGTTTTTTCGAAAATTCATGTTTGATTAAGAGCGTTTAACCAGCCAGCGGACGAAAATCCACATTTCGTTGAAAGTTGTTCTTACGATCGTGCAGGGCGGTTACAATGAGAAAGATTAATTATTCTCCGTAGCAGCTTTTTAAAATTATAACTCAATATCGAATTTATTTCAATCCAAATTAGCTTAAATTTATACCTTCATCCAAAAATGCTGGAAGGCGTGATGATAAAACTATTACAATAATGTACTTTTTGTAGTTATTTTTTGATTATAAGTATTTATCATTTTTCAATAATGTCTAAATTTATTAAGAATGTTAAAAAAATCTGAAATATATTAGTTTGTAAGTGCGCAAATAAATACACAAATGGACCAATTTTCGTGTATGTAACACATGTATGTATATATTTTTTAATGATTTTATTGAAACTAAAATTAAAATTCTAAAACATGCGTTTGCTAGATAATATATTGATTTATTTTACTGCATGATTATATTATTTGAAATGGGTGTGGTATAATACAAAATCTTTTTTGAAAATTTAACAAATCTGCCAACGACCTATGGAATAACCTTATTATACTAAAAATTAAAAAAAAATATCAAAATTTATTACATGCGAATGCTAGATAAAAGAACAATCTTTCGAAATCCATTTATAAGTTTTTGTGGAAAAGAGTAAATACGTCTAAAATATGATTTGAAAATGACATATTTCTGGTTTTCTCTGGTAATGCCCTCTTAAACAATCGATGGTTTGCAAAATGTCATTCTCAAATTGTGACATTTTTGATAGTTTTGTAAGAGTTGTTGTAATGATTTAAAAAACTTTTCAGATGTATTGTCATGTGGGTGTAAATTAATTCAGAAACCTTCGCGAGGGTGGAAAGAAGGTATTTTGAAAGTTTCAAACATTTCCTATGCATAATGTAGAAATGCATAGACTTTCACATATATAGAAACATATGTTGATTTTTAGTTATATGGATGATCAACACATAGATTTATCGCTTGTTATAAAAATAATTATGTAACGATGAATTATTTTACTAAAATATAAATTTTCAATACTTATTATCAACTTTCCCAGATAAAAATGTTGCTATTAATCCCATTCACTTAGTTCAAACAAAAAATGCTAGTATTTTAGAAATTCACATATGTATATAATTTTCCTTTTAGGTTAGATCGTTTAATTAATACAAAAACTACAAGTCTTCGAAACTAAAGAAATTGACAGACAGATTAAGACAATTTTAAAAGAAATCACAAAACCCACATTCATTAATATATTCTTTATAAAGCTCGACAACAAAGCTTCATTATAAAAAGCTTACGAGTCATCGTAAATATCAACTGGGAGTCTGGGGCGGGTTTAGCCAAGTCCGCTCAGCTATAAACAACTGCTTTAGTATCGGTCAGTTGCATACATTGATACCTTAAAACATCGTGCTGGCTGCAAGCTAATAGCGCACAGCTCATTGCCTCATCGTCTTATTTACTATCTACTTGCTCTTCATTAATCTTCATTCCTTGGCCATCCAACTATGTGAATTCGTTCCAACGAACCTATGTTTCCTTACAGCATTAATGAAAACTTTAAATACTCCACTCCAGTTGGGTAGTGGCTGGTGTATTGGAAAATACTTAAGAGGGTATTATTACCAGAGAAAACCAGAAATATGACATTTTTAAATCAGATGTTAGACGTATTGACTCTTTTCCACAAAAACTTATAAATGGATTTCGAAAGATTGTTCCTTTATCTAGCATTCGCATGTTTTAAATTTTGAGAAAAAATGTTTATTTTTAGTATAATAAGGTTACACCATAGGTCGTTGGCAGATTTGTTTAATTTTCAAAAAAGATTTTGTATTATACCACACCCATTTCAAATCATATAATCATGCAGTAAAATAAATCAATGCATTATCTAGGTATCGCATGTTTTAGAATTTTAATTTAAATAAAATCATTAAAAAATATATACGCACATGTGTTTCTTGGCGAAAATTGGTTCGTTTGTGTATTTATTTGCGCACTTACAAACTAATATATTTTAGATTTTTTTTAACATTCTTATTTAACTTAGACATTACTAAAAAATGATAAATACTTATAATCAACAAATAATTACAAAAAGTACATTATTTTAATAGTTTTATCACCACGTCTTTCATCATTTTTGGATGTAGGTAAAAATTAAAGCAAATTTGGAATGAAATAAAATCGATATTGAGTTATAATTTTAAAAAGCTGGTAGGGAGAAAAATTAATCTTTCTCATTGTAACCGCCTTGCACGATCGTAAGAACAACTTTCGACGAAATGTGGATGTTCGGCCGCTGGCTGGTTAAATGCTCTTAATTTAAAAATTAAAAAAAACACAACAACAAAAACATACTGTTTTTCAAAGAACCTGGGGTTTCATTTAAATTATTATGTTTATGCTTAATGAATCGAATATCATTATAGAGTCGAGTTTTTCCTTGAGACATAATAAGTGATGCAAAGCTGTAAATGCACTAAAATGCGCATTAGATAAAAGCTCGGGAAAATGTAAATAGGAACGCTGCAAAAGTGAAGGAGCATGTTTTTTTTTTCTACATGTGACACAAAAGTTTAAAAATCAACCCGTAAAAACAAAGTTTTTTTTTAATAGTACATCTGCTTCCAATTTTTGATCTGGTTGCGCCATCGCTTGGGCCATCTAGTAGCCAATTTGCAAGATTTGTTTTTTGATTTGACTGAGGATTGAACCTTCCTTCCTAAGGACTGGATCTTGACTGCTGTGAACTTTTAAAATGTCTTTTAAAACTTAAAAACAACACTGCTATCACTTAAGCCAAAATCCTAATTGGATGGTACCGAGATGTATTTTGTAAATTAACCGCTGTTAATTTTTCCAATTTTAGAAAAATACCTGTGCATGAGAGCAACAAAAAAGTTGATAAGATGACGAGTCTAACGCCGAGTTTCAGCCCGGTAGGGTGTCGGGAAGTGGGTTAATTTCAACTTTCTAGATTTGCGTTCATTCATTCACGAAAACAAAATCGAAAGCCCAAAAGCACAATCTCCTCGGTCGCTAAAAATCGTTGTCACCCTTTCCTTTAAAACAATATTACGTCGAGTTGTCTGTGCTTTCACTACCTTTCCATTGATTCGGGCATGAGGAATAAGAGAAAAGATAACAAGATAGTTCGGAGTCGTATCTTTTTGAGGTCAGATAATTTAGGTCTATGACAAACCGGGTGCCCGGGTTCATAGGGTGAGGTTTATCTAGGTCTTGGAGGTGGATGACCAGGACACACTGAACCCCAGATTCCTACTCACCACTCAACTTTTCCTTCCCATAACTCCCCTCTCCTTCCTTTCCTTAAAAAAACCCTCCACACAGCATCCTCAAAGACGACATAGGTCCTGAGGGAAATTATTTTTCTCATTAGCTCCACACAGGGAGCTCATGTAAAAAAAAAACAAATTAATTGTTTTTGTTTAGATGAATACCCAACAAGAATCTTAACTATTCCTGATCGTCTGGACCCAGTGGCACCATGATATCTTGTAATGTTTTTTGGCTGAACGGAGAAAAATATGAAAGTTGGAAAGTATGTGACTGTTCATATCTAGTCTCCAAATACGGCTAAAGCCATTTCAAGCAACATATCATTTCTGAATAGAAGTCTTTCAATTTTGGAGGCAGAAATGGGTACCGCCGCCCTGGAAACCTTTATTGGATAACCAACACCTCTGCCAAAGGTCTCCCCAAGTGGTTCGTTACGTTTGATGATTTAGTAGGGGTGACCGGGTTCATGGGGTGAGGTTTGTCTAGGTCTTGGAGGTGGATGACCAGGACACACTGAACTCCAGATTCCTACCCACCCCTTAAACCCCTTTCCTTCCCATAACTTTCCTTTCCTTTCTTTCCTTAAAAAACCCTCCACACAGCTTCCCCAAAGATGACATAGGCCCTGAGGGAAATTATTTTCCTCCGGATCTCCTGTATGGAGCTTATGTTAAAAAAAGCGATGCTGATAGTATATAGCACTGAAAACATTCGGATAAAAGTACTATTTTTTATAATGTTTTTTGGGTACCTACGGTAGTTTATATTTTCCCATTGAAATTATGTATATGTAATATCAAGCGGCAACCCTTTATTCTTTTTTAGATGGCGAGATGATTCCCAAAGCTCATGAATATCTCGTTAAGCTCGGTTTTTCCATTTTTCCGCCGTGTTCTTCCTTTTGTGTTGACATTCTCCCGACTTCTTCACGGTCGTTGGATGGGCTAAGTTTATTTGTAAATATTTTTCGAACCTTTTCTTTTGGTGCAAATATATCCGTTTGTTTGTAAATTCATCTGAATATTATAAGACGTCCATGGGAAGCGTCGTTTTTTTGAACACACGATAATATAATAGTGGAATTATTGAAAAATAAATTAAAAGTATCGTAGAATTCGTTGTGTCTCCCTCACTATCATAGTGAGAAATATGATTTAAACAGTGTTGGAAAGATAAAACACCTCGCTATATCATCATTACATAGTATAAAATGAAGTCGCTCAAAATTTATGTGCGCATAAATCTTTTAAACTACGCAACGGATTTTCATGCGGTTTTCACCAATAGATAGAGTGAGTCTAGTTTTTGCACTGATAATTCGTGGTGGAATTTCATTGTATTAGAATTTGAAATTAAAACACTTTTGTGAAACTAGACTCATTAAAAGCAGCGAACACAGCAACACTGAAGAGACTCTGAAAATGTCTGTAATAGGATGAAACTGGTCCTGGTGAAATATAAATTAGTGGAAGAAAGTACAAAAGTGTTTTAATTTCAAATTCTAATAGATAGAGTGATTTAAGAGGAAGGTTTATATGATCAATACATGCTAAATGCTTATTATACATAATAGAGAAAAGCCGATAAATTCAAATATTCGATTCAGGCAGCGGGCAGCGGGCAGCGGGCAGCTGGCAAGCGGGTGGTGTGGATTTTATGAAGGTTGGGTAATGCGTTGTGTTTCGTTAGCCACAATAACGCGTGGCCGGGTCTGCTAGTATTCAAATATAAAAGTTAACCACAAAATAATTAAAATGTACGCGTTTACTGAAACTACAAAAAATGAGATGATGTTGACGTTTTACTAATAAAATATGTTTTTATTGTTTCTCATTATCGTTAATTTTAGTCAGAAAAACGAAATGTTAACTTTTTAAAACTTTTTAAAGTTTAGCATAAATGTATTTAAAAAAAAAAATACATGGTTATATCTAATACTAAAATTTGATAGTGTTTTCATCGCCTCTCAAAAAGTTTAGTTTCGGATTATTCCATTTAGGGGTCGTCCATTAATCCCGTGATGTTTTTTAGCAACTTTTTAACCCCCCCCCCCCTGGTGACATGAGGTGAGGTTTTAGCATAACCCCCCCCCCCAAAATCACGTGTTTTTTTAGTACAAAGTATCATGAAAAATAAATACACGTGATATCTCGTTATACCCCCCCCCCTCGTGATATTTCGTGTTTTTTTCTGAACCCCCCCCCGTTTTGAGCCTTACGTGATTAATAGACGACCCCTTATTTTTATTGCAAAGCGGAAATATTCTGACCAACTGATAACATATTATGGTCGAGGTGTGAGGGGTTAAAAACGCCATAACTGTTTATAGAAATGACGTTCTCAAGGAAAACAAAAAGTTGTGTGGTCTTTATGACACCATAGCTCGCCTTTAGTGAGATCTATGAACGGAATAATTTCTTTGTAGTTAAACCTTCGTAGAATGGATTAGGTAGAGCAATGTACGATTGATTACTTGTTACTTTCATGCATAATATCGTCAAATCGGTAACGAAATCTGTAAAAATTACACATAAAAGTAATAAATACTCAAACGGACGTTGCCATAATCTACCTAATCCATTCTACCATTACCCACTTATACGTTGGCTCTATAATATATGCATGCATGTATTTGTATTTCAATGTGTATATTTGTTAAATTAAAACAAATCAATTTGTAAAACATCACTTATTTAATTAAAATTATCAACATGTTTCAAAACCAATGATTCCATCGTTGGTATAAAATTAAAATTTATAAGTGGTATTATGCAAAATGATTTGTTTAATTTAATTAAAATGGCCCCATAAAGCGAATTTGCGAATATAGTGCATATTTGAATTTGCCAATATTAGATTTGATTCTCTTTGCATTTTAAACTTATCATTCTGATTTTTTCATTAGCTCCTTACAAGAGACCCTGAGGAGAAAAATTTCACTCAGGGCCCATTTTATTTTTTTGGAATGCTGTGCGGTGGGTCTTTTAAGAATAAGATGAAGTTCTGGGAAGGAAAAAGGTATGAGGGGTGGGTAGGAATCTGGGGGTCAATATGTCCAGAAGTGACAGACCCATGAATCCATCTCTCCCATGTCTCCCTCATCCAGTCTCTCCCGATCCGGCCTGCCACGCAGTAGGTGCAGTAGGTGGGCAGACGCATCCGCCGCCAAGACAAACCTCAACATGAACCCGGGCACCCCTGCAAAGTCACCAAACGTAGCGAACCACATGGGGTGACCTATGGAAGAAGCGTTGGTTATCCGCTCTTCAAATTGTAGATTTCAATACACAAAGAATGTTGTAATGAAAGGTATAATTGGAATCATCACCATGACCACTTTAAACATGTTAATTACTGTAATAATAGTGTGATATATTTTGAAGGCGACACGATAATTAAAAAAAATAAAAAGCAAGTAATTAAGTTCGGAGAGCCTTATGGAAATATTTTATTTTATCGCCCTTCTATTAGTAGGGCGATAAAACTAAAATTTAAATAGATTTCCATTCAATAACGCCGATGAAACGACCATTACAGAATAAGTTTTGCGTTTTCCGTGAAAATTACCAAATCGTCGGCGCTCAACGAAAACTGAATTGCAAACAAAATTTAATGAATCATTTTGCAAGACTGCGATGCATAAATTTTCTTAACATATCCAATTTGTAAAGAAAGTGTATGTGTATATTGTGCAACCCATTTGATATTTAATCAAACAGCTACGAAAGTTTTATTTCTCCTAGAAAATGCATCCGATCAGTGAGTCTCTTTATCAGTTTTTTTAGTGATTTTAGGTTTTCACGGCCAAAAATTTTATGGTAATTTCCTTTTGTTATTTTTGTTATTTTCTTATGGTTATTTCTTTTTGTTATTTCAAAAGGAAATAACCATACAGTTTTTTTAGTGTTCAAAATAATGAAACAAGGTAAAATACTAACTTGGCAATTAGTCATATAATAATTGTGAATAGTTTATTTTGCTTTTTTGCCTAACTGGTGAAATAAATATTCAAAGTCATTTTGAAGAAATTGTTACCTCTAATTAATATATTAATAAAAATAATTGGATAATTTGTACAGTGCCGTTTTTGTGAAAAATCACCCCATTGGCTCAGTAAATATATTAATGTAGTTAACGAAAATTGAATCTATTTGTTTTGCTTGAACTTTCGTAAAGTAAAATTATTTATTATTTTTAATTGTAAAACTAACGTTTTTTTTTTTTTTTTTTTTTAAGACAAGATTTTTTATGCATAGCACAAAGGGTAACAATTATTATAAGCAATAATTATCAGCCTGAAACACTCATCCACATTGAAAAATCTTCCGAGAAAAGATACATGACGCCAACGGGACTTGAACCCGTGTCCTCTCGATTGCCGGTCGATTGCTCTTGACCACTGAGCTATGGCGGCTTATCTCGTACCCGCCAAATGATTCAATATATGCTAGTGTTTCATTCAAAAATTACTGCTTATTATATTTTTTCCACCTGAAAACAACCAACTTTATTTTTGCGAGAGAAACATTTTAAGTGTTAAGTCCCTCGCTAGGTGGCGTCGAGACAAATTATATCTTCATTTATTGGGGAAATACTTAAACTTGTCAAATATTAATTATTATTTTTAATTGTAAAACTAACGTTTTTTTTTTAAGACAAGATTTTTTATGCATAGCACAAAGGGTAACAATTATTATAAGCAATAATTATCAGCCTGAAACACTCATCCACATTGAAAAATCTTCCGAGAAAAGATACATGACGCCAACGGGACTTGAACCCGTGTCCTCTCGATTGCCGGTCGATTGCTCTTGACCACTGAGCTATGGCGGCTTATCTCGTACCCGCCAAATGATTCAATATATGCTAGTGTTTCATTCAACAATTAGAAACAATTCGAAAGAAAAAATATAATAAGCAGTAATGGGCGATATTGAGAGTATCTGCCACTCAAGACGAATAGCAATAATTGCCGAATCAAATATATACAACATCTTTAATTTAAGACATTCACTCATGCGTTATTGCAAATCTACATGAGTTGACTTTGTCACACATACGTAGACAGTATATGTGTTGTCTAAAGTAGTAGTACGTCCAGGAAATCGCTGCAACCAATACATCAAAGCACGTGTTCCAGTCGCCCCCAGCTGATGCATCTGTCTCCGGTAACTGTTGCAAGCAGATCTCCCCTCGACGCATGCCGGCGACACGGTATTGCAGAATGCGAGGAGGCAAGAGATCATTTATCACCCCATCCTCCGCATCCCCGTCTGCCCCGTGCTGCGGGCTCTGAGCACTGCGGCCGGCGAGGGTAAGCCGGCGTGTCTGTGACCTGATAGTAATGGGAATTGCTTGACACTATGAAATATAGTGGTGTTCAATGTGCCACCAGATAATACACTTTCTAAAAACGCCATTGCAATGTTTCTCGTCCCTACCACGAAACTTTGGGGGTGATTGTGATATTCGATGTAGAAAAATCTATGCAATATTTTTCAAGTGGAACAATTAATACTTTTAACTTACATTTTTTCATAGACACATCAGAGTCGTGATATGTCTATAATAACTTCGAGCACCATTTCGAGTCAAAATGGCTTTCGCCTTATTGAGTGACCAGAACTGAAAGGCTAGAAAAGTATTTCTCAAGCTCTCTTTACCAAGCTATTCCTTCCAACCTATTTATTCCATACGTTCTTCAGCCTCATAATACATCCTTTGAGAATGGTATAATTTTATTGACCGATTTCAATAATATAAAAGTTGTATAGCACAGTATGTGTTATTTCACTATAATTTCACTTTATTTATTTATTTACCGACAAATAGTCTATAAACAATATAATAATAATAAAACGAATAAGACATAGAGATAACAGTTAAGATAAGGAGATGAAATAAGGAGAGTTTATAAAAATAGTACACGTAGAAGATAATTACAAGTTAAAGCATCAGAATTGAAACGTTGCTTGAAATTGCTTCAGCCACGTTTGGTGACAAGATCTATACAGCCAGGTAGTTCCCCACCTTCCTCTTCCCGAGTCCTTTCCCGAGCCTTTACGAGTCCTTTCCCTCCCCACTACTTTCAGCCTCACAACATACCCCAATTCTGGATGCCATAGTTTCACTGGCTCCAAACGGGAGCAGCTGGGACTCTCGTGAGGTTTTTTTATAAGAAAAAAAAAATCTTTCAAAATTACATACTGCGTGTCGACTGCCGAAATATAAATCGTACTTTATCGTGATAAACTTAGAATAAACTTAAAAATGAGTCTGAATGTATTAGGTGGTAATTTCCTTAAAATTACTCCTACAGTAGGCTCTCAGGACACTTGAACCGTATTCACATAAACAAAAGCATACACATTGGTATACATATATAGTTAGTGTTTAGTATAGTTGGAAGAAATCTTGTTGATCGGGTGCAAAAAAGGTATTCATAATTTGTTTTATATTTGACCCAATAATGAAGAGCATAAAAAAATCCATAGTGAATCAACTTTTAAGTTTCACGGTTATGGCTGCACTATAATTTGTCAATTTAAGCCCATGGTTCCGTCCACATGAAGCATGCACAACGCACTAAGCCACTCGTACAGGCCTTCCCGAAAATGTTGAAGTATTCATTCTAACTTGTTAATTCTCGTGACTCAGCGCTTTTAGTGTATTCATGTGGATGGAATCTTTGACTCAAGTTCGCTTATTGAAGTTGATACATAAATGATTTTGAAATATTTAAAATAAACAACACTAAAAACTATCGTGGCCACAAAAATCATGAAGAGAGATTTTACTCGTAATTCGGTGGATATAAAAATAAAAATACGCATCCTACGGAATACCGAAACAATTAAAGATTCCAAATTCCCTCAAACCCCATAATAAGTCGTTAAATGATAACACCTAAGAAACAGCGAGTGATTCCGCAATTCCAACCCCGACTCGTATTAAGTAAAGTCCCATTATGCCCCGAGACGCAGCCCGACTAATCCCCCTTAATGCCCGACCCGGGGCCCGGGGCCGGGACGTACCGGGCCATTCAGCAGCCAACCTGTAACACTTCGCGCCAATTTTCTCCGACGCGCGAAACTTCCGAAGAAAAAACACAAGAAAAAACAACGAACAGCTGTTATCTGGTTCACACTGATTCATACCCACTTCTAACATGCCTCACCTCACCCCACTGGCACTGCGGCCCCCATCTTTCCCCTCCTGCCACCCTCTGCCTCCACCCTCATCCCCCGCGTCAGTGGTTTCGATTAAGGGTATTCTTTTTCGATTTCAGAAAAGGAAAACGCATTCTCGTAATAATTATGAAATTCATATTTATATTTATTTACCTATTTTAGAAAAACTTTCTTATGAAGAAATGTGAGCTCTGTTACATTTATTTATAGATAAGTTTGCAAAAATGTATTTTTTCAAAGCTCCTAATGTAAGTTTTTGCCTTCAGTTTTCATAGCACACGAAAAACAAATAATGGCTTTAGGAATAATGTGGAATAAAATAAAGAAAGCTGGTAATTCTTTTTCAATGTATTCATTAAAATTATTTATTTTATTTAATGACGAAGTAGGCAATGTATGATGAGAATGTTATTTATATTTTTATTTTTAATTTATTAATAATAAGCAAAGCCCTTTTCACTTTAATCAAAAACAGTTTTAAAGATTAAGATATCAAAAAAAAATAGGAATAGGTGTAACACTCGGTACCATGGTGAAGAGGTGCATTTTATACAAGGAGTAAGAAAAAAAAACAGTGTTTGCATTACAGATGGTATAGAAAACAACATAAATTAAGAATATTTTACTTGTGGGCTATTTTACCATACGTTTGATAGCCTATCTGTAGGATAAAACATTTTTAAATCACCATTTAGCATTTATTTATTTGTAAAGTTCGAGTTTACCATTCGATACTAGAATCTATAGCGAGAATTTATTTGTTTATTAATTAATGAATAAGATATCAAGGGAGTGGTGAAATGCCCCCTTAAGAGGGCATTACCAGAGAAAACCAGAAATATGTCATTTTCAAATCAGATTTTAGACGTATTGATTCTTTTCCTCAAAAAATTATTATCCTATGAATAAGATATCAAGGGAGTGGTGAAATGCCCCCTTAAGAGGGCATTACCAGAGAAAACCAGAAATATGTCATTTTCAAATCAGATTTTAGACGTATTGATTCTTTTCCTCAAAAAATTATAAATGGATTTCGAAAGATTGTTCTTTTATCTGGCATTCGTATGTAATAAATTTTGAGAAAATTTTTTAAATTTTTAGTAAAATAAGGTTATTCCATAGGTCGTTGGCAGATTTGTTAAATTTTCAAAAAAGATTTTACCACACCCATTTCAAATAATATAATCATGCAGTAAAATAAATCAATACATTATCTAGCAAACGCATGCTAGAATTTTAATTTTAGTTTCAATAAAATCATTAAAAAATATGTACGTACAAGTGTTTCTTGACGAAAATTGGTCCATCGCACTTACACACTAATATATTACAGATTTTTTTAACATTCTTATTAAATTTAGACATTATTAAAAAATGATAAATACTTATAATCAAAAAATAATTACAATAAGTACATTATTTTAATAGTTTTATCATCACGCCTTTCAGCAAATTTGGATGAAGGTGTAAATTAAAGCTAATTTGGATTGAAATAAATTCGATATTGGATATGATTTTAGATTTTCACGACCAAAAATTTTATGGTTATTTCCTTTTGGGGTATTATGCCGTGTTGCGCTACCTCCTCCTTTAGCCAACGTTTCGGACAGCGTTACAGTGTCATCATACACATCTGCCCTGATGATGGACACTGTAACGCTGTCCGAAACGTTGGCTAAAGGAGGAGGTAGCGCAACACGGCATAATACCCCAAAAGGAAAAAACCATAAAATTCGATATTGAGTTATAATTTAAAAAAGCTGGTACGGAGAATAATTAATCTTTCTCATTGTAACCGCCCTGCACGATCGTAAGAACAACTTTCGACGAAATGTGGATTTTCGTCCGCTGGCTGGTTAAAGTAAGAAGTCTATTTGTTCGACTCAGCATACACTCTCGAACTTGGGGTCATAAAATTTTCGTAAATCGTTTTTTTTGGTATTACATATTTACGTATTACATATTTCTAAGATGCAACGTTTTTGTTAACCATGAATTATGACATAATAAATTATTTATTTCTTTTTATTTTGGATTATGAAAGGGGTTTTGAAACTCTAATAATGAAAGTAGTAATTAAAAATTGTCTGACAGTTTAATATTGCCAGATAAGAATATTTCATTGTTTTGAAAAAATCGAAAATTTGGTTAGTAATATAAATTTATTAATTTAATACATTAATTTTCTTTTAAGGTTTCGATACCCCTGGCCAGCTAACGCGATGACGGTATGTTTGCTCTGGTCCCGCCAACACTGCGCTAATATTGGAGAAATTCCTCCCTCCCGTTTTTATCGGAAACTTGGAGAGCATTCTCCAACGTTCTTTTGCAACTGCTTGTAACGGATATAACAGGAGACGAATCTTGTTTCTTTTCCGTGTTCGGGTCGTAGGTACTTTGCCCGGAAAAATAACACTAAGCTGGTTAAAGCCACTGTTAAACCGGGGTTTTGACCTGGTGTTGTAGAATACAATTCTTTTTCAGGTTTATTAAAACCTCTTGTGGTTTTATTTAACGTTAACAATGTTATCTATATACATATAAAAAATTAGGTTCCGTATGTTTGGGTCCGCAAATCTCGGAAAGTAATCGTTGGATTGACTCAAAATTTATACAGAACAATGCATTTCAGCGGAAGAGTGTTTCTATGTATAATGAAAACATCTGGCGTTATGAAATTTGCATACAAATATTTTAATTACGTATGTTTGGTTCTTCAAATCTCGGAAAGTAATCGATGGATTGACTCAAAATTTTTGCAGAACATTAAATTTTAGCAGAGGAGTGTTTATGTATGTAATGGGAAGCTCTGGCGTTACGAAATTTGTATAAAAAAATAATATAGGTGGTGCGAGAGTGGTTTGAAAATGTGCGTATTTCATATGTTTTAGCGGCAGGGAAGGAAGCCAGAGGGTGGGGTTCGTGGGAAGAGTGACGAGAGAGAGGGAAGGCGGGGAAGGTGGAAGGGGAACACAGGAGGGGAAGGGGACGTGGGAGGGGAACGGCGATGCATGGGAGTGGACATGCAGGGAGAAACAATTTATTTATTTCCATTATGGATTTCATTACTGTTAAAAATTATATTTATTTATTTATCTATTTATTTTGAAATACACGGCACAACATGTGCCATTAACATAAACGTATATATAAAGAATAGTAGGAATAAAATATAAAGCAAAGTGTACAAAGTATAAAGTTTTAAGAAAAGAGTAAAAACAAAAGTTAAAAGTTTAAAATATAGATATCCTTAAAAGGTACAAAGTTTTATATATAAATTATAAAAATTAATAAATACAAAAAGTTATAAAATACAAAAAGTTATAAAAGTAAGAAATCCTTTTAGGAGCAAGAACAAAAAATTATAAAAAGTAAAAATAATTAATAGGTAGATATCATGGATTACGTCAACTTGATGTCAACGATGTGAACCTTTGACCAAGTATATGTGAACCGATATGATAAATTTTACAAGTAGGTACCTGATTTCTAAGGTATTCATTAATTTTAGAAATATAAGATATAATATAAGATATTATAATTTTTTTTTAATAAGCTCCACACGTGTGACCAGAAGGAAAATAAATCCCTTCAGGACCCATGTCATGTCTTTTTAAGAAAGGACGGAAAGGAAGTTCTGTGAAGGAAAAAGACATGATCTGGAGAAATCTGGTAGTCAGTTTGTCCAGGAGTGACGGACGTATGAATCCCTTCCACTGTGATGCAAGATGATGTTCCGAAAGAATACTTTTGGAGAGGTCAAAACGTCTCCCTCGACCAGTATCTCCCGATCTGGCCTGCCATGCAGTTGGTAGAGGTAGAGGTAACCGCTGCCGAGATCCGGATAAACACCCCGATGAACCCGGGCACACAAGTAGTAAATCACTAAACTCAGTGAACCACTTAGGGTGACCTAGGGCAGAGGTGTTGGTTATCCAATAAATGGTTCCCGGGTGGATTGCCTCCTAAATTGATGTTATTAATAAACGCTAGCTTATTTTAACCACTTTTATACCGAGGTTTTGCACTGGAGTTTGAAATAATTGTTTTTCAGGTTTTATTAAAACCCGTTATGGCTTTTGTTCGCTGTTAACGTTAGTATTAATCTTCGTGAAATTATTTTAGTTTATGCGAAGTTTATGCGAGTTTATGCGAACAGCGAGTGCTTCAATTTTTGTAATTGAATATGTCCACATTTTTCACAGCTTCAATTTGTGTAATTGCGTATGTCCACATTTTTCACATGAAATTGCATATGTCCACACCTGTTTCTCTTTATCCTATAAAGCATAATGAGAAACAGATTTTGGTCTCGCTTTGCTTATTTTTTTAGCGAAAGAGGGTCGACAAGACGTAAACGTTAACCGTATTAGAATGTTGGAAAAGTTTTACGGGTTTTCGCTGGATTTTTTTAATCTGAATACGAATAACGAGTGGGAGACAATTTGTATACCGCGAGAACCATTTATAGGATAATCAACATCTCTGTCGAAGGTCACCCCAAATGGTTCGCTACGTTTGGTGATTAAGCAGGAGTGCCTGGGTTCATGGAGCGAGGCTAGTCTAGGTCTTCGCGGTGAATGCGTTTCCCACCTACTGGAGCGGGAGAGACTTGTTGAAGAAGACCTTTTGACCTATCCAGCCGAAGCATGATGTATGCAACAAATGTGAGTACTCTGCAGTACTGTGTGATTAGACACTTTGGCAGATGTACATTTTTTGATGTTAGTTTCTTTTACCCGATTTACCTGATTTATTTTGAATATTGTTTCCGCGATGTTGTGTTTATTTTTTATTCACTTTTTAGGCACTTTTCACTAACAGGCAATGTAATTCATAGTTAGGCTATGTTGGGTTAGGTTAGATAAATCCTTATTGAATAAAATATTTAAAAAAAAATGGAAAATAATCTGTCTACTAATACTATAAAGAGGAAAGATTTGGTTGTTTGTTTGTTTGCATTCAATAGGCTCCGAAACTACTGAACCAATTTGAAAAATTCTTTCACCATTATCAGCGAGTAACATAGGCTGTATATAATGGTAGGCCCTGGCGTTATGAAATTTGTATAAATGAAAATGTGTGTATTTAATATATTTTAGCGGCAAGGAGGAAAGGCAAGGGGAATGTGGGGTTTACGGAGAGGGAAGACACAAGGGAGTGGGAAGGTGGGGAAGGTGGGGAAGGTGGCAGGGATCGGGGATGCACGAGAAAGGACATGCAGGGAGAATCAATTTATTTCTTTGAATGGCATAGTAACGCATGTCGGGTACCAGCTAGTCGTATGTATTTACGTTTTAATTGCGACAATAATGATTTCTTGAAAAAAAGATATATTCTGCTGTACTGGTACGAAGACTTACATTGCGATAGCAAAAATGGTATGATAATATAATAGGTTTACCGTTATGAAACGACTATAAGACTATTTTGGAGATACTTGAAGATGAAATTCCATAGATAGATATTGAGAATCCACAAATATTTTCGAATTGCACAAAGTCAATTTACAAATTCTAACTGAGTTTTAAATAATCTTCTAATATGCATCCATATTATTATAAAAAGATATCAGTGGCGGCGAGACATTGTATTATTTAAATATAAATCGACAGTTTTATTATGTGATTGGCGAAATTTTGCAAACTTAACCTTCATAACAGAAGGAAGGTCACTGTCTTTTTTTTTTACATGGATACCGCACAAGAGTCCCAACTGCTCCCGTCTGGAGTCAGTGAGACTATGAGACTATGGCATCCCCAATCGGGGTATGTTGTGAAGCTGAATGTAGTGGGAGGGAAGGAGATAGGGAAGATGAAGGTGGGGAAGTACCTGCCTATTCAGATCTGGTCACCAAACACAGCGAAAGCCACTTCAGGCAACGTTTCAATTCTGAATGGTGGTCTTACACCAGGGCGATACTGAGAGTATCTTCCACACTGGAACGTGCCGCAAATATACCATATATTATTTTTAAATGAATAAATCGTGAAATACACAAATTAATCAAATAAAATTTATTTGCCACGCCGGGATTCGATCCCGCGACCTTCGGAATGCGAGTCAAGTGCCTTACCCCTGCACTACGCCGGCCGTACAGGAGACTTCAACAAACCACCCTCATCCCCTTTACCTATATCATAAATTAGAATTTTGGTTTCTTCTTTATGAAATTTTCATTCTCCACGTTCAAGATTTTATTAAAATTACTGATGCTTAGTCTTAGCTACTCCCCTACATAAAATTAAAAAACGGTCGGAAATTTGGTAAATACGCAAATCATCTTTTTTTGAAATGTGAATAGACACTACCGCACATGAGTCCCAACTGCCCTGAGCCAGTGGGACTATGTTATCTCCAATACGGGAATGTTGTAAGGTTGAAAAGGTGAGGAAGTGCAGGAGATGAGGAAGGTAGCGGATCAGGAGGGTAGCTAATTAGATTCAATTAAAAATAATCAACGGACAGTAATTAATGCACAAGATTCCCAACTTCCCCGAGTCAGTGGGACTATGTCATCCACAATCGGGGTATTTTGCGCATCTAAAAGAATGAGGAAGGGAAGGGGATGGGGAAGAGGAAGGAATTTGGGAGGTGGGAATGGGTACCGCCGCCTCGGGAACCTTTATTGGATAACCAACACCTTTGCCATAGGTCACCCCAAGTGGTTCACTACGTTTGGTGATTTAGCAGGGGTGCCCGGGTTCATGAGGTGAGGTTTGTCTAGGTCTTGGAGGCGGATGACCAGGACGCACTGAACCCCAGATTCCTACCCACCCCTTAAACCATCTTCCTTCCCAGAACTCTCCCTCCTTCCTTTCCTTTAAGGCTCTGCAACCGGGCCCGAAAAGATGAAGATGGAGATATACGAATGTTAGAGGAGAGCGCTAACATTTACAGCGACAAAATCGATGCGACTCGTTTAAAATAGAGCAAAAATCTTGCGGGCATTATCTGAAACAGCATTTAAAGAAAAACTGTGAATACATATAACTTGTAAAATAACTGAAACAAACGTGTTAGTAATAATTTTTGGAGCATTCTTTGCTTTTTTTTCTATCGAGGGAATTTTATGTAATTTGCGTTTCGGCGCGGGCAAAGTCTAGATATTATCTTCAAGAATAACATATATTTTTTAAGAGCTTTAAAACTTACCATGTTTAAGGGAAATATGTAATAAATCGGTATAAATCCGGGTTGCGGGCCCTTAAAAAAACCCTCCACACAGCATCCCCAAAGATGACAATAGGCCCTGAGGGAAATTATTTTCTTCAGGGTCTCCTGTGTGGAGCTCATGTAAAAAACAAAAAAATTACTATGGGACGCAATTCACTGCACGCAGAATGGAGATGTTTTAAAAATCCGGCCTTTTCCAGGCTTTTAGAATAGTAAGCCTAAAGCCGGGCCCGGCCTACCACTACTTATTAGTTTTGTTTATTATTTCTATGAAGGTTTGTAACTAAAATCTAACGCCCTAAAGCCCTGTATAGTTCACAAGAGATGAATACCTCACAAGAGTCCCAGCTGCTCCCGTTTGGAGCCAGTGAGACTATAGCATCCCCAATTGGGGTATGTTGTGAGGCTGAAGGTAGTGGGGAGGGGAAGGAGATGGGGCAGAGGAAGGTGGAGAAATACCTGGCAAATACCTGAAATATCAGTTGATGCACACTTACTCACCCAGATGCATAACTTACATACAGCATTTTTGTTTAGACTTTAATAAAAATAAAAATAATTTAACGATAATTTCACAATACAGAGTTCACAGTCAAATTGTGTTGAAGTCAGCAATATTACAAAAAAAAATTTTGTAACCCGAATGTTGTTTTATATCATTGTTATTAAAATGTTTGTTGTCGGAATGTGATAATCTCCAGAAATGAATTCAAATGCGTAATAAACAATGACAAGGTATGCGCTCTTATAATATTCTAACAAAGTGAACTTTTAAACTTTCAATCCCTTTTCCGTCAGTTACAATAAATAGGCATAAACGAAACGTAATGTTTTTCTTAACATTAGGTTTATGGAAAACACATCTGTATTGATAGATTGCCTGTATCCTACATATATTTATTAGAAGTACATAGTTCAATAAATAAATGAGGCGAAAAGTAAAATTAAATAATTCAGCAGAAAAAATGACATATAAATCTATTACTTGATATTATTGACTATTAATGATACGAACTTCAAATTATTAATACATAGATTATTTCACTTGCAATCGAACTGGAACCGATATAAATAGCTTCCTAGCAATATTATTTTTTACAACAATCGTATATATTCGCTGTCCCTCTTTTGCTAGTGACCAAAAGTATGCGCAAACAAGACACATGACTTTTCTCGGCGGTAGAAGTGTATACCGATCCATAAATACAGTCATTGCTAAGCCTTTTTATTGCATCAACTCTCACAGCGATACCTATAGTAATGCTCGTTGCATCACGCCTCACGCGCTAGTCTCAGGGCTGCGGGGCTGCGGGTGTGATGTCGAAAGTAATTCTGATGAGTGGATGGGCTTGGTGTGGTGCGGTGCGACGCGGGATTACTTCTTCTATCCACAACTAACTGCCGCATAGCTGGCGATGCCATGTGAATTTTCACCACCCGATATGCACTGAGTGGCGTACAGGGTTCAGCTTTTAAAACTAATATTTCGTAATGTTTTAAATTTTCAATTATTTGAAATGAATCGATATGTAGGTATACATTTATTGGTTTTTATCGTGCTTTTTTTCGCCTGTTCTAATGTATGGGTGAAATAATTTAACACCATAAGCCAAACGCCGGTGGGAGTTGAAATCTCATAACGGGTAAATTGCAAAGATGTTCAAAGTGGGGAGGTAAAGGAGAAGAGGTAGGGTATTGTCAAGTAACTGGCTATTCAGATTTGGTAATAATGAAATACGTGATCCACGGAATAAATAAATAAAAAAACTTTCCGGAGAGAGAAAATTCTTAGTTTTGTTAGTTTCTTGGAAGCTGTAATGTCTTCACTTGGTTAAATAAATACACCATTGACTTACAAGCACTTGTCTTTTATTAAGACCACAATTCATGTAATTCACAATAGTTCAGTAATGTTCTCCATTTTCCATCTCCCAACAAAAGACCCCGAGAGCCCTACGGCCACTATTTTATCACCTGCATCCTTGACTCCTATACATCTGTCGTTAATTCTATAAACTATAATCACTCAAAGCTATGAAGCAGTTATTACCGCCATCTACGCGGATTTAACCATAATTAATACATTACAGAAGCAAGATTTACTTGTGCTTCTATGGAGTTTCGATACTTGATTGACTTTCCGATTGAGCCGGTCAGTTATACTTGTTCCAAACAATTCAATGGAGTATTATTAGGGAGTGCTCCCTAAAATATGCAAGAGATAGTCATTGATCTCCCTCTTTGTCGAAATCAGACATGCTTTAGATTTTGAGACGTTGAGACTGACCAGGTTAGCCTTACCCTAGGCACGAAACTTTTCGAAGTGGTCAACTTTTTGTCTCAAAACTTTCTGAGCTGTTTGGACATCATTAGTGTAAAGGAGCTTGTGAACAGTGCTGACGTCAGCGTAGCAATGAATAGGTGCACATTGCAATATCGTTGATTTGCAACAGAAACAGCGTCGGTGACAGCACTGATCCTTGTGGCACCCCGCATTGATTTGGTGCGAAGTGGAAAAAGAGCCGTCACTACAGTGTGAATTGTTTTTCCCTTGAGAGAGTCCGCAATCCAACTATGCAGGATAGGATGGATCCCATGCGACTGTAACTTCCCAACATGCGCCCGGTTTCAGACTCTATCAAAGGATTCGGAGATATCTAACATGACGGTTTGAGTTTCTCTAAAATGCTCCACGTACATGCGTCACAAATCCGAGCAGATTGCCACAGATCAGTTACTTTATAACTTTATAGAATTTCTTAATAGGATTATTCCCTGCGAACGTCAAAAAGGTGAAATTTAGATTTACACTGGTTGCAAGCGGCAACGGTAGCACGCATTGTGCAGGTTCAACCTTAGGTAAAGCTTAAATCTTGGCCCTGCCATTGCCGGGGAGCAAAACAAAGTCATCAGGAATCAATGGCGTTATGAAACACCACGCTTGTGAGGGATCACCATTCAGGAGCAAAACAAAAATTGCCAAGAAAAAGAAAATTAATTTACGTAAATTTACATGACGTCCTATGACTCGTACGCCTCAGGCAGATCAATAAATCTGGTTACAGTTAAATTCTGCGTACTTTAGGTAAATTAACACAAAAATAATACAATTCTACCGGATAATCTCTCAAGTGCCCACAACATTAGCCAAATTTGATTGCATGCACTCGATGATACATACGTAGATGTTGCTGATGAATTTAAGTGTGAGTTAAACAAACATTTAAAAAATATTTCTAAACCATAGTCCCACAGGTTCAGAGCAGTTGGGACTCATGTCCGTTACCCCAAAAAAAAAAACGTTTTAAAGTAATGTAAGTAAGTAGTTCTGACTCCGTACAGAGTAGAGCCACCGTATACTTTCATAACTCGCCGGCTCAAGTCAAATATTAGTGTCTAGAAGTGTTCGGCTGCGCGGGAGCTAGCTTCCTCGGGAATTACTGTGGAGCTAACGCTGGAGGAATTTTATTAGCAGCGATGCGAAAATAATTCCCAAGTTATGAACTTGCCCAGATGAAATTTAATTTCAATGCGAGTTGTAGAAGTTAAGCTGCGAACTGTTGAAACGGTTTAGTTTTATTTCCTTTAATAAAGAAATGATTGGTGCAGACGACGAAGGAACTGCCGCGCTACGTGCCGAAGTGACTAAATTTTAGTCGCCTTACTTGATTCTTACGCACTGGTTTAGCGTTGGAATGGTTAAACCAGCCCGGTAATTTTTTTGACTATAACGGCTTTAAGCGACGCGTAATATTTACACGGCGTTCAAAAGTAAGGGGGGGGGGGTATCTCTAAAGGGGTTGAGTTCGATTTACCCGAAGTTTCACAGATCCACCTGCAAGCTTTTTTTTCTTCTTGTCATCATTATTTGTTAGATCTGTTGACATTTTGTGATATTTACTTTAGCGTTAAACTGTAAAACATTAAACTTAGCGTTAAACTGAAAGCTGTTGAACTGTAGTTACGCATTTTTTTCATTTTTTTCCTAAACTAATCATAACCATATAACAGAAATCTCTAATAAGGGCTTAAAAAGGTTGGGATTTATAACTATGCTAACTAGAAATTTTAACAATATAAAGTGTATTAAACTGTTATGTTTTGCCTATGTTAGAAGTCAACTTGAGTACAATTCTCCCGTCTGGAATCCACATTATAGTATACATGTACAAGCTGTTGAAAGAATACAAAACAAATTCTTACGTTTTCTAAATTTTAAAATGGGTATTCCAGCAATTATGTTGAACAACAACACTATTTTAAATGATATGAATATGCTTAAATTGTCCAACAGAAGAATTTTCACTGACTTGGTATTTCTACGTAAAATTCTAAATGATTTAGTTGATAGTCCGGTATTGCTAGAATTGATAAGCTTCCGGATTCCACTACGTAATACAAGAAGTCAGGATTTATTTCGGTGCAGAAATTCTGGGACTAACTACCATATGTATTCCTCTTTGCAAAGAATACTAATGGAGGGAAACAATTACACCAAGTCAGTGGACATTTTCAATCTATGTTTAAACAAATATAAAATATTGTTACTAAGACAGTTCAGTTATGTACAATGAATGCTGTATATTTCTTATTAGTCATATGTAATGTTTGTAAAAGCCCCGAAAAAGGCGTTAATAAATAAATAAATAAATAATTATGTATTTACTGAACTTCACCGATATTTTTAATAATTTTATCAAATGCATAACATATCCATTTAAACCTACAACAAGAAAACATAATATTCCTAATTTATATGTATTATTTTATAACGCCCCTCCAACAAAGGCATAGCTTTTTCTGGGGGTACCTACATCTTTAAAACCTTTAACTTCTGACGTGGGGGCCTCTCCATTCTAGCAACAATAATAACATCGAAATACTCCCCTCCCCCGCGCGCGACGCATACGCCGCATCCAGTAGCTTCAAATTCGGTGACGCCAGAGCTGTAAGTTTTAAATTTTAAATTTTTAAAATTAAATTTCTGTAAGTAAATTCATTATACCGAAACATATTATTTATGTACTTAAACCAATGTAATAATCTAAGAAATAAGAAACTAAGAAATAAACAAAATAAATAAAAAAATTAATTTCAATTTTTTTGCGGGCCTCTCTGGCCCATCGTCAGTATTTACGTGACTTTTTTAAAGTTGATTTTTACTATTTAAAATTATTTATGTTTTATATATACAGGGTGTCCGGGGATAAAGTGCATTCACTTCGGGATGTGATTAATCAAATCAATTAATCAATTAATCGGTGTCAGCCAAGGTAGGTTTGTAACTACATACATAGTTATAGGTGAGATGTGCTTGTGTTGCACGCACGACTTGACGAGGTGAGAGACGAGAGTGGGCCGCGGCGGGAGGGGAGCTGTCAAGGGAACACGCCGGGCCGGGTACCTTGGCTGACACCGACTCCAAAAATAACAATCGTACCTACATATTGATGAGTAGAAAAAGTAAGTTGATTATTATGTTGTAGAAGAATAAGAAATTATTTTTTTACTTTTTAGTGCATTTTTTTAAGTCGTTTTTTTGTTTTGTTAAAATTTTTGTTTATTTTATGATTTTTAGTGAATCTGAAGTACACTAACTAATTCGATTAAGATTCAAGATAATTTGAGTTAATTTGCTCTTAAGAATTGGAGAGTTCCGTTACATTGTCATGGATCCCATAATCAGAACCTAACCAAACTCTCATCAAACTACCCTTGAAGTACATCCTTTCCAATAAAAAAAGAATCATCGAAATCGGTTGGCGTGATATTGAGTTATTCGTCCATTTGTCGGGCACATACTTGATGCAAATTTAAGACATATACGATTTTCTCATGGATACCATTGTCAGAACTGGACCAAATTAAAATGGAACTACATGGGAAGCACCAGCTTTCAAATAAAAAAGAATTATCAATATCGGTTCACCCAGTCGAAAGTTCTGAGGTAACAAACATAAAAAAAAAATACAGTCGAATTGAGAACCTCCTCCTTTTCGAAGTCGTTTAAAAAGTAAAATAAGATTTTTTCGCTTTTCAAACAGATGGGTGCACATTAATAAATATTTCAATAAATATGTAATTTATCCAAAGTTAGCCCTTTAGAGACACAACAATATTCAAACAACTTTTTAAATATATTTATTTTTTATATTCACAGTTTACTGTTCCGCTCAATAGTACGAGGTCTATAGTTCTATAGCAACCTGATTGGGGTATGTTGTGGAGCTGAAGCGAGTGAGTAGAGAATGTAGATAGTAGAGAAGAAGATGGGGAAGTGTTTTTTAGCCACCAGATCTGCACTGATTTTACTTAACTTACATTTTCTTTCCTTCTCTTAAGACGACCTTCGTGGTCGAGGGATATGGCTCTCTACTGGAAATCCGGATGTCGTGTGCTTAAATTCCGGCGTGCGTAAGTAAATTACATTTGATTTTTTAAAATTTATTTTTATTTTGAAAGCATTACATATTACATTTTATAATGATCTTTGGATGTCCAATTAGGCAATTTGCCCGTTTAAGGACAGTCAAAATGTGCAGGTTTTTTTTCACTCTTGTGTGTTGACTATTATATTGCCTTCTACTTAAATATAACACTTGATAAATAATATAGGTATTAAGGTTTTGATGGTAGACATACAAGAAGTTGCTTATAAGTGTAAATTATATATTTACTAATAAAATAAATGTATAAACGAGAATTAAAAAAAAACCCCAAGAAATAATTATAAGCATGTATGCTTTTCAATCATTCCATGAAATTTTAGCTTTGATTTTGATGAATTAATGAACTAGAGAATCAAAAAACGGATAAAAAAAGGAAGTAGAGAATAGAAAAATGCAAAGAAAAATTTAAGCAGTTTTTGGACTTACACTGTATAAAAATAATATGAAGGTAATACCAATATATATGAAAGATCAACTTAAAAAAGAAAATTTAATGACAGTTGTTTAGCATATTTTCGCATTAAGCTTTCCCCAAGACCAGAAGCCAATCATTTACCAGATTATGCCGAATGCTAGCAATTAATTTGCGTTATTTTACAATTTGGCCATTTTAAATAATATTACACAGTATATTTGCGGCACGATCCAGAGTGGAAGATACTATCAATATCGCCCTGGTGTAAGGCCATCAATCAGAATTTCAGAATTGAAAAGTTGCTTGAAATGGCTTTAGCCGTATTTGGTGACCAAATCTAAATAGCCGGGTACATTCCCACAGAGCCATTTTCTCCCTTTCCTCAGTACCTCCACTGCCCCCAGACGTACCTCCCTTCCCTCCCCCCTATTATATCGTAGCCTCCAGACGGTTGGGAGTAGTCGGAACTCTTGTGTGATATTCCATAAAAACAACTATTTTTAAGAGGTAAGACTTAGATAAAAGACCCCATAAATAATATAATTCAATAACACGCTTAATTGTTCTTGTTGTTACATTCAAGTGTTTCGATTCGAAGTTGTTCTAGCCGAGATACGAGAAGAAGAAGCAGGTGCCATAATGAAGAGTTGGAGAAGTCAAACAAAGATGAAGAAATAATAATCAGTTACTTACGGTTGAAAGAAGTTTGCTACGTGGCCGGGCCGACAGATTGGCGAATTTCAGCAAATGGTCTGAAAAACTGCCTACAGAATGCTCCTCTAGGCAGGGCTGGGACTTTGGATAATATACAAGACATTATTATCCACGATATTCTTCTTAAGTGCAACGGTTGCGCGGCCTTTTTCATACAAATCTTAATTCTGGATTTGAGCCTAAAATACCGAATCAAACTGAATAATAACTTTTAAAATCAAAAGTTATATTTAATATCCAGTACGATTATGTGCTATGATATTAATTTTTGTTTTAAATTATGATTTTAAAATAATGATTTTAAATTATGAATTAAAAAAATCAAATTCGCTTTATATTGAAGGTAACTCTAAATTTTTTTGAGAGTTAATTATAATTATAAAAAATATATCTTGCCTTATCTACCGTGTTAATGTAATGAAAAATAAAATAAAACATTGTAATAATTCGTTTTTTTGTAGCATATGTTTGTTTTATATGTTTTCATTCAATATTATTGATTTTAAAAACGGTCTAAAACTGACAAAATCAAAACGGCCTATGTATGGCTGGTTTATAAAAGACGCAATACGTATTTATAAGGGGCACTACAGATGCTCTCCGGCATAATTTCTTTACGGCAATGCAACTGGGAAAAAATGTAATTTTGTCTGGGTGACTCAACCATTGGTTACAAGAGATGCCACTCTTATATATTATTTACCCTTCTTAATTTATTTCCATAATATAATAGCTAATATAAGCTCTGTTTTCATCGTGTTCTCTGTTCTCAAACCAACGGAATGTGACGTCACAAGCGTCGCTCAGCTGGGCCAATATAAATTAACACTGTCAGTGAGCGTCCACGCTCATGACATCAATCGATGGCCCCGCCCCAAATTATCGTTTTGGCGGTAATTCAAAAATTGACTCGCTGTAGAAAATTTATTCGTCAACAAAAAATAAAATAAAAATGCTGTAATCATCGTAATTTTTTAAGCAATCAAAAAACGTGGAAATACCCCATTATATGTACGTAATAAGCCAGCATCCGGTCTGGAAAGGTAATTTTGAAATCGGCACGCGTACACTTACATTGAGGTATGCGTATGGGTCAAGAGTACGTAATTAATATGCACCTTTTTAGAGCTTTTTCCATTTATAATAGTAGATATATATGAGGTTTGTAGTTTTGTTTGAGAAACTATAATCATCAATCGTAATAATAAACACAAAACAGGAATAATTATTTAGAGAATTTTAATAACACAAAACCTATCATTTAAATTTTAGGATGATATTGTTAAGTATTTACTAGCATTATTAGAATTCTAATATTACTTAGGCAAAATAGTTTTTTGGTCTAAGACTTTTTAATAACAATATTTTAGAGTGGTTTTCAAAAAAAATTAAGTCAAAGGTCATATTTGCCGTAAATTCCTTTTTTGTAATTCCTTGGTAACTTTTTTTACGTCGTCTTAACAAGGGCGAGCATTTAATAATATCATAATCGAAGAAGGCAGCCCTAATCCGTGCTTCGCGCCATTGATTGTTGTTATCTCAGGATGTTCGACAAGTGAGTAAATTGATTTCAACCCCTATTGGCCGGGTGGTGGGGTGGGTGCCAGGAGGGGGCGGGGGAGACCAGAAGGGAGTAGGAAGTCTAATGCGAGGAAATAAAAAGGGATGGCAGAGTATTAAAAAAGCTGTTTTCTTCTTCTTGAGAAATTCGCAGATTTAATATCGATGGGAAAATTGTCATTTTTGTGAGTTTGCTTCGGTGAGTTTGATAGGATGACGGGGGAGGATTCTCTGCAATAACATTTAATAAAAAATTAACGGGTTGGTTTAGTTAATTTTTTTAAGAGAATTTTTCTAAATTAACTTGGAAGTATTTTTTTAACTAAAACTTTGAACACTTAAGAGGGCATTACCAGAGAAAGCCGGAAATACGTCATTTTCAAAAAAGTTTTTAGACGTATTGAATCTTTTCCACAAAAAATTATAAATGGATTTCGAAAGATTGTTCTTTTATCTAGCATTCGTTTGTAATAAATTTTTAGAATTTTTTTTAATTTTTAGTATAATAAGGTTATTCCATAGGTCGTTGGCAGATTTGTTAAATTTTCAAAAAAGTTTTTGTATTTCAAATAATGTAATCATGCAGTAAAATAAATCAATACATTATCTAGCAGAGTTATGTATTAGAATTTTAATTTTAGTTTCAATAAAATCATTAAAAAATATGTACGTACATGTGTTTCTTGACGAAAATTGGTCCATTTGTGTATTTATTTGCGCACTTACAAACTAATATATTTCAGATTTTTTTAACATTCTTATTAAATTTAGACATTATTTAAAAATGATAAATACTTATAATCAAAAAATAACTACAAAAAGTACACTATTTTAATAGTTTTATCATCACGCCTTTCAGCATTTTTGGATGAAGGTATAAATTAAAGCTAATTTGGATTGAAATAAATTCGATATTGAGTTATAATTTAAAAAAGCTGGTACGGAGAATAATTAATCTTTCTCATTGTAACCGCCCTGCACGATCGGAAGAACAACTTTCGACGAAATGTGGATTTTCGTCCGCTGGCTGGTTAAACGCTCTTAAGTAATTAATTTATTTAATGCCTACAAAAAATACTTGTTAAAAAAATTCTGTATGCGTAATATTTATATACCATACAGCCTTACTAATAAAATAAACTCACCCAACCATTAAACGGTGCGCTAGTTACATATATATATATATATTTATTAATAAACGTTCGAAGCAGTAATTTGACAGTCTTTTTTTTTAATGCAACTAACTGGTAACATTGCATTTTGGCAGAGTTACAAGTAAGGTTCCAGTCAAGAAAATATTAGGTTATGTCTTATTGTAATTTTAATTTAATAAGAATACCACGAAAGGAATGATTTGCAAAACATAAATGTTATGCATGTGTAGGTAAATATAATTCGAAGAATATTTCGCTAATAATGAATCCAAAATGTAATTTTTTTGTTATTCTTTAGAAATTATTATATTATAATATATTTTTTGCATAAAATGGCACAAACGAGATGAAAAGTGTGAGGTGACAGTTTTATTGCAGATTTTCTAAATAAAAGGGATGTGTTTTCAAAATTTCATATTCTCTTAAATTTTTCGACGTTTGAAACAAAAAAAGATTTTTGCCTCTGAAATTAAAAAAATTCCAAATTACAAAAAATAAAAAATATTTCAAATACAAAAATCTAAAAGTTAAATTTATCCAGTTCCTAAAAATGGTATTTGTTTTTAAGGCATCACCAAAAAGTAGATATATATCACGTTTAAAATATATTGAAAGCATTCCGAAATTATCAGATTTAATTCGACAAATAAACTGCTCTCTTCGGCCGTATAAACAATGTGTGTAATTTTTTCGGTTTAATCATCGGTTTAGATAATTTTAGATTATTAGTAAGGTTTTCAAATACACGGTTGTTTACCAATTGTATAAAATTGACACCACGTTTATTAGTAAGGCCGTTAATATAATTATGTAAACGTACCTTCATGTAAACTTACATATATAAATAGATAACATGTTATGCACTAGTGAACAGTAGAACTCACGTCCAAAAAAGTGTGTTTCTAATTTTCTCTTATGCAAAAGGCAAAACAAAAAATTCCTGCGAAATCACACTTGTAAGTAGGTACTTTAATACAAACCCACTTAATTATAATCCATACATATTATTTCGTATTATTTTACATGCGTTTTTAGGCGGGTAGGTACCAAAATATTGATTATTCCGATTTGACAGCTCATAGTAGGAATTACAATCACACGAATTCTGGAACCGGAACCGTAACATAACAAATTTTCAGGGAAAAGAAATTAAAAGAGGACTTCGATACGCTCAGTCAATAATAATAACCAAATTCATTTTTAGAAAAAGAATTTTATAAACTATATCATTATAAAACTATACTAACAGACAGAACGATTAGTCATAATAGACGTGATGTAGTTTTATATGACACATTTAAAAAAAAACTTATATCATTGATGTCGCTATTCCAAATTCCTGTAATATTCAAAAATCTGTTTCTGAAAAAATAAGAAAATATACAGATTTAGGAAATGAGATTAAAATAATTTGGCATTCTCGGACTATAAAAATATTACCATTTGTTATTTCGGCTACTGGCATTGTAGCTCTTTCATTCAAAATTTAGGGATATTAATTTGTCAAAGAATTTATATATCCAAAGCAAAAATCAGTCATTTTAAATACATGTAGGATTACAAGAGATTTTTTACATATTTATATTGAGGGATCAGTAGGATTTATAGGTTCAATTAGGAGTTCCACCGAGTCGAACCCCCTGATATAGTGCAAGTGCATGGATTGACTAGGTGATCATTTGTGGAAAAGTGCGTAAAAGGATTAAGTTTTTCCTGAGGGAACGATTTAAGCCGGACATAAAATCTGAAGCGCATATATATAACTATAACATATATCTATATATTAACGTTAAAATTTACATGCATTATGAAATAACTAAACAATATTTAAGAATAAGCTAAAATAAAATATTTAAAACACAAAAACCGATTTTCCTGAGAATTAACATTTTTGTGATCTTACAATTCTGAACATAAATTACGTATATTGCTGGTATATTACTTTGAAGATGACTTGGATTTGTCTAAAACTATTTTGCCTTAAAATTAGTGTGAAAACTAATTTAATCTGAGGAATTTGTTATAAAACTAGCAGACCCGGCCACACGTTGCTGTGGCTAACGAGACACAACGCCATTACCCAACCTTCATAAAATCCACACCAGCCGCTTGCCAGATGCCCGCTGCCTGAATTGAATATTTAAATTTCTCGGCTTTTCTCTACTTTAATAAGCTTATATTATACAAATAAACCTTCCTCTTGAATCACTCTATCTATTGGTGAAAACCGCATGAAAATCCGTTGTATAAAAGATCTATGCGTAAATACATTTTGAGCGACTTCATTTTATACTATGTAGTGGTATTTATAACCATTTGTTTTTTATGTTTCTTTTAGATACTCGTATGTATCTTTTTCTTCAATGATGATTATATTGATGGGTTTAACCTTCAAAAGTTTTTCCGAAAAAATTAAATACATTAAAAAAAATCACGTGAGCAGTTAAAGGTTAAGGCGCTGTGTACCGGTAAGGCAAGAGATCCTTGGTTCGATTCCCAGTTGCGACTGTTACATTTTTATTTTTCTGTGCCTTAGTCTATTTCACGTTTCGTTTAGGTTTCTTAGAAATATCTTCTTCTTCAATGATGTTTAATGGTTACAAAACTTCAACAAGGAGAAAAAAGGCAATTAATAGTAGACTTCCCGGCGAATATTTGAAAGGTTTTGTACGGCAACACTAAAATGTCTCACAGAAACATAAATATAAGTTTAAAAAAGGACCATGGTTCATGTGCATATTTTTACACCGAACGGTTTTCAGAAATAGTGTAAGTTTCCGAAAAGCGATAATTCTACACAATTTTATAATAAAATATGAACTTATATTCTTTTTATTGTTTAACACTTCGCAAGGAAGATAATTACATGATCAAATCAAAATAAAGCGAAAACTAATTCAAAGATAAAAATTATAAAAAAAAAAAAGTTAATAAAATCGAGTAATTGTCTCCCACGTAAAAATGTAGTGTGAAACAAAATTGGAAAGTAAAGAACTAATTTCGAAAACAGAGTTAGGAGCTTGGTGTTACAATAATGATTTTCTTTTGTACTAATTGAATTAAATTCTATTCTATTATGCTAAGCCATATGTCATCTAATCCAATAAAAGGGATACAACGATGAAGGCATAAGAGAGCGCGTAAGATTGTCCAGTGTACCTTCGTCATCAACCATACATTGGTTTAATTACAGTCGACTGACTATTATTTCGCCATCCCAATATGACGAGCAAAATTATAATGTAAAATTCCATACACAAGTGTTTCGTTGAAAATGACATCTACCTACAAGGTGGGGCAAAAGTAATCATCCGATGTTTTTTTGCTGTAATTTTTTTATTAAATGAAAAACTTTGGTTCTGGTTGTGAAATTTGTTTATTTAATCCATTAGAATTTATTCCATCATGTCGAGAAAATGATATCGGCCAAGTGACCGCCGCCAGAGTTGATGACCATACGGGCCCGTTTTATGGCATTTTCCATCACTCTTGCCAGAACTTTGGTCGACAAGTTCTCGAATTCTTGGCGACTATTCTCCTTAAGGACTTCAAGAGTCTGACACTTGATGACGTAAACCCGCGACTTAAAAAAAAAAACATAAAAAGAAGTCTGGAACGGTTAAATAGGGTGATCTGGCCGGCCAGTGCAAATCACCAAAAGGAGAGATTTTGCGACACGGAAATTCTTCCTTCAGAATATCGGTTGTGGCTCGAGCAGTGCACGCCGTTGCACCGTCTTGTTGTAACCACATGTTCTCCAGTCCCAATCAATCCAATTGAGTACGAAAAAAAAATCGGTAATCATGGCTCTGTAGCGCGCGCCGTCCACAGTCGTCGTTTGGCCCGCGGCGTTTTAAAAAAAATGGCCCGATGACTCCTCCAGCGTAATCAGCACACCACGCAGTAACTTTGAGCGGGTGTAATGGCTCTTTGTGGGTGATACTCGGATTTTTGGTGCCTCGGAAATGATTATTTTGTTTATTCACGTAACCGCTATTATGAAAATGAGCTTCATCGTTCATGAAAATTTTCGATGAAAAACCGTCAACCTTTTTGTTGAGATTCAGGATGACTTGAGGGTAGGTTATCCGCGTTTGGCGGTCAACAGCTACCAGCTAATGCACTGTCTGCACTTTGTAAGGGAACATCTTCAAATCTTTCACCAAAATTCTGCGTAGGGACCGCCGGCTAATGCCCAATTGCGTGGCACGTCGTCTGGTCGATGTTCCGGGCTCATGTTCGACATCTTGGGCAACAGCAGCGATATTCTCAGCAGAACGGCTGCTCCGGGGCAGGCCAGCCTTGGGAACATCTCGTGTTGTCCCAGTCTCTTCAAGGCGAGTGGCTAAACGCCGCAGTGTTTGTCCAGTTGGTGTCGGACGGCCAGGAAATCTGCGACGAAATTCACGCTGCGCCAACACAACCAACGAATTGTTGCGCAAAATATGGGACCAATTATTTCGCTTTTTTGCGGAGTAAACCTATTCATGACTTGCCGATTTGTATTTTGTGTTTGTTTACTTAACAAATGTCAAAACCGAATTGACATTTGTAGCCATTTGCAAAAGTTATAGCGTTTTCCAATAGGATGATTACTTTTGCCCCACCTTGTATGATTTTTTTATACAATTTTCCACGCTACCCGCTAATCACAAGATTGCAACACGTCGTGTTGGCACTATACCTTCTACATGATGCACCTACGTTTCTACATTCCTATATTTTCTGACTACCCCAAAGGAAACCTTACAACCCATATCCTTTTAAGCCGTTTTTCGAAAACCAATAAATAAACGCCAACGAGTTGTTCATTCTTTGAAATTTTAGCTTGGCGGTTTTCCCTTAAAATCAGTCTCGTGGCATTTTAAATGGGGTGTAGTTTTCAGTCTGTCCAGTCTATGGATAGAAATATTTTTGAGATAGTGTAATATTATATATGAAATATACTCTCAGTATCACCCTGGTGTAGAACCACTATTCTAAATCGTTTAATTAAATAATTAATTCAGACTTGCTTGAAATGGCTTTAGCCGTGTTTGGTGACCAGGAATAAATAGTCATGTACTTCCCCACTTTCCTCTTTCCCATCTCTTTCCCCTCCCTACTACCTTCAGCCTCACAGCATACCCCAATTAGGGATGCCATAGTCTCACTGGTTCCAGACGGGAGCAGTTGGGATTCTTGTGCACAAAATCAAAAACCATATTTTTTTAATAATATATATGTATGTATTTTAATGGACGTACTTGACTTATTTATTTATTTATTTTTAAACCTTTATTTTTCCCAATTATACATTTTATATATATATATACATATTATGAAAATCATAAGAGTAATGGGACCCACTAAGGCGCAGCCTGTGCGTGGGTAATATAGTTAAATATATTTTATTGTACCTAGGAAAAACAAAACAGTAAGCATTGTTCGCGCATTTTTATATGGGATTGATTGGATATTGCATTCGCAGACTTGGTGGGTAGATATGTCAAAATCCTGAATTTATCCCACCTACCTAATCTTTCCTTCCTAAATGTCACCATTAAAATTGTTGCAAGAAAGTACTCATCTTTGGAGAGGTGACAGTATGCTTTGCGGCTCAGTACAAAATAACATCTCAGACAGGGCGCATGTATCGTAACCTCTTGCTGAAAAAATATTGCGATTTTTAAATTAAACATTGGGAAGTGTACACCAAAACCCAGGTGCAACAGGCCCCATCTGCAACGGTGAGTCCTATTTTCCTTATTCCAATCTGGGTTTATCTAATTTTTAAAAGCACAGATCTGAACTATCGACTGACTATCCATCAGGTTTTGCGAGTGTATGCTATTTAATCGTCCCGTATAACTTAGCGATCACGTAGTTTCGGGACTGGTCCTTTGAGGGTTGCATAGGCTTTGCTCTGCAGCAAAAGAACAACGCCAATTTACAGTGGAGTCGCAGTTTCGCGACACCAGGCATATTAAGCAAAAACATGATTAAAATTTGTCTAAATAGTTTGTACAAAAAGTGTATACAATAGTGTACAGTGTAATAATAAGTTTAACTAACTAACTAACTAACCATATTGCATCCCCGCAGGGGTAAGCAGAGAGGACGGACCGCCAAACAACTCGATCTTGGCACACACGCCTTGCCTCGTTCATATTCATAAAGCGTCTCATACATGCTCTTCTATTATTCCGACTCTTCACATGGCCCGACTCAAGTATCTGATTCACTTGGTCGTGCCATGTCTTCCTCGGGCGTCCCCGACTTCTTCTTCTTAATAAGTTTATAGTGTAATAATAGGTGTAAAGTTTTAACCAGTGATTCCTGACATATGAGTAGGTATTGGACAGTTAGGGGTAGGACGAGAGGTTGGTCGGACACTCGGCTGAGTGACCAGTGACCGCATGCGGAATTTTTTTTTGTTTCCTTGAAAAAAGAGCAACAGGAGATCAATATTTCATTCACATTTTTCCCTCCAAAAATATCAGAAATCAGTGGTTAAAGGCAAGTACGTCCCTTAACACCCTGTATATATTAATGAAACACAATGATCTTCTATAAGTTGTTTTATTTATGTGTATTGGCCAACCTGTTTCATATCTTTGTCAGGGCAGGTACCTACATAGTAAATGCCAGTTTTATAGACAATCTTACTTACAATTCGGTGTTAACGTTTTCCTGTCAATTTCCCGCAAGTATCATTGTAAACTTACAAAAGCAAGCAAAATAACACATGATTAATTTATTCGTATTTATTAGTAGGCAAACAAACGTAGAAAAGCGAGAAAAAATATTTTTTTTCAGAAACGCGCATCTCAAAACATTTTGTTTTAAATAATAAGACACGTAAATATTTTTTACCTTATTATAAAAGCATACGACAAAATACTTGTGCACACAGATTCAATTTCCAGAGTCATACTTTCATATATAATTATGATTGCAAGCTGAATGATTTCGTCTCAAGGTAAACATATTTTTTTAAATAAAATATAAAGTGCCTTTTTTACTAAATCGAAAGAAAGCAAGATGGAAATGGGTGTTTTTCTCTGTTTAAAAAACAATAAAAAGGGTTACATTATTTTTGTGAAACACGTTAGCATGATGCGTTTTGAGAACTCAGCTATTTTTTTCTGATCTCTGTTTAAATCTTATTAAATCTTTTGTGAAATGCAGTCACTTCGAGGTCCAATATTTAATGAAACAAAATTTTTTCTTTTGTATCACCATGATTTTTTTTAAAAACCAATGAGTTTAATTTATATCCTGATGATGTTTGTATTAAGCAATTTGGAAGGCGGTAATTAATAGGTACCGCCGCCCCGGGAACCTTTATTGGATAACTAACACCTGTGCCATAGGTCACCCCAAGTGGTTCTCTACGTTTGGTGGTTTAGCAGGGGTGCCCGGGTTCATGGGGGTGAGGTTTGTCTAGGACCAAGACACACTGAACCCCAGATTCCTACCCACCTCTTAAACCCTTTTCCTTCCCAGAACTCTAATCTCTTTCATTTCCTTAAAAAAACTCTCCACACAGCATCCCCAAAGATGACATAGGCCCTGAGGGAAATTTTTTTCCCACGGCCTCCTTTTTTTTTTACAGTGAATACCGCACAAGAATCTCAACTGCTCCCGTCTGGAGCCAGTGGGACTATGGCATCCCCAATTGGGGTATGTTGTGAGGCTGAAGGTAGTGGGGAGGGGAAGGAGGTGGGGAAGAGGAAGGTTGGGAAGTACCTGGCTATTCAGATCTGGTCACCAAACACGGCTAAAGCCATTTTCAAGCAACGTTTCAATTCTGAATGGTGGTCTTACACCAGGGCGATACTGATAGTATCTTCCACTCTGGAACATGCCGCAAATATACTATATATTATTTTAAATGAATTAATTGTGAAATAACACAAATTAATCAAATAAAATTTATTTGCGCATGCCGGGTTCGAACCCGCGACCTCCGGATTGTGAGTCAAGAGTCTTACCCACTGGACTACGGAGGTCGTGTGTGCAGCTCATGTGAAAAAAGCGAAACCTGTTGGTATTAAAAATAATATAAAAAAAAAAATTATTTAATTTAATTAATAAATCTTTGTTTAATAAAAGTAACCAAAGCAAATAAGCTTAAGTCATTTGGTTTTAGGTTGGCAAGCTTCAATCTTTACAGATTACAAAGATGATCAAACACAGATTTTTGGTGTACTTTTTAGTTTTTTTTTTTAAAACAACGTTTAAGACATTTTTCCAAAAGCGATTTGTAAAAAATGAGGCCCTAATTAATGACAGTGGTAAAATTTAACAGCATCACAATAACATCACCGCGATTTGACGTGAAGGTGTCTCTCCTCGCCGACAGTCTTGTGTGTTTTGTGGGCGGCCTCGGTGGGCGGGCTGTCAGCCGCCACGCCCTCCCCCTGCCGCCCTACCCGCCCTGCCTACTCGCCCCCGCTCACCCGCCCCGGGAAAACCAGCTGCCTGTTTCCGCGCAAGCGATCTTTTCGTGATCGGCGAGGACACGTTAATAGGCCTTAAATGAATTGAAGATGTTTGCAAAGGAACGAACAGGTACCCCACTTAAGCGTTCGTGGAAAAATACTTTCAACGATTTTGACGATTCGATGGGGAGGTAGTGAGTATAATCGTTGATTCTGGCATCTAAGGATTTGTGTGGGATTGAATTCTGAATTTCTAAATTAATAATGCTAATTTTCGTATTCCTTGAAGACTTGGAACTAAAATGAATTCGCGAAAATATAGAATTTGATGGGATGTTTTTGTTGAATGAATGCCCGATGACAGGGAAACGAAAATAATGACCAAAAGGGTAAAAACGAACACGATGCAGGGCCTGCAAACGAAGCTAGAAAAAAATATAAAGTGCACTGCATTAATTATTATTTCTCAGTTATTTGGTTACGGGAACAAGTGGTTCGCTACGTTTGGTGACTTAGCAGGGGTGCCCGACTCCATGGAGTGAGGTTTGTTCAGATCTTGGCGATGGATGCATCTTCCCACCTGCTACGTGGCGGGCCGGATCGAGAGAGACTGGTTGAGGGCGGCCTTTTGACCTTTCCAGCCGAACTCTCTCGACCCATTGTCTAGCACCGCAGTTGGAGGAATGGATTCATACGTCCGTCACTCCTGGACACACTGACCCCCAGATTCCTACCCACCCAGAACATCCTTTCCTTTCCCTCCTTAAAAAGACCCCCTACACAGCATCCTCTAAGATGACATGGTAAAAAAATAAATAAATGTTAAATATCATCAGCATCTTGACTCCTTGGCACTTTAACAAGTCGACGCCAGGACGACGCCACGCCACGACGACGCCGCGACGACGCCGCGCCGCGCCGCGCCGCCCTGACCAAACTGCTCCAATTGCGCCTGCACAGGACCGGCCCAGATACGAGGCAGACTAAGGAATAGGTGGTCTGATAGCGTGGAAAATGATTGGATCAGGACAAAAGGTCCGAGGGCTGTATAATAATGACTACGGACCGAAAAACATTAATTTGTGGAGGGTGTCAAATTCTACCCCGTGAGGAATGTATCCTCTTCTTATCTGGGAGTCCTAACTATCCTAAGTCGACTGTCAAACTGGACAACACTTCAACTCTCTGATTATTTTAAATATAATATTAGAAACAAAGGGAAACAACTCGAGCTGAAATGGCAATGAAAAAAAAAACAAACATCAATATCTCTTCAATATAAAAAAAACATTTCTAAGTAATATTTTTAAATTGTGTACCTACATTTCTGGGGCTTAATGCTAAAATTGAATTTATGAATCGCTCAGGAATAAAGATTGTTTATCCATTTCTTGGCAAAAAGCTGAAAAGGATATTTTGACTTCTACATTAGAAAAGCTAAAATGTCATTACTCCGGAGCACCTGACATAGGTTTTCATAGCATTTATTTATTTATTGTTTCTTCATAATTAAAATAAATTGTTTAGTTTGTAATTATTAACCCCACTAGGGCTCGCCTGTATCGGGGTTAAGAGCGTTTAACCAGCCAGCGGCCGGAAATCCACATTTCGTCGAAAGTTGTTCTTACGATCGTGCAGGGCGGTTACAATGAGAAAGATTAATTATTCTCCGTACCAGATTTTAAAAATTGTAACTCAATATCTTATTTCATTCCAAATTTGCTTTAATTTATACCTACATCCAAAAATGCTGAAAGGCGTGATGATAAAACTATTAAAATAATGTACTTTTTGTAATTATTTTTTGATTATAAGTATTTATCATTTTTCAATAATATCTAAGTTAGATAAGAGTGTTAAAAAAATCTGAAATACATTATTTTGTAAGTGCGCAAATAAATAAACAAATGGACCAATTTTCGTCAAGAAACACATGTACGTGCATATTTTTTAATGATTTTATTGAAACTAAAATTAAAATTCTAATACATGCGTTTGCTAGATAATGTATTGATTTATTTTACTGCGTGATTATATGATTTGAAATGGGTCTAGTATAAACAAAATCTTTTTTAAAAATTTAACAAATCTGCCAACGACCTATGGTATAACCTTATTATACTAAAAATAAACATTTTTTTTTCAAAATTTAAAACATGCGAATGCTAGATAAAAGAACAATCTTTCGAAATCCATTTATAATTTTTTGTGGAAAAGAGTCAATACGTCTAAAATCTGATTTAAAAATGACATATTTCTGGTTATCTCTGGTATCTGGTTACCCTCTTAGTAATTTCACAATTTCATAAAGTACCGCAAATAACTATCGGTTATTATCAATCTGTTAAGTAAATGCAAATTATAAACATTTGAAAATAACAATGATAAATGGAGAAAAACGGTGGAATTCTTTTTTTAAATTAACGACACAGTTTTTATTTTTATTTTTAACTTTATGAGAAAACCTCAAATTGTAAAACGAAGACAATATTGGCGAAACTCGATCTAAAATCTGGAGACAGAAAAATCAGAAAAAGATATTGGCCCCTCCGGGACCAAGCCCAGGACCTTCTGCTTTCATAGCAATAGCCATACCAACTGAGCTTAGGTGACTATATCCAATTCGATCACTTTTAACGGTATCATACTTCTACTAAGAAATACCAACATTATCTTCTTTTTCTCAACGCACGTATTAATAACATAATATTGAACCAGATAATTAAACAAGGGTTTGGGATGTTTTTGAGTACTTTCTGGTATTTAAATAAATATTCCAAAAACTGACATACATATAACTTCTAGCATTAAAACCTCCATTTATATTCATTTCGTTGTTGATAAAACAATACAAAAGCTACTTATAAATATTGCTTGATCAATGTCTATGGGATGATTAGACCGGACTACTAGCGAAGTTCTTTTCTATATATATTTCACAAACAGAACTAATTCTTATGCTAATATTTAATGGTGGGATATTATTTTTATAAAAGAAATCTTTATGTAAGTAGTGCAATTTTGGAGTAAATTTTTGTAGTAATATGGCTTTTTTAAGATAATTTTTATTTTTAATTGTTTCAAGTGGAAGTAGAGATGATTTACATGTACCCCCCCCAAGCCACGATTCCATATTGTAGTACAGAATGCGCAAGTGCAAAATAAATATATTTAAGTATGGTTAATAATATTATAGTGTAATAAAAATATATAAATAGGGTGCGATTTTAAGAAAACAATTTCTTTCGTGAATTTTTTTGTTTACATTTATATTTGAGGTATTCTCTGATAGGCTATAAGGTAGAAAATGATTTTTTCAACTTTCAGTGAAAAAAAATGGGATGAGGTTTGTCTAGGTCTTGAAGGTGGATGACCAGGATACCCTGAACCCCAGATTCCTACCCACCCCTTAAACCATTTTCCTTTCCAGAACTCTCCTCTCCTTCCTTTCCATAATTAAACCCTCCACAAAGCATCCCCAAAGATGACATAGGCCCTCAAGGAAATTATTTTCCCTAGGGCCTCCTGTGTGGAGGTCATGTAAAAAAAAATGTTTACGATATTTATTGCATTATTAGCCGATACTTCGGCATCTTTCCAAAAATTTCCTTCAATAGTTATCACTGTATCATCCGCATTAGATGTAATATTTTCAATTATTGAATTCAAAAGTTCATTTACACATAATATGAATAGTACAGGGCCTAGTGCAGTTCCTTGTGGAATTCCAAAATTTTTTATTTTACTCAGATCGTTGTTTACTTATTTATTCCTGCTGTGTTCTTTTAAAACGATAACTCTTAAATCATGTATTAGCTTTTCCAGGCGTTCCCATAGTATTTAGTTTTTTAATTAACTTTGAAAGTGAAACAACATCAAAAGCTTTACGGAGGTCTTGACTATTTAAGTATTTTTTCCTGTATCGAATGCAATTGCTTCTTGTGTGCTAAGTTTATCTCTGAAATCGTACTGGATAATGCATTTCTGGTTTTCCATATAATCAATAATTTGTTTTCATAACCACTTTTTCTTATATTTTTGCCATGTTGGATACTAACGATATTGAGCGGTAATTGTGTACTTCTTTCGAAACTCCAGATTTGTATAATGGGGTTTATAATGGCTTTTTTGTAGTTTGATGAGAACATGACCAGCGTTTCCACCCCACGCCCGAACTCTAAAGATTGCAATACGTTTTTAGGAGATGGATCATCTATAAAGATAGGAGAATCTATCAAACGGACCACCCGTTTCTGAACAGAATCGAGGTTTTATCAGGTATTTTGGGGCTTTGGCCTTTGAAACATTAAATTCGACGAGATTATTCTTACCCCAAGAGGAAGCACTCTCGAGGTAATTGACCATTCTCCGCCTCAAAGCCCTCTGAGCCGTTGGAGTTTTGTATGCCCTTTGGGGGCTTGTCATACAAAAAGCTATATTTTTTGGTATTACTAATGTAGACATTTCACATATTATCAATAACAGCAATTTAATGGTATCCAACCAGTTAATCATTGAACTGAGATGAGTGTTGTTCACTTCCCTTTTTTTAATACATTAGCTTCGCACAGGAGGCCTGAGGAAAACAATTTCCCTCGGAGCCTTTGTAATCTTTGGGGCCGCTGCGTGGAGGATGTTTTTAGGGAAAGGTAGGAGAGGAAGTTCTTGGAAGGAAAATGTATGAGGGTGGGTAGAAATCTGGTAAATATGTCTAGTGACAGACCTATGAATCATCGGATGGGTCGGGAGAGTCCGGCTGGAGGGGTAAAATATCTTCATCAACCAGTGTTTCCAGATCCGGCACTTCACGCAGCGGGTGGGCTAACACACCTGCGCCAAGACCTATACAAACCTCGCCCCATGATCTCGGGCACTCCTGCTAAGTCACCAAACGTAGCGTACCACTTGTGGTAACCTATGTTAGGGATGTTGGTTATCCAATAAATGACACCCGGAGTGGCGGTACCCATACCCGCCTCTCTGATTGAAGATTTTCGTTAGTTATTCAATCATTGATGTATTTTTCCAATTAAAATCCCCAGTTTGTTGCTAAGTTAGTGTCGCGAGGAAATTTGGGAAACATGCATAACTTGTAAAAAGCGTTTTTCCCTAAAATAATTACCCTCGCGCCATCTATGAAATAGTAGATTATGAATACTTTTTATTGATTTTTACACAAAATTCATATGGTAAGGTTTGTCCAGGTCTTGGCGACCCCAGTCTGACCACCAGCTGCATGGCAGGCCGGATCGGGAGAGAATGGTTGATGGAGTCCCTTTGACTTCTCCAGCCATACTCTCTCAGAACATCGCCTCGCACCGCAGGTGGAGGGGGGATTCATATGTCCGTCACTCCTAAACACGGTGACCCCCAAGATTTCTACCCACCCCTTATACCTTTTTCCTTCCTAGAACTTCCTCTCCTATGAAAGAGTAGATTATAAATTTTTTTGACCTTCGCCTTAATGCTGCAAGTAATAATAAACTGGGATTTTCTTCAGATACGATTTCAGATTTTCTCGGCCAAAAATATTATCGTGATTTATTTTTGGGGTATTGTGCCGTCTTGTTCTTCCCCTTATTTAGCCAATATTCGGACAGCGTTACAGTGACGGTCATTAGGACATAATGCAGGCGAGACAGGGCACATCTGCCCTAACGTTTTTATTAAAGTTTTTAATCTAGCAGGACTGGGAGGATAGTGCGATCCCAGTATGCCATATTGCATGGGATACATAGGTACAATTATTACATAATAATGAGAAATAAATAAAATTAAAACTAAAAACGTTATAAAATAAGTCAATGAAATAAAAATAAAAAAATGTTAAAGAGTCGTCCATCAGGGGATCGCCTCATCATCATCTGGGTCCTTTGCTCATTTTGTTGAGAGCTGAGCCGCTCGGATGCAACCACGACAATGACAATGGTTGACTCATTGTCGTGCCCCAGAAGCTGCCTAGTCGATGACAAAGTAGAGCGGGGAATGAGTGCACCTTACCTTCTGTGAACACCGTGGAGGTACTGCAAAACCTTGGAAGTTACATTAGTTACCTGTATGGCTTTTGGAGCACACCCGTAGCTTGAACCATTGCCCTGTTGGGTATTGTGTTCACAGTTCAGATGTCTAAAGGGTAGTGCAGTATGTTTTAAAAAGCAATTTCCTGATATCGTCGCTACAATGGTTGAAACGCCTGTAGCATTCCGGTCCGAATATTAATTGTTCTGCTTTATCGTCTTCCGTAAGGATATGTTCCATGCTCCAGGTATTTAACCTGTGAGTAACCCCACATTTTTTATTATTTTTTTTTTATTTATTTCATTATTTTCATTTTACATTTGGTTATAATAATGACGTATTGCCCATCTCACTAGGTGTGAAACACCTGTGTTGAAATGGCAATTTACAGAGTGGTTACCTAAGATTTTGTTTAAGTAATATTATGAAAATGACAGGTTGATATAAAATCTTTTTTTTCTTTATATAAACAATTCAAGTATGTTACATATGCGTTTAGAATATTGCGATAGGTACATGGTTACATATATACACACGGTAGGTATAAAGGTAAGTATATTATTAAATACTCGTGATGGATATGTTTATTTGAGGTGATAAATGATTTTACTTTTAAATGCACTTTTGGTTTGCGTGTTTCTAATTTCAGGAGGTAAAGAATTGAACAGCTTTGTTGCATTATATTTAAAAGATTTTACATTTGATTCTCTTAAGGCTCTAGTGTTTATTCGT
Organism: Limnephilus marmoratus; assembly: GCA_917880885.1. NCBI lineage: Eukaryota > Metazoa > Arthropoda > Insecta > Trichoptera > Limnephilidae > Limnephilus > Limnephilus marmoratus. Next base: position 32,083,611 of record OU862910.1, read on the forward strand.
TCTTCAAACATGTGTGTATTTTTAAATTGATGAAGCAGGATATTTTTTAATACAATTTTTGGAGGTAAGGAACATTTAGTGTCTTAAAAATAAAATCAGTGCTCGTTCTCAACGGGACTTTAAGAATAACCTTCAAAATTAGTTTTTGAATCTTTACTAAAGGCTCCACATATTCTTATAAGTCTTCTCCTCGCTTTAGAGTGCCAATAGTACCATGTAATTCGGGTATCGACCTTGTCCTCAAATATGACATCCAATCTGTTAATCCCAAAAATAAATCGCGATGCTTTTGAATAATCGTTGCTGTTAAAGGATTACATAAGGACTCATGTAAATTTATGTATGATTTACCATTTTAAAACTATACGTAAATAAGTAAACGAAAACATTTGCTGTCGATCCATGGACTAAAATATCTTTAAAATAAGTAGAGAAAATATATATTTTTTTAATTTTCGCAAATTTGCTTTGTGGCGTCATTTTAATTAAATGAAAACACCCAATCGTTTTATCAAAATTACCAATTTTTTTTTATTTTAGCGACTATAAAAAATTTTTTTACATACAAAATGTAATGGTGAAATTAAGTATAAAATATTGTATTTCTTAGTTCTCCTCACTAGGGGGTTCTGTGCCGAAGCGGACTAATGTTATTTAAATATAGTTCATTTGTCTTCTGTGTCGTTTTTAGCGTCTTTGCTAGAGTTTCCTCATTGACCTCTTTAAGCCATATTTTTATTCTTAATTTGTATTCAATTGGATTTTTTATTAGTTTTATGTCTTGGTGAAGAATGTTATGGAGTTTTGTTGCAAAGTATGTATAGTTTCTTTGTCCAAATGTGGTTTTATAACTTGGAATATTTTTTATATCATTTTTATTCGATCTAGTGTAATGCATACACGGTCTAGTAGAGGATTCATTATTTTTGAAGAGCTTCAATAATATATTTTTGGCATATATTTTCTGTACATTTGGTATGTCAAAGTTATTGAAAATTTCAATTGAAGGCGTTATAATTCGTACTTTCAATATGGTCTTTATGATTCCTTTTTGAATCGTATTCAGGCTGTGTAGGTACGTATGTGTAGCAGATCCCCATCCTATGATTCCATATTCAATTCGAGAATGACATAACGCATAGTAGACCTTTTTCATATCCTTTTTATTAAACACGTTTCTTAGATTTTAAAAGAAATGTATAAGGCTTGTGAGTTTTTCCGTAATACCTTTGATGTGTAGGTCCCATCTAAGATTTTCGTCAATTATTACCCCGAGATATTTTATGTTTTGAAACCAATGGTTCCAGGGTCAGGTCAGGATCGAATTAAAAAAATGTATTTATATTCTGACGAAGGTACCATTGGTTTTGACACATGTTGATCACTTGATTAAGTAAGTGATGTGTATGTAGACAGTGATTTGTTTTCATTTAACTGAAAATATTCTTTACACTGGGTTCACTATTATTATTTTGCAGTATTTATTCACTTTCGTAATCAATAAATATTAATATGTTAGCCGAAATAATCCGTAATACGAACAATTATATAAAAAACGGGGAGAAACACTCGACCCCCACCCCGACAGTGAAGAGTGGAGAGAAGCTGTGGAACTCTTTATTTGCTCGGCACCGCTTCATGTTTTTCATTATTTTCACCGCCATTGACCGAGTTACGAATGCAAATAAGAACATTTTACTATTGAAGGGATACTCTGCTATCGGGTGGTTCAAAATATTAAAACTTTCCCAAATACTCCAATTTTGGAAATACGTTGTCCGACAAAAAACTTAATTTACCATCTATGTAATTTTGTGTTTCTGGGGGCTGAAAATCAAGAGCGGTTCAACCCTCACCTTTTGAAAAATCTAGCTATTCATCTAATCTATATACCTATGACTAAAAATTAGATAAAATGTCATTAATCCTCATTTCCACAGAGAAAAAAAAAACGCTTTTCGAATAGTGGTCTAAAAAAAGTTTTATTACTATTGCTATGAAGAACGTCATTTTCATTTATCTCCATTATGCAAATTTGTTTTTTTTTTATGTGAATACCTCACAAGAGTCTCAGCTGGTCCCGTCTGGAGCCAGTGAGACTGTGGCATCCCCAATTGGGGTACGTTGTGAAGCTGAAGGTGGTGGGGAGGAGAAGGAAATAGGGAAGAGGAAGGTGGGAAGTACCTGGCTATTCAGATCTGGTCACCAAACACGGCTTAAGCTAATTCAAGCAACATTTCAATTCTGAATGGTGGTCTTACACCAGGGCGGTACTGAGAATATTTTTTATTCTGAAACTACTCTCGCTCATTAGATAGGTACGGTCGTGGAGAAGAGTTCTTAACTCGGCAGAGTGACCAATGATAACTCGTGGAAGTTTTTTTTTAGTTTGGTTCTTAAAATAAAAAAAAAATATATAAAATCAAGAATGGCAGGAACCACCGGTTACAGAATTTCAAGTACATCTCAGTAGAATGCATAAGCCCCCATTGCATGATTGCTCTTATTTGAAAATACTCGCATGTACTCCTACTTATTTGACAAAATAAAATGAGAACGCATTTTATTTTTAAATTGTGTGCTGTGAACCACCCGCTCCTGAACTGTAAATGTATCAACAACAAAAAGTGCTTTCACTTCAAAAGTTTTCCCTAAACTATTCCCACGACTTTTCAATACGATCAAAATGAGTTCGCGTGATTTACATGAGACGGAATGGATCAGAGGGATTTCCTTAACGGGCTTCCTGCAAGTGGGAACGAGACGGAGAAATGGGGAAATAATCGATTGAGACGTTTGCCTTTTCACTTAACTCCGGATGAAATCCCTTTTATGACCTCTCTTTATCACCAGCTCTTCCAAACTAACATTTTGGGTACGTATTCTTATGGAGATTCCGCTTTTACCTTACGTTGCTGCCTTTGGTAAGATTATTCGCATCAAACTTGAAAATACTCTAAAAGACAATGCCGAGTTTATGGTTAAAGAAAACAAAGTGGCTCAGTGAGATGGGAAATCCATTTTCAAGCTGAGTGCGTAGATGTTTACTTTCGCGTACAACTTTTTAAAGGCAATGAAAAGCTCAGTAGTTACCTACCAATCGGTTTAAATTTAAGAATAATAATTGGAAAACCAATTTTATTGACACGAAATTGAACCAATTTGCGATTTGATAACATTGATATACAATTCACACTTTTATTTTATCATGAATACATAAACTTCAACTACATTTAAAATACTCAATTGCACACCAATTACATTTTGCGTAAAGGTAGTGGCAAATACAATATTCTTGTCCTCGTTGTCTCCTTTGCGGTGATGATTACTTTATTTCTTTTCTAAAGACTGAAGCAAATCCCAAATGACGCATTCAATGTCGAGCTTAAGTTTTATATCATGATTGGCCAACCTTTTCAGCAGCCGGGCCAGATTTTAGAAATTAGATTTCCTACCGGTCGGCACAACAACATTTCTTTGATTATTCAAAGATAACAAGAAATACATTGTTTTTTTTTAAGATAATGTAAACAAAATGAGAATCAAACATTTTAATTGGATTAGAGTTGGGCAATACAAAAAAAAATCAAATATAATGTTGATAACCATTGATGTTGTTGCTACAGTACGCAAACAGTTTTCCAAATGCTCATCAGTGGTCGTCTTCTCATTTGAGAGTTAATATGCTTCATTCGACTAAAAATCTGTTCACACGTTAAGTCTTCAAATAGCGAAAACATCGATAGAGAGCATGTTTGTAAAATGAAGGATATTTCTCCTTGTCCAAATATGTTTTGTAAAACTCTTCGAAACCAACCTGATTGAATTTCTCATTTAACTGTGATTGTTTGTTAACACGTATATACCAAAAAAGAACTTGTCACGATAGTCGAATCAATGTACTGAGATACTTCTATTTATGATATGTGATACGAACTACGCACGTTGGAATGTTCTTGTCGTGGTTTTATGTACACTAAAAGAAAAAAAAAGTGTGCATATGCTTCGCGGGCCGCAAGTAGACACCCAGCGGGCCGCATGAGGCCCACAGGCCGCGGTTTGGCTACCCTTGGTTAATATCCTTGGTTCGGCTTGCATTCATATTGCACTAATCCATTTATTTCGAATTGACTTCTTCTCACTTCATTTCGCTTTCCAAGCTTTGATATTTACGATAAAATATTTAAAAATAGCTTAATTTAACTTTATCTAATTGAAATTTCTCTTTGAGATCTTCCTACAGTTTTTTTTAATATCCAAAATAATAAATCACCAAACATATTTAGCAAATATTAAGCAAGTACCGGTAAATCGTTTTAACCCGTCTGCTTGGTTCAATATATTCGCACCTCACAATCCGGAAGCCTCAGTTCCACGCGTAGATCCTGAAATCGTAAAATATCTATGCAAGATAGCTTTCATATTTCAAAGACAATAAGAAGCATTATTTCATTCTCTCTCTGGTTAAAAAAAAATATACATGTTTGCATGAGAGGAAGAGAGATATACAGCTTTTAAAATGTAAGGTCGCTCGGGACGTTTTTGGTCTTATGATAGTATAACGCGATTACATGTTTTGGGATGTATTTATTCCTAAACAACCAGACGGGTTTTAAAAAAACCATTGTTTTTATGCAGGTGGATCAAAATTTATAATAATATCGTTTTTGTCAGGAAGTTGAAGAATGAAACAAATATACATAAAAGAACATTGTCCAATTGAATCGCGAGTCCTGATTTAAATGGAATCGATGAACGTCGCCACGCATCCAGTACCTTTACTTTTATTCAATCTATCCTCTAAAATGATTTGCCCGAAGGTACATTTAAAATATTTTCTACTTTAGCCAACCAATGAACCAATGCCAACCAATGAAATACATATTTCAACAAAAACTCCATTCTTTTAGAGCACGGAAAATCCCAGTGAAAACTTTCCAAACTAATTAAACGAAAGGTTATGTCATGGCATTTCAAATCTCCAAGAGATTAAAATGTTATGTAAATACATATGTATGTTAATTTAAATATTTGGAGTGCCCTTTACATGTTATTACATTGATGAAACAAGGAAAAAAAAAGTGTACAAAACCAACTTATTTACAACTAGCAGACCCGGCCACACTTTGCTGTGGCTAACGAAACACAACGCCATTACCCAACCTAAAAATCCACACCACCCGCTTGCCAGCTGCCCGCTGCCTTAATTGAATATTTGAATTTCTCGGCTTTTCTCTACTATAATAAGCATGTATTATACATATAAACCTTCCCCTTGAATCACTCTATCTATTGGTGAAAACCGCATGAAAATATGTTTCGTAATCTAAAAGATCTATGCGCACATACATTTTGAGCGACTTCATTTTATACTATGTAATAAATGCAATTCGAGTAATCGCCACTAATTATACAATGCTTGCAATGCAACACTGGATATTTGAAAAGGGAAAATCAAATACCTACTTACTCTAGGACATCTATTTTAGAATTTCTTCCGTAGAACGAATTTCAAAAGTGACTATAGTACGGCCCGCCAGCCGTTTTAAATTGCACAAAAATATGTTTTCTTTGAATTTCTCGGCTTTTCTCTAATATAATTTACATGTATTATACATATAAACATTTCTCTTCAATCACTCTATCTATTGGTGAAAACCAATAGATAGAGTATGTGCGCGTTAAAAGATTAACGCGCACATACATTTTGAGCGACTACATTTTATACTATGTAATGAATTGGTGAAAACCGCATGAAAATCCGTTGCGTAGTTTAAAAGATTAACGCGCACATACATTTCGAGCGACTTCATTTTATACTATGTAATGATTTACTTCTTTTAAAGGTAGGTATTAGTTTGCATGATTACAGTCGCTAACCCCACAAGGCAGGTTCGTAGTTTAACGTCAGGTAGGTATATCTTCAAATTTATATTATGATCTGTAACTCGTTCGCCGTAGGCTTGTTTGCTAAAGTTGAAAACGTTTTTCCTGAACTCTGCATACGTTAATAGCCTTGCAACGCCGAAGTTATCCGTTCGTTTGAAGAGACGCCCCGACCCTTTATTGCCGGATTCCTGCATCTGACAAGCGAACTGGATATCCAGATTCTCATGCTAAAAGTTCCCATTCCTTACTTGGATTTTTCAGCTTGAAGGTGGAACTAGAAACCTCGGCATATGGCAGGAACTTTAACGGGCATGATATTATTGTTGTACTTTTTTCATCAACTTGGTAATGTTGTTGAATAAGAGTTGTACAATGTTTTATATCTAACTAGATATAAAACATTGTACAACTCTTTCACCCGCGCTTCGCTCGCGTGGTATCAGGGAGAAATTATTGTACAATTTTTTTTCATTTGTTTGTGAACGAAATGGTTTTACAAGATAAAAAGTACTTATAATAAGTACTAAAGCTTATTTCACTTCCCGGTATTTCAGCCATCTGTATGCAAAAAATCACATTGATCAGTTACTTCGTTGCGACGTGAAAGAAGGACAAACAAACAAACGCACTATCGCCATTTATTATTTTAGTAAATATACGTTTCAAAATAAATAAAAGTTTTATTTTCTCATTTACATCCGCTTTACTAAAAAAACACATTTAAAAAAAAAATTAAATGAAGACAATATAAGCGAAAGTCAATCGAAAATCTGGAAACAGAAAAATCAGAAAAAGATATTGACACCTCTGGGACTTGAGCCCAGGACCTCTTGCTTTCCGGGCAAACGCGTTAACCACTGCGCCACGGTGCCGATATCAAATTCGGTCATTTTTAACTGCATCATACTTCGATTAAGAACCGCCCTCATTATCTTCATTCTCTCAACGCATATATTATTGGCAACTATCTTTATGTATGATTGCAAGATTCAAACCCGAACTAAATGCTCTCTAGATAGTGTCTGGATAAATCTTTATCCATTTTATTTTCATATGCGACATCTATTGACTTTTCTGCAAGTCTAGGATGAATATTTTTATTTTAACTTTATGAGTAAAACCTCAAATTGTAATATTTAACTAAATGAAGACAATATAAGCGAAAGTCAATAGAAAATCTGGAAACAGAAAAATCAGAAAAAGATTTTGACACCTCTGGGACTTGAACCCAGGACCTCTTGCTTTCCGGGCAAACGCGCTAACCACTGCGCCACGGTGCTGATATCAAATTCGGTCATTTTTAACTGTATCCAGATTTTTCTGTTTCCAGATTTTCGATTGACTTTCGCTTATGTTGTCTTCATTTAATTAAATATTAAAATTTGAGGTTTTACTCATAAAGTTAACATAAAAAATAAAAACATTATTTTTTATTCTACTTACAGAAGTTGGTCACGTTTTAAGCAGAGTTTTTTTTAAATCACATAGTAATTTTTCTTTTATTTTTAACCTCAAGCATGCAAAGTTTCAAAATTCTGTTGTAAGGCGTGGGAAAGGGAGATAGATACGTATAGTTTTTCGAAATCTCACGTAAACAATGACCTTTCTCTAGTTTTGAAGGTCAAGTTAGAAAAAAATAATCAAACTCTGAATAAAACTGTAGATCAGTATAAGCTTAAAATTCACACCGCCCGCTACGGATATTTATATAAATCGATCACATTTTAATTACATAGATGTAAAGGTTTCTATTTGGGACTTCAAGTGCTCCTTTACTAAATTATTTACAAAAGATAAGATATAAGTCTTATCTTTTGGAGAAAAAAATAAGTAAAGGAGCGCTATACATAAGTCTCAAAAGAAACCTTTACACCTAATTAAAATAATAAAATTACAAGATTAAATTCTTAAATCTTCCATAAAAATCTTCTAAAAGGCGGTTTAGGTTGAATCAAATAACCCAAAAGAAAATATTTTCTTATTAACGCTCAACTAGCTGCTAAAGTAGTGGTAGAAGATTAATTGATATGAATCGAAGGACTGAAAAAATGATTATATCTTTAATAGAAAATGTTTCATGGAAAAGTCTTTAATTGTTCTATTTTGTTTCATATAACCTCAACAAGACTCTAAAATGATTTTTAAAATGCGTAAAACATTATTTAATTAACTTACACAGGGTGTTTAGTGACTTACTTAATACTTCAACCAGTGATTCCTGACATTATATGGAGTTAAAATGTGTACGAAATTTTGGTCTCCTGAAAACAAAATGCATTGAACAAATTACAAGAACCATGAGAATGTGCATTCCCGCCACAAAAGCTGCTTTCGTCTTTTTAATGTCATGTCCGAAACCGTTTATTTATTTATTTTATTAGTTATAAAATACATTCTGTATAAGGAAGCTTTGACTGTCTAACTAGGAAGGTCTCCCGTTTTAGGACAGTCAAATTGACATATTCATATTAGGTTGGTAGGTACGAGTACATTATCATTCATAAACTATTAAGTAAAGTTAAGCTTCACGATTTGCATTTACATAATTTTACAGTGTAGTAATAGGTTCTGGAATCAATTAATTAACAAGAAAAAATATATTCGAAAAACAGTAGGTAAAAGAAAAATAAAAGAAAAAAAATATATATGGTGCTCGTAATACATAATATCAAATAACATTTTTTAGTAATATTTCTGACTCTGTCCTGCCTAAATCTTGTAACCATTTTGTTATTTTTTCACCGAAGGATGACACTTCACACAGTTTTAGTTGTGAAGGGATTTTGTTACATAATTTCGGTCCCAGGTATGAGAATATCATTTGATAAGCTGCTGTATTGCTTGTTGGAATAAAAAGATCATTTCTGCCCTTAATTCTGGTTTGATGTTTGTGTTCGACTTTTGTTATTGATGTGTTGGTCGGGGTTGGACAGTTACTTGGCTGAGAAATAATTTTGTTTTGTTTTTGAAAAAAAAAATGTCAAGGTAGATTAAAATTTCGTACACATTTTTACTCCAAATAATGTCAGGAATCACTGGTTGAAGTATAAAGTACGTCACTCGACCCTCTATAAGTAAATTAAATCACGTTTTACGCATTTTAAAAATCATTTTATAGTCTAGTTGAGAAGTAATACAACAAAATAGAGTATTCAAAGACTTTTATATAAAACGTTTTCTATAAACAATATACTTGATTAAAAATGTAAAAAAAAAAAAATAGGTCTGCTTTTGAAGTATTGTCATAAAAGAAACTACGGCGCTTTACGGTTATTTGCGCTGTTATTCTATCTACGTGAAAACTAGTATTTTCTGCGAAGTAAAATTAATTGCATGTCAAACTTTCTTTTCAATTTTCCATGTCAGCATCAGAGTGCTCCCTTTTTTCAATAAGAATATAAAAAACATTATTGTAAGCGTAACATGCGCGCTAACGTGTTACCACAAAAAACAAATAGGTAGATGGTAAAAAACTCAACACACTAAACAAATACTGAGTGCTTGACACTTTCAGTATCGCCCTTGTTAAAGACCATAATTCTGAATCGAAACGTGATCAGATCTGTACAGCCAGCTAATTCCTCTTCCCTATCGATCCCTCGCCACACTTTAGCCTCAAAACATCCTTCAATTAGGAATGCCAAAGCTCACTGGCTCTGGGCAGTTAGAACTTCTGCACAATTGTACTTTTCAATTTAGGAGTCCGGTATGGGTACCGCCGCACAGGGAACCATTTGTTGGATAACCACCACCTCTGCCACAGGTCAACCCAATTGGTTCTATACGGTTGGTCACTTAGCCGAGGTGCCCGGGTTCATGGGGTGAGGTTTGTCCAGGTCTTGGCGTTGGATGCGTCTGCCCACCAGCTACGTGGCAGGCCGGATCGGGAGAGAATGGTTGAGGGAGCCCCTTTGACTTCTCCAGCCGTACTCTCTCGTAACATCGCCTTGTCCCGCAGTGGGGCAGTGGCGGCTCGTGACTTTTGGGTGTGCTAGGGTGTTATTACTAAAAAAAATGGCATTACGGATGTTGTCGTAGCCGAAAAAAAATTTTTTTTTTTTTTTTCAAAAATCGGTTTTTGTATGAAGATTTTTCAGGAAATCCGTGCGGCGCACGGACAAACTGAAACTTCCTGAAATTTTTCATACAAAAAACAAATTTTCGAAAAAAAAAAAAAATTTTTTTTTCGGCTACAACAACATCAATAATGCCATTTTTCGTAATATCAGCACTCTAGCACACTTAAAAGTCACGAGCCGGTGGGAGGTATGGATTCATACGTCCGTCACTCCTGGCCACACTGACACCCAGATTCTTACCCACCCTTAATACCCCTTTCCTTCCCAGAACTTCCTCTCCTTCCTTTCATAAAATGAACCTTCACATAGCATCTCCAAAGATGACATAGGCCCTGTAGGGAACTATTTTCCTCGGGGCCACTTGTGTGGAGATAATGTAAAAAAAAACATACATATATATTTCGAATATTAAATCAAAACAGTTTTTATCAACATTGAATTTGAAATCTCTCCGCTAACATACGAAGTGATGCGACTAACTTAGGAACACTTCGAACATTCGTGAACACTGTAGGATTCACATAAATCAACCGCAGTAACAATAAAATGACAAATAAAAATGCTACCCGAGCAAGTACACGAAGTAGATATGCCTTTCTAAACGGATGCTCTTGCAACAAAGGCTTTCCCGATTGCCGCCGCGGCAGTGCAGTGGCCAGCCCGCTCCGGCTACAGGGCCTAATCGAAACGTAGATAAGGGTTTTAAAAGTATAGCGGGAGCTTTGCACCCGCATGTATTGATCATGCGAAAGAACCAACGGTTTCCCCACAAAGGGAGATGGGCAGATGGGTGCATCCTGGAATAATTCCCAGTCGTTAAGATCCGTATTCATGAGCGGCGCGCTCTGAATGCAACTCAGTATGGTTTACTGCACTGGGTGTTAAATGGCCATTTCTCTCAAGGCGCCCCGACGCCATTATGTAACGTTTAAGGGTAAATTGTCCAAAGTAAACGTTTTTCATGTTAATATTCGATCAAAATCTAATAAAACAGCTGTAATGACTGTCCCTCATTTTATATTGGAAAAACTACTCGTAATTATAATATTTTTTCTGAGTTCGCTAATTATATCATTGAAAATAACCATAATTTTGAAAAAAATGCTGGGATAAATATTCTTCATATTATTCATAAAGGAAAACGTTTAGATAACTTAGAAGCCTTGGAAATAAAAAAAAATCCCTTAAAAATAAAGAATCCATTATCAACAAACAAAAAATATTGTCTTATAGCCCAATATGTTCCTCTACCCACCCACTCTTCATTAATTCCAGCAACGGCTCCACCTCTACCATAATAATACATTTTTCCCATCCATATTCCATAACTGTCAAATCAGTATACGTTTGCCCTGAAGAAGGAACGGTCGTTCCGAAACCGGTCGGCTTTACTCAAATATATAAGTGGTTCAAACAAAGTTAAATTGTTTCATTTATTTAAAATCTTATGATTTCGTGTCGTAAATGTATTTATTGCAACAGGTCTATAAAAAGTGAAAGCGCCCTAAGAAAACAATTCGAGATCATACTGTAGCATTTACACTTTTTTATGGATTGTATTATATTAAGTACCTTTTTTATGTAAAAAGTCAGCTTTGACATAATTTTTCGATTTGCATGTTCGCTGATTCGATAATCGTTGATTCGTAATTTTTTTAAATATAATAGTTACAGTGGATTCTAAAAGAAGTGTAAAACGAAGTGGTCGATCAATTCACCTACCTGGGCTCCAGTCTGACGGAGAACAATGAGGATCCAGCAGAAATCAGAAGGAGAATCACAGCAGCCAACCAAAAATACTTCTCTTTGCTGCCAGTGTTTAAGTCACGTAGTGTCCACAGAAAAACCAAAATAACCATATATAAGACCATTGTTAGAACTGTATTGGCATAATGATGTGAGGCGCTGACACTGATGGTAAAGATGGCTGAAATGCTGGATACTTTTGAAAGAAAAGTGCTGAGAAGAATATGTGGACCCGTGAAAGAGGCTGAACAGTGGCGCATCCGGCACAATACAGAATTGTATGATATATATAAGGCCCCTAGCATCTCAGCACATATGAGACTCCTCAGGCTGAGATGGGCTGGGCATGTACAGAGAATGCCGGATAAACGCGTCCCAAAAAGAATTTTGACTGACCCATGTGGAAAGAGAAAAGTGGGAAGACCCAGACTGAGGTGGGAAGACGAAGTGAGAGGGGATGCAGCACAGCTTCTCCAGGACCAAATTGGAAGTCAGCCGCTGAGGACAGGAGGAGTTGGAGGCGACTGTTACAGAAGGCCAAAGCTCGATATGGGCTGTAGCGCCATCGAAGAAGAAGAAGGATTCTAAAAGATTCAGTAATTAAAAATGTGATTAAACATAGAAGCCAGTTTAAAGATCTTCTTCTTCTTCTTCAATGGCGCTACAGCCCAATTCGAGCCTTGGCCTCCTTCAAAATAAGTCTCCACCGCCCTCTGTCCTCGGCCGTCTTCTTCCAATCTGCAACCTGGAGTAATCCTCTTGCATCCTTCCTGACATCATCCTCCCATCTCAGTCTAGGTCTGCCCGCCTTTCGTTTACCTCCCGGGTGTCCTGTCAGAACCTTCTTCGGTACTCGTGTGCTTGGCATTCGGTGCACATGTCCGGCCCATCTTAATCTTTGGAGTCTTAAATGGGTGGAGAGTCTGGGAGCTAGGTAAATATCATAGAGCTCATTATTGTGGCGGATTCTCCATGCCTCTCCCTCTCGCACCGCTCCTAAGATTCTTCGAAGTACCTTTCTTTCGAAGATGTCCAGCCGTTCCGCTGACTTTGCTGTCAGTGTTGCCGCCTCACATCCATAGGCCAAGACCGTTCTGATAATTGTTTTATATAAGGTTATTTTGGTTTTCCTATGGACCTTTCGGGATTTGAACACTGGCAGCAACGCGAAGTAAGTTTTGTTAGCGGCTGTAATGCGCTTTCTTACTTCTACTGGGTCTTCATTGTCCTGCGTTATGATGGAGCCCAGGTAGGTAAACTCTTCGACCACTTCGAAATTATAATTGTCTTTGAATTAAAATTATAATTGTCTTTCAGTTTAAAGATATTTATCCCTTAACAAAATTATACCATAATCGGTGGTAACCCTTAAATTTTCCGTTTAGTTTATAACATTTTCTTCTTATTGTCACATTTTTAAAACAAATGCTAATGTTTATTTGATTTTCGCAAATCCATATTTAAAATAAAATGAGTTCATTGAATAGTTCATCACATAATTGAATGATTTTCGACCTTCGCTCAAAATTAATCTTATTTATTCGGGTCGATGTACTTTTCATTAATTGAAATTTTCGCATTGATCCAAAATTGGAGTGCAATTAATGTTAAATAAGGTTATCATTGATATTTTATTTTTTCACATGCATGAGCGACTTTCCAGGGCATTTATTTCTTTCGTTACAATAAAATGACTCTCTATATAACAGAAAACATTATGAAAACATCTTTCTGAATTCTATAATGTTTTTTGCTATGCATCATTTTTTGGGTTCCATCGAAGCCAGAGTAAAGTTAACCTCCCAAAAACTGGGCGTACGGTACAGGGCCCTTAGATACTTTAATAGTACACAACTGCTAACCCTGTACAAATCACAAGTGAGCCCCACGGTTGAATTTGGCAGCCACCTCTGGTCTGGAGCTCCAAAATACCTGAAAAATACCCTCGACTCTGTGCAGAAACGGGCGGTCCGTTTGATAGATTCTCCCATCTTAACAGACAGATTGCAATCTTTAGAGCACAGGCGTCGGGTGGGAATGCTATGCTTATTCTACCGGCATTACAATGGAAGATGCTCCGAGGAACTAGCATCATTGATCCCTTCGGCACCGGTGCATAGTTGGGAAACACGCCAAACGCGTGCCCAATATTTGTACATGGTTGACATTTGTCACACGAGAACGGGTCGTTTCTTCGACTCATTCTTGTGTTCAACAGCTCGGCTGTGAAATGATTTGCCGGCCTCTGTGTTTCCTCCTTCCTACAACATGGGTCTCTTCAAGACCAATGTTCATTCCTTCCTCTTCTCAAAAAGACCCTCCACACAGCATCCCAGATGACATAGGCCCTGAGAGAAATTATTTTCCTCAGGGCCTCCTGTGTGAAGTTAATGCAAAAAAAAATATTTACCAAAACATATTTTAATATCTACCAACTGCTTTGAGGGAAATACATTTATTTATCAATTCACAAAAAGCTTCTCTATTCTTCATCTAACCGATTTTGAAGTTCCATTAATTCTACGTTTATGATTTGGTGACGTGATCAAAAGAATTGAGAAAATGTTATCATAAATGATTCAAAGATAAGCAATGTATTTATAGAGCCAAAAGAGCTTTTTTGTGTAACCCCTAATGTATGCTGACGGGAAACGGTTGCCGAAGTACAGGCACAGGCATATGAAAGCTTTTTTGTCAAACTCTGACTGTCAATTTGAAGTCACTGTTAAAATGTCAAAACGGTTCATCGTCATTGCCTTCTTCCGATAAGACATATTATTGATACTCGTATAAAAGATATATAACCTATTACATTTTAGTTATTCTACGTAAAATAAAGTGAAAAACTCTCAAAAAATAATTTGTGTAAAATTTGGTAAAATAGGTAGTAAAATCAGAACAAAGTATTTTTTATTCTAGAGTTCTTCTTTGTTTATTCGTCGAAAACTATTTTATTACTAGGGTTCTCCTTTTCTCCCTCCCCTCTCCCTCCTCCCCGCCGCCCCTTCTCACCCCACCCCTCCAGTAGTTTTATAAAAAAAAATATATATATCCAATTTGGTGCAATCGTTCGGAAGTCATGCACCCACACATATTTCTGCGATTCATTTTCAGAGATAGATATTAACTACGACATCAACATCGTTTCCGTGGCAACCGTTTGTTTTGCTTTTCTCCTGACGTTTGCGATAACTCGATTTTGTTAGGGATAGAAAACGTATAATAAATAATTTCATAACGCCAGAGTTTATTCATAAAGCTAGAACTTTCCAATATATATTATATAGCCTATATTACTCGAAAATAATGTAGCTTTCTATTAGTGAAAGAATTTTTAAAGTCCTTTCAGCAGTTTTTGCGGGAAAGAGTAATAAACATACTTCTTCTTCTTCTTCTTCTTCAATGGCGCTACAGCCCATTTCGAGCCTTGGCCTCCTTCAAAATAAGCCTCCACCGTCCTCTGTCCTCGGCCGTCTTCTTCCAATCTGCAACCTGGAGTAATCCTCTTGCATCCTTCCTGACAACATCCTCCCATCTCAGTCTAGGTCTGCCCGCCTTTCGTTTACCTCCCGGGTGTCCTGTCAGAACCTTCTTCGGTACTCGTGTGCTTGGCATTCGGTGCACATGTCCGGCCCATCTTAATCTTTGGAGTCTTAAATGGGTGGAGAGTCTGGGAGCTTGGTAAATATCATAGAGCTCATTATTGTGGCGGATTCTCCATGCCTCTCCCTCTCGCACCGCTCCTAAGATTCTTCGAAGTACCTTTCTTTCGAAGATGTCCAGCCGTTCCGCTGACTTTGCTGTCAGTGTTCCCGCCTCACATCCATAGGCCAAGACCGTTCTGATAATTGTTTTATATAAGGTTATTTTGGTTTTCCTATGGACGTTTCGGGATTTGAACACTGGCAGCAACGCGAAGTAAGTTTTGTTAGCGGCTGTAATGCGCTTTCTTACTTCTACTGGGTCTTCATTGTCCTGCGTTATGATGGAGCCCAGGTAGGTAAACTCTTCGACCACTTCGAAATTATAATTGTCTTTAGTAATAAACATACATCTATACAAACTTTGACCTTAATAATATTAAATTAATTAATTAATGGGATGTTTTAATCATTCCCCAGTCGGAAGACTACATAGATTGGAAATAAAATCAGTTCCGATGATATTTTAATTTATTCCGTACTAAAATTTAAAGGCCAGTATAAACAGTACTTTATCCCTTCACTCTTTTTTTTATATATTACTAGTATCGATTAATTTTGTAACCATCTTATTTTTTTTGTTTTCAATATATTTATTAATATTATTGTTCTAAATTTCGAAGGTACGAATGGGTACCAACTCTCCGGGAACCATTCATTGCATAACAAATACCTCTGCCATAGGTCACCCCATGTGGTTCAAAGTGTGTGGCGATTTAGCAAGGCTGCCCTTCGATGCGGGTGATCTAGGTCTTGGTCTCGATGCGGGTGTTCTGGACATACTGAATACCAGATACCTACCCACCCCGCATACCTTTTTCGTCCCCAGAACTTCCTTTCCTTAAAAAGACCCTCCACACAGCATCCCCAAAGATAAAGTACCCCCTGAGGGAAATTATTTTACTATGGGCCTCCTTTATGGAGCTTAATAATAAAGTAATGTAAATAATAATAAAACAAATGTTAACTAATTTTAATGCACTAATGTAATTTATTAAGACTTGTTTTAAGTAAAATCCATAAAGCGTGATCAAATAAATATTATTAAACTTATCACAACACACACTATTAGCTTTATTTATTCCCGCTTGGTACTGTCGCATTTTTATTAATTTGAAAATTAGCCGCCCAAATCTAATGAACGTTAAAAATATATATACACTAACTTTTTCCCGCGGCTTTGCTTGCATGGTGTAAGGGGGGTTCCCACTCCGCCGCTTCCACCTCTCCCCCTCCCCACAACCCCTCTCACTGACAGTTTTCAAACCTCGCGTGCCACCAATAGCAATTTTTTTATACAAATTTCATAATGCCATAGCTCACCGGAAGTTTTATAAAAACCTTGTCCGGACAATAACGAACACACAAAAAAAAAGAATTATCCAATTTGGTGCAGTCGTTCGAAAGTTATGCGCTTAGCAACACATTCAGCGATTCATTTTTATATAATAGAATATACCTATCAATTTTCAAAGCATAAATGAGTTAAAAATAAAATATACTCGTAAGTAATTGGATATTTATTATTTTTTTCCAGCGAATTTGAAGTTAGACAAATTAGATGTTTTGTACTAAATAAGACTCCTCGTAATGTTTTAGGAAAGTGCAAAAGCTCATAAAAAATATCTGTGTGCAGTTCACGCGCGGTACAAGTGAAACCTTCAGAAAACTAAAGCAGACAAGAGTGGAGAGGCTAGGAAGCCCCGCACGAAGAGGAGACCAATTATTCTATCTCATTCTCTCGCAGTCTAAATCCTGTGTGTGTATGAATTTGTCTCTTTTTAGCTTTATTCGTCTATATCAGAGAAACTTAACAGACGGACTGCAATCTTTAGAGCACAGGCGTCGGGTGGGATTGCTGTCCTTGTTCTACCGGTATTACAATGGAAGATGCTCCGAGAAACTAGCGTCATTGATCCCCTCGGCACCGGTGCATAGTCGGAAAACACGCCAAACACGCGCCCAACATTTGTACACGGTTGACATTAGCCACATGAGAACGGTTCGTTTCTATGACTCGTTCTTTAGTTCAACGGCTCGGCTGTGGAACAATTTGCCGGCCTCTGAGTTTCCTCCCTCCTACAACATGGGTCTCTTCAAGACCCGTGTTCACTCCTCCTTTCCACAAAAAGACCCTCCACACAGCATCTTCAAAGATGAAATAGGCCCTGAGGGAAGTTATTTTCCTCAGGGCCTCCTGTGTGGAGTTAATGTAAAAAAAAAATCAATCGAAAATTTGGAGGCAGAAAAATCAGAAAAAGATATTGGCACCTATGGGACTCGAACCCAGGATCCTATGCTTACATGGCAAGTACTCTACATTTGAGATTTTCTTCATAAAGTTAAAAATAAAAATACATATTATTTTTATTAACACAATAAATAAATACGTGGTTAGAATGGAGCTAATAAAAATACAATATTTTCCCTCTAAGCAGATACTATTCAGGAATTGAATCGCAACAGTAATAATGTGCCCATAATATTTACGTTATTGAACGTCCATACATGTACACACGCCACTGAATGCTAAACGAAAACGGAAGACACAGGTGTAGGTACTGAATAAACCCATCGTATTCTCAGCGAATGTAAACGATAGTCGTCAATAAGAACTATGTATCCACTCCGCTTCTTTATGACTGGCATAATAGCATCTTCTTGCCAGCCATGAAACAATTTCCACGATTTGGCATATTGGGATGAAATTACATCAAAAATGAAGGCACATAGTAAAAATGATAATTCACATAAAAATAACCATAAAAACCCGAAAACCAATCAGATTGCACTTTTTTACTAAATTCCTATTGCTAAGCTGTGATTTAGTTCGTGTTCATCTGTTGGAATTGAATAAGACAGGATTGAGAAAATCGGGAAAGAAAATTTTGATTGCTCCAAAAAAGTTTAAATGGTTTGTATATCTTTAAGATTGCAAAATGTGATTTTTTTACATGGTGTCATTTTTCTTAAGGTTGTTTTTAGCTTCGAATGTGCTGAATTTTTCAAGGGATGGCAGTCATGAATCCCCACAGAGGCAAATCGTAAATATAGAATTTTATTAGCGGAACGAAGATGCTTAATCGCCTCAATGTAACAATGGATAAATGTCGATAAAAGGTTACATTGTTGAGTGGGTTAAACGGACACTGTAACATTTACACGTTTCTCAATACAATAAAAAATAAATCCGGCGCAATAAATCAACCGGTCGAGGGATTTTCTTGGCCTTTCCCCTTGGTTCTATACGATTTATTAAGAAGCTATCAACAATCCTCAAAAAATAAAGTTTTTTTTTACATCTATCTACTTTCAAATGACTTTTAAACTTTTTTTGGTTTGACTTAGGTTTGAACCTTCCTATCCAGAGATCGAAATAAACCCCAATACCGACTCTATTTTCAAATGTCTTTTATAACTTTTTTTGTCTGAGGTTTGAACCTTCCGAATCAGTGACCGAAATCAAGCGCACTATCAACCGAGCCAAATTGCGGGTTGGCAAGTCAGATATTTATTGCATACACGACGGCCGGCGTAGTCCAGCGGTAAGGCTCTTGACTCGCACACCGAAGGTCGCGGGATCGAATCCCGGCGTGGCAAAATTTTTTTATTTGATTAATTTGTGTTATTTCACAAATAATATATAGTATATTTGCGGCACGTTCCAGAGTGGAAGATACTCTCAGTATCGCCCTGGTGTAAGACCACCATTCAGAATTGAAACGTTGCTTGAAATGGCATTAGCCGTGTTTGGTGACCAGATCTGAATACCCAGGTACTTCCCCACTTTCCTCTTCCCTATCTCCTTCCCCACCCCACTGCCTTCAACCTCACAACATACCCCAATTGGGGATGCCATAGTCTCACTGGCTTCAGATGGGAGCAGTTGGGACTCTTGTGCGGTATTCATATAAAAAAATAAAATAAAAAAAGTGCTTTCTTAGAATACAGAAAAATGCGTGTATCTCCGCATGTGTGCGTAATTGCAATCAAAAGTTGATATAATGCATTATCATCAACAATGAGTTTACCTGCCGAGTTTCAGCTCGATCGAATGTCGGTAAATAGGTAAGTTTCCACTTCCAAGATTCCACATCATTCATTCCATTCATTCAATCAAGAAAACAAAAGTGAAATTCAAATAGGTGTATTTAAAAATTGAGAATTGAAACTTTGTGCAGACTTGTTACATTATTTCAAAACAAAATAGTAACCAGATATGATTGACACATCTGCCCTGATGATGGACATTGTAACGCCGTCCGAAACGTTGGCTAAAGGAGGAGGTAACGCAACACGGCATAACACCCCCCCCCCCAAAAAAAAGTAGTAACCAGTTTCGGTAAAATCTTGCATTCATCAGGTTGGATATAAATTTCTACGTATAAATATTTTGATGAACTGGCAAATAAAAACAAATAGGCTGTAGGCTTTACAAGTACTTATTTGCCTAAAGTTGTATCAAAAATAGTTGGCGTGCAATAAAATTAAGTAATGTGTACACTGCACAAAGTTATAGTACAGGGTTTTCCAATAAGAGGTGTTATTTTTAAAATCAAAGAAAAATGCCAATTTTTAATAAAAAATGATCGGATGTTTATTTCATTATAAAGAGGAAAATATGCCGTTAATAGTGGAAAATAACATCAGGCAAATAATGACCGCCACGACCACGCTTACAGGACCATATCCTTTTCATAAAATTTTCCATAACCAAATCGCAAAGTAGCTGCCCTATGTCCTCGATAGCCTCACGAATTCCATATTTGAGGTCTTGAATCGACGCTGGGTTGTTGGCGTAGACCTTCTCTTTCACGTGGCCCCAAAGGAAGAAGTCGCAAGGTGTTAAATAATCACAAGATCTCGGTGGCCAATTGTGATCACCTCTTCGAGAGATAACACGGTCCGGAAAATTTTCCCATAAAAGATCAATGGTTTCGTTGTTTGTGTGGCACGTAGCACCGTCTTGTTGATAGTAAACGTTGTCCAGATCAATACCATCCAATTCCGGCCATAAAAAATCATTAATCATCTCCCGATAGCGCAATCCATTCACCGTAACTGTTGCTCCAGCCTCATTTTCACAGTGAATTTTAATAATTTCAATGCGTTGTTGAAGCGTGTATCGTTCCATTTTTATTAAAAAATGACAGCTTCAAAAGTGACATCTACCGAAATAGCGGGCTATTCAAAATAACTCCTCTTATTGGAATACTCTATATTACTTAGGAAGGCCGCACACCGGAGCCACACGTTACATGAGCGCAGCATTTACGTCATCATAATATGCATATTTTTGCTTGGATGTGTCGCGTACACGCACAGTTGTGGTTTATACCTACTAGAAAATGTCGACATCATCTAACGACACGGATTTCTTGATGCGGAAATTAATGAGAAAAAAATACATTATTGCGTTCATCCATTTAATCAAGTTTCTGCAATTTACGGTAATTTAAAAAAAAAACATTTTTTTCAAATTAATAAATTACGTTGTATTAACCACTTAATTATTTATAAAAACCGACATGTTTCGTCAGCAAAGCTGACTTCCTCAGGGTTTTGACAGAACTAATTTTAAAAATAGACATACATAGGTAATAGAGAAAAATAATAGACATAAACAATAATAAAATTTGAAAGAAAATAATGTGTAAGGGACGAGGGGCAATATAGAACAATTAAAAATTTAAAAATTTAAAAGGGGAATAGATTTAATAATGGGTCATTAAAAAAAAAAACATTTATTTTTATTTTTTTTTATTTCATTTGTCATTTAAACATTTTTTTCTCCAATTTGGTCCAGATGATTTCTGTAATACATCTATTGCTATAATCTGTGAGTCCATGGTTATATAATATAAGTTTTTTTAACCTCTGCAATAAACTCCACATAAAATTCAATATTGTCTTTCATTTTTGCAAACCACTGCGCCACAAAAAACGAACGATTTCCAGCTAATTTAATTATCAGGTAAATCTTAAAATTGTTGGGTAAATGTTTAAAAAACATAATTTATTTAGTAACGATTTTTTTGGTTCCCCTTCATCATGTATTAATTTGTGATTTATATTCGTAAAAAGAAAGAGTGTGCCCATTAACAAGAGCAGCGCGATAGAAGGAAAAATGGTGGAACGGTGGAATGGGAGGGAGATGGAATGTAAAACGCTCTCAATAAAGGGAAATATTTAACGGTCGACCGGGGGTCCCGAGTCCACCTGGAGATTAAATCCAAAGCAAAAAACTCATTCTTCTTCAATTAACTTGGCCAGAAAGAAAAACAGCGCCAATTTATCACCGGCCTCCTTGCATATATCTTCGTTTGCTTAAAACCATATTTACGGGGCTCCAGTTACCGAAACAGTGTGTTAGAGCGTTTCGGCTTTTGATTCGAGTATCACATTTCTCGCAAGAGCGAGACGGCCTTACGAGGCTCTCGAACGAGGAATGAGAAACTCGCTTAATTGTTCTAGAAGAAAGAGGTCTTAAGAGACAAGGGAAACCACCCGCGGAGTGAAATTAAGTGAAGCCAAGAATTATGAGCCGAACAATATTACTCCACGCCGCGACCTGCCGAGAACTCAGCGCCATCTCGTGTAATTTATAATCATCATTATTTCATTACGTTGCGTTACATTACAGACGTTTGTTACGTCACGCCTTCCCCGCCGGTGTACGGCTGCCGCCCTTCACTACCCCTGGCGCTACCTACAGCCGCCACCGCCGCACGCCCAGGTGTCGGCAAACTTTGTATCCCGTGACATCGGCTCCGTGGCGGAGACAGTGACAAACTATCGCATGTTGTGTGTCGCCTTCATTAGCGACAGCAATGAGACAGCGAGCCCAAAGTGCATTACGTGTTATTTTATTGTAATTTACGGATTATGGCGGTACACAATCCTAATAATTTTTGTATGCTCGAAACTCACATTTTAATAATTTCCGGCGAATCCGTAACTATAATTACTTTTTTATTTCCATGGCGCACAGGAAATGCGAGTTATTTATATATTAGATTAATAAAAACAGTACCTTACCATTAATATATTTTACGTACAACGAAATCAAAACTATATAACCCGTTTTTCAACTATAAAGTTAGCGGTAAGCACCAGATTTTATTTTTCTAGATGATGAATTAATAATTTCGGAAGGATAACATGGAGACACATTTTAAATATTTGTAGCACGTTCTTCAGAAATAATTAAAATGAACGCGGTAGAAAGGTCGAATCTCCAGGCCTGCTAGGGTGAATTCGACCGTACGTTCGTACAATACGCCGTGCCGTGGCGTATATTTGTTTACACGCTTTCTTCACTTACGTGGTTAAGATTCCCACGTTATTTATCTTCTTCTTCTTTTCATTGATACAGCAAATTCGACAGTAGGTCCGTCCAGTGCATGGGTCGCGAGTCGCAATTTGTATACACGGCTTCTTTACTTACATCGTTAAGATTCTGAATATATTTTAGGATATATTGTCATCTTAAGAATATTTATATCACTTTAACATATTCATAAACATCGAAAAATTATGTGTGTTGAAATGATTCATAACATCTCACTAATATTAAAAATCAATCTTGTTATTCTTCCATATCTATTTTCTATACTGTGGTTTCTCGCTATATGTGTGCTTTGAGCATCAGTCACACGCAAATATAAAAGCGCGAGCACTTATCTGTTGAACCGCGAGCGCTTATAAATGTATTGTACCGTCACACAAGCCTATCAAATATTTCTTCCCACGGTAGGAGAGGGGGTCAGAAGGATTAGAGAGCTATCGCGAAATGTCATTTCTTTGTACTGGATTTGTCAACTTGACAGCTGATATATGCATGTTTACGTAGCCCCGTAATTAAAATGACCCCCTCTCGTGTTTAACGGCGGAGAGGGGGACACATAACTTTTCCCATATCGCCTCAGCAGTGGTTATGGCAGATTACGGCGTAAAACTTTGAAATTCGAGCACATCATCTGCTTAGGTCTGGATGGGATTGTATGGCGAGCGTGATTGTGCGTGCGATAATATATCTTATCTTTTATCTTTGCGTGAGACATCCGTCTTAGTGTTATAATTAATATTGTGAAATTGACCTGCTAACAAACTGCTTTGGCAGTTTTGTGGAGGCTTACAATTAAGATTAAAAAAAAATTATTGTAATACAGTCTTTGACGTAAATTTCTGCGTATAAAATGTCCTTTGTGTTGGCCATCCCTATTTTCTCAAGAGACTGTATATTTAGTGCGTCTCGAGTAATGTTTTTACATTTGTTATGCTTCACTTGTCATTGTTCTCGTGCTTAATATGTTTCGCGCTTACTAATGCCAACAGCTTTTATTTCTTCTTCCCCACGAGGAAAATATCCGCAACACCCAGTGGAGGCTTCCTTTCGCGTAAGTACTGCAATTACGCACTTAGTTAGGTAGGCAGTTAAATAAAATTTATCTGTAAATAATAAAGTTTAAAATGAACAATGCAAAACTCTACTACAGATTGGTTTCTATGCTCATTGAACATACTCAAGTATTCAAATGCTGTCATTATTTAGTTATTTTACTAAGCAGGAACAGCCGGGTTCATGGGGGGGAGGTTTGTCCAGGTCTTGGTGCATCTGCCCACCAGCTGCGTGACGGGCGGGCCGGGTGGGATCGGGAGAGACCGGTTGAGGGAGACCCGTTAACCTCTCCAGCGGATTCTCTCGACTTATCACCTTCCACCGCAGCGGAAGGAATGGATTCATGCGCCCGTCACTCCTAGTTGCAATGATCTCTAGATTCATATCCACTTCTTTTTAGTTTGATTAATAAAATTATTATTATATTGTTTTAATCAGGGCCTCCTGTGTGGAGTTAATGTAAACAAAACTTGTAATTTTTATTTCATTTCAGTATAGTGATAGCCATTGCATATAACTTCTGAAATGAATTTCATCACGTAATGGATTTGAAGATCTCCCAGTCCAAGAAAGTAATTCGTGGCCATTCCTTTCCGTACTCCACATACTCTTACAAAGTATCCCTGCTTATTGTTACATTTTCTATGATACGGTAGAACATTTTTTAATTGTCTATTCACAATAAGATTTTAAACACATTACATTTAAAAAAAATTTAAAACAAATTTAATTTTGTTTTAGGCATCATGGAATCAAATAAATAAGTTTTCTTGTTTCCACTGTATATTTGTTTATTTGTTTTAAATGTTTAAAAGTTAAAAAAAAAATCTTACCTCTCGTACCAATCCATACAGAGTAGTCAAGCTATAGGAGGTGTTAAGAGACGTACCCGACTTCCTAATTTGGACCAGTGATTCCAGATATTATTTGGAGTTAAAAAAAATGTTATTGATAATTTGATCTCCGGCGATATTTAATTTTTAATCATAAATAAACATTTTTTTCTTTCGTACCTATGTTGTCACTGGTCACTCAGCCAAATAAGTGCCAACCTTCCACTCCGACCCAAATAGGTACCCATTTGTTTGTTTTTGGTTGAAAACTTGACTGTGATCAATATATCATGATCGATATAACCGCAAGAATCACTTGTTAAAGTAAGTCAAGTACGTCTTCTACACCCATTAAATAGATGTTTCGTGAGTAACTTAGCTCTATTATACCAAAAAACAAAAACAAAAATTATTAAACATGCAAAAAATTTTATGGACGAATGTTTTCGAATGAAATGGAAAGTGAAATACAAATTCTCAAACGAATCCGAAATTATTTTCATCTACCAAAAATACCTCACATGAAAAAATGCCGGAGTTATGATATATTTTAAATTCATTACAGGTACGAGGCCGCGAGTAAACAACGCGAATTCGCCAAAACTTATCGTTCTCCCTCGATAATATTTAGTTTGGTATAGGCTGCGGATGTTTGCGGGAACATCAAAGGCTTTTTTCCGCAACATTTTAAAATATTTGCCTTGCGCGGGACGTTTCCAGTTAACATGGCTAAGGCTTTGACGCACCGACGTAGGGTAAAGGCGTTTTGGCCTTTATGGGGTCGGAATGCCGAATGCGGGTGCGGGCCCACTAGCCCCAGCCGTCGAGCCACCGAGTCTCCTCGCCGCGATGGACAGATATTCTACGTGGCCATTTTTATACCTAAAGTGCTTGGCGGTAGGATAGATTGCATCAGACTTTAATGACTAACGTGATGAAAGTTATACAGTTACAAATTTAATTAAAAATACGAAACAGTCGTAATTGATGCTGGTTAGAATAAAAGAAAATTTTTAGAATATAGAACTAAAATCGTTTCAAGTTTTTTTTAGTTTTAAAAATATATATTTTTTAATTTGTGTGCCGAACAAGAGCCTGCTTCCAACCGTCTGGAGCTAGTTAGACTGTGGCATCCCCAACTGGGGTATATTGTGAGGCCGACGGTAGTGGGAAGGCGAAAGAGATGGGAAAGATGATGATAAGGAAATACCTGGCTATTCAAATCCGTTCACCAAAGACGGCTAAATCTATCAAACAACGTTCGATTCTTAAGAGGGCATTACCAGAGAAAGCCGGAAATACGTCATTTTCAAAAAAGTTTTTAGACGTATTGACTCTTTTCCGCAAAAAATTATAAATGGATTTCGAAAGATTGTTCTTTTATCTAGCATAGTTATGTAATAAATTTTTAGAATTTTTTTTTAATTTTTAGTATAATAAGGTTATTCCATAGGTCGTTGGCAGATTTGTTAAATTTTCAAAAAAGTTTTTGTATTATACCACACCCATTTCAAATAATGTAATCATGCAGTAAAATAAATCAATACATTATCTAGCAAAGTTATGTATTAGAATTTTAATTTTAGTTTCAATAAAATCATTAAAAAATATGTACGTACATGTGTTTCTTGACGAAAATTGGTCCATTTGTGTATTTATTTGCGCACTTACAAACTAATATATTTCAGATTTTTTTAACATTCTTATTAAATTTAGACATTATTGAAAAATGATAAATACTTATAATCAAAAAATAACTACAAAAAGTACACTATTTTAATAGTTTTATCATCACGCCTTTCAGCATTTTTGGATGAAGGTATAAATTAAAGCTAATTTGGATTGAAATAAATTCGATATTGAGTTATAATTGAAAAAAGCTGGTACGGAGAATAATCAATCTTTCTCATTGTAACCGCCCTGCACGATCGGAAGAACAACTTTCGACGAAATGTGGATTTTCGTCCGCTGGCTGGTTAAACGCTCTTAATGGTGATCTTTCACCAGGGCGATACTGAAAATAACTGCGATTGAAAATATATATTATTTTCAATGAATTAATTGTGAAATAACATAAATTAATGCAATAAAATTTACGCACGCTGGGATTTGAACCCTGTGACGAATCAAATTTCGTCACAAATAAATTTGAATAAATAATTTTGCGTTATGAAAGCTCTGTGCAGCAAAGACAAAGAAAGTGATGACAGATATGGGTGCAAGGACTAAAACGGAAGAAGAAAGAAGTGCGGGGTAGAGCCACGGGTCCTACGAGTTCATAGGGCACGCCGAGACAGACAGTCAATACCGAGAGGAGGAAGAGAAGAGACACAAGTAGTGGTGCAACACCAAGTAGGCGCTCCCCGCCCAGCGGCGTTATGCTGGGCGGCGGATTAAGAAGTTATAGGAGTTGAAGAAGGTGACCTAGAGCGGCGACCAGGCGTGAACAGTGGCCAACGTACGAAGACGATGGCGCAGGCTGAAGGAGACTTACCAAGGCACCTGCAGAGAACCCAGTGACACTAAGGTAGTTTCAGTGAACAATTAACTTTGACGTGTGAACAGTGGAGAAGCAACCCGAACCATATGACAACCATGTTTAGAAATAAGTAGATCTAAGTATAATTAAGCTCATGTATTAAGACCTTGCCAAACCTAATTAAAATCCTAACATTTAAAATCTCTATAATTAAATTCATCCCCCTTTTGTCCCAACCCAAGCGACCCGAACCGATGAGAAGGCAGAGTGGAGAAAGTACAGAGGTAGGTATAAAAACTGCACTTATTTAACCCTACATCAATGATTATCCTGAGCTAGCTTCCTATAACAAGGTGATACGTTACAACCCGTTACCTCCAAATTCAGAGCCGAGGATCTTAACCACTCATCGAAACGAAGGCCGCCATGTTGGTTTGCAAGCCAATATGAATAATATTAAATTAAAAAAAAAAAGAAATATTATCTGATTTTACTTTCTGGAACATGCCATTCAATTTTTTTTGATACAAATAATTTTTTTTAATAAAATTGAATAATAAAAATGAAATTCACACAATGCGTGATCGTAATAACATAACATTGTCATGTGAAATGCAATTTGTTTTGCACTATTGTAGAAATTGATCGGCATCATTTGGATACCCGTAGTACGATGTTGAAATTAGTGATTTGCCGGATCGTTAAAAATGTACATCCGCGGATACGGATCTTTATTTTCTTATTCAATCGTTGTTGGCGTGTGAGACCTTGAAACGATAGTTGACGTTACGCCCGCCGCAATGACAGGCAGGACATATTTTGACTTGCGCGGGTATTACTTTTGTAACTTTTGTTTAGTTTATGGTTTAGTGTGATAACGTATATGCATGGTTTTGGACGTTTTGGTAAAAAAGTTAAAATAATAACTAACAAGTTTTCTAGTGTTATTTGGAATTATTTTGAGATAATAAATGATGAATGTGCGAAGTACGCTTTCTAAATTTTAAAATGGGTATTCCAGCAATTATGTTAAACTACGACACTATTTTAAATGATATTAATATGCTCAAATTGTCCGACAGGAGAGTTTTCACTGATTTGGTATTTCTGTATAAAATTCTAAATAATTTAGTTGATAGTCCGGTATTGCTTGAATTGATATGTTTCCGGATTCCACTACGTAATACCAGAAGTCGGGATTTATTTCAGTGCAGAAATTCTGGAACTAACTACCATATGTATTCCTGTTTGCCCAGAATACTAATGGAGGGAAATAATTATACCAAGTCAGTGGACATCTTCAATTTATCTTTAAATAAATACAAAATACTATTGCTGAGGCAGTTCAGTTATGTACAATAAATACTATATGTTTCGTTGCAAAATACCTGTTATATTTCTTTGTTACAGAAATATATAGTTTTTATATATTATTTAATCATAGTGTAATTTGTGTAAAATTTGTGACGGAGATTATTCCCGTATGGGTAAAGGCACAACTTCTTTAAAAAATTTAATAGTTTTTTTATTCCTACCTAATTACCTATATACAGCATTTCATCATATCAATTGAAAATTAATAAGGTAAAAGATCCTTAAAAGATCCGCGAGTAAAGTAACGGATACGGATCTTTCTTCTCCCTCAGATATCCGCGGATACGGAAACGGATATCCGGAATATCACTAGTTGAAATGTATACTTTTCGGACCAAAAAAAACATTATTATAAAAACCGTTTTTCAGAAAACACTATTTATTTATTTGCAAGGAAATTGGATAATCCTGCTCCTTTTTTCTGGCTTGTAAACCACAAGTACTTGAGTCCAAGGATTATCTCACATAAGCTAAGATAATGCCTTTATACTTATCCTGCTCTAATCAAATTCGTAATTTTTAAAGTAGTTTGTTTAACAAAATTAAATTTTAAAAAGGGAAGAATGTTTTCATTTTATATTGCCTTCCATCTTTTCCACGCTTTTAATCCTAGAAAGATAATCTACGTTTTTGCGACGTAAGCAATACACAAGTATTGCTGTCTTTTTTATTTCGCAACGTAGCTTTTTACATATCTCAGTTAGCTCAGTTGTCGAGCAGATCTTGCGCGGGGCGGTTCTATCACCGCGGTAAGAATAATCACGGAGAAACACATACACCATACGTCCGAAAGACGTATAATTATCTAATGTGTAACTTTCAGACTTGTTCATATAAACGTGAAAAAAATATGATTCAAACATAAAATGAAACATTATTTTTCATTTAAAAAAAGATTTAATAGTTTGTGGTGGATTTGTGTGTGGTTTTTCGGAATTTTGTCATTTTCTAAATTACAATATATTTTTTACAATTAATTTAGTTTTATTATAAGCAATAATTCTCAGCCTGAAACACTCATTTACATTGAAAAATCTTCCGAGAAAAGATACTTGCCGCCAACGGGACTTGAACTCGTGTCCTTCTGATTGCCGGTCGGATGCTCTGACCACTGAGCTATGGCGGCTTATCAAATACCCTCCAAATAATTCAATATATACTAGTGTTTCATTCAACAATTACTGCTTATTATATTTTTCCACCTGAAAACAACCAACTTTATTTTTGCGAGAGAGACATTGTTAGTGTTAAATCCCTCGCTAGGTGGCGTCGAGATAAATTATGTCTGCATTTATTGGGGAAATACTTAAACTTGCCAAATATTAATTATTATTTTTTAATTTATAAACTAACGTTAAAACAACATTTTTATGCATAGCACAAAGGGTAACAATTATTATGCTTATAATAATTGTTACCCTTTGTGCTATAAAAATCTTGTCTAAACGTTAGTTTATAAATTAAAAAATAATAATTCATTTAGTTTTATTTAAAGTACAAAACCCTAAACTAATTATTTAACTAATTACCTTTAAATTGTGTAAGTATGATAATATGTCAAATGTACACTTTCAAACTTCAGTTCGTCTTTAAGATGTATCATTATCTTGTAGGTCAAATTAAGATTATCTTTCTAGGGTTAATCGATGTCGAAAACATCTTTGCAGTTTTAGTCAATCTTCTTATAAATAAAAATCAATATTTGTTTGTTTGGTGATTTGTTTTGCGGATGCCCGCAAAGATTATAGGCTCTATATGTAAGCTATGGCGTTATAAAATTTGTATAAATGAAAATGTGTGTATTTCATATATTTTAGCGGCAGGGAGGAAAGGCAGGAGAAGAAGGGGAACGGGGGATGTGGGGTTCGCGGGAGGCTAGAAGGGGAAGGCGGGGAAGGTGGAAGGGAAAGGGTTGAACGGGGACGCACGGGAAAGGACACGCAGGGAGAACCAATTTATTTTTGTGAATGGCATTGCGACGCATGCCGGGCCGGGTACCAGCTAGTACATACATAAAAATGAAATAGAAAAACTTTAAAAAGAACACATTTCAAATAGAACAGCTGTTATTTAACTGTGATATTAAAAACTTATTACATTCGCCATGTTTTACGCACATACCGCGAAACTTTGAGGGGAGATTGATTACTCATGACCTGAAAAAAATCCTTGAACAGTTTTTTGAACGAAGCAATTCAACTTTTTTTAAAAAACGTAATAATAATTGTCTAACTAACTAACCATCACACCGTTTCCCCGCAGGGGTAGGCAGAGAGGACGGACCGCCATACATCCCGGTCTTGGCACACATTCCTTGCCTCGTTTACATTCATACAACGTCTCATACATTCTCTTCTATTATTCTGACGCTTGACATGGCCCGACTCAAGTATCTGATTCACTTGGTCGTGCCATGTCTTTCTTGGGCGTCCTCGACTTCTTCTACCATTCACATCTGCGTCATATATTCTCCTTACACTCCTTTCCTCGTTCATTCGCTCTACATGCCCAAACCATCGTAGCGTTCCTTTCTTGATCTTACTCATTACGCTTACGTCAGCCTTGCATTCTTTGCGTTTTTATTTGACAGTTTTTTATTGACGCCAACGGCTTTCAACCCACCATTAATGGAGTTACCGGCATTCACCCTTCTTTCAATATCTCTATCAGCCTTCCCATCTCTCGTAAACATACTTCCCAAATAAACGAACTCATCCACCTGCTCCAAGTATTCATCATTCACAACTATATTGCATACTGTTTTCGTACTCTCTCTTTCAAACACCATGACTTTAGACTTGTGTAATCGTAACATTATTTTGCGAGTAATACGCGTGTTCAAATAACAAAATGGCCACCTTCACATCTCAAACTTCAAATAGAACAGCTGACCGAGCGTGAAGAAATAATCTTACTAATTTATAAACGCGAAAGTTTGTATGGATGTATGTGTGTTTGTTACTCTTTCACGCAAAAACTACTGAATGGATTTTAATGAAACTTTACAATAATATAGCTCACACATCAGAATGATATATATGCTATGTATAATGCTATGAAATTATACAATGCTCTACCAGATCAAATAAAAAATATAAAGGAAATGAATATATTTAAAACAAAAGTAAAAACATGGCTGAGAGATCAAAGTGATAATAAAATTACAAACATCATGAAGACGATATAAAGACAATCCATAACCAAATACAAATATTTTAAAAAACTACAGGCCACCTCAGAACAGGAAATCCTAGTTAGGAGGTCTGCGAAAAAAAATGAATCTATACTTATACTATACATTATACATACATGTACAAACCTTGCTATTGAAACTAATAAAATAAATAAAAAATAATAAAATAAATGGTAAGCTCTTGCGTTATGAAATTTGTATATATGAAAATGTATGTATTTCATATATTTTAGAGGCAGGGGTAGGGCAAGGGAGGGAGGTTCGCGGAAAGGGATGGGACGAACGAGGGGAAGGCAGGGAAGGTGGGAGGGAACGGGGACGCACGGGAAAGGACATGCAGGGACAATCAATTTATTTCTTTGAATGGCATAGCAACGCATGCCGGGAACAATCTAGCAAATACAAAAAGATGTGATCATGAGAACACTTTGTAAAGTATACAAAAATAAGAAATTTAACATAACTTTTTTTTGGCTACTAATGAAATTTTTTTTATTAATAAAATCTGCCACCAAAATTTCGCGGCAGGAGCGTAGAAAGCGGTGTACAATATTAAAAAAAAATTATTTTCTGAGCGCCTAGGTACCATTTTGTTTTTCATTTAATAAAATAAATGTGGGGACATTTTCAGTCGGCTGTGTAATATATCAATCACCTAGTTAACAACCTGTCAAGAAGTAAATTAGCAAATAATTGTTTTAATATAATACCGCTGTTACAGTTTTATTCTGTCTACGAGGTATAAATAATGGCCCGGATTAAAATTTCACTACAGAATATAAATTTATACAAACATTAATTTGGAACTTGGAAAATAATAATGACAGAAGTACTTCATTTTTAAGGAATTTTTGAAAATGTTGATTTTAAGAGGGCATTACCAGAGAAAACCGTAAATACGTCATTTTCAAAAAAGATTTTAGACGTATTGACTCTTTTCCACAAAAAATTATAAATGGATTTCGAAAGATTGTTCTTTTATCTAGCATTCGTATGTAATAAATTTTGAGAATTTTTTTAAATTTTTAGTATAATAAGGTTATTCCATAGGTCGTTTGCAGATTTGTTAAATTTTCAAAAAAGTTTTTGTATTATACCACACCCATTTCAAATAATATAATCATGCAGTAAAATAAATCAATACATTATCTAGCAAACGCATGTTTTAGAATTTTAATTTTATTTTCAATAAAATCTTTAAAAAATATGGGCGTACATGTGTTTCTTGACGAAAATTGGTCCATTTGTGTATTTATTTGCGCACTTACAAACTAATATATTTCAGATTTTTTTAACGTTCTTATTAAATTTAGACATTTTTGAAAAATGATAAATACTTATAATCAAAAAATAATTACAAAAAGTACATTATTTTAATAGTTTTATCATCACGCCTTTCAGCATTTTTGGATGAAGGTATAAATTAAAGCTACTTTGTATTGAAATAAATTAGATATTGAGTTATAAATTAAAAAAAGCTGGTACGGAGAATAATTAATCTTTCTCATTGTAACCGCCCTGCACGATCGTAAGAACAACTTTCGACGAAATGTGGATTTTCGTCCGCTGGCTGGTTAAACGCTCTTAAGGATTAACGGCAAAATAAGAATATTCCTTAAATTTTGTGATAACGTAATTAAATGTAATATTATTGTATGAGAGCTTTGTGAGAGTATTTACTACCCGGCTATGTCCCTTTGTAAGACATATTGTATTTTCTTTATTTTTGTTATACGCGGTGTCTGAAACCTAGTAGTAAAATGATTAATCTACTTCACTCTCAAAACCCAAATTTTTTTTCGAATGTGTCCTTTCGATTTTTAAAATTTGAGAGTTTTCCTATTTTCTCGCAATTTAAGGATAAAGAAACCATGGGAGCCAGGTCTAAGCTACAATAAACAGCTCCTAAGGTACGTTCTGATTGATCGAGTAGTAAGTCCAGTAGCGAGCACACTCGCTACTTGACTCGCCGAAAACCGTTCGCATTACTTTCAAGTAGGGTACATTTGCGCCCTCCGCCCGTTGCAAGATGACGGATGATGGGTTGCTACAAAGCAAAGTAAATACGCTAATTAAGCTTATTTTCATGCCTATTTTTATGTTTATTTTAGAAGAGACGGAAAAATAAATTAGTAAGATGAAAATAAATAAACTATGGACACGAAAAGAGATTAATAGCAGCATAAAAAAATGAATTTAGGGTAGCATCTCCGCTTTATCTCCGCGCGTTCACAAATGAACACTGCTTAAACGGTCGGTTCGCGCCTGTCAGTGCGCAGGGACGCGTGGTGGGGGTCGCTACGGGGGAATCTACTAAAGAGCTGACTCTACTACTCTACTAAAATTAGGGTGTTCGGACGCGTTTAGGTACTACTGTACTCTCCACTCGACTAAAATACTTGATCAATCAGAAAAGGGTTTAATACTTAATAGCAAGTAGCCCCATAGCGAATTATTTTTTCAAATTTGAGAATTAAAGATCAAATTAAAAAAGTTATAGGTACCATAAAACCGACTGCGAATGTCCCGTAGAATCACCAATTTCTCATTTGTTTCCGGATATCATACACAGATGTTGCTGAATAAAGCGTGAAAAACATGTCGTCTTAAATATACAAAGCGAAAGCTTCGTAAATGTTTATGATAATAATTTTGCTAGCTGAGAAAAGTGATGTTGAACTGGTAATAGAGATAAAGAGTTGAATAATTTTCACGAAGTCAACGCTCACAATTGGCTAATTTATCTACATTAAGGTGGTCCGGGCCTATATAGTAATTTTTTTTTCAAATATAGATGTAGCCACCCATTTAATTTGTTACACTTACCATTCCTATTATGTGTAAAAAATTTCAGCCCCCTATCTTATATGCAAGGGAGTGCTCATCGAATTAGAAGTTTCTGAAAAAGTTCTGGATTTGTAAAACACGTAATTTAAGCTTTCTTAATATTACAAGTATTTTAGTCAAATAAGTATAAAACGTATTTAAATTTGAACAAAATTTGGTAACAAAGCAATAATTAACATAATATTAGTCGCAATCTTTCAAAACTATGTTAATTCCTTTTTTAATGTTTCAGTAGAAACGATTTTTCTGTTCTGTTTAACGATGTGAAGTAAAAATTGCTTTTCTTTCATTCCATTAACAACACGCAAATTTTTGACTCAGCTTTTGCCTTGAAGGTAATCAACATTGTTATTCCAAGTCTCAGGAGGTAATTGCAAGAAAGAGTCCTTGATATCAAGAACTAAGAGCGTTTTAGCAATGGCTCAATATCTCGAACCCCAAGTAGAAAAATTTCGTATTTTTTTCGAGTAGATGAACACATTTTACTACACTGATTCACTTTACAGTCTACTAAATAAATATCAAATACTGTTCAAATTTGTCTATAAAACTCTTCAGTAGTTTATTTTTATATTTATTTAATAGTTTAACACACGAAACTGGCCTGTAGTAAAAAGTAAATATTAAGCATTTTACACAAAAAAATTCAAAAACAACACTCGATTGAGCACCCCTTTCTACTTGAGCTATCTCGTTGACATTTTACTATGTTATTTCTATGAACACGTGTAACAAATTCACGGGGTGGCCAAATGAAAAATAATAAAAACAAATTTTTGGACCACCTAAATGTACATGCTACCATTTTTACGAAATATTGAATAATTTATTTATATTTTAGTTGGTAGGTAAACGGATATAACAGAAGAGTGACAAAACAATAAATTTTAATAAAACAAACATAAAACTTTTTTCCACTTAATTCAAATTAAGTGGAAAAATGTTTTATTATAATAGGTATATTATAATGGAATTCCCACGTGATTTGTCAGTTTCAAAAATAGAAATATTGAAAAGTGACAAAACAGAGCATGATAAAATAATATGATAGGTTAGGTTAGGCTAGTTTTGGTCAAGCTTGGTTACATTAAATTACTTTAAGTTATGTTAGGTTGGGTATGGTTAGGTTTTCTTCAATATTCTGTTCCGTCACTGTTCTGTTTCGTCATGAAATCGTTTTATTCGTGCGATGAGTTCTTTGAAAAGTAGTCTCGCTCATTATTCATTATGCATTTATTTTAACGTAAGATTGATGATTATTATCAACACCTCAGCAGTCTTGTAAAAGAGGCAGGAAACCCACATGTATTGTAATTCATGTAGCGCGGTTCCGACGCCCTGGTAGGTACTCCGCATCGTGCCCGTATTATTGTAAATCCCTTCGTTATCCTATTTCCTTTTTCACTATCCGGCGTTTCATCAATTCATCACCCCGGGGTTTAAGTTCTTAGAGCGTTTGTTTAACAATAGCTACAATACGGCAGAACAATGCGATACAATACGTACATTCAATACATCCATCAAGGAGCTCACGACTCCCAACGCTTTGAAACCTTAATGCCGCAGGGGTAAGGAACGTTTTAGGCTCTATTTTCAGGCCTGAAAAGAACACTGAAGGTTTATTCACATAGGTATTTGTACATAATACTGTTTGTGGTAAATAAAATTTTCATATTTTCTTCTACTCTTTAAAGTTGTTTCTTAAAACAGTTACAGGTGGCAGGTCGCAGGTACTAAGTATTAAGAAAATTCCATCAGCATGACAATACAAACAGTTACAGGTGGCAGGTCGCGGGTACCAATAATTAAGAAAATTCCATCAGCATGACAATACAAACAGTTACAGTTGGCAGGTCGCTAGTACCAAGAAAATTCCATCAGCATGACGATACATTAGCACTATATTATAGCACCACATTTGAATTGGATAGGGCATGTGTCAAATATGTTAAAATTTCAAATTTAAAAAATAATAATAGTTCTTTGTCAAAGTTTCAGAATGCAGGAGGACAGTGCAATCCCACACGTACCACGTAGTCGTACAAAATTTACACAGTAAATTTTAAGTAAACGAAACAAGTAGAATACAAATTATTAATAAAAATCAGTGTATAGTTCACACGCGGTAGAAGTGAAACCTTCAGTAAACTAAAATAGACAAGAGTGGGGAGGCGACGAAGCACCGCACAAAGAGGAGACCGATTAGTCTATCTCGTTATCTTGTAGACTAAATCCTATAAATTTATGTGTTTGTGTCTTTTCAGTATTTCAATTTTTCATTTCATCGAGTTTTAAATCACAACGGTGCTAAAGAAGTTCTCATTTAAATAATAATTTTAATAATAAATAAATTATGTAAAGCGTGGTCTTGAGTTCTCACTCAGAAGTGTCAGAAGACTGCGGTCACTACCGTGTTGTCGCAGGCCATTAACCGCATCCTGGCTCCAGTGATCCTCGATTCAAAGGCAATTCAGCAAATCGATAGGGGAAATTTGAAATGCTGTGGAGGACAAGAAGTCCAAAAATGAGTTAATTTTTTAATTTATTTATGAATTTTGGTTTTAGTAATTCGTACATTTAAGTTTACAAAAGTTCGAATTAATTATAATATTTCATATTGCAAACTAAATTTTATGTAGTTTTATGTAGCTCTTACAATACATCTTGAACTTTCCAATTGGTGTGGACTTTAATGTTTCTGGTAGCGTGTTATATAACTTCATTCTTGGTACAGTAAACTGTTCTGCGTATTCGCCTTGTCTTTTTTTTGAAGCCTGATTTCCTTGCACGTCCTTGTGTTATGTCTATGAATGTCCTTGTTGAATATAATTTTATTTGAGAAGTATTTTGGTAAAATGTTGTTTATTGTTTATCTGTTTCACGGTTAGCCAATTCAGTTCCTTTAACATTTTGTTTACTTTTGAAAATCTATTTCACCGAAGTATTATTCTCATTGCTCTGTTTTGGAGAAATTGAAACTTATTTTGTTCTCGGTCATATTTTCATTTTATTTTGATTTGGGAAAAAAATTAGGAAAATAAGTGTGTTTTTTACAACGTGCTTATTGCACGTCGTAAAGAATTAACTGAAATAATGAGACTTCTGTTCTTCATTTAACCAGATTATTGCAGTAAATACCCATAGTAGAATGGTTTGCGTAATTTTTTTTAAAGAAAAGAAGTCACGAAGAAACTAGGTTGGCCATCCCAGTGTACAATATTGTACGCGTCTATGTTTGAACACATTCCCTCCGACGGGCGCGGGAGTGTCACCGAAGACAATCCGTCTTCAGGAGTTAAATCTTTCTTATTATGTTATCCCGGCAGAACATTGGGATTAATTTTGAGTAATACACTGGGGCCTGACGCGCGAATTGTTCTGATGAATGCCACGGTAGAATTAAACAAGTTACATTCGTCATTGTGATGGAACATTCATGACGAATGTTGCGAGGTGATGAGATTAAATATAAGACTTACGTATACCCAAGGAACGAACATCATGCGTACTACGTGTGTACGGTTTTCCACATTTTCTCATGCTCACGTTTTTTTGGTGTTACAATGCAACGTTCATATGAACTGTTGGGTAACATCTGAATAGTGGCAATTTATTATTTTAAATTATTAACTTGGTTTCCAATATATGCAATATAAATTGATTTAAAGAAACAGAAGGGAACTCCTGTGAGTGTTTTGTTGTGGGAGGAAAAAGAGAAGATAGAGGAAGTTGCGAGGAATTTTTGAAAGAAATTAAACATTTAAATCTGTTAATACTTCTATTTTTATCTCTGAGTAATTCTCGGAAGAATTTGGAACCATTTAATGGTTCTGAATTTTTTAAACAAAAATTCATGGCAAACGGGGTTGTAAACTAAATAATAATGAACCACTAGCAAAAGCTCATTAATGGAGGTGATCAATTTTTACAGATTTTCTCATCAATAAATAAGTTATGTGTTATTAAACTACTGCTTTCTGGAATGTGTTATTATCCTTGTGATGAATACGCAAGACTCACTAATGGTATTTACATAAAGATAAATTACTTCATGACTGCACAATTCAGTTTTTGAAATTTATCAGGAACATAAAACAGACACCGAATACTTTTATTGTGAAAGGTATCTAACCCACGTCTATCTAAACCTAAATAAATGATTTTGATGCATTCAATTTGCCAACCCGGGAATTTATTGGATAACCTTCACCTCTGCCATAGGTCACCCCTGTTCATATGTTTCGGGACTTAGCAGAGTGCCCAGGGTCATGGGGTGAAGTTTGTCTAGGTCTTGTTGAGGGAGACCATTTGGCCTCTCCAATAGAACTCTCTCGACCCATCACCATAAACCGCAGTGGGAGGGATGGATTCATACGTCCGTCTCTCTTGGACGGTTCCATGACAGTTCATCTTGCGACAATTCATCCGGCGACAGTTCATCCGGCCGACAGTTCATCCTGCCGACAGTTCATCCTGCCGACAGTTCATCCCGCCGACAATTCATCCGGCGACAATTCATCCTGACAATTCAACCTAACCTAACCTAACCTAACCTATAAGTTTAACCTATAAGTATAAGTTTGTCGTATTTTGTTATTCACATGCTTCTTCGGAGAGTCGAAATTATGGTTAGTAAAAATATTTTTACAGCGGATTTCCACTCAAGATGCCTTCAGATATAAGTATATCGATTTTGGTTGTACGGCCGTATATCCTCTTTGCATACTTACTTAATAAAAATCTTCTAAGTGATCAGGCAGGTTGAATTGTCGCCGGATGAATTGTCGGCGAGATGAACTGTCGGCAGGATGAACTGTCGGCCGGATGAATTGTCGCAGGACGAATTGTCGGGTCACCCTCTTGGACACACTGACCTCCAGATTCCACGCCTCATTCTTTTCCTTTCCAGAACTTTCTCTCCTTCATTTTTTTAAAAACACCCTTCTCACGGATCCCCAAAGATAACACAGGCCCTGGAGAAATTGTTTTCATCAGGGTCTCCCATTTGGAGCTAATGCAATAATAAAATTTTCAGCAACATAAAACAGATTTGGAATACCTACTTTGTTTTATTGTGGAAGATATCTAACCAGCGACTATTTAGGCCTAAATAGATTAAAAATGAATTCAACTGATAAAAAAAATTATAATTTAAAAATTATTGATGAAATTGATGAATTCAACTTACAAAAATTATCAGGATCATAAGGCATACCTAACCATTCAGAATACGTCGTTTTAATGTGGCAGAAATCTATCCAAAATCAAATGACATAACAACCTCACTATAAAATTCATTCATATCTTACATTATATCAATGGTTTTCAAGGAGTCTGACAGTTAAATCAAATCTAAATTTTAGCCCAGCAAGTCATGCGGTCTGCCCCTCTACCGGGGGTCGTTCTCGCTGGGATGGGAAGCTCTCGGATGGAATTCTAGGGGAAGCAATTAAATATCTTCATCCAGTCAGAGAAGGGACGATGTGCGGGGCTCTGTTCGCATTTAGCCACTTAAATATGCATATATTGGCGGATCAACTGTAAATTCAATTTGGAGGGTGGCGGACACTTGGCTCACGATTCGAATCGGCTTGACATGTCCTTCATGCTGGATGTCAAGCGTTATTATGAGCCACCTTTCCGTTCAGCAGAAAACTTGGGGTTAGGGTATAAGGCGGGGATAGGTTACGGTCTAGTCAGAGGAAACCAAAATCATTGACTTTGTCCTGTATATTTATATATTTTGAATAATGTTAAAAAATGTTAACCATCGTGCAAAAATGTTAACATTATCGTAATTTGTTAATCTATTTGGGCTTGAGATCATCGTAAGATTCCAAAGGTCTTGATGCGGTGAACTGGCCAGGTAGAAACAATGCCAGATTATTATTACAAGGGCATGCCTAAATGAAAGTGACAACAGTTATTCTGAGAGAGATTAAGACTTGAAAACTTTAGATTTAGAAAGAAGATTGAAGCAGGACAGGAAGACAGAAGGCACGATGGCAGAATTGTAGATGAAAGGCTTTGAATCAGCGCCGATGGAACTTAATTGTTGAGCAGGCTTAAAATCAATACCAGGATGTTACTAGTCACAAGTCACTAAACATAATAATTACCAGAATTTTGACCAAACGCTGACGGGCCGAAGAGAGTCGGTAGTTAATGGGGACTGTAATTGAAAGCGGCAAAAGTTGAAAAATTGAAAATTGATTGTTGGGCGAAAGGAAATTGTTGGGCGATTTGATGACAAGGTCAAATGAGCGCATAAGGTTCAAATACGTTACTACCCCTTAAACCGTCTTATACACCATGGTAATGGTAATGGTGTTTAAACAAAGTTTTAATTTTTCAATATTTACGCCGCGTTTTATTACGGGAGAAATTGTTTATTTCCTCAAAGATGTTAGCTTAAAACAAAATGTTTTCCCTGCTTAAAAATGCTGATGGCAGAAAAAATCTCTTTAACCTATTCTCGACCGTAAACAACATCAGCATTCTCGGCCTTACCACTTGGTACAAATATGTACCTACCTTCTAAGTTTAGGTAACAATGTTCTAGTAATTCAGAATTCTGCGAGGTAGGCTAAACGAATGACAGCTAGCGGTGGTATCCCTAGGAATATTAAACGTCGCGGTTGTGAATGAGTGAGTGTGAGCGAGTAAGGCCCCGAATGATGGATTCACCAGGGCTTTAAAGTGGGGGCCCTGGGCCTTGCCGGGGGCGGCCCCGAAACAAACCCATCTGTGGTCAGGCGGGGGCGTAGTGGCCTCTTAGTTGGGAAGTTAAAAACGGTTTGGCGTTTTTAATATTGGAAGGATTACATGTTTTGACTGATTGCATTGAGAAGTAAGTAATGTAGCTACCTTCTCAGGAGTTAACATATTTTTTAAGCCGAATGTAATTAAATGTACATGTTTGTGACGCAAGTCATTAGTCAACAAGTCGATTTTTTTCAAGTGCCGGAAAAAATTAAAATATCTTAGTTTGAGACGATTTTTGAATGTGAATGAGACAGAGGGTTTGCGCCTAGTGGTTCACTACGTTTTTGTGAATTAGCAGGGGTGCCCGGGTTAATGGGGTGAAGTTTGTCAACTCCCGCGAAGCGCGGGCGTGCTGAATCGAGAGAGACTGGTTGAACGAGGCCTTTTGAACTCTCCAATTGGATTCTCTCGACTGCAATGGGAGGGAGGGATTTATCAAATCATTTATGTCCCTCCTGGACACAGATTCCTACCCAGCCCACAAACCTTTATCGTTCCTAAAACTTCTTATCCTTATTTTTCTTAAAAAGACCCTTAACTTAGCATCCTCTAAGATGAAATGCCCCTTAGGAAATTATTTTCCTAAAGGCCTCGTTTGATAACACATGTAAAAAAATTATACGTCTATCATACCTACGAAAAATTACTCCATGTAGCTTTGTCAAAATTCTATGCCAACACACAAATCCATATTATTAAGTTTTTGGGCGTGATATAAATTATTTTAATACTTCTTACATTAATTTTCCATTCAATTTTTAAAACAGCAAATAACTCTTGTTTTCAAAATTTCTCTTTTTCGCTTTACAAACTTTTTAAACGACTTCGAAAAGTAGGAGGTTCTCAATTCGACTGTATTTTTTTTTTTTTTATGTTTGTTACCTCAGAACTTTCGACTGGGTGAACCGATATTGATGATTCTTTTTTTATTTGAAAGCTGGTCCCATTTTAATTTGGTTCAGTTCTGACAATGGAATCCATGAGAAAATCATATAAGTCTTAAATTTGCATTAAGCATGTGCGCGACAAATGTACAAATAGCTCAATATCACGCCAACCGATTTTGATGATTCTTTTTTTATTGGAAAGGATGTACTTCAAGGGTAGTGTGATGAGAGTTTGGTTAGGTTCTGATTATGGAATCCATGACAAAGTAACGGAACTCTCCAATTCTTACGAGCAAATTAACGATACTGGGCCGAATCTTAATCGAATTAGTTAGTGTACTTCAGATTCACTAAAAATCCAAAAATAAACAAAAATTTTAACAAAACAAAAAAAAAGACTTCAAAAAATGCACTAAAAAGTAAAAAAATAGTTTCGTATTCTTATACAACTTAATAATCAACTTACTTTTTCTACTCATCAATATGTAGGTACGATTGTTATTTTTGGAGTCGGTGTCAGCCAAGGTACCCGGCCCGGCGTGTTCCCTTGACAGCTCCCCTCCGCCGCGGCCCGCTCTCACCTCTCACCTCGTAAAGTCGCGCGTGCGACACAAGCACATCTCACCTATGACTATGTATGTAGTTACAAAACTACCTTGGCTGACACCGACTCCAAAAATAACAATCGTACCTACATATTGATGAGTAGAAAAAGTAAGTTGATTATTAAGTTGTATAAGAATACGAAATTATTTTTTTACTTTTTAGTGCATTTTTTTAAGTCGTTTTTTTGTTTTGTTAAAATTTTTGTTTATTATTTCCTATTTATGCACATCTATTTGAAATTCGATTTTATTTTTATGAATGAAGTAGTGCAAATCTTGGAAATGAACTTCCGGGCATCAGGTCAATCTAACTAAGCAGATTGCATGCACACGCATTTTTCTGAAATTGGTTGACATGATTTTAAATTAATAATTAGATCAGTATATCTATCATTAGAGAGCTTTAAGAGAAGATACATTATATTCTCCTCACCCACAGGTGATACCCACGCACAGGCATTGCCTTTGTAGGATTTTTTTGTTCATACACACAGAATCCTGAAAGCTTAACATTGTTATTTCTTATTTTCTTTTTAGTACTTTTACGTTATTATCTTTTTTGTTACATGTACAATCATATCCACCTGCTTTTTCTTTTTTTTTCTTCAAATATTTTGTGTACGTATGTGTATATTATACTCTTATGGAATGTGTAGATTGCACTCTCCTCCCCATATACTAAAATAAACATTCATTATTATTTTTATTATATTAAGCTTTTTTAAACACTTTTCGTTATTTTATTATCTACTAGCCTTTTTCCCGCGGCTTCGCTCGCATGGTGTAAGGGGGGTTCCCACTCCGCC
Organism: Limnephilus marmoratus; assembly: GCA_917880885.1. Lineage (NCBI taxonomy): Eukaryota > Metazoa > Arthropoda > Insecta > Trichoptera > Limnephilidae > Limnephilus > Limnephilus marmoratus. The sequence continues at coordinate 32,127,216 of OU862910.1, forward strand.
TCCTCCACCTCCTCTCGTCTCACCGCCCTCCATCTCCCCTCACCCTCCCCCCTCCCGCTGTTGTATTTTGTCTCAGAAATTTTCTAGCCACCCCCCATTCCATTACCAAAGTCTGCCGACCCCTGGCCTAGGCCTTTGTATTGAAGATATTGATATTAGAGTGGGCCGAAAAGACTTTTTTTTGGATTTCGAAGTTGTAATAGCGCGGAAAAGTTGCGAATTATATAGATAAAATATAATAAAAAAAATAAAAAATATCGGATGACATCTTCCGTTCGCGCATAGGCCCTAAAGTTTGACAAAATATGAAAAAACTCATTTTTGCGATTATTTTTTAAATTTTTTAATTAAATATTTTCGTAACGTTATAGTTTGTAATGTCTTTAAATAGAGCCTATAAACATTTTATTTTAATTTGTTTTAGATCAATTGATATCTTCTGGTCGCGCATAAGCCCCAAAATTTGCCAAAATATTGAAAATTTAAACATTTCACATTTACACATTTTTGGTATTTGATAAGCAAGCCATACAACGTCACTCGTCAGGCTTATGACATGATGGGTGATAACAGTAACATCGGACATGGTACTTTTCATTTAAATATATTTAAAAAGCGTAAATGTTTAAATTACAGTTTAGTTTTCAACAACAAACTTACTTCTATAAAAAAAATAAAACAGAGTTCTGAATAAATAGTTCATGTTAGTTAAACCTGTCCTCTATTTTGTAGCCGAAGGAACTTTGAAGACTGATTTGCTGGTGAAGTTAGGCATAGATGATCTGGACAGCTGAGTGGTTCTTATACAAAATCCGTCTCGGGATTCAGCTCCACAAACTTTTCCTGAGGCTTCCGTGACGAGTTTTACACAGCGTTCAACAGCCTGCGTGTGAACAGGGAATTGCTTGAAAATAATGTTCCAGTCAAGGATTGACTCACTGACAATATGTGATTTGATCTCGTCGTCACTGATTTCTGCCAATAATGGGGGAGAAGATAATTCACAGTCCATCCAGCTAATCATGTCTGAGTATTCTTGCGCATTGAAGTTAATTTTTGGTAGCTTGAATGTTCTTACTGTTTTTCTTCTTGCATCTATCCGCCTTGCCTTCAGAATTCTTCGAAGTCCGAGCCCTCTTATGTGTTTCTTGTCATCTTGAGTCATGGATTACAGTAAGGGTTCTGGGTGGGCGAAAAAACCATTCCGTTCGATCACAGGGTCAATAACATCAAGCAAAGGTTTTGGCAAATACCGGGTAGATTGTATTGCTTGGTAAACAAGTTTCGGGCTGTCTGAAACACCGTAATGGTTGCTTAATATTGCAGTAGATTTTAACCGAACTCTCATCTGCCAAATAGGTTTAGAAGATTTTTTTGTTTGAACTTTATAATTTTGGTCGATATCACTGTCCGTACTAGGAAGACAACGTCCTTCATCTTAATTTTCTACTAAATTTAAAACAGAATGTGAGCATGAGGGTTTTGAAACATCTTCTACATTTAAATGTCTATCACGTAACTTCCTTTCCAATGCTTTGTTACTCTTGTTTGTTTCACTAATATCTACCGCTCAAAATTTTTCCTATTCCGCATTTTCGAATCAAGTAAACAAATCTTAACCCAATTGGGGGTATTTGTTTTAATTTTTCGCAGCTACAATCAATAGTTACTTTGCACCGGCACAAATTTGGAGTTTTTTTGCAAGTGCATTCAACAACCATAAGGCATTTGCAAGCTGCTACGTCAAAAAGAAGTGAGCACTTTTGTTTGAATTCAACAACATGTTTTTTAAAAGAAGCTTTGTTATTGTCTCGTCTATATGATTTCCTCAGGTTGTAATACTTATCATGCAACGCAGTTATGAGCTGCGCAATTCTCTTATCTGTAACTGTAGGGATAGATGCTTTTTCATATAAGCTGATTACTTGGTTAGTTAATGTACTGGAAACTTGTTTAAAACTAACGCCCTTATTTTAAGTGCTAAATTATATCTTTCTTGAGAACAACTGCGAATGATTTCCTCGCCCGTAGGCAACTTGTTTGTTGGTAGATCTTTGGAGTACCAAAAATGGAGCAGTCGAATACCTGTCTTGTTATTACTTTCTTCGGCACAGCCATGATGCCACCGTTTCGTTATATCACACAGCAATATGATAACACAAAACGCCAAGAGTTGCAGAACGAAAACAACGGGTCGAACTAAATACAAACGCACTGCACAACTGACAGAAGCAGACTGACAAAATAATGGACGGAGGACGGAGATAGGTGGCATAATCGTAGGAATGCGGAGGGGGTAGAGTGGAGGGGAGGTCGTCCGTCCCAAGTAAGCGGGTGACGTTGTCTGGCTTGCTTATCAAATACCAAAAAATGAGTAAAAATTTGAATTTTCAATATTTTGGCAAATTTTGGGGCTTATGCGCAACCGGAAGATGTCAATTGATAAAAATCAAATTAAAAAAAAATGTTTATAGACTCTATTTGAAGACGTTACAAACTATTACATTACGAAAACATTTAATTAAAAAAATAAAAAAAATAATCGCAAAAATGAGATTTTTTCATATTTTGTCAAACTTTAGGGCCGATGCGCGAACGGAAGATGTCATCCGATTTTGTTATTTTTTTTTAATTATTTTTTATCTATATAATTCGCAACTTTTCCGCGCTATTACAACTTCGAAATCCAAAAAAAGGTTTTTCGGCCCACTCTAATTGATATGGCCAACTTAAAGAGAGCAACGGTAACTTACATACAATTGACATTACTTCTGGCACACCGACATCCCCACAACATACATATATTGGTGTATTCTTCAATACAATACTATTCTTCACTACAATACTACCACAACAAAAATAACGGCAGTTTTATTTTTTGAGTTCAAAATACTTTCACATTCAGAATAGAAAAGAATTCTTACAAAATTATAATAATAACGCTGCAAAAGCGGCACTTAAATATTTAACTCTAAAATAAAACACGACTAAGAAAGGGGTAGAATTTTAATTAGAACATTAAAGTGAAATGACGAAGGCTGCAATATATCAAGCAGACAGCGGAACTCTCACGGCTGACCGGTTTCGGATAATGCGGATTTATCTCCCGGGCAGATTATAAGATGGAAGTATTCTAAGGACTTCAAATACCTACGTTGGAATAATGAAGAGTTGAAATGCAAGAAATCGGATAACGACTTGAAAGCGATGTGATTTTGCAATGTTCGCAGAAGAATTTATTCAAGTAACGCTGCTAAATTTTATTCGATGGAACTGCTTGTGTTGATTTTTAAAACCGTTTTGTAATTACTTCCATAAGGCAATTTTAACACTGGAATGTAGTTCAAGAACAGTTATTAGTTATCACTTTACACAAATACAAAAGTCTATAAAAAATATTTGTTGACTAACAGCAACAACATGAAATATCTAAATAAATAAACTGGACTGAAATGAAACTTAAAGCAAATTCAGGTAAAAAGAGTAAACCAACATATGACCCTAAATATAAACAACCAAAATCTAGAAGAAGTAGAAGAAATGAAATATTTTATTTTATTTTTATTTATTTGTTTATTAAGACATACACAGTACATTATAATACAGATTATAAGGTATGTTAAATTAAATTATTACATGGTTATGTACCTATTACGTAAGTCCATAGAATGTCATTTGGTAATTACGCCTGAGATATGAACCGGTCTTAAAACTTAATTATTGAATGAATGAGTAATAATAATAAAAAGGAAGAAAAAAGGAGGGGGAGGGGAGATAAGGAGACATTTTAAAATCAAGAATTATATGCTCACTAATTGTAATTGACTGATTAAAGTTTAATGAAAAGTTAAGTGTAAGTAATTTTAAAACAATTATATCACGCCAAGAAATTTAATAAATTAGTTTTGTATGTTTGCAAGGAATCATGAAAAATGTCTAAGTGTAGTAATTTTTCATAGTGGGTATAAGTTATGATTGCGCGAGTAATTGGTGAGTTACTCGCTGCATTAGTGTTATTGGATTCTATATGAAAAAGAGAAGTGTGTCTGGTACGCCTCATTGGGACATTTAAACCAATAGTGGATAGCAATTCAGGACTATCTATTTTATTATTTAGCAGGTTATACAGAAACATTACTTTACACATCCACAAAATTCTATGAAAATATTTGTTGATTAACAGCAACAACATGAAATATCTAAGTGGTTAATTATAAATAAAATGGACTGAAATGTAACTTAAAGCTAATTCAGGTAAAAGAGTAAACGAACACATGACCCTAAATATAAAGAACCAAAATCTAGAAGAAATGAAATAGTTGGGTATTATAATCGGTGAAAAATCAACACCTTTAAATATACAGGATATCCGGGGGTAAAGTGCATTATTAACTTCGGGAGGTGATTCTACATGATGGTAGGAGTAAAAAAGATCAACAACTTTTTTCGAAATTCCAACTTTTTTTTTCCCATACAAAAAGATCTACCTACTAAAAATCCTTAGTGTGAGGTACGATCTTACTTGCCAGGAGCCTGCCGGGCACGATCGTGGCAACAATAAATGGTGGTGACTGGCCGCTCACGCCGGTCTAATTGTATCTTTTTACCACAAAACTACCCCTAAAAGTTGGAATTTCGAAAAAGTTATTTATCTTTTTTACTTACACTATCATATAGAATCACCTCCCGAAGTTAATGCACTTTACCCCCGGACACCCTGTATATTAAAAATTAAACATAGATATGTCAACTAAAGAAAATGAAAAAAAGTTAACTTCTTAGTAGGATAAAGAGAAAATTAGACCAATTGAATTACTGCACTAGTATAATTTTGCTGAGCCATAAAACATAAGTTAAAACAATAGTAATAATTCAGATCGTCCAGTTGATTAGTCACACTGTTAATATTCATATCAAAATTAAAAATGTATGTCTACTAACGCCATCTACTAACAAAAATGTAAAACCTTTTATTTGTAATAAAAGCCAGTCTGTTGCGAACTGCATAAACGTGTTGTCATTCTAAGAGGTTATGGGCCTCCTTTTTTCGATTTATCAGTTATTTTGGTGATTAAAATAGATAAATTGTGTACGTTGTTTCGCAGAAACATGACCACGAACTATATTGCGAGTGTACCCAGGTTAAAAGGCAAGGAGAACTACGATTTGTGGAGCTTTGGGGTACAAAATTTATTGGTGCTAGAAGGCGTGGAAGAGTATATCAAGCCAACAGCAGATTTTGAAATAAAACCAATAGATGACGCAAAAACGAAGGCAAAAATAATATTAACGATCGATCCAGTTTTGTACGTGCATATAAAACACACCAAGAGTTCGGCAGAATTATGGAATACATTAAAGAACATGTTCGATGACTCTGGTTTATCAAGAAAAATAACCTTGCTTCGACATTTGATATCAATAAGACTTGAAGATTGTGACTCCATGGCTACATATGTCACACAGATGATCGAAACGGCTCAACGGTTAAACGGCACGGGATTTACAATAACAGACCAGTTGGTAGGATCATTATTGTTGTCAGGTTTGTCTGACCATTATTCTCCAATGGTATTGGCACTGGAACACAGCGGGATTTCGATAACAGCTGATGCCATAAAGTCAAAGTTACTCGATATGGAGGTAACCAGTGATTTTGGAACCGGTGGCACAGCGTTTGCAGCGAGAAATAAATATTCCTCTAGCAATACCAACAGTAAGTCACAGAGATATAGTGGCCGTCAGTCAAAGATAAACAAAATGTCAATGACAGCTGACACGCCAACGAAAACAATAACATGTTACAGGTGTAAAGAGGATGGACATTATCGAAATCAGTGTCCGTTGTTAAAGAAGAATACAAGTAAATGTGTTTTTAATGTTGTTTTCCTGAATGGAAAATATAACAAGAATTCATGGTACATCGACTCAGGAGCCAGCGCACACATGACGGCGAAGAAAGATTGGGTTAAAAACATAAATACGACGCCGTATTTACCAGAAATTGCTGTCGCCAATGAATCTATAGTGCAAGTTGTTTGTTCCGGAGATGTCGACATTGTGTCGGAATTGAATTATCATATAACAGTTAAAAATGTGCTATGTGTACCTAGTTTGACAACCAACATATTATCCGTAAGTGAACTTATCAAGAATGGAAATAATGTCATATTTGAAGAGAAGCATTGTTATATTCGAAACAAAAACAATGATTTGGTTGCAACTGCGGATTTATCAGAAGGTGTTTATAAATTGAGATTACAATCACGAAGTTGTTTGTTGACAGTTCCTGTTAGTGGAAAATTAAGGCACAGAAGACTAGCACACATTAACAGTCAAGATATGCAAAAAATGAAAAACGGTATTGTGAATGGTTTGAATTGTCAGAGTACTATTGACATAACCAAGTCTCAGTGTAATACTTGTTGTGAGGGAAAACAAATGAGATTACCCCTTGCTCATGTGATGGAGGATGAGACGGATGTGATGAATGAAGAGATAACAGAAGACAATCTGGTGGAAGAGAGTAGTGATTCAGTGGGGGAATTGTCTCAGAATATTCCAGAGACTGAGGATCCTTTTGATTGCTTTTCAGATTCTTCAATATATGATGATGGCAATGAAACACTAATTGAATTTCCAACACAAGATGTCTCAGAACATGTAGTTCAGTCAACAAAACCAACCGAACAAGTGACAGATGTATGCAGCACGCGCCAGAGGAAGAAACCAGAAAGATACGGTTTTAGTAACATGTGTGTTTCCAGTACCGTTCCAGCATCTGAAGAGATTTTATTCGCAGAGGCTCTCGAGGGGCCAGAGAAGGAGCGGTGGAAGCAGGCGATGGCTGAGGAACTGCAGTCATTTGAGGAGAATGAGGCATGGGAGCTTGTTGATAATCCGGGAGATGTGACAATAGTGAAGTGCAGATGGGTGCTTAATAAAAAATTTGATTTTGAAAATAAAGTGCTTTTTCGAGCTCGGCTTGTGGCAAAAGGTTTTTCACAGAAAGCCGGTGTTGACTACACAGATACTTTTCACCAGTAGTGCGACATTCTACCATACGATTATTGTTTGACCATAGTGTAAAGATGAGAATGAGTATTACTCATTTAGATGTATGTACTGCTTTTCTAAATGGAAACTTGAAAGAAAAAATATATATGTCTTTACCTGAAGGTTTTGTAAACAAAAGTGGGGGAAAGGTATTAAAGTTAAAAAAGGCCATTTATGGATTAAAGCAATCTTCCCTTGCATGGTATGAAAGAGTTAAAGAGGTTTTAACTAAATTAGGTTTTAAAAATAGTCAATATGAACCATGTTTGTTTACAAAAATGATGGGTAAAATTAAAATAGTAGTGGCACTGTATGTAGATGATTTTCTAATTTTTTCTAACAGTGAGGCTGAAACTACTAAATTAAAAAATGTATTAGGTTCAGAATTTAAGTTGAAGGACCTAGGGCCTGTTAGACAATATCTAGGCATGAGAATTAATTTAGATAAAAATAAAAATGTTATTACTGTAGATCAACAACAATATATTGAACAGTTAGTTTCTAAATTTCAGATGTCTGATTGTAAAACACAAAGTACTCCAATTGAGCCTAAATTGAATTTGGATAAATCAACAGATAAATGTTTACCTAATGTTCCTTACCAAAAATTAATTGGAAGTTTAATGTACTTGGCCGTATTAACGAGACCAGACATTGCTTATTCTGTCACCTATCTCAGCCAATTTAATAATTGTTATGGTTATGTACATTGGAACTATGCAAAACGAGTGTTGAGATATTTACAATGTACTAAGAATTATTGTTTAAAATATGGTAATAATAATAATGATTTAAAAGGTTTTGTAGACAGTGATTGGGCGAGTGACGCTTTAGATAGGAAATCCTATACTGGTTTTTGTTTTATGTTATCAGGATCAGCTGTTTCTTGGCAAAGTAGAAAGCAGAAAACAGTATCTTTATCCAGTACAGAGGCGGAATACATTGCCTTGTCTGAAGCTTCCAGAGAGGCCGTCTACTTTAGAAATTTAATGCATGAAATTACTGATTCACTTTATGTAATTGACTTATATTGTGATAATCAAAGCGCATTAAAGTTAGCCTTAAGTAATCAAAGTCATAGTAGGTCAAAACATATAGATGTGCGCTATCATTATATTCGAGATGTTGTAAAGCGCAAATTTGTTAAAATTAAATATATTCGTAGCGAGGAAATGCCTGCTGATGTACTTACCAAAGGTTTATGTTATAAAAAACATTATAATTTCATGAGATTACTTGGCGTTGTATGCAATGAATAAACTGTATGTTTAGTTTATTTTGATAAGTGGGGGTGTTAATATTCATATCAAAATTAAAAATGTATGTCTACTAACGCCATCTACTAACAAAAATGTAAAACCTTTTATTTGTAATAAAAGCCAGTCTGTTGCGAACTGCATAAACGTGTTGTCATTCTAAGACACACATTTCCAAATACAAAGTTTAGAGTTAATAAGAAAAACAATATTCGAATGCTTTCCATAAATATAATATTATTTATACGTGTCTGTGTTTTACATACTGAATATGCTATAAAATAATACCGGGAGAAATAGTGGTCCGGTACATTAGTTTGACATTTTGAAATATCCCACTAGTGATAACATTTTGTCTAATTCACTACAAGTTTTTCGGTATGATAAATTTGTTGGTGTTTATGAGTAATCTCAATATTGTACTAGATAAATATACCCTTTTACACATACCATATTCAACTCAAATTCAGATTTTTTGATATGTCTAACTAATGAAGTGGACGATCGAAATACTAGGATAAAAGCTACGTAACGCAAACTCAATATTCTAAGTCTATTACGACGTTTTTTCTATAAAACCCTAGTATTTATTTAAAAGTTATAAAATAAAACGTTACTAGATTATATGTAAAAAAATGTTGGCTATGGCATGGCTATCCTATGAGAAGCTGCAATAGTTTTAAACTTTGCAAGACAAATTTTTTGGACAATAGAACTTTTGTACTAACGGTTTTTAAATGTTCAAAGAACCCCCTTTAAATACTAAAGAAACTAAAAGTTTTGTAGTTTTTCGTAGGTCATGTGTCAACGTTATGAAGTCCCAATTTTGGGGTTTATCTAAATCAAATTGATTTATTTGATTTCACGCCCTGAGGGCTTTTATATAAATATTTCATTAATTATTTTTTACATGAGAAAGTAAAATAAAAAACCAATTACACCATATAAAAAATACACACATGAAATGCGCTTGTGTTGAAACACTAATTCTTAAAAGCAGTTTTTTTAAGTTTAGTAAAATTTAAAAAATTCAGTGATCAGATAGGTTTACAAAGAAATAACCGAAGGTTTTTATAATAGGTTTCGAATAGGTTTTTAATGTGATCCATCAGAATATTATTATAGTACTTTTAGAAAAGATTTACACTAGACTTGTAAAAAGGTGTATAAATAAAATATACTTAAAAAAAACCATAAGTTTTTCTTATTTATTTATATTTAAATATTCGTTTCTACGTCTAGTTGCAGAAATGATAAAAAGTGGTAATTTATAAAGCGTAGAGCTTAGACCCGATGGCTCCGGGTTCAAAAACCGGCGCTGGCAAACCCATAATATTGATTTAGTTTGACGGCCGGCGTAGTCCAGTAGTAACGCTCTTGACTAACATTCCGAAGGTCGCGGGATCGAATCCCGGCGTGGTATATAAATTTTATTTGATTAATTTGTGTTATTTCACAATTTGTTTATTTAAAATAATACGTAGTATATTTGTGGAACGTTCCAGAGTGGAAGATACTCTCAGTATCGCCCTGGTGTAAGACCACCATTCAGAATTGAAACGTTACTTGAAATGGCATTGGCCGTGTTTGGTGACCAGATCTGAATAGCCAGTTACTTCCCCACCTTCCTCTTCCCTATCTCCTTCCCCTCCCCACTACCTTCAGCCTCACAACATACCCCAATTGGGGATGCCATAGTCTCACTGTCTCCAGATGGGAGCAGCTTGTAGGTGCATACTCTTGTGAGGTATCACTATAAAAAAATATGGGATTTTTACAAAATACAGAAATAAAGTAAGTCTTTCAAAAATATTATATTTTTAACTCGTGCCGGAAGAGGAAGATATTATAACAAAAATTTTGCTGAAAACGAAAACTGTCTGCAGGTGTATTTGGTAACTATATCTCAATAGCCAGGTAATCCTGAACCTTCTTCTTTTCTTTTCCTTTCCCCTTTCTTCATACTTTTTTTCCTCGCTCCGTTCCCGTTTATAAAGGGGACGCCATATGTAATTCCAATGGTTCCAGGTGCATGAAAGTCGTTAAAGAAAACCTCCCAAGACTCCCAAAAGGTTATCTGAAAATATTTCATTTTCTTTTGTTAAAACCGAGATCTGTCGAAAAGTATTTGAGTAAAGTCACTACATATTCAAAAACCTTTATTAAAATAATTCACACTCCGTATTCTAAATAGTCTCTGTTTAAGCGCCCCCTTTCCTAATCTTAATTGCTCATTCGACTTCGCAGCAGTCATTCGTGGAGTGTTATTCCTCCTTCATTATTGTCGACTGGTCCCGCTCTGCTCAGCGGAGTATGAATCCTGAGATATGGACCTCCTCTCCTCCTTATACTAAAGATCCCTCCTCCTTCTCTCTGCTTCCTCATTAGGTTCACGCCGAAACTTGGCGGGAAAACCGAACAAGAGCCACCGCCATCTTGTTCCAGTTCTTGTCATTTCCCGCCCTCGAATGTCTGAATTCTAATCTAGTTTGCTGGAAATTCGTTTAGATGTTGTTCGTTATGCAACTCCATATTGCATTTGTTAATGACGAGCCAATCACCGGGGACTTGCCAATTTCTAAATAATTAATTTAAAACGACCAATCTGCATACATTATTGGTCAAGAAGAGTTAAGTACGAGAATTAGGTGATAGTTGAATCAAAAGACGCTGTTTCATAGTTCGAAGTACAAACGAAAACTGCAATTTGTTCGCCCGCGTCTTTGACTGTATATAGTTATGGAATCCGCAATGATTGGGGAATGTTATAAGCCTCAAGTAAGTGGGAGGGAATGAAATGGGCAGAGGAAGGTAAGGAAGTACCAGGCTATTCAGATATGGCCACTATACACATTTCGAGCAATATTTCAACCTGAATGAAGATCTTTCATGTAGACGATACAGAGAATATCTACCAATTAGTGAAATCATACACACATTCAATAAAATTTATTATCGCTCACCGGGGATCGAACCCGTTATCTCCGGAACCGTAGCCGAAGATCTCAACCGCTCGGTCAATGACATCGACTTTTTCTACTGTTCAAAAATAAAAAAAAGAATGCTAACAGTGCTTAAACTGGGTAGTAAGTGCAAGATATATTATTACCAAGAGATATGAAGATATATTATTACCAAGAGATATGAAGATATATTATTACCAAGAGATATGCTATGATGTCCGCGCAACCGTCGGCGGACTACGACCTAATCAGAGTAGTTTGCATACGAAAAGAATTTGTTCATTTCGTTGATTTTTTGAAGGTGTGCATTAGTAATAGTTAACAATATAGTTTGAATACGGAAAGAATTCGTTCATTTAGTTTAACGTCCGTTTGGTTTATTCGTTAATTATTCGTTCGTTTAGTTTATTTTTTAATTGTTAAACAATGTCGGCGACACCCGGAAGCCCAGTCCCACCTAGTAAAAACTGCAGATAGCACATTTATTATATTTCAATATCTTTGATTATTACATAGTACCTACCTTAAAGTACACTTTTTTTCAGTGATGCACCCCTATTCGATTTTAAAAGCATGTTTGCACTCACGGACATATCACATGACGCCGTGATGCTGAAGTGCACTTAGTGAAATTTTGTTATTAAAACAATTCGAATTAATATTTGTTTCATCGTTTAGTTTTCCGATCATCAATCAAATTCATCATCAAAACGCGTGCAAAAGATATAAATATTCTAGCAAGTACTTTGATTTTTTTTGCGTCAGGTTTTCACGATGTATTTTAGTTCTACTAAATGATAAGCAGATCCAAAAATAGCAATTTGGTATGCAGGTATGGGCACCGCTGCCCCGGTAATCGTTTATTTACTGCCGTAGGTCACCCAAAATGGTTTGCTACGTTTGACGACTTAGCTGGAGGGCTGGGGACTTAGTTTAGCTAAACTCTAAAAAAAGATAGCATTATTGGCTGCTATCTTTAAAAAAAAGTATCCAATAAATATCCATTATAATACGATGACGATGGTGGTGTTGATAACTAAATAAAATAATTATCAAAACTAACAACTCATCGATCAAACCATGTATAAATTTTCAATCACAATAAATTAACGGTTAATGCGTTTTGCAAATTATTTATGAAAGCTCGCTTAATTGGCTATCAAAATGATTCAAAATAATAATGCTCAACTTAACAAAACTAACCTACATTAACAGTAAAATTATTATATATCATACGTACAGGTTTTTAGGAGGTCTTTCTAAAACGTTTAATTTAAAATCAATAAAGAAATCCACAAACTACCTTTTTCGTTAGACGGTTACAAAAAAGGGTAACCGGACGAACTCAGAGTAAACTCAATTTAATATCTCCTTTGAAAATTCAAAGCGAAGAAAAAAATGGTTAAATAGGTTACGTTAGGTTAGGTTATGCGCTATTTTTCAAAATAAAATTCATAGTGTTAATAACTTTATTTCATGATTTGGACAGAGGTTTCTCCAGCTTTTTCATATCTTATTTCAGTGTCTCCACATTTGAATAATTTATTTGAATGAATAATAGAGAACTCCAGTCCAATTTTTTTTATTTTTTTTAATGAATAATGACCTTCTAACTCAAATAACTGCGTTTTTGTTTTTATTTTTAGAGTTAGTTTTAATAGTTAAAATAATTGTCAAAGTTTTAATTTTTCGAGACCCCCCGGAAATATGGTAAATCGTGTGACGTCATCACTCCCGAAAAATTAGTATGGGATTGGGCAATCAGCTGATCTACTGCCGCCATTTTGAAATCCGTTGTTCGAAGTATTCTCCCTAGAAGAAGCATTACTTTTTTCATTCATTATTTTTTTTGTGCCGTAGTTTTTCAATATTTTAATTAATAGAGATAAACTATTAGAGATACCTCTATTTTTGATACTGAATGATTTAGGCTTAAATGTTGTTTCAATAACAGTACGAAATAAAGAATAACATGAAATGTTGTTAATACTGATGGCTTGTGCCATACCTACATGTCAATTGATTTCAATACAATGTGATACAATGACTGGTGACGCGTGACGTCAGCACTAACCATTCAATCGTACCAACTTTACAGTGTATTTTAACGAGACGTTAAAAAATGCACTTTTTAATATTTTTTTACGAACACTACGTTTAATATTATAAAAAAAACTTATATATTCAGAATCAGCGTTTATTGGTCTGTATGAACATATTTTTTTAAAGTCATAATATTTTTAACTGGAGTTCCTTATTGTTATATGTACAATATGTACATTATCTTTCCATCGACCATGTACATCATATGTAATATTTGGCAAACAAATAATGCACACTTTTTTATTTGTAACGTATACCTACTCCAAGATATATATTTGTTAAGACAATAAAAAAAGTTAAATATTAACTATACTCATTCTAATAGAAATAAAGTTCGATTCCGACTCCAGCCAAAAGAAGGTTATGAAAACACATTACTACGATTTCGAAGATAAAATTAATGGACAAAATACCATTAGTAAAAAATACCAAAATACTTGTTTTTTTTTACATTAGCTCCGCCCAGAGGAAAATAATACCCCTCATGGCCTATGTTTATTTATTTATTTATTTATTATAGATACAAAAGAAAGTACAAATTATAATTTGAAAAGCTTTGCCTGTCCAACTAGGAAAGTTTCCCGTTCCAGGACAGACAAATTGACATGTTTAGTTCATATTAATATTATTCCTGAAATGTAGATACATAATTACATTACAAATACAAAAAAAATCATTTTTCTCTGAAACTAAGCTGTGTAATAAAGAAAATGTACATAATATATATAAATATAAGTACACATACATTTATTTGTGACAAAGTAGAAAAGGTAATCTGGTAGCATATATTATAATCTGGTAATATTTCATACATTCAGATTTACAGAGTATGAGATAAGTAAGTTAATAGTATTGAAAAGTGTAACATATACCTGATAACATGATGGAGGAATTACAAAACGAAATAGCATATTAAAGAACGAAATAGCATATTTAAACTTTGGAAACAAAATCAAGGAAGTATTTCTTTGACAATAGAAAAAAATAAAGCTCGTAATACTGTCACAAATTACAGAAGATATATTAAATCTATGTATTATACAAAATTGCTTAATGAAAACATGAATAAGCCACAACGAACCTGGAAAACAATCAACTCCATTCTCTCAAATAGCTCGCGAAACCCAAAAATAACTTGTAAATCTCTAGTCATAAATGACGAAGAAGTAAAGGGACCAAAGGAGATTGCAACTGCATTTAACGCATTTTTTCTCTCAGTTGGGGAAAGTCTAGCATCAGTAATAAAAACTTCAAAAACTGATGTGAACACGATCTACACGGAACCTCAAGCAAAACAATCTTTTAACATGATCAGGACAAATAAAAATGAAATCCTACGTGTCATATCTAACCTTAAGTCCAAAGCGGCAGCTGGTTCCGATGGGATAACCTCTCTCCTTCTCAAAAATTGCAAGGAGGAACTGGCAGATGACCTTGTATTCTTAATAAATCTCTCTCTATCAAAAGGTATCTTTCCAGACAAACTAAAAATTGCTAAAATAATTCCTATTCATAAAGACGAATGCAAAAAAAATGTCCAAAATTATCGTCCAATCTCTATACTTCCAGCTATCTCTAAAATATTTGAATGTATCATTAAAGAAAGACTATTGAAATATCTCGAACACAACAAAATTCTCACGTCAAAACAATACGGTTTCAGACGACGATCTAACACTAAATGTGCAGCTTTTGATTTTATATCAAATATACAACATATTGATCACGGGGATTTTACGGCGGCAATATTTATTGATCTAAAGAAGGCGTTTGACACGGTGGATCATAACGTATTGATCGAAAAACTGAAACATTTGGGTATTGTTGGTACTCCTCTGGAACTTCTCCGATCTTACCTATCAAATCGCTTCTCGGCAGTAGAACTGGGAGGAGAAACGAGTGAGTTGGGTAAAATAACATGTGGAGTGCCACAGGGATCAATTCTTGGACCGTTGCTATTTCTTATCTATGTGAATGACATAACAAAGTGGGGTATTAAAGGAACTCTGCAACTCTATGCGGACGATACAGTAATTTTTTACAACAAACTAAACCTAGCGGAGCTTGAAACGGAAATGAATGCTGATATTTCTAAACTCACAAGCTGGTTAAGAATAAACAAACTAACTCTTAACGTAAAAAAAACTCATTATATACTTTTTGGCAACAAGAAAAATATCAGCCTCAATATCAAAGTTGGTGATAACTGCCTCGAAAAGAAAATGAGCACAAAATATCTGGGCCTGATCGTAGATTCCCAACTTTCGTGGGATCTCCACATAAATCATGTAAAGGAGAAAATTACACCCATAACTGGTGTACTTTATAGACTCCAAGGATTACTACCCGTACCTTTATTAACATCAGTGTACTACGCCATACATTCACACCTTTCTTATCTCTGCTGTATCTGGGGATTTGCCTCAAAGAAATTGATAGCTGATCTGCAGGTGGTTCAAAACCGAGCTCTCAGAAATGTTTTTGGACTTCCATGGGACACCCATGTCAGAGACATCTATTCAGTTTCCGGTATTCTTCCAATCACAGTCCTTCCTAAACATGAAATCACAAGCACCATCCTACAAATTACCCAACAATCAACTCACACTAACATCAAGCCACTTTACAATCAAGACATCCACACTCACAATACTCGAAATAGCAATAAAATCCGCATACCTCAAACACACACTACAAAATATGGGATAAAATCTCTGAACTATGTTGCCTATACACTATATAATTCGCTACCAGATATGTACAAGGGAATTCAGCAAAATAAAAAAAATCAGAGTAATGCTTTAAAAGAATATTTTTTAAGTATGTATAAGGATGAAACTTTGTAATTTTCTTGTCATGTTTCAATTGTCTTGTCTCTTTTCTCTTCTTTTCTTTTCCATTAAGTTTGTAATCAACCATATCTGTATAACCTTGTTCCATTTTCTTTAATTGTTTTCCATTGCTGTTTATTCTACTCAACCTGTCTTTTATTTTTCTTCTACATTGTATGTGAATCTTATATTTTAATATCCAAATTCCTATGTAAAATTTTAACTATTACCTCCCACCCATGATTTGTATGTTCCTCCTGTCCTAAAATGAGTTCTGTAACTCATCGGGATTGCTATAGCAAGAAATAAAAACAATAAATAAAAAAAAATAATAAAACACTTACACTTGTACACTTGGGGAATGCTGTGTGGAGGGTCTTTTTAGGAATTGAACGAGAGAAAGTTCTGAGAAGGAAAAGAATATTAGGGGTGGGTAGGAACCGGGGGTCAGCGTGACCAGGAGTGACGGACGTATTAATCCATCCCTCCCACTGCGGTGCAAGGAGATGTTCCGGGAGAGTACGGCTGGAGAAGTCAAAGGGTCTCCCTCAACCGACCACTCTCTCCCGATCTCACTCTATCCCACTCTCACCTGCCATGCAGCTGGTGGGCAGACGCATCCGCTGCCAAGACCCGGACAAACCTCATCCCATGAACCCAGGCACCCCTACTAAGTCATCAAACGTAGCAAACGACTTGGGGTGACCTATGGCAGATGTGATGGTGATCCAATAAATGGTTCCGGGGGCGGTGGTACCCATAACTGCCTCCCAAATTGTGTATAGTGTGCAGTCTGTTTAGAGGAAATGTGGTATACATACATACTTTCGCAAAATCGTAATCGTAATCGTAAAGTAGCAGAGAATATCTACCGCCGAACAACAAAAGCATGAAAAATATTTTCATTCAAATGCTTCAAGAAAAAACTACTTTTTTAAAAAATTTTTTTTTATTAGTTTTTATATACATATACATGTAATATAATCATGAGTAATTACATTTTCAGGTTACAAACGGATTAAACTCAAATCATTAAATACTAACATGCAACATTGATTATAAACAGTATAAACATATATATGTATATAATATATAACCTTTACGAGAGTGTAACTACTCGTGTGTAAAGGGAAGAGAAAAATATATAAATATATATATATATATATATATATATATATATATATATATATATTTTTTTTTTTTAAATTAAAAAAATTAAAATTAAAAATTATAACACATACATTATATTTACGTACTTACATAAATCGAATGTGTAAAAAAAATAAAATAATATTAAAAAAAAATAAAAAATATAATTATTTAAAATAAATTTTTGAATAAGTATTGTTAATTAAAGGTTAATGCGGTTCTAAGTGGCTAAATTATTTAAGATATTATTGTTTAATTTATTTTTGAATTTATTGTAGTCAGGTTCTAATCTCAACTCTATTGCTAGTTGATTAAACCACACCACTCCATTGTACGTGTAGTAGTGTTGTGCAAAACTGGTATGCATTAATGGCGTACACAAGCGACCCACTGTGTTTTGCCTATTGCTCTCAACGCGGACCATGGCGTGGTGCGACTTATTAGAATAGTCTTTGTGTATTTGAAGCAGTGTATTTTTTATATATGTATTTTTTAGAGGTGGGACTTGAAAGTCTTGAAAAAGTTGAGAGGTTGAATAATCTGATGGTTTCTTAGTAATAATTTTGATTATTAATCTTTGAGTAATTTCCAACGGTAAAATTGAGGTTTTGTAAGCTCCTCCCCATGCAACAATACCGTATTGTATTATCGAATGGGCTAGAGCATAGTATATATTTTTAAGAATTTTTAAGTTAAGTATATTTCTTAAATTAATAAATATGTATATAAGTTTTCTTAATCTATTTATCGTATTGGTAATTTGAGTCTTCCACTTAAGGTTACTATCTATTATTACACCCAAATATTTTATTTCTTTTTTATTTGCTATGAATAAACAGTCATTATTTTGGCATGTTAATATTTTAGTGGTGCATTTTTTTGAATGAATTTTAATATTTAAGGCGATAGGAGGAGATTTTTTGTTATTTATACTAAAAGGTATATAATAGGTTTTTTCAATGTTTAATGTTAATAAATTTTCGTCAAACCATTCTTTCAAGATATTAATATCATGATTAGCAGTTATTTCAAGTTCATTCTATGAATTTGCTTGGAATATAATTGCAGTATCATCTGCATATGAAACAAGTTTTCCTGTTATTGGTAATTCAAAGATATTATTAACATACAAGATGAATAGAAGAGGGCCCAAAATCGTGCCTTGTGGTATTCCAAAGTCGCTTGTACTCGGTTCACTAAGAATGTTTTTTATTTTTACACATTGATTTCTAGAGTTAAGGAAACTTTCTATCCATGTGTTAGCGTTATCTATAATTCCGATTTCGTTAAGCTTGCATAGTAATTTTTTGTGACTTATGCTGTCAAAGGCTTTCCTTAGGTCTATGAAAATTGCAAGAGATTTTTTGCCTTTGTCTAGTGCTTGATGTATTTTTGTTGTTAAATCTATGATTGCGTCCTGTGTGGTTATTTTTGCGCGAAAACCAAATTGTTGGTCACTCAGTATATTATTAATTCCAATAAAATTTTGTATTTGCTTTTTAGCTACCTTTTCAAAATTTTTTGAGATATTTGGTAATACTGATATAGGTCGGTAGTTATTAATTTCTTTAGAGTCACCTGATTTATAAATCGATGTAATAATAGTTCTTTTATATATTGATGGAAAGATACCCTTTTTAAGACTATTGTTTATAATATATGTAATAGGCTTTTTCAAAAAGTTAAGATGTGTCTTTAGATTTTCAACAGTGATCCCATCAAACCCTGGTGCTGATTCAGTTTTTAGGTTTTTTATTATATCAACAATTTCTTGTTCAGTTACCGTATCGAATTTTCCTATGGTTTTTTTTGATGATGTTACATCATTTTCTGCGGTAGATGTGGTATTATTTACGATATTAGTTATTTTGCTTGCGAGATTTTTTCCGACATTAGAAAAAAATGTATTGAAAGCATTTGCACATTGTTCAGGGTTATCCAAAACTTGTACCATATTGTTATCAATACGTAGCTTTAAAATGTCACTTGTTTTCCTTTTTTTATCAATTATTTCATTTATTGTTTTCCAAATTTGTTTATTGTTGTTTCCTGAATTCAATACCTTTTGTTTATAAAATTCCTCTTTGGTAGTTTTAATTAGTGCCGTTAGTTTTTTTCTGTATTTTTTAAAGTATGAGATGATTGGATTATTTAGTGGATATTTTTTAGTTAGTTTAAATAGTTTTTCTTTTTCTCGTATAGAAACCACGAGGCCATGAGTGATCCATGGTTTAAGTTTATGAAATTTATTTTTATGTTTTGTTCGGTATTTCATAGCTTGAATCTTTTATATGTTTTTGAAAGGTGTCATGAAATTGTGATGCACTTATATTCACATCTTCTGTGGTAAGTACAGATTCCCACGATTCGTGAGACAGTTTTTCATATAGTTCTTGTTGATTTATTTTTATTTTTGGAATGGCAGAGTCATTACTATTATTATTTATTTTTTGTTTTTCTATATTTAGGTTTAGTATGCATGTATGATGGTCCGTTATGTTGTTTCTCCATATTATTGTTTTGAGATTATCAGTGTAGTTGGAATTACACCATATATGATCAATACACGATGGCATTTGATTGTTAAATTCTCTAGTATACTTATTTATACAGGGTTTAAAGTTTAAAGCGGTCATCATGTTTATATAATTGTCTTTTTCAATAGTATGGTTATTTTCAGCAATGTTTATATTAACATCACCAATTAGAAAATTGTTTGCACATTTATTGTTTAGGATAATATCATTCAGTTCGGTTATAAAAGTTGGTATTACAGCTGAATGTGTCCTGTAGACTGTCATTATTTGTATATGCAGTTTATTATTAATATTCAATTTTATAATAATACAGTTTGCATTGGTCATATTTATTTCAGCAAAGCATACGTCCTTATATATTGCTTTAGTGTATATTACAATACCACTATTCTTATTAATATAATGTGAACTTTGAAAGTTGATGTAATTGGGGAGAGTTGGAATGATCGAGTTAATGTTTAAATGGGCTTCAGTCAGTATGATTACTTGTCCGTGTATTGTGTTTTATACCAGCGTACAAGCACAAAACTCGACACGGTTAATAAATTCGTTTGATATCCATCCCAACTTATTATAAATTTTTTTTTAAGTCCATTTTAGGTTTGACACTAGTAAAATTTGCACAATTTTTATTTATTTTATAACTATAACAATTTTGGGGGGTTAATAGTCGATTTACTCAATAATATATACCTTCCTAATATATTATAAGTACATAAACTGTACGAATGTAAGCTTTTAATAGCTCATTCCTGGATAATTTTAACATTTTAACTATTGCTCAACTATCGTTTTCCTATGTAACGAACGAGAACAAAATAAGTTTCAAATTCTCCAAAACAGGGCAATGAGAATAATATTACGGCGGAATAGATTTTCAAAAGTAAACAAAATGTTAAAGGAACTGAATTGGCTAACCGTGAAACAGATGCTGACCTTGAATACGACGATATTTATACATAAAATAATTAACAACATTTTACCAAAATCCTTTTCAAATAAAATTGTATTCAACAAGGACATTCACAGACATAACACAAGAACATGCAAAGAAATCAGGCTTCAAAAAAAGGATAAGGCGAATACGCAGAACAGTTTGCTGTACAAGGGGATGAAGTTGTATAACAAGCTACCAGAGACTTTGACGTCCACACAAATTGGAAAGTTCAAGACGTATTGTAGGAGCTACATAAAATTACATAAAATTTAGTTTGCAATATGAAATATTATAATTAATTAAAAATTTGTAAACTTAAATGTACAAATTACTAAAATAAAATTAATAAATAAAATAAATAAATAAATAAATATCAACATAAGGATTGCATTAAGTAACTTTTTGGCCGAAGAGTTGTCACATTATTTTAATGTTGAAATAATTAGAAATTCATCGTAATTAATTAATTTGTCAATTTGGGTTAATTTCGAGACAACCCAAGCTTTGGCTTTTAAAGTATCGCGGCAACCATTTGAGTAGTATTAATTTGTAGTAATTTTGAAGTAGTAACAGCGCTTCGTCAACTTCTACCCCCACAGTTAGGGTTCTTCCAATCCCAAAAAATACATTTTTGTGAGCACTCTTGGAGGTCTCATTTAACAAAATTTAGACCAACAGATTACTGAAATAGTAAAGGAATGCGTTTTTCTTGGCATTTCAAAATCAACACCATCGCCACTAGATACTTGTGGTCAGGTTGGTATGTAATCAGAAAAGTATGTATTGGACATTAGACGATGCACATATCGCATTGAAGGAAGTAGTCTTTTCCAAAACAGAATTTTATTTGAGGTCGGTCCTCTTTTTTAAATTTTTTTTTATGTGACACCTTACAAAAATACCTATTTCTGTCTGTATTCTGCTCGCGTTCGTCAGGTTTCGCACACGCACTAGCTCCTTAGTGCAGACTCTATTGAGACTTTTTCCATGCATTCGAGATGATAATCGGTCTGTTGACAACAGATTGTTAATCAAACGGACCGCGATATATTAAATGTTTTGGGGCTCCAGGACAGAGGGACTCCCAAATTCAATTGTTGGACATACTTGAGATTTGTACAGGGTTAGCAGCTGGTCACTATTGAAGAATCTGCTAGCACTTCACAAGATGCCTAGTTTCCTGGAAGACAGAGACTCGGGTTTATATGGATCCTCGATACTTTAACCGGTCTGAGATACTTAGCATAACATTTTCCTACGCTTTCGATTTTTGCGTGAGGGGGGGAAGGGGGGGAGAGGTGGGAGGGTAGGGAGGGGTAAGGGGGGAAGGGGAATGGAGAAGGGGGGAGGGGAAGGGGGGAGGGGAAGGGGGGGAGGGGGGGATGGGGGGGAGGTGGAGGAGGCGGAGTGGGAACCCCCCTTACACCATGCGAATGAAGCCGCGGGAAAAAGCTAGTATTTAAATAATAATATAATAATAATAATAATAATAATATTTGGCTAATTTATATAGCGCTGTTTTCGTGAAAGATTACCATCTGCAAGGGCGCTGTACAAATAAGTATTTAAAGGAATTTATATTACTGGCTTACAACTAAGATTTATAATTATAACTAGTGACTTACATCTAAGACTTATGACTAAGACATATAAATGCTATATAACTACCTACTCGTACTTTTCCAATTTTGAAAATGCCAAGTAAATCACATTTTTTATATGGGGAAAATCTTTAATTGGATATCTGGCTTGAAGTGATATTTTTAATCAAAATTATTTAATGAACTACTACGTATTTAAATATAGTAAATTAATATTTGTTGTCCGCAGTACGAAATACATCATAATTCAATGCGTTAGTAATACATGTTCACGCTTATATTGCCGCAGTATTACGATTAACAGACGCGATTGGATTATCAACGAATTAATGAACATTGCTGGCTTTCAAACATTATTAAGTAATTAGTTGAGTAAATACATCAATAGGTACAGAACTACGTGCATTGAGGCCGGATGAAAATACTGATTGTTTGAATGTAGTGGAACTCAAATAATCACATGAAATTCAATTTTTATGGCGAAATGATTATGTACATCGACTCTTTGGGAGGTGGGTATGCGTTCTGTCGCCTCGGTAACCATTTATTGAATAACCAACACTTCAGCAAAACGCAGCGGACCACCTGGTCACTCCAAGTGTCCATGTTCAGATCTTGGCGGCTGATGCGCCCTCCCGCCAGCTGCGTGGCGGACTGGATCGGGAAGGGCCGATTTGGGGAGAACCTTTCTAGCTGGTTTATCTCGACACTTCGCGTCGTCCACCGTAGCTCGAGGGATGGATTCATACGTCCGTCACTCCTGGACACACTGACTCGCAGATTCCTATCCACCCCTCATACATTTTTCCTTCTCGGAGTTTCCTCCTCTTCCTTTGCTTAAAACACCAAGCTTCCCCAAAGATGACAGAGGCCCTTAATGAATTATTTTTTCCTCAGGGCCTCCTGTGTAAGTTTAATGTAAAAAAACATGTGTGCGGTTCACGCGCGGTAAAAGTGAAACCTTCATTTTAGAAACCTTTTATAAAACTTAAGTGGATAAGAGTGTGAAAGCTACGAAGCACCGCACAAAGAGCATCGCACCGCACACCGATTATTCAATCTCATTCTCTCACAGGCTATGTATACTATAAATGTATGTGTTTGTCTCTTTTTAGTGTCGCTTTTTCGTTTCATCGAGTTTCAAATCACAACGGTGCTAAATAAGTTTTTATTTAAAAAAACAGTTTTCAATAATCTTTTATTTTAAATGGGTACTACTAATAAAGCAGAAAAATATTCTTTTTTTACTTATTTGGTATGTAAGTTTAAAACCGAATCTTATCAGGTGGGCGCTTTTTGACAAATTAATATACGTGTCAGTACTAAACACTAATCAGCGGTTGTACGGTGAAGTCCCAAAGAAAAACTATAGCAAACAAGGCTCACCAGTATTATAACATTACCACAGTTCATTCAAGCAGTGCCCCACTTCATAATAGTATTTGCTCGTATAAAGAAACAGCGCTTCTAGACTCCATAGTATAAAATAATCCACCAAAAGGGAAACCGTCCCAAGGATTTATAGGTGTGGGTTAAGATATAAAGTCCTTTTCAAAAAACAATCAAGTTGACTGTATATATACTGATTTCTCGAAGGCTTTTGATAAAGTGTCCCACAAAATACTGATCCGAAAACTTCATGCTCTGGGAATCAGAGCAAATATGTTGAGCTGGCTAAGTAGTTACATATCAGGTAGAACTTTATTTGTAAAAATAAAATCTTTTTTATCCAAACCATTTTACGCCACTAGTGGCGTACCGCAAGGTAGTCATCTTGGCCCAATTTTATTTCTTGTTTTAATAAACGACATAGTCAACTGCTTTAAAGACGTCAAAGTATTGCTTTTCGCTGATGACATTATTTATTTGTATACGCCCAATTAGGGCTTTTACATATGATAAAATTAAAAATACATTTGTTATAATCAAAGAATTAAGAGATAACAATTAAATAAGTATCAATTATAGATTTTTTAACTTAAAACAAAAGAGTAAATTATAGGATACATATTCATATACATTTAAAGAAGTGATTTTCTTGCAGCTTAAAAGCAACAGAATAAAATAAAAGATACACATTCATATACATTCGACACATATTGAAAATTTATAAACATTTCAAATTTATCTAGATTTAATCACAATGTTTTTATAGGTTGATAGACTTTCAGTACCTTTGGTATTAATGTAATATTTATTCCCTGTACTGTGCAGTCGGTTTATCACTGAGTTTATTTCTGAATTGGTACCTGAATTGTTACAATGGTAAGGTACAATCTGACGAACCGTTCTACTAGGCACATGAAAATTAATCAGCCTAAGGAGTTCAGGTGAGTCAAACATGTTATTAACAATTTTATACAGAAAAAATAGATCAGAACATATTTTTCTTTCTTTTAATGTAGCGAGGTCCATAATTTTCAACAGTGACATGTAGCTAATATTTTCAATAGGAATTCCTAATCTACATATAATTTATATTTCGTAAAAATTTATGTTGGATTCGCTCGATGGATTTTTCACGAATATTGTAAAATGGATTCCAAATGGTTGAGTTGAATTCTAAATGACTTCTGACAATGGATGAATATAATATTTTTAAAGTTTTTAAATTTTTGAAATCTTTTGAAGTTCTTAAAATGAAACCCAGCATCTGCATCGCTTTAGTGGTTATATTATTAATGTGGGAGATAAATGATAATTTTGTGTCAAATATTATCCCCAGGTCTTTTATTTTGGGTACAGATGCTAAGGCTTGATTGTTCATCCTATATGTGAAAATCAATGGGTTATTCTTCCTATAAAATCTCATGACTTGACACTTTTTTACATTAAGGGTTAATTTATTTTGGATACACCAATCAGAAAAGCTAATGAGATTTGATTGTAAGAATAAGCAATCATTAATATTGTCTATAATTTGATACATTTTCATATCATCTGCGAACATCAATATAAAGACACGAGTAAATACATTTGTAACGTCATTTATAAATATGTTAAAAAGAATGGGTCCTAGATGTGAGCCCTGGGGCACGCCACTTGTAGCTTTTAATGTGTAGGACAGTTGACCTTTGATGCAGACAGTAAGTTCTCGATTAGACAAATAATTCATAAACCAGGATAGTAAGTTACCAGTTATGCCATATTCCGCCAGTTTGTTAACAAGAATTTTAAGGCAAACCTTATCAAACGCTTTGCTGAAATCAGTATATATGGAATCGACTTGTTGTCTATTAGCAAGTACCTTTGATACATAATTTTCGTACAGGGATAGGTTGGTTAAGGTTGATCTGCCCGAGACAAAACCATGTTGGCAAGTTGTAATGATGGATTTCAAGCTAGGGTTTATCTTTATAAGAATCAATTTTTCGAAAAGCTTGGGTATGGATGATTGGATACAAATTGGACGATAATTATCAATTGCAGATTTATCCCCGCTTTTAAATATTGGTGTTAAATAACTTTTTTTCCACAGTTTTATATAAAGAGATAACTATCCTTAATCACTGTAAAATTCTTCAATCAAATATAGATATGCTAAAAATTTGGTGCTCACAAAACAATCTCTATTTAAATGTAGAAAAATGCAAAACTTTGACCTTTTCCAGAAAAAAACATCACTGTTTTTCGACTATTCAATAAATAAAATAAATTTAGAAAGAGTATCGGAAATGCGGGATCTTGGCATAATAATGGATGAGAAATTAGACTTCACGGTTCACATTCAAGAAACTGCAAATAAGGGTATGAAAACATTAGGATTTGTATTAAGAACAATTAAAAGCTTTCAATCATTACAAATCATTAAACTACTGTACACATCCCTTGTTAGAAGCCTAATAGAATATAACTCCATAGTCTGGTCGCCCTTCTACAAAATTAATATTCATACTATTGAAAGAATTCAAAGAAAATTTCTACGTTTTGTAAATTTTAAACTTAACATCCCTTTAGAGCACATAAATTACCCGTCGTTAATGAATACTTTAAATATTGCAACATTAGAAAACAGACGAAAAATAAACGACCTAACCTTTTAATTAAAATTATTAAACTCTAAATTCGACAGTTGTGAACTCCTGCAATTAATAAATCTACATGTACCTACACGAACAACTAGACAAATATTGACATTTTATATACGTACATCTCATTCGAACTATGATTTACATTCTCCAATACAACGTTTGCATAGTCTTGGTAACAAATACTTAAACAATATGGATGTATTTGACAATAATTTGAACTTAGCAAACTTCAAACGCCATATGTGCCAACTATTTATTTCTACCTATCCCATAAACTAATGTGAACAACAATTTTAAACATTACCTACTTTGTGTCAACTCCTATATTTTGTTTCTTATATTTTATGTTACCTGTATTTTTATTATAAGCAATAATTATCAGCCTGAAACACTCATCCACATTGAAAAATCTTCCGAGAAAAGATACATGACGCCAACGGGACTTGAACCCGTGTCCTCTCGATTGCCGGTCGATTGCTCTGACCACTGAGCTATGGCGGCTTATCTCGTACCCGCCAAATGATTCAATATATGCTAGTGTTTCATTCAACAATTACTGCTTATTATATTTTTTCCACCTGAAAACAACCAACTTTATTTTTGCGAGAGAAACATTGTAAGTGTTAAATCCCTCGCTAGGTGGCGTCGAGACAAATTATGTCTTCATTTATTGGGGAAATACTTAAACTTGTCAAATATTAATTATTATTTTTAATTGTAAAACTAATGTTTTTAAGACAAGATTTTTTATGCATAGCACAAAGGGTAACAATTATTATAAGCAATAATTATCAGCCTGAAACACTCATCCACATTGAAAAATCTTCCGAGAAAAGATACATGACGCCTGTATTTTGTTAACGCTTGTATTTTATGTAACCTAATTTTTTTTATATATTTTTTAACGCTTATGTTTTATCTAACCTATATTTTGTTTTTAACATATATTATGTTACTTGTATTTTATAAACCCATTCTTTTCACTGTAATTAAAAAAAAGTACTGCATTCTATGTAAAAGCCCTATGGGCGTTTAAACAAATAAATAAAATATAAATAAAAAAAATAAAATAAAAAAAAGATATGATAGTAAGAAATGCGTTTAACAATGTTAGCTCATAAGGGCCTATTAAAAAAAATTCATCAGGTCGCTTTCAAAATTTCGAACGCGTAACGTAGCTTGAAATAAAACACTGCCACTTATAGCAGTTAATTCAAATCTCCCAGTGAAAGATGGACTTCAAGCTACGTCACGAATTTTTAGCCAATCCCTTCTCTGCCCCATCACCGAGCTAACCTCGTTAAACGCATTTTCTACCAATCTTTGATGTGGATCTCGAAACGCGCAAATGAACCGAAAAAACCTACAGGATATTTCACACAATACAAATATGCTTTCGAACGGTGGTAAAATGTGCATCAGAGCCAAAATTCCTTATTTGGGTGCCCAGCGATGGAGCGAATATTTTTTTTTCTCCGTGTTTTTTTTCTGTTTTATTGTATGAATGCAATTATTGTCCTATTACTTATTATTTTATTTTTTTAACAATTTTGAAACAGTTAATCCTTGGCGTCATTTTAAGTTTTTGCATTTTTGTTTTGAAAAGTTTTAATTTTCGATGTACATTTGTTACTTTAATTTTAAATTTTTTGCGACCGGTTTCGACACGTCCGTATCATTAACGAGCAAACTTAAGACTAACTTAAAAATTCTATACAAGTACACAATTAATTTGGCGGGGGTAGTGGGAGGGGGGAATTTGGTGGAGGGGGAGGACGGTGGGAGGAGTCAAAATTACATGGAAACATCGTAAGCACCGGTCGCAAAAAATTTAAAATTAAAGTAACAAATGTACATCGAAAATTAAAACTTTTCAAAACAAAAATGTGTAGAAATTGTTACATAGTCAGTGCCAAGAAATACTAAAAATTAAGTTTTTGCATTATAAAAATGAACTAATTACTAACTTTTTAAATGTGAGTGAGCGCCAAGAGAAGTATTTTTTGTGCACGCGTTAACTGCGTTACGACAGTGTTTACTTACAATACAGCAAGACAATTTAAATAAATTAAGGTTGGTACATAACTCTATTGTATTACACATAAAATCGTTATTACAAAAATATCTATAGTAGTGTAGGTAGTAAGGGAAAATTCTTTAGAATCCTGAAAACTTAATGTTTCAAGTCAGTTCAAGATTTTGCTTAAAAATATGTGAAATAATTTCAAGTGTGTTAATAATGTAAATTTTCAAACCCCTTTCATTTAGTCCGTTTTCTTTCATGTTTCAGGACCGAGCTCTTACCTCGCAGAAGGGATGTACAAGGAGTATAAGGAGCCTTACCTGAAGTGGGTTCGGGAACTTGTTGTTTGAACGGCTACAGGTTTGCTGTGTACACAGCACCGTTTCAAGTGCTTTAAGCTAATATTTTGGCTTCAGCTTAGTTCATGAATCATTAGTAATACCCGTGGGAAAAAAATCGCTAAATGTTAAACAGAAATTTAAAAAAAAATTACACGATTTTATTTATTTTATACATCCTAATTTATTATTGATATGCTATAAAAAATGGCCTGATTGCTCAATGCTCTTCGGCCGGCATAGTCCAGCGGTAAGGCTCTTGACTAGCACTCCGAAGGTCGCGGGATGAATCCCGGCGTGGAAAATAAATTTTATTTGATTAATTTGTGTTATTTCACAATTTATTAATTTAAAATATTATATAGTATATTTGCGGCTTGTTCCAGAGTGGAAGATACTCTCAGTATCGCCATGGTGTAAGACCACCATTCAGAATTGAAATGGCGTTAGCCGTGTTTGTTGACTAGATCTGAATAGCCAGGTATTTCCCTACCTCCCTCTTCCCCATCTCCTTCCTTTCCCCATTACCTTCAGCCTCACAACATACCCCAAATGGGGATGCCATAGTCCCACTGGCTCCAGGTGCAGTTGGGACTCTTGTGCGGTATACATGTAAAAAAAAAAAAAACCGTTTTTAAGTAGAACACTTTTGTAAATACTGACCTCAGGGCCGGGAAAAAAATTCTTATATGATCTAAATTGAAAAATTCCAAATTGAAAATTCGGTAATTTTACCGACCTTACCGATTTCAGAATAGTAATTATTATTGTGGTAATCCATATTCCGAACCATCCTCAATTTTTAACTAACTTATTTAAAAAAAATGATAAGATCTTCAGTTTATACGAGATTATCTGAAGTTCCCGGCATTGTCCGGGCTTTACGTAGAGTTTTTCGAAATCAGGTGTAGCCAGTAAGTTTCCTCTTATTTTTAACACAAAGTGAGCAAAATTTTAGAAAGAAGTGTCAAAATTCTATTAAGTCTACCTTAAGAGGTAGGACAAGGGGATGGGATGGTTTTCTTATTTTGAAAGTAAAAATGCTAAAAATTTCGGCAATATAAGAATAAAACTGTATCTGTTATATAAAAGTGAATCGCTGAATGTGATGCTAAGCGCATAACTTTCGAACGACTGCACCAAATTGGATAATTTTGTGTGTTCGTTATTGTCAGGACAAGGTTTTTATAAAACTTCCGGTGAGCTCTGGCATTATGAAATTTGTATAAAAAAATTGCTATTGGTGGCACGCGAGGTTTGAAAACTGAATGTATGGAAAGCGGGAGGGTGGGACAGATGTTGGAGGGAGGGTGGGGGGAGGGGGAAGGGGGGGAAGGGGGGGAAGGGGGGGGGGGGGGGGGAGGGGGAGGGAGGGAGAGATGGGGGGGGGGAGGGGGGAGTCGGTAGGGTGGAGAGGAGGGGGTGGAGGGGGGAGGGAGGAGGGAGGAGCGGGGAGGGGGAGGGAGGGCGGTGAGAGGGGGGGAGGTGGAGGAGGCGGAGTGGGAACCCCCCTTACACGAAGCGAGTGAAGCCGCGGGAAAAAGCTAGTATTTGTATAAAAAAGCCCCACCGGGAGACCAAGATACTTTTTTTCATATACGTGTGAAGAGAAGAGAATGGAGTCTATACTATTTTCAAATAATACGATTCTACGAATACATCAATCCTTGACAGAATGTTCAAGTCAGGCATGTTTGGGCGCAACTTATTTCCAAATCCACTTAAAAACGTAAAATAAGCTGTCCTAATAAGGTTTATGTAGGAACATCGATTGGTCGATAGGTATTAAGTATAACTATTTACCTTCAAAATAAGCTAATTTTATCAATAACGAACGCAATTTAAATACATTGTGAGATAACGTGAAAAGACCCACTTTATTGTGAATTTAGTATAATATTAAATCTATTTTGGATACTATGTAAATTTTAGGCCTTACCCAGGTATTATAACAATAAACCTTTTATTTGTCAATATATTAGCTTTACACATTTCAACATTATATTTTGGCTTGACAATATTGACAAAATAAAGATAAATAATAATCATAGCGAATCTACCAATCCTTAGAAGTCGGTATTAGTCTGATCACAAAACAATGTGACATACGTTGATCATTATTTTTGTACATACTATACATTTCATCGCCTAAGTTCTGAATTAAAAATGAACTATGAAAAATGATACTTAATCACTTAAATAAGAATTATTTAATCTAATGAGACCTTTACCTTTACGAAAATAGTTTCATCTTAAAGATCTATCATAATGTTTTATTGAAATAA
This sequence comes from Limnephilus marmoratus, assembly GCA_917880885.1. Taxonomy (NCBI): domain Eukaryota; kingdom Metazoa; phylum Arthropoda; class Insecta; order Trichoptera; family Limnephilidae; genus Limnephilus; species Limnephilus marmoratus. The sequence goes on from OU862910.1 coordinate 32,158,326, forward strand.
TGAAAGAAAACCTTCTCCTCCTGAAAATTTTCTAATAGTCATTTGGACAATTAAGAACTAAGGCGTTTGCAAAAAAATAAAACACGTCAAAGAAATTCCATTGCGTGCATTGACAATGAAGTAAATATTTATTATAATTTTTAATGTAGCTATCACTTTTTGGTTATCCATTATAGAAAAATGAAACAATATAACTTTGTATAAACCACTTATATAATACGTAAATCCTACCGGTTTCGGAACAAACGTTCCGTCTTCAGGGAAAGCTTATACTAATTTGACAGTTTCGAACAATGCTTTATTATGGTAGGGGTGGAGCCGTTGCTAGTTATTAATGTAGATTGGGTGGGTAGGTATTAATGTAGAGTGGGTGGGTAGGGGAACAAATCTATGATTGGGCTATAAGATAATATTTTTTGTTTGTTGATAATAGATTCTATTATTATTATTCTATTATTCTATTCTACCACTTAATCTACATTAATAACTAGCAACGGCTCCACCCCTACCATAGTAAAACATTGTTCGAAACTGTCAAATTAGTATAACCTTTCCCTGAAGAAGCAACGTTTGTTCCGAAACCGGTAGGATTTATGCATTAAATAAGTGGTTTATACAAAGTTATATTGTTTCATTTTTAAATATTTATTATTTTAAACTTAACGTTAAGTCCCAAACTAATAATACCACTACAACATTTTGTACAGCATGGTTTTGTTTAAAGCAACATGCTTTAAACTCAAATCAATTAGTGCAGACATACCGGTATGCAAAATGTAGAAATGCCTTGCCCTGTTTATCAGTGCTCATTCATGCCATATTGCACATTAATCGATTGTTGCAATATATCGCTAAATATTTGCTGAAGCAGTAGTGTTGAGGCGAATAATTATTTTAGCTACAGAATTGCTCGTAAAGTTAAAGGCCCACGTGAAAGGTCGCAACTAAATAATGATTGAGTGTGCTTAAGCAAGTTAGTTATATTGTTGAATGCAACAATTAACGTAAGTGAATTTCCTATAAATTTTCTGCACGCAGAGGTCCAAGCGTGCAGTGGGGTTTGCTTGCCTAAACAGGTCAGAAATGAAACTGAAGCTAAATATTAACGTAATGAGGGATTAATATATTTTTTGGTCAGTTTTTTATTTAATTATGTTTCGTCAAAATAGTTTTATCTTGTTAAGCTCCTTTTAAGTAGATTTAAAATCGCATCTCGAAATGACATCCAGATTCATTTTCCGTTTTATTATATTTTATATTTTTTTTAGGTTTGCTTACATTTAAAACGGTTAGATGTTTTTCATAAAGTTTATAAGATTAGTAAGGAATATCTAATTTTGTGTGCTCAGCTCACGTACCGACGCAGCAAGGTAAAAGCATGTGTTCAGTGTGATATATTTTGAAAATTGTGTAGTTATATTAATTACATAGATACTTAACTCACTATGCTGTGTCTACCACGGATGCGTTTAAAATATTACTCTGATATTGTCATCGAGAGCGCTAACATCCAGCAGTTGCAATTCATTGCAGTTATAAGGCTGCTTTATTTAAGCTACATAAGTGCTTAGCATTCTCGAGAGTGGATCTCAGGTATGGGGGAGAGTTCGGTTTTTACCCATAGCGTTTCCAAGATCATTTTTATCGGGAATGCTTAAGTTCTAGGGGGGATAATGCAACACCTTTCTGAATGGTTTATTATCAATACCAGATACTCTGAATGAAATAAGATTACAAGTCACGGATAATTTCACCAGAGCTTCCAACATCCAACACAGACTTTAGATTCTTCCCAGGTGCAGAACAACTAAGTTACCAATGATGAGGCTCCTTGGATGACTTAATTTCACCAGAGCTTCCAACATCCAACACAGACTTTAGATTCTTCCCAGGTGCAGAACAACTAAGTTACCAATGATGAGGCTCCTTGGATGACTTACAGCTGCCTCGCAGGAAATGTGAATATTTTCCACGTGTCCTACTTCGAATTTAAGCACATTTTTTTCCACATTTATTTATTTATTTATTTTTTCATGTTCTCCGTAAAACGGTTATTCACCAATACATTATGGAGAAGATTACAAATTTGACAAAAAGTATAGCAAAATACATAAAAAGGTCAGTTTCACTACTTTGTGACATACGTCAAAAGATAATTGTTAAACTGCCTGTAAGGTTACATTAAAAATGTCAATGGTCAATGCAGACTCGTTGAGCAGTTCAGTCGCTCTGTTGACTGGCGCGTTCTGATAGGCAGAAGTCCTCGCTTTTGGAGCATAAAAAAGGGTATGGGACCTTCCACGAGTATACTTGTCTGGGACATATAAGTTAATTTCTTTCAAAATAGGTGGATTATGTATAGTTCCAGAGATTATCTTAAAAAAATGTTTTCCTTAAAATATTTTTCGGCGGGCTTCTAATGTATTAAGATCGAGCATTCCTGCTAAGAATAAGGATGGATACAGGAAAGGGTAGTACATATATTCTCTCATATCTCATGTAACCTTATGTATTTATTACGCCCGATATTTTTTTATAATTTACTTTATCGCAATGTGTTGCAATCGTTTTTTGGTTTTTATAGTATTGGATCACCCACACTTGGTGTCAACTCACTGGATCAAAATCTACATGGTACTATCGCTCCTTTATTAATAGCCCAATCAGTATTAGCCCTGAACAAAATTTAAAGATAATTTTATTTGCGCTTCTATGTTTTCGTTAATAAATAGACTAATTTAACCTTGTTAAAGCATTTTAATCTTTCATTTAATGATCCCTGCTCACACAAAGTATTAAACACAGCCGCCTTCGCAAGGTCCACATCAGAGATACAAATTCTTCAGTGTAAATCATATTAGTCTCATGTTCTCAATCAATATTCCATCTTACATTCATTACCATAATATTTTGACACCCATTATGTCATTCTCTGTAACATTTAAAAAAAAAGTAATACGAGTATTTTGTTCTTATTTTGGCGTGTTCTAAGTTTTATTTATTTATTTATTACTAGCTGAACCCGACCACGCTTCGCTGTGGCTTTGTCTGATTTTAATTATTAGAGGAGTTAACAAAAATTGTCTAGCAACTGTACATTTTCCAAGAAGACACATTGCTTAATTGAATATCTGCTGTGACTATGCTGTAGTATAATTTTTTAAAAATTATTTATTTATTCAGACCTTAAAGGCTTTTACAATATCACGTTATTTCATGCGTTGCTATGCCATTTAATAAAGAAATTGTTTCTCCCTGAGTGTCCTTTCCCATTCGACCCGTTCCCCTTCCGCCTCCCCTTATTCTCCGGCATCCTCTTCCCCTCTCGAGTTCCCACTCAGTCACCTCCACCTTCCCTCTCCCCACTCCACTCCCCCCCCCCTTCCTCCGTCCCGCAAACCCTTCTCCCGAGTTCTCCTCCGCCCTCCCAGGTTCCCCTCCCCTTCCCAGGTTCCCCTCCCCCCTCTCGCCTTCACCTTCCACCTACCCCGCCTTCCCTCTTCCTTTTACCGCTCCCTCGTTCCGCCAACCCTCTTCCCGCGTTCCATATATTCAATCCCAGTACATTCAGTTTTTAAACAGCCCGTGTGCTACCTTTTACACTTTTATTCAAATTTCAATTTTTCATGTATATTAAATTTGGTATCTAACATAGGTACCTATTAAAAATATCTAAAATTCTTGATTCGATTCAAACTATTAGGGGAGTACTTACTTTAAAAAAAATTATCAACTTAAAGATTTAAAAAAATAGAATTTTATTTAACAATAATTTTTCTGCAAATTGTCATTCTCTAGAACTGTCATTCCGTTGTTTACAATGACAAATTATGAGTCAATTTAAAACGCATAAAATTATTCTTTTCCTTTGTAACTTCCAAATAAAAAGTATGTATAAATGCTCTTCTGCTAAAATGCAATGTTCTGTAAAACTTTTGAAACAATCCATCGATTACTTTTCGAGATTAGCGAACGCAAACATAAATAACCTAAATTTTTATAAATATAAATTTAAACGCCCGTACATAGGGCTATTACATACATAATACAAGTGTATCGAACATTTACACACATTATATATATAGAATAACATACAGTACATACATACGATGCATATTAGTACAGCAAATATTTATCATTTTACAAACATATCAGTTACATAAATAACTAATTATTTTTGCTTTGATGCAAGACGGTGATTTTGATTTGCGAAAGCCACGGCTAAAGCTAAATAATAGTAATATTTCGTAAGAAAATGGCATTAGAACGTGTAGTGGAAGGAGTGAAATTAACAGAAATCATTTTGACGGATAATTCTACTCTCAACCCCATTTTTATGAAAGACGAAGACAACAGTAGGCAAATAGAAGAATATGGCATAAATTAAAAAAAACTTTTCCTTTATTGTTATTTTCAATTTAATTTTCCTAATAATCCGAATGAAGCAATTATTCAAACGTCTGTTGACGTGCGTCCAAACAGAACACAATGAGCTGCCAACGCCGTAGTAATTTCGCAAACACCAATCACACAATTGATGTAGCAGCAATTTCACAGAGTCATTTAATTATTTAATTATGTGACAATAACAACGCAATTATTTTACCAATGGCCATGATTGATGCGGGGACATTCGGAAAATTCCGTTGCCATGAATTATTGTAGGTAGTTACCGTGTTTTATTGTCAAACGTACAAATTGTAACGTATTAACAACTGTTTTGACTGATATTGACAAACACTATATGTTAATCATTCTTCGATTTGCAAAACCAACACAAAATTTTCGCAATATCCCCATTAATATTATAAAGGTCAAAGTTTGTATGGATGTATGTTTGTTACTCTTGCACGCAAAATATACTGACAGGACTTTAAAAATTATTTCACTAATAGATAGTTACATTATTTGCGAGTAAGATTCTTCAAATGCAGTAACAATGTAAAAAAAACATTGTTCAATGCATTTTGCACTAGCCTATATACATGTGAAACATGGTGTCACTACCGGACCAGCTCAATAGAACGACTCCGGATCCAATATAATGATGCTTGCAGAATTGTATTTGGCTACAGAAGATACAGCAGCGCATCTTCAATGTTTACGGAGCTAGGACTACACGGATTCGCTGGTCTGATGAGACACCGGGTCACTGGAGCCAGGATGCGGCTAATGGCTTCCGATAACACAGTGGTGATCGCAGCCTTCTAGCACCAAGCGCCACTCCTGAGCGAGCGCTGGGCCCGAGCTCACTCCAGACCACGTCCTACATTATAATTGATTATCTATTTTATTTCTATTATCGCTTATGTTTTTTATTTATTTATTTATTTTATTTTTATTTATTTATTTATTCTTTTCTTTTCTATTTACTTTTTTTTTACTTTATCTGTTCTGTAAATATGTACAACTTTATGGGACGTATGGGATTGCACTATCCTCCCCACATCCTGGAATAAACATTATTATTATTATATAATATAGGCAGTATATATTGGTAAGCTCTGGCGTTATGAAATTATTTATTATACGTTTATTGTCCAGCTAAATGCGTAACTGCGTGGGTTTGATTGTTACTCTTTAATAAGTGGCACGCGAGCTGTTTGAAAAATGAATGTAACGTGTATGGAGGGGGGAGAAGGGGGAGTGTGGGATGGTTGGGAGGGGGGGAGTGGGAACCCCTCTAAGAACGAAGTCGGGGGCAAAAGCTAGTACTATTATATATGGCAGTGGACTTTTAATTTATTACAAAATGTGATCTTACATATTTAAAAGTTCCTACTTACAATATGATGTATTTTTCAAAATATCTGTAAATCGTAATTTAAAAACATTTTTTTCATTAATTGAATACCGCGCAAGGTCCTAACTGCTCTCAACCATCTCCCCAATTGGGGTACGTTACGAAGCTGAACGGAGTGGAGAGGGGAAGGAGATGAGGAGCAAGAAGGTGGCCCTCCAAGGGTACCTGGCTCTTCAGATCTGGTCACCAAATACGGCCAAAGCAAAGTTTAAATTCTAAATGGGCATTTCACGAGGCAGACCCTGAAAATTATCTACCACTCTGGAACGTGCCGAAAATACCCTAAATATTATTTTATTTTTCTATTGATAAATCGTGAAACAACACAAATAAATCAAATTAAATTTACTTGCGCACGCCGGGATTTGAACCGGAAACCTCCGGATTCGCAGCCAAGGCAGTAACCACGGAGGTAACGCAACTACCGCTTGCAATTAACCGCTAAATAATAATATATATACAGATCCTAAGAATAATACTTAAAAATATAAAGTGGATTCATAATAATATTCCGTTGACTGCTATTTTGCAGATTAACGGGACTCTAATGCATTTATTCTGTAATTTACAATTTTTATTATCGGCCGCTGTCTGTCAGAACTGTTATAGAAGTTTGAAAACATACACTAAACAAACGCATGTTTGGTCGTTATTTTGTACCTAAATCGTTTTTACGCCAACGAAATTAAAATACTGGAGAAATTAGTACCAATACGTAGAACAAGATTTTTAAAAAAATCTTTGCATGATAGCAAAGTCCCATTCAAAAGTTCCCTATAATCAACCTGGCTATTAATAAATCATTACCTCAAATTCTGTTAAGTCTTTCTCTATTAATTACCCTCTAGATTCTAGATTATCAAAATATTAGATAATTTTCAAATTTGAGTAATGATTTTAGGAATTAAATCAAAATATCACTGATATAATCAAAATATCCAGACAATTTTTGATACTGCCAAAATTTTAATTGATATTTTTTGCCGATTACTAAAATCACGCTCTTACAATTTTACAGTAAGCTAGGGAGTGGTGCGGAACACAGATTTAGTAGGAGATGCGTGTTTATCATATTCGCAATATGATAAATCAACCCGGCAATAAGTAAAAAACCTATGGGTGTAAAACCAACTAAAATAACGGATCACAAAAAAACAGCTGTTTGTGGTGCACGTCGTCAATATCATAAAAACATAAATATGCACAGCTGAATCTTTAACATACAAAATAATAAAATTTAAAAAAAACCGTAAAAAAAGGTTTTTTGGTAATATATTTTTGTTTTCAATTTTCGACCTGGTCGTGTCATATTATTTATCAGCAGCATCTAATCACATAAAACCACTTAAGATAACTCAGAATTGCATCATAAAGACCATACTAAAGGTCCCCATAAGGACGCCAACAACAGTTTGATGTTCCAAGCGCACAGAAAATCTATAGCAAAAACATTCTAGTACATCACCATAGAAATGATTCAGAGGCAGACACCTCACATGCTCATAAAACCAGAGCTAAACAAACAGACATACTTAATATACCAAAGTGTAACTCTTCATTTGGACAAAGAAGTTCTGAATTTTAGCAGTAAAGTTATATAACAAACTCCCACTTAGTATCAAACAAATTAAAACAAAAAATTGCTACATTAAGGACATTAAAGGTTGGCTGAAGGAACTATCGGAAAATGAACTTTCTAGTATACTTAAAATATCGTCATAGAAGTTTCTGGAAAACCTTACCCAAATCATGAAGTTAAACCATAGAAGTCGCTGAAAACTTATCCAAAGCATAGTCCCCCTTAGCTCATGATCTCCTAGTGAGGAGAATTACGAATATATTTTCTATTATATAGATATTACAGTACATTATATTACAGATTTTTATTTTTATTTATTTATTTATTTCTTTACATGGTACCTAGGTCTAATGTTTACAATTCAGTTTGTAACATCACTAGGTCAAGCCTGTGTTGAGGTTAACAACTCAGATTCTTACAGATTATGATTAATACCTGATAAGCTGAAGGCGATAGTACATTACAATGTTAACATGTAGGGTGACCATAATGTTGCGATGTGATTTTTAGAAATATTTTATTTTTATTTTAAAAGAATTAAGATGAGAAATATATATATATATATATATATATATATATATATATATATATATATATATATATATATATATAACTAATATATTATGTTATTAATTTGGAAGAGAAAGATGGTAAAACAGTTAAGACAAAATAATATGAATTTAATTTAGAATCGATAAATTAGAGAAAAACAATTTGCAATCCTCGGCTAACATAAATAATAAAAACAGTCTTTTTAAAAATGCTCAAGGAATTAGATGACTTTATATATTCTGGAAGGCTATTAAATATGAGTGGAGCTTGATAAAAATAATTTCTTTGACCAAAAGAAGATTTAGTTTGAATTGCCATAAAATTCAGACCAGAGCCAATTCTCGTAGTACGAATTTGCTGTGTTCTTTCTGCAATATTAATATTATTAAAAAATCTACAAAGCGTTTGTGTAGTATATAACTGTTTTACGTTCATTACATTACATTCCTTAAAAAGTAAATGAGTTGGATATTTAATTTTTTTCTTGAACATAACTTTAAGAATCATTTTTTGGGCAATATTAAGTGGTTCTATATAAGTCTTTGCGCAGGATCCCCAGCACACTATATTATAAGAAAGCAGAGACTGGATTATTGCAAAATAAACAGTTTTTAATTTTTCTTTGTCTAGTATATGTCTCAGTTCTTTAAAGATATAGGTAAGTCTCCTAGTATTATTTACTAACATATTAACATGATCATTCCATCTCAAGAATTTATCTATTTTTACACCAAGGTATTTGATGCTGACTACATTTTCTAAAGGGTTGCAGTTACATGTTTGAAAACAATTGTGAATAATCAAGTTGTGAGTTTCGGAAGGCTGACTTTTACTTGAAATGCTAAAAGTGATAAATTTGGTTTTTTGTGCATTCAAAGTTAATATATTATTGTTTAACCAACTATTTACCACTCTTAAATTACTTTTGTTGAAAGTTTCATTCCAAGTTTTACCCTCAAATATTAAGGCAGTGTCATCTGCAAAACTAACAATATTACCAGGAATATTCAGACTACATAAATCATTTATATAAATAAGAAACAATATTGGCCCAAGCACACTACCTTGCGGGACTCCAAAGGAGATTGATTTACCCTCGCTTAACATCTTATTTATTTCCACTTGTTGTGTTCTGTCACTAAGATAAGATCTGAACCAGCCCATTGCTGTATTATTAATGCCTAAAGATGATAATTTTTTAAGTAGCAATTCGTGGGAAACAGTGTCAAATGCTTTTGATAAATCCAAGAACACCGCTATGGCTTTGTTGCCATAGTCCAGCGCTCTTGTAACTTTGGTCAATACCTTTAAAACAGCATCACTCGTACCTTTATTTGCTCTGAAACCGAATTGATTGTCGGAGAGTAATTTGTATTTTTCTAAGAATGAAACTAATCTTGACTTGGCCAATCTTTCTATCAATTTTGAGAGAGTATTGAGCAAAGATATGGGTCTGTAATTGTTAACCTCTAGGTGATCCCCACCTTTGAAAAGAGGTACAACCTTAGCATTCTTACAATGAGTAGGAAATATGCCACTCTTAAAACTAAGGTTAACAATGTGAGATATGGGACCAGCCAATACAGAAACATGCTGCTTATACTTAAACCATCAATACCACAGGAAAAAGACACTTTTAATTCATTTATAACTTTTGAAACTTCATAAATGCTAGTAGTTTTAAATTCAAAGCTCTCTCCTGAAAATTGAGTACAAGGTATAAAATTGTTAACAAGACACATTTCGGTAGTTTTATTTTCACTGCACAATTGTTTTGCGAATCTAGGACCAATATCACTGAAGAAGCTATTTACGTGATTAGTGATTATATTTGGATTCTCTTCCATTGAGATGATATTGTTATTGTTTTTTAATTTTTTTATAGACACTTGCTCCTTTTGTATATTTACAGCCTCCTTTATAATCTTCCACTGTTGCTTGGTATTTCCATTGACGTTATCCAGTTTCTTTTTGTAATATGCTTGCTTTATATATTTTATAATTTTTGTACACCAGTTTCTATATCTTTTGTAATAATCCAGCAGTTGAATATTATTTGAATCTACTCGACATTTGTTGTGTAATTTGTCTCGGGTTCTGAGACATTTAATAATTCCATTATTTATCCAAGGTTTTAAATATTTCATGTTATGCTTTACACTTTGTACAGACGAACAACTTTCCACATGCATTTTTAAACATTTTATGAAATTTTCAGTAGCTAAATTAATATCTTGCGATGACAGTACTGACTGCCATGATTCTTTCTTTAATTTGACTTTCAAAAGATTGTTATCAATGACGGTTTTCAAGTTTTCATTATCTTTTGCTATTTTATTTAGTGTAAAGCTCATAAATCTCAGCAATATCACATCATGATCTGTTATGTCAGTAGTGAAGACTGCTCCCTGTGGTTCAAATTTAGATTTTACCATAATATGATCGATGCAGCTTGAAATAGTAGAAGAAACTCTGGTAGGTGAAATTATGATTGGCTTCAAGCCATGAAAAGCCAAAAGAGAGAGGTATTTTTGAGTTTTCATATCGCTCAAATCCAAAGTATTAATATTTATGTCGCCACATAAAATGATCTCCTTATTTTGTATAGATGTAGAGTCAAGCAGTGCACTCAGTGATTCAAGGAAATTATCTATATGAACCAGGGACGGAGATCTATAAACAGCTATTACACACAAGGTACTCGATATCTGCATTTTTAAGCAGTTTGCTCCAGGGAAAACAACTTCCTCAACAGTCACGGTAACATTTTGTTTTACATAGGCAACTACACCATCATTTTGCAAATAGTTATTATTTGTGTTGTAAACTGCGTAGCCGGGGATGTTAGGTATATTGGTAAAATTTTTCAGCCAAGCTTTTGTAAAAACAAGTACCTCAGGACGATGCTCAATACTATCCAGCATGGTTATGGTTTCATCAAAGTTTTTCTTTATACTTCTAACATTCAAACAAAGTAAAGAAAATTTGGAATGTTTTAAAAAGTTTTTGCAAGTTAAGGAATCTTCAATAGTTAAATTAGATTCTGTATTATCAATCCAGTCAATGTATTTTCCAAAATCGATATCCATTTTTTAATGATGAAAATATTTTTCGGTGCCTTTCACTATTAAACTTCTATTATAATCTATTGAGGTCATCTTCGTGTTTGATTTCCCTGATTTTCTTGCCTTCTTCTTCTTTCATTAGAATTGCTCCATTTTTGTACCAAATATATTTATATTTTAATTCTTTTCCCTTTGTTTTGGCTTTCCAAAGTAGTTCCTTGTAGTAAGGAGATAATGACTCTCCTAGGAATATCATGTTTTCACGATTAGAAATTACCTTCTTATTTGCTAATAATTTTAGTCTGGTTTCCGGGTTTCTCATTTTTAGGATAATTTTTTTTGGATGTCCTGGTCTTCTGTCATATTGTCTAATTGCCGAGGCAATATCCTCTGAATTTATTTTGATATTAGCACTTTCTATTAGTTTTAGAGCGGTTATTTTGGGATGTTCTTCAGTCTTTTCCTCAATGCCTGTAATTTCAATACAGTCATCAAGGTTTGACTGTTCTAAGTAAGCCACTCTGGTTTCCAGATTCTTAATATTTTTATTTTTAATTGCCAAATCATTTTTTTGACGTTCAACTTTTCCTTTAACCTCACTCATGGAGTCTAAGCGGGTAATGATATCGTCATATTTTTGACAAATAAATTCGGTTGTTTTTTGAAATTCTAACAATTTTTTGTCAATGTTTTCGAGAATTTGGGTTTTTATTTTCTCTAATTTTACATCTATGTAAGACGCAAATTTTGAAAAGCCATCTTCTTCTGTGCCAATGTCTTCAGGTAGTGTATTCATTTTGTTTTTGGATCTTGTGGTTGTGGATAAATTTTCTTGTTGTAGGGAGCCAGTTTTTTTGCTTGAACTCATGGTCACACTAGCAGTAGTTTGTATTGTATATTAGCAGAACTAGTACAATGCGTAAGTACTGACTGAACAGTAAAGTGAGCAAGCTGTATGGACAGTGTGAGAAAGATGGCGACGGTTTTGGCCAATCACAAGAGCTCCACCAACTGTCAAAATATATTTCAATTCCACTGTCACTATTTTCCGAAATTAATTATTCGAAATTCACTTGAATAATCTAATTGTAATGTACAAAATTTATATCACCATGAATGTAGTGGACACTTGGGTGAATCTCGCAGTGTTTCGGATTGTATTGTTTACTAATTATACACAATTATGCGATGTTTCTTACGAATCACTTTTACTGTGTGTTATTTAGTTTCGGTTTAGATTATAAGGTATGATAAATTAAATTATTACATGGTTATGTACCTATTACGTAAGTCCATAGAATGTCATTTGGTAATTACGCCTGAGATATGAACCGGTCTAGTAACTTAATTATTGAATGAATGAGTAATAAAAATAAAGAAAAAAGGGGTGGGGGGGGGGAGATAAGATAAAATCAAGATTTATATGCTCACTAATTGCAATTGACTGATTAAAGTTTAATGAAAAGTTAAGTGTAAGTAATTTTAAAACAATTATATCACGCCAAAAAAATTAATAAATTAGTTTTGTATGTTTGCAAGGAATCATGAAAAATGTCTAAGTGTAGTAATTTTTCATAGTGAGTATAAGTTATATTGCGCGAGTAATTGGTGAGTTACTCGCTGCATTAGTGTTATTGGATTCTATATGAAAAAGAGAAGTGTGCGTGGTACGCCTCATCGGGACATTTAAACCAATAGTGGATAGCAATTCAGGACTATCTATTTTATTATTTAGCAGGATATACAGAAACAGCGGATCTGATATTGTGCGTCTTTTTTTGTAAACTTAACATGTTATTTGTAGTTTTGTTGTATTGCTTGAATAAATATTTAGAGAATTTATTCTGTATATTTTCTACTATATCTATGTACACCTTATATCGAGGATTCCATACCGGGGACGCATACTCCAGTGGACTTCTGACCAATGAACAAAACAACATTTCAAGAGTCTTAGCACTTTTGAAAACTTTACATATTCTTAATAGGAAACCTAGCATCTTGTAGGATTTTGATATTATGTGTTCGATAAGCTTATCAAAAATTAATTTGTTGTCTAAACAAACACCTAGATCTTTACATGTAGACGTAGATTGTAAAGGTTTATTGTTCAAGTTGTAAGTATAGATGATTTTATTTTTATTTCTAGTAAATGTAATTGAGTGACACTTAAAAAATTTTAAGGACAGTAAATTTGATTCACAATACGCGCACAAATGATCAAGATCGCTTTGTAATTCTATACAATCAGATATGAAACATGTTAGGCATATATATATATATAGGCTTCCATGGAAGAGTGGTATTAACATATTTGAATATGAACATGTAAGCAAATTAATACATCATCTAAATGTACATTATATTTTATATGCTAAAAAATAATAAATAAAAAAAAAAAAAAAAAAAATAAAAAAAATATATATATATATGCCTAACATGTTTCACATAAAAAAATGTAAAAAAAATAATAAACATACAGTTACTAAATAGAACAATAAATAAATTTGTTTCTTTTAAGATAATACGAAGCGACGTGAGCTCCATCTATATCAAATTGTGAGTACTTATAACTGTCAATTGTGTGTCGCGGCTCGAACTCTGAGCAATAAGATTGTCTCCCGATATATTTGATTAATATAAATAAATTCATTGCTTTAAAGAACTGTTGTTATTCATAACCCTTCAGGTTATGGGCCCAGTAAGTGAAATATAAACAATTTCGTGAACAATTAGTGGGATTTGCAGTGTTATAAGCGAGAACAGTTTTTGCGTAAACAAAATTATAAAACGGCGCCATCTTGGTAGTGAGCATCGCTAAGGTGACGCGGACTTAGAAGTTACGTTCCGTATAGTTTACATCGTTGGAATGCAAATACGTTAAATTGTTTTGGAGTTGAAGAAACTTCGAAATGGCTGCTTCTATTAAAATTGATCAATTAACTGCAAATAACTATGACACCTGGAAGATACATATGCGTGCTATTCTAAAGAAAAATGATTTGTGGGAGTACGTATCGGGATCATTACCTAAACCGTCATCAATGGACCCTAAGTATGCAGAATGGATTAAATTGGACGGAAAGGCCGAATCGGATATATTATTGGCGGTCAGTCCGAGTGAGTTAGCTGCATTGGATGGCTTAGAAACTTCTAAAGCTATATGGGACAAGCTAAAGTCTATGTATCAGTCGAGTGGACCCGCAAGGAAGGCCTCTTTGTTGAAAAAATTGGTTTTGACTCGTATGCAGGAAGAAAGTGACTTACGTAAACAAATAGCGGATTTCTTTGACGTTGTCAAAAAACTCAAAGAAATCAGATTGATCGTTATTGATGAACTTTTAGCCATATTATTGCTGTATAGTTTGCCGGATTCTTTCGACATGTTCAGAACGGCAATCGAATCTCGTGATGATTTGCCATCAACGGAAACGCTTAAGATCAAAATTATCGAAGATTTTGAGGGTCGCCAATCTAAAATTGTTGACCAAGGGGCTATGTTTGTCAAACGTTTCAATAAAAATGCCTTTCAGAAGAAGAATCATGACCACCGCGATAATAAGAATTACATTGAGTGTTACCGGTGTGGTCGTCGTGGGCATTTAGCAAAAGAGTGTAAGGTCAAAAATATCAGTGGCAATAAGTATAAACAGAGTGCACAACAGTTAGAACGCAATAGCAATAATGAGCAGAAGACAACAATGTTATTAAGCACCACCGAAGAGGTGATGTTGGGTGAGCAAATTAATCCTATTTGGTGTATTGACAGCGGGTGCACTAGTCATATGTGCAACCAAAAGCAAGTGATTAAGAATTTCACACAGATAAACTCTGAGCTTAATTTAGCAACTAATAGTGAAAAAACACAAATTACGGGTACGGGTAAAGTCAGTATCTCAGTGGAAACGGGCAGTGAAGAACGCCAAATAGATATAGAAAAAGTGTTCTATGTAACGGATCTACGTACTAATCTATTATCAGTGTCAAAAATGACGGATTATGGGTTTGAAGTTCGATTCAGAAAAAATGACGCAATCGTGATTGATAAAATTGACAAAATTCACATGCGTGCTGACCGTGTTGGTAATTTGTATAATGTTCGGATGAGCGAAAATGCTGTCAATATAGCTGCGACCCCAGAGACACTTATAGATATGTGGCACCAGCGTCTCGGACACCTTAATGAGCGTGATTTGAAAGCCATGGCAAAGAGTGGCTTAGTACATGGGCTAAACATCAAAGACAGTGAAAAATTGTCTCAGTGTGAGATTTGTATAAGAGAGAAGCAGACATGCACGCCTTTTTCTAAAGGATGTGAAGATCGCACAAGCGAGTTACTAGAAATAGTGCATTCGGACGTGTGTAGTCCGATGAGACATGAGTCTTATGCCGGTAAGAAGTACTTCGTTACTTTTGTTACTTTTATCGATGACAAGTCTAGATGGTGCGAAGTCTACATTATAGCTAACAAAAGCGACGTGTTAAGCGTGTTCAAATCGTACAAGGCTTTTGCAGAGAATTTGACAGGGAAGAAAATAAAATATCTTCAGTCAGATAATGGGCGAGAATACATCAACAATACATTCGACGAGTACTTAAAAAAAGAAGGAATTAGAAGAAGATTAACAGCGCCTTATACGCCTCAACAAAATGGGATTGCAGAGAGGAAAAACCGTACTCTGGTCGAGATGGCGCTTTGTATGATGCGACAAGCAGGAAGCCCTCCTTCTTTTTGGGCGGAAGCAGTGAATACTGCTAATTATGTGTGAAATAGGTGCCCAACTACAGCTTTAAGTGGCAATATACCATATACACTATGGAATGGGAAGAAGCCTACAGTAATCTACATGCACGTGTTTGGATCTAAAGCATATTATAAAGATAAAGGACCTCAAAAAGGCAAGTTTGATTCAAGGTCACAGTTAGGAGTTTTTGTGGGCTATGATACTCAATCTAAAGCTTATAGAATACATGACCCTAAGACGAGAAAAATCGTTGTAACTCGAGATGTAAAATTCATAAATGAAACGGCATTCAAGGATGAGTACAAAGAAATACTTGATGAAGAAGAAGATACTGACCATGAACAAATAAATATAGAATTAAATGATCCAACCACAAATGATGAAATGAGAGAAAACAGTAGAACGCCTGTAATAGAAGCAGGTGAAAGTAGAGAAACTGGTCTATTACAAAGAAAAAGAAAATCAACAGTCTCATGGGAACGATTAATAGGACCATTAAAAAGAGGACGAGGAAGACCACGTATAATTCGTTCCGGTTCAGTGGGAAGACCGCGAAAGGAGCACAATTTAGTAAGAGATAATACTGAAAGTGAAAATGAATCAGATACTGAAGAGACTAATGTGCACATGATAGCTGGGATAACTATTGTAGAACCGATTACATGGCACGAAATAGAAAAGAGTAATGATGTTGATGCATGGAAAGGAGCCATGGAGGACGAGTATTTAGCAAAAATAAAGAATAAGACATGGGAAATAGTTACAAGGCCAAAACAACGAAAAGTGATCGGAAATCGATTTGTATTTAGCACTAAAACTACTGGGAAGAAAGTACGTCTCGTCGCAAAAGGTTGTTCGCAACGGCCAGGGGAGGATTTCCATGAGACATCGTCTCCGGTCGTGAGATCTTTATCAATAAGACTGATAGCTGCTGTATCAACCGAGTTAGGATTAAATATCCATCAAATGGATGTAGTAACTGCATACCTGAATGGTACACTTGATGAAGAGGTTTACATGGAAGTGCCGGATCACCTAAGCGATGTTTTGAATAGATTACTCGCAAACCAAAAGATTGGTTCCCAAAGAAAAGTTATTAAAGATAAGAATCTAATTGAAACAGCTAAACGCTGGGACAAAGCATTGCGTGAATGTAGTGATAGTGTGTGTGTTTTAAAGAAATCTCTGTATGGTTTGCGTCAGTCAGGGTTACAGTGGTATAAAGAATTAGTGAGAACGCTGATGAAAATAGGTTTTGAAGCGTTAGCACAAGATCCGTGTGTATTCATAGCACAGAAAGGTGAGCGGCTGATGTTAATTGCTATTTATGTTGATGACATTATTTTGGCAGGAAATGATGATGTATGGATGACAAATATAAAGAAACAGTTATCAAGTGAGTTTGAAATGAAAGATTTAGGAAAGATAAGTAATTGTTTGGGTATTGAATTTAGTCGTGATGATGAAAACAGAGTGTTTCTTAATCAAAGGGTTTATATAGAGAACGTGTTAGAACGATTCCATATGAGTGAGTGTAAACCTGCAGTGACGCCTCTAGATGTTAATGTGAAATTAGAAAAACCGGTAAGTGTGAATGAGGACATAATGAAACAGTACCCATACCAAAGCTTGATAGGAGCGTTACTTTATCTGGCTGTATCGACTAGACCAGACATAGCGTTTGCCGTAAATTATTTAAGCCAATTTAATAGTAATTATAGTGTTGAGCACTGCAAGGCGGCTAAACGTATCATGAGATATTTAAAAGGTACATCTGACTACGGTTTAGTTTATGAAAGAACTGGGCTGCCTTTGTTTGGTGTGGTCGATGCAGACTGGGGAGCAAATGCCATAGATCGTAGATCATATTCTGGATTTGCATTTATTTTAGCCGGTGCCCCGATCAGTTGGGAGGCACGTAAGCAACGGAGTGTTGCGCTATCGAGTACGGAAGCCGAATACATGGCACTATCCGAAGCTTCAAAGGAAGCCATGTATTTGCGTGATGTTTTGGGTAACGTTGGTATTGAAAGTGAGTGTGTGACGTTATTCAACGATAATCAGGGTGCCATAAAACTTGCTCAGAGTAGAAACTTTCATCCTCGCACAAAACATATAGCAGTGAGACACCACTTTATTCGAGATATATGCGAACAAGGTGTAATTGATTTAAAATACTTATGTACTGATGAGATGCCTGCTGATGTTTTGACGAAAGGTTTGAGTGGATCAAAACATCATGATTGTCTGCGTAACCTAGGTATGATGGATGAGAGTATGTATGAATAGGAATAGGAATACTCGCTCACGACTTCGAGGGGAGGTGTTAAGATAATACGAAGCGACGTGAGCTCCATCTATATCAAATTGTGAGTACTTATAACTGTCAATTGTGTGTCGCGGCTCGAACTCTGAGCAATAAGATTGTCTCCCGATATATTTGATTAATATAAATAAATTCATTGCTTTAAAGAACTGTTGTTATTCATAACCCTTCAGTTTCAGTTTCTAGGTTCTATAAAATAATTTCAGTATATTTATAATGGCAATAATTTTATTTCACAAGAATAAAAGTGGAATGAATTCTCTGCAATTTGAAGGTGTGATTTCTCTCGAAGTTTCTTCACTATGGGTTTTTTATGTTGTTTTCACTTCGCAATAAGGTCGTTTCTAAATGAATATTGCTACGCGTGTTATATGCGATATTTACCGTCCACAAGGAGAGCTTGTCACACAGTTACTTGCGAATAATAATGTCATAGAGGAACAAGCGGGGAGAGGGGGAAGGGAACAAATTATTGCCATAGAACAAAAATGTTTTTTTCCCAAATAAACGCAAAAATAATTCGCTGAGCGCAGCCTATCATAATTGGCGCTAACCCTCTTTTTTATTTTATTTTTTATTTGAGAGGATTGATCCTTCCTCTCCAGGGACTGACTAAAATGAGTGAACACCTAGCCAAATCCTAGGTATTAGCGGTTATTACCTATTGGATGGTACCGACATTTAAATCGTTTTTTAAGAAAATGTCCTGAAATATTAAAAAAAATGCATCTGTGCGCTTGTGTGTACGTGAATGTCACCAAAAGTTGGTAGAATGCATTGTCAACTGGTTTATCTGCCAAGTTTCAAACGAGAAATGGGTTGATTTCCACTTCGAGACTTTTATATATTTATTTATTTATTTAACGCCCAAAGGACTTTTATATGTTTGGTAGTGCAATTAATTCATGACAGATGATTTTTAAACATATACAGAAATAATAAAAATAAAATTAGATAAAAAAGCACACAAAGTCATAAAAATACAAAAATACAGCGATTTCATAGGTTTACAGAAAAACAGATATGCTTCGGAATAAAACTGACATAGAAATAATAAAAATAAAATTAGATAAAAAGGCACGCAAGTTATAAAAATACAAAAATACAGCAATTTCATAGGTTTACAAAATACAGATATGTTTAGGAATAGTTTTGGAATAAATTTTTTACAAGATCAACAAAATTCGCCAAGTTTATGTTAAATATGTCAATATCACCAAGTACTGATTTCCCATAGTGTGAAATCGTTGTATCGGAGAGTGGGCAATGTAGTTCCGCTTATGAATGCTACAGTAGAATACTGTATTATGTCGTGTAGTTACTATCGGTATTTGTAAGTTTATGAGTTGCAGGAGTTCGCAACAGTCAAAATTAGAGTTAATTAATTTCAATAAAAATGTTAAGTCGTTTATTTTACGTCTGTCTTCTAGTGTGTGTATTTTTAGAGTATTTAATAATAAGTTATATTATAAGTCTTCTAGTGGGATATTTAATTTAAAATTTATGAAACGCATAATTTTTTTTTGTATTCGCTCAATGTTAGTAATGTGAATTTTGTAAGATGGAGACCAAACTACCGAATTATATTCCATTAGGCTTCTAACTGAATTCATTCATTCACGAAAACAAAATCGAAATTAAAATAGAATTATAAAAAGTCATAATTTCGAACAGTGAACAGATATTTTGTCAGGGGTTTTTCCAAGCTAGCTGAGTAACCGCTAAGTCGAAAATCGGCTCTATTGAATTTATCGATTTGGATGTATTTTACTTGACTTAATGATCGCTTAATTTTGATTGGTAAAAGTCAAGCACAGAAATAACAGATCCGAATGAATCTTTTCACTACAAAAGCGTGATTTCTGAACACAATATCTGCGCTGCGCTTAGATTCCTCCAACCCTCTATAGCTGATGACGTGGCTAATCCGGCATGTAGATTCTACAGGCTCATCACTTTAGGGGCATGATCGAATTTTCCTCTGTACGTAATTCCGAAACCGCCCCCGAGAATCCCCAATAAAGTGTAACCACCCTTTCAGCCAATATTGGGCAAACAGGCTTAAATACAGAATGCCGATGCATGATTTTTTAATTGATAAAAAGCATGGCCCGGCCTTGTATGGCCAGCATTAATTTTGTCCCTGCAATTAGGCCCGTATTGTTTGCCCGCCGCTGTTATCAGACCATTTGATGTGGTCATTTCTAATTGATCTACTATACAAGCGACAAATGGGTTCGCTTATTGATTTACAAAGTGCTAGGTGAGCATTACATTGTTTAAATATATATTATATTATTATAATCCACGATACGCCTGCACAGGATGCGTGCATTTTCTATTATTTTGTCATATTTGTTCAACAGCTTGGTTCTGGAAAAAATGTTTTGTCTCTTCAGGATTTTATTTATCTAATGATCCGCATATCTGATACCACAATGATTCCGCAAATCTGCTTATCGTGGATCATTGATAAATCGTTTTCAAATACTGAAATCTTTGCTCTGGATTGTGCATTCCCAGGTTATCCTATCCTATCCTATTAATATCATAAAGGTGAAAGTTTGTATGGATGTATGGATTAATGGATGTAAGTTTGTTACTCTTTCACGCAAAAAATGCTGAATGGATTTTAAAAATTCTTTCACTAATAGAAAGCTACATTTTTTGCGAGTAATATAGGCTGTATAATATTAGTAATCTCTGGCGTTATGTAATTACAGAATTCATTAAAACGTCCCAAGTACACAAACACTTTACATGACATCACGATAACATACATTTAAACACCATCCACACTAACTATGGTAAACAATCCATTGGTTACGAAGGGGGAAAATTATATAACTGCATCCCAAACGACATAAACAAAGTAATGACATAGAACAGCGCTGTATTGTTATATTTAGTTTAGTTTAATGTGTTTAATTATTTCTAGTTAAATAAGTGAAAATGTATTTTTCTTTTTACTAGAATAAAAATAAATAAATGAAAATTACTTACGTATAAAGGTCTATGCCCACTACACCGTTCCATACCATGACCGTACTATGAACGTATCAGACATGAAATAAACACGCTACGCCCTACTATGCCCACTAGAACGTGCTAACACCGTATTATACCCGTACGTAACGGGTATAGTGACCGTATGATAAACGTACACACCGCGGTTAGTGTCCGTACCATCCCCGTTCAAATGTCTGTCTACCGCTGACGCACGTCTCACAGAACTGAACACAAATTACGAACTGACGGAGTGGCAACGCGGTTAGAACGGGGATCATCCGCGTATGATCCCCGTTCTAACACCGTCGCGTGCCATGCATAGAGCGGACCGGCACCTGCAATATATTGTTATTGAGAATTCGCCGTCAGTCCGGTCATGGTACGTGACGGTGTTGGTCGGTGACGCGACGGGGTAGTGGGCAGCGTTTCATACTGATCGATACAAAGAATATTTTTTTGCATGCGCCGCTACGGTTACGGTCATGGTATGGAACGGTGTAGTGGGCATAGACCTTAATACGTTTATTGTCCAGACGAAAAGCAAAGCGTTGCTTGGTAACTATAAGTAGTTATTTGACGTGCGCTGTCATTTTGTTATTTGTTTATGTTGCTATGGAGATCCCTGTAATAGTTAAAATTATACTAAAATATTATAATTGCGAAACTGCGTGTGTTTGATTGTTACGCTTTAATAGGTGACCCCCTTATACTATGCGAGCGAAGCCGGGGGAAAAGCTAGTAGACAATAATTGTAAGAGAACCCTCTCCATTTCAAAATTAAATAACAGAAATCGCTAAAAAGCATTAACAACGTTTACATATTTTTTTGAAAAATCCACACAAAAAACCTTCAACGTTTTGAAAGAAAATCACTAAAATCGGTAAAGTTATAGCAATATCACAAAAAGACTTGACTTTAATTTTCGAGGACGCTACAAAGGGTTTTGTTTACGAAATCACTGTAATATTTGAACAAGATCCAATATTTGAAATGCAAAGGCCAATCTTGGATATGAAACACCAACGGTAATGTTCTATGCTACAGACAGAGGTAGAACATGTGATAAGGAAAGTGAAGCTGTGGGTATCCGAGGATCGGAAGTGCCAATTAGCCTTTAAAAGGTTCTGATCTGAAATATACTGATGGTTCGATGAAAGCTTGAGTAGGAAAATCGATAAAAGTTAACGTTGTCCATCACTATTGAACGCAAACTACGTCTACGTACATGTTAAAGAATTTTAGCGTTTAGAAGCCAGCGTTAAGCTTTTGCAAGTTTACTTTATAATTCTTTTGATTTAAAAAAATTTGAAATCTCGATCTTACGTTATTGTTTCTTTGATGAAAAAGTGCTGCATTATTACGTTCATATTTAAGGCTCTGCAACCGAGCCCGAAAAGAAGAAGATGGAGAGATACGAAATTACGAATGTTAGAGGAGAGCGCTAACATTTACAGCGACAAAATCGATGCGAAAATTGCGAAAATGTTTAATAAAACACGACTCGTTTAAAATAGAGCAAAAATCTCGCGGGCATTATCTAAAACAGCATTTAAAAATACACTGTGAATTTTTTCATACATATAACTTGTAAAATAACTGAAACAAACGTGTTAATAATAATTTTTGGAGCATACTTTGCGATTTTTTCTATCGAGGGAATTTTACATAATTTGCGTTTCGGCGCGGGCAAAGTCTAGATATTATCTTCAAGAATAACATATATTTTTTTAAGAGCTTTAAAACGTACCGTGTTTAAGGGAAATATGCAATAAATCGGTACAAATCCGGGTTGCGGGCCCTTAAGTTGTGCGGAAGTAAAACATGGATAATCTGGACTTATCTACGCTATAAAACCAGCTCATATTTATCAGCAGTTGTAAAATAACAGATACCTTCACCATATTTGACAAGGAGACAGGAGGTCATGATGTCATAATGTAAGTTTTCCGATTCCTAATTACAGTGCACGTATATTACTTCATTCCATCGTACATCGGGATAATGGACCTGAAAAACTAGGGTATGCAGAGATGGTTATTTTGATTTTTGGTGGGGGGTTGGTGGGCGGGTTCTAAAAGGACGGGTGGAATGGGGAGGGAGGTGTAAAGGGCGGTAAACCCTAATGCAAATGTTATTATTGTTCACTGTCATCCCGCCAATAGAGCTTAGAGTACAGAGCACAGCCATCCAGGGTCCCTAATCAGACAGATTGTTAGATCATAATGCCCAACATTCAGTCGACTGGCCTACATAATTGCGTAAAGCAATCAAATTAACGGGTTTCGCTTCATAACACTAAACTACCCGTTAAAATATTAATATTCTGATATAAACATTAGGCCTGCCGTGCAGTGTTGTAAAATTGTTTTGACTGAGATATTAGCACATGTACGAGTATTGTGTTATGCTGGGGGAGAGTTTGAAATAGTATAATCACGTTAATGTTAAACCAGTTGATCTGAGCAGAATTTAGAATTACCTTTACAATTTTAGTTATTTTTTAAATATTCCGTATTATGATTTTATAACTTGAGGGCGTTTAACCAGCCAGCGGTCGAAAATCCACATTTCGTCGAAAGATGTTCTTACGATCG
The DNA here is from genome assembly GCA_917880885.1 of Limnephilus marmoratus. NCBI lineage: Eukaryota > Metazoa > Arthropoda > Insecta > Trichoptera > Limnephilidae > Limnephilus > Limnephilus marmoratus. The sequence goes on from OU862910.1 coordinate 32,182,000, forward strand.
TACAGGGCGGTTCCAATGAGAAAGATTAATTATTCTCCGTACCAGCTTTTTAAAATTATAACTCAATATCGTATTCATTTCATTCCAAATTTTCTTTAATTTATACCCAAGGGCGGATCCAGAGGGGGGTCATGGGGGATCATGACCCCCCTGGGCTAGGTCCAGGACCTAGGTGGACCACTAATTAAAATGTTAAACAACATTCTTATAAATACTAACCAGGAATTATTAGATTCCTGGTCAAATAAAATTATTCACGCAAAACACTTCAATTATCTCAACCAAACGTATGTTGACAAACTTTCGTCAAACAAATGGTTGAGTATTGGAGAGTTGAGCGCAGAAATAGAAGGATTTATGCTTGCAATTCAAGATAGAGTCATTAATACTAAAAATTATAGAAAGCATATAATCAAAGATATAAATCAAATTGATGATTTATGTAGAAAATGTTTGGCTTTTCCCGAAACTATAGAACATATTATATCGGGATGTTCTATATTAGCGCCTTCCGAGTATACATTTAGGCACAATCAGGTTTTAAAAATAATTCACCAAAGTTTGGTAATTAAACATAACTTGATTGATTGCCGTAATGTAGTACCTTATTATGAATATGAACCAAATTCATTTATAGAAAATGAATTTTTTAAAATATATTATGATAAAACTATACTAACAGACAGAACAATTAGTCATAATAGACTTGATATAGTTTTACATGACAAAATTAAAAAAATAACTTATATCATTGATGTAGCTATTCCAAATTCCTGTAATATTCAAAAAACTGTTTCTGAAAAAATTAGAAAATACACAGATTTAGGAAATGAGATTAAAAGAATTTGGCATTCTCGGACTATAAAAATATTACCATTTGTTATTTCGGCCACTGGCATAATACCTAGGAATCTTATTCAAAATTTAAGCATATTAGATTTGTCAAAGAATTTGTATATAAAACGTGGATTCACTAGATGATCAATTGGGGAAGTGTATGAAAGGGTTTAGTTTTTCCTTCTTTTTTTTTTTTTTTTTTTTTTGGGGGAAAATTTAACCCGGACATTTAAATCTGGTGCGTAAAAATGTTTTTATATATTTATTGTCATTTTAAAGTAGAGTACTTACGTTTATAAATAAATTTACTACTTATGACTTGAATTTATTATTATCAAAATTAAATTACTTCTTATGACTTGACCACGACTACGTGACCCCCCCCCCCCCCCCCCCTTGGCGCCAAAGCTGGATCCGCCCTTTTTTATACCTACATACATCCAAAAATGCTGAAAGGCGTTATGATAATACTATTAAAATTATGTCTTTTTTGTAATTATTTTTTGATCATAACTATTTATCATTTTTCAATAATGTCTAAGCAAAATAAGAATGTAAAAAAATCTGAAATATATTAGTTTGTAAGTGCGCAAATAAAAACACAAACGAACCAGTTTTCAAGAAACACATGTACGTATATACTTTTAACGATTTTATTAAAACTAAAATTAAAATTCTAAAACATGCGTTTACCAGATAATGTATTGATTTATTTTACTGCATGATTATATGATTTGAAATGGGTGTTGTATAATACAAAATCTTTTTTGAAAATTTAACTAAAAAAGTGCATTTTTTTCTTAAAATTTAAAACATGCGTTTACTAGATAAAAAAACAATCTTTCGAAATCACTTTATAATTTTTTGTGGAAAAGAGTAAATACGTCTAAAATCTGATTTAAAAATGACATATTTCTGGTTTTCTCTGGTAACCCTCTTAACGATTTTTCTATCATTGTTTTTGCAAGTAATGAATGCAGGAAACACGTTTACACGAAGTGTTGAATCTTTTTAATATTATTAAAATAGAACAGTGATTGGAATCAAAATGTCAAGGACATAGAATAATTTTTTATTAATTGGAAAATAATATTTCTTCGTCTGGAGGGAATCACTTGTACCTGCAAACTTTCTTCGATGGCGCTACAGCCCATATCGAGCTCTGGCCTCCTGCAACAGTCGCCTCCAACTCCTCCTGTCCTCAGCGGCTGACTTCCAATTTGGTACCTGGAGAAGCTGTGCTGCATCCCCTCTTACTTCGTCTTCCCACCTCAGTCTGGGTCTTCCCACTTTTCTCTTTCCACCTGGGTGTCCAGTCAAAATTCTTTTTGGGACGCGTGTATCCGGCATTCTCTGTACATGCCCAGCCCATCTCAGCCTGACGAGTCTCATATGTGTTGAGATGCTAGGTGCCTTATATATATCATACAATTCTGTATTGTGCCGGATGCGCCACTGTTCACCCTCTTTCACGGGTCCACATATTCTTCTCAGCACTTTTCTTTCAAAAGTATCCAGCATTTCAGCCATCTTTACCGTCAGTGTCAGCGCCTTACATCCATATGCCAATACAGTTCTAACAATGGTCTTATATATGGTTATTTTGGTTTTTCTGTGGACACTACGTGACTTAAACACTGGCAGCAAAGAGAAGTATGTTTTTTTGGCTGCTGTGATTCTCCTTCTGATTTCTGCTGGATCCTCATTATTCTCTGTCAGACTGGAGCCCAGGTAGGCAAATTGGTCGACCACTTCGTATAAGTAGTTGTCTTTGAATTGTGCACTACTTCTTCTTCTGTGTGAAGGGTTCCTGCTCTGTATCATCATTTTCGTTGTGTTGACATTAACCTGCAGTCCTACTTCCCGTGCCGCTGTTTCTAAAGGATCGAAGACCTCCTTAATGGCTGAAATTGATCTTTCGACAATGTTAATGTCATCCGCATATCCGACAACTTGACTGCTCTTGAAACAAATATTGGAGCCAGTGTCTATTAGCGTTTTTCTTATTACATGTTCGAGCACAATGTTGAAGAGAGTGGGAGCCAGACCATCCCCCTGTTTTAGTCACCTGCAAACTTTATTTGAATTAAATTATTAAAGAAAATGTTCTCTCGGAAACTCCTTGGTACCACTTATTATTAATAATGAGGATATTTTTCCATACGAGATGTGTGCATCTGATTGTCATAACATCCCGAAAATAGAACTATATTTAATTATGTTAGACAATGTATAATTTAGATTAAAAAACCTTTTAGGCAATTAAAATATCCAATTGGTTTTGTTTATTATCTTCAATTAATCACTTACAATGAACCACCTGCATCTGTTGCATTGCGATCATTATTTTACACTAGCTGGTTCCCGGCATGCGTTGCTATGCCACTTAATAAAGAAATTGTTTCTCCTGCGTGTCCTTTACCGTTCGTCTTTACCCGTCCCCCTTTCTCTCTCGCATCCTCTTCCCCTCACGCGTTCCCACTCGGCCTTCTCTCTCCCCATTCCAATCTCCCGCTTCTCCCACCCCACGATACCCCCTCTCGAGTTCCCCTCCCCCCTCCCAAGTTCCCCTCGCACATTCCATTCATTCAGTCCCGGTACATTCCGTTTTCAAACAGCTCGCGTGCCACCTATTGCAATTTTTTTAATGCAAATTTCATTATGCCAGAGCTCACCGCTATTTTATGCAAACCTTGTCCTGACAATAACGAACACACAAAAAAAAGAAATATCCAATTTGGTGCAGTAGTTCGGAAGTTATGCCATTTCGGCGATTCATTTTTATTTATGAAGATAGATAGAAGATAGATAGATTTATAAAATCATCATTATTATTAATTCATCAACTTAATCGAATTTTTTCCCAACGCTTAAAAGTTTTTCCACATTTTATCCTGAGGGTTAAATCGGTTCAGCTCAGTATTTTTAACCATTGCTTAACTTGTTGAGCGGTGAGAAAGTCTTTTGCACTCAAATACAAATTGTGACTTTAAGTGTTGAAACGTGCTATCATAAAACATTCATTGATAAGCTCTCTCGATTCTGATTCTCCTTCAATTCACTCCGTCCCTTATTTCTCTTCCCCTAACCCGTTTCCGTTAAGACTCCCCCTACCACCACTCAGCCGGCTGAAGGCAAATGGAAATTATTTAAATATTGAAAGTTTTTTCTTTGAATAAGATTTCAGGGTTAATTAACCTGAGATTAAATACTGTCAACGATTTGAAAGATTTTGAAAAGGTTCTTAATTGAAAGATTACTTTTGATTTTACACCGACTAAATCAATGAGAGATTTTAACCCTTTTTCATCCAAATTAATTCCGACAGATATAAAAAATAAATAACATATGATTATGTGTACTTGAAATATTAGATTTTTTTTAACTGAAATATTTAAAAATACATGTTACCAATTCCCATTTGTAAAAAAACTTTGGGTCAACAAAACTAAAAATACTTAGGAACAAATTTCTTTAATAAATTACCAGAAAATATAAGACCCCTTCAGGACAGTTTCAAAAATTTTAAAACACAATTAAAAAAATATACTGAAAACCTTAACTAAAAAAAAATAAATAATAAATAAAAATTTAAAAAAATGTACACATATATACACATAAGTTTCTCTTATTCTATATAAACTAAATTTCAAAAAAATAAAATCAAAATAACCTAACAAATAATACTTCCTCCCGTATACACAAGCATCTTCTTATTATGGGAGAATATTTTTAAAAAATATGTATATTTGTATTTAATAATTGTATTAAGTTTTATTTTTTATATACTTTCATTATATTTATGTATCTATTGTATGTACTGTACCAAAAAATAAAAAATTTTCAATAAAAAAAAAAAAAAAAAATTTAAAACGACAGTGGTTCTGAGAGGTAAATGATGTATTACTGTAAAAATGGACAATGTTTTACAAAGAATATTAAAAAAAATACATCAATTAAAGACACTATCAGGTGTACTTATCACTTGAAAGTATTATTGATGTGTTCTTCTCATCAAAATACGTATAACACATAATAAATATATATGTTATCAGATAAAATAGTCAAAAAGTATAACCTCAAAGACCAGTGTCATTTTGAAATGACACGATGCTTTAGTATGTTAAAAACAAAATTTTATTAATGTTTTTGTTATATTTTCATTGTAATATGAAAGAATGCCTACGTTTTACTGTAAATAAAAACGGAAAAATATATGAAGAAAGCATAAATACCTTGTCAATTTTAATACTGCAATTCCTTCGGATAATTGCTTTTCAAAAGGTGTGATCAACGATTCTGTTTACGATATGATGTGTGAAGGATTCACTAAATTATTTGTGAAAAACCGCAAATAAATTAATTCAGTAGTTACTTAGTAAAAAAATTTCAAATTTCATGTCATTTTGAAATGACTCAGGTTGAGAAAGGGTTAAGACATCCAGACAAAATAAGCAAAAGACATCTAGATGTGCCTACCTCCGTGGCACTGCGGTAATCTTCTTCATTTTGAAGCCGTAGCTTGCGGGTTCGAAACGAAATAAAATGCTTTATTGTAAATTAAATTATTACTCTGAACAAAATATATTTATGGAAAAGATGTGTATAATTATTATATAGTTTTTGCCATAGTCTTTATCATCCGAAACGATTAAATTCTACATTTTTTAAAATTACAACATGGTTATGTGGAAAATTGAAGAAAAACTTAAATAATTTTTTCTTGTTCTCTACTTATTTTGAAACAGCGACAAGGTGACGTAAGTCCAATAATATCGTCGTTTTATCAATTGATGTAAAAATAAACAAAACTAACATATCGAAATTATTGCCAAAAGCGCTTTTTTCAATCTAAATCTTCAAAATGTTTCTGTTAATATTTGTTTATCAATATCTATGATGAATTACAAACATTTACAAAAATACGAACACAAAAGCTCCGAAAGCGATAAAATACGCATCACTTTGAATTGAATGAAAATCCCTCCGTACAAGCACAAACGTGAACGCGGTATGCGTTACGTGCACGTTTATATATAATAAACGTTAATGTTAAAGGCGTGTTCGTTTCTATTTCGCTGAGATACCTTTTCGTGGTACTGTACTGTTTGCAGATACACACAGCATTTTACCCCACTCGGTATCCGGCGTGTACACATTTGATAACAGGTAGATACTCCAGGTAGATACTTCTGGCAGATATGTACCCCTGGTACACCTCGAAGCGCGGCTTTTCAATGGGGTATAAACTTCCCGATCTTCGGGATTTGAACTCGGATCATGGAACGTGTATTTAAATTAATCGGTGCTCCCCTAAATACCTGCCGCAAGGAAAATAGGTGAATTTAGTTCGGTCGGGTAACTTGTACGGCGGTGAATTAATTACTACTTTGTTTAGTGGTTGATATTATGTACACTTGGCATTTATTTAAACAGCAAGCCTGAACTGACATAAAAAATGTTTTAAGGAAAACATGGTAATGCTATTAACCTCCTGGCGATCGCGTCTTTCGGAAAACCGCTGGTAGTCGCGAATCGGTGTTCACGCAACATCAGAACTTCAATTGGACGTAATTTTTGTTGGAATATTTAAAATTTTCGTCTTGTAAATTATGAAATTCAATAAAATAACTTCACCCAAACACTTTAAATCCAAAATTTTATTAACGAACCCTTAAAATAATCTTCAAATATTCTTGATAATATTAACTTACGTTGCATTCGCTATAAAACAATATATAACAATAGGAATAACTAAAAAATAGCAAGGAGACTGAATTTTGTGATAATTTCTGATTAATCGCTATTTTTTTTTTTTAATGCCGGCAACCCGGGCGTTTATTGTAATGATAAAATCTTATACAAACAAGTTAGTAGCCCGCCTCACTAGACTAAGTCTGTTCCGAGGCGGGTACATGTATATATATTAAGGTGGTCCAAAAATTTTTTTTTATTATTTGTCATTTGGCCACCCCGCGAATTTGTTACACGTATTCATAGATATAACATAGTAAAATTTCAGCGAGATAGCTCAAGTAGAAAGGGGTGCTCAATCGAGTGTTGTTTTTGAAATTTTTGTGTAAAATGCTTAATTTTTACTTTTTGCTACAGGCCAGTTTCGTGTGCTAAACTATTAAATAAATATTAAAATAAACTACAGAAGAGTTTTACAGACAAATTTTAACAGTATTTGATACTTATTTAATAGACTGTGTAGTGAATCTGAGTAGTAAAATGTTTTCATCTACTCAAAAAATATACGAAATTTTTCTACTTGGGGTTCGAGATATTGAGCCACTGATACCAACATCCTACTCTTCGGCAAGTTTTACTCCGTTATCACTACATATTAAATAATTCCAAAAATGTAAAAGATTCCGCGCATGTACTTATTCAAGAACTTATAAAAGTATGGAGTAAATCTAGTATTCCGACCAGACAACAAAATCATTGCATTGAAAAACTGATTAAGTTTCTTAAGAACTGGCTGCTATTGAATAAAAATAGAGGAAGAAATTCTGAAGCACAAAAAAAAGGAGAGTATTTGTTTAAAAAAGAACTAGACACACTTTTTGATACTGCCCATGCAAGCGCTTTGAATTTTAAGAAAATTGTGGAAGACAGAGCGTTTTTCATCGATCAAAGATGAGAACGTAAGATGATTATGACCTCAATCGATAAGAAACTAGAAAAGGTCAAAGAAAAGTCTCTAAAACGGAAACAAAGATCTGAAGAATTGAAAGAAATGGCTGCTGAAAGTAATGCTTCATCTTCGGTGGTGTCGAGACAAGAGTTAGAACTTGAGTGCAGCTTCAGTAGCTCTTCTAGTAATGCTAGCATATAAAAGGATAAGTCCAAAGATGAGTTTGTAGTTCGTTGAGCTGTCTACAAGTGACATATTTACACAATACATTACCAGTGCGCTTGATCGTAATAATATTTAAACTAATCAAGAGAGAAGAAAAACAAATTGTTCGATTTGTTAGTTATCATCTACACCAAAGTTTGAATCGAAGCGTCTTTGGAGCAGATGCACTAGTAAATGACTTAATACTTTGGAATAGCTTAAAATTGTACGAAGCCATTGATTCCAAAATCAGTATAGTAGGGGGTGTCTTAGAGCATCATTTATGGTATTTGTCAGAAAAACTAGTCTCATTTACCTTGTTTTCTGAGAAGCTGTCTGATGCTGAGAAACAGGCCATTGTTCAAAAGATAAATTCTGATGGCGGTAATCGTTAGTACGAGGTGATTCTGCTAAGCTTGCCTCAGAGGTTACATTAAAAGCTTTTGCAACACAAAGAATGTTGAAAACGCTCTTAGTTCTTGATATCAAGGACTCTTTCTTGTAATTACCTCCTAAGACTTGGAATAACAATGTTGATAACCTTCAAGGCAAAAGCTGAGTCAAAAATTGCATGTTGTTGATCATACAGCGGAGAGAGGTGTTAAACTATTTGAAGATTACAACACGATACTCACTAAGAATGAGGAAGAAAAGCAATTTTTACTTCACATCGTTGAACAAAACAGAAAAATCGTTTCTTCTGAAACATTCAAAATGGAGTTAACAAACATAGTTTTGAAAGATCGCGACTTATATTATGTTAATTATTGCTTTGTTACCAAATTTTGTTCAAATTTAAATACGTTTTATACTTATTTGACTAAAATACTTATAATATTAATAAACCTTAAATTACGTGTTTTACTTAAAATCCAGAACTTTTGTCAGAAACTTCTAATTCGATGAGCACCCCCTTGTATATAAGATAGGGGGCTGAAATTTTTTACACATAATACGAATAATAGGCGTAACAAATAAAATGGGTGGCTACATCTATATTTGAAAAAAAAAATTACTATACAGGCTTGGACCACCTTAATATATATATATATACATAAACTTACATACACATACATTTACATATGTGTACATACATATATATATTTATACATAAGTACATACACTCATATGCACACATACATACACACAGGTATTCGCATACGTGTACATAATCGAACACATAGACACATATTAAAACATAAATACAAATAATCAAATAAGTATTATTGGGAGTTAAAATACAGTTATCATGGAATTAACATATTTCCATAAAACAAAAAAATTCATCAGATATGCTTGCGTAGATTGGGCAATGATCTAACTGATACCGCTGACATATTTAATTTCAACTTCGATACATTTAAAGCCAAATTAGTTCGCAATTTTGTAGATGTAAATATTGAACGAGAAATCATTTTACTTTAATTCGATTTTCTTTTGTTTGTTGTTTTTTTTCTAACGTTCGTATTCTAAATGCATACAAAGAGTTATTAAGTAAAAATTAAAGTGTTTTGTTTTTTTAAATGTTTTTGTTGCTCGTATGAATATGGATTCGCGATACGAAATACGAATTGCTCGTATATGAATTGTACCAACGAGTTCTCTAAAGTCATACATTATAGTAGATTATGCTTCATTAGTATATTTAGTAATCTTTTCTCTTGTTATAAATGAAATTTGTATTTAATATGAACTCTTAAAAACCGAATAGGGCGTTAATAAATAAATGCTTATATATTCTTGAAGTTCTTTCCAAACCCGCGGGCTCGAGCGCCAGAAGATTAAGTTATGTGTTAGTATTTTTGGGTGGAAGATCCTGAGCAGAATCTTTAGTGTCGTCCTTATAAGACGTTTGTGACAGTGGGACATGGTCCAACAATAATATTGTTACGACCAACATATACGAAATTGTATGACGAAATGGCGTCAACAATAAGGACATGTAGTTACGAGATATAATAGAAGATACACGAAAAACTAATGGGTTTTCCTTTAATAAGTCTGTCAAGGTAGGAGAGTGTTTGGAGTTCTAAAAATTTTGAGCGGTTTCCTACACTTTTACGTAGGACCTAGACTGTAGGTCCTAGAGGGTAAGAGCAGAATATCGAAAGGTGGTAACGGCGTTTTCTAGAGTCGGCAGGACTATTCAAGTGATGTACATAATGCTGACGATGATGATTAAGTTAATGCATGAACCTACGAAGTATTTTATCTTATGATAGTTGGTTAGGCATTACAATATGTTATTTTGTTTGTTCTAATATTTAAAAAAATCTATTTATATCACAAGGATGGTAGTTAGGTAGGTACTCTTTGGATTTAACAAAGACACACAAAATAGAATTCAAACAAAAAATAACTGACATCGTCTGTTTTTATGGAAAATTTTCTTGTAATTGTGAAAAACTTATGAGTTGTGTATTAATTGACAAATATCATCTCTTGTGCAAGTTTTCAAGTCACAAAAGGATTGCACTGATTGAACTTAACTATTGATTGGATAAAATTACGGAGGCCTCCAAGCTACAAGAACTACAAAACATGGTTGGTGGATCTGTTATTTTCCCTGGAGTTTTTTCTTTGTGCCATTCCTTGTGATATTTTGTTCGCGCAAGTAGTGTTTTCATAATCATATTTCTTGGGTATTAAGCCCAGAGGGTCTGGGGTTATTTACACACCTCAGGCTCGCATATTATAATGCATAATTATGGTCCTTCGAGCCGGATTGTTGAAACACTGTTAAAAACAGATTTTTACAGAAAGATATACCTCAACGAACTAAATAGTCATAAAAAATCTGAAAACATGTTTGGTTATCACAAAGTAGCCAAGGAGTACAAAAATATTGTAAATTAGAAAAAAAGTTCTATTATCAAAATTTTTCAGGTTGAAAAAAAAACTGAATTTTTAAAAAGGTATATTGAAAAATACCTCCATCCAACATCACTTGAAAAACCGTACAGGTGTAGAATGTCTTAAAAGGTTTTATATTATCCGTGCGTGGAACCTGACTCGGCAAATCATTTCATTGTCCCATGTTACATGTTACAGCGATCCTTTTGATAGGAGGGAGGAGGTGGATGCGAAGAAAGGCGCGGTGGAATGAGGTAAAGAAAATAGGAAGCGAATAGAAATTATATTCTCAGACTAATGAGATTTGGCATTAGGGAGGAATCCGTCTCTCATATGCTCTGTTTGGCGTTTAGGGGACTTTTTCGATTTAAACGCTTGTTTTGCCATTCTGATTGAGTGCGTTGATGTTATCAGTTTGATAAAATAGGTGAAAAAATAGTGTTTTGGTTGTTTTTTAGAATTTTTTCAATGAAGTCTTAAATATACTTTTAATAGAAATAATAACATAAATGAAAAATGTCACTTAAAAATAAAAAAATAATTTACAAAAACCTCATAATTTATTTGAATCGATAGCAAAATTTACACTCCATTTATATTGGTAAGCAATTTAATCTCATGAATATGGTTTTGTTTTAAAAACGGAAAATTATCGTTGGATTGGTAGTTCATAGAATATGGAGGAACGCAAGAAATGATGTGGACATTTTTTTCGTTATTTGTTTTTGGGGTGTTACCTCCTTCTTTAGCCAAAATTTCGAACAGCGTTGCAGTGTCCATCATCAGGGCAGATCCGGTAGATGTGACACCCCAAAAACAATAACGAAAATACTTTTGGCCGTGAAAATCTAAAAACGTATCTGATGTGGACGTGTTTCGTAATCCAAATATTTGGCCAATCGGGACTTGCAATTTTTTTTCCAATGCAAAACTGTGTTCCACCGTGATTACGAAATTCAAATGGGATGGAGATCTTCAATGTCAGGCGAGTGTGAGTGAGACAGAGCTCAATGGAACAATTGTTTCCACTCAAATTTCAATGGAAGACAGTTCCCAATTTCTTATTTATTTTATGGTGGTTAAACATTTACTCAAGTGAATCAGTTACAGTATCTAGCGTGATAACTAAATGTAAAATGCTCAAACTATTTAATTCGTTGGCTAACCTATGTAGTGTGGTTTTTAACAACGAAACATGAAAAGTTGTTTAATCGAAACGCCGCGCATCCTCGAAGCCTTTATAAGGTACCTATATGTATACATTTTTTTAAAATATTTTTTTTATTCACAAAAAGATACATAAATTACAATACATTTTATACAATAATTAATTACATAATATATGTATTTGATTTACCCCCATAAATAAGCAGGGCTTGTGTGTATGGGGGGTGTTATCATGTGGTTTAATTATGTTGTTCAGTTTAAATTTTCGGTATAATTTTTAAGCTGAGTTTTAAATTTTTTTATGTTACTGTTCATGTTTCTGATTTTTTCAGGTAGTGAATTAAAAAAATCAACTCCGAGATATTTATGATTTAACTGTCCTATTGTTTTTTTTTACATTTTGGAGTAGGAAGTATTGACGTTTGTCTAAAATTTCTGTTATTTTTAAAGGGTGCAACTTTATTTTTAATATTATCTTTATAAATTTGTAATGTTGCACGATAAAAGTATAATGCACTTAATTTTCTCACCTTAAATTGTTTGAATAAGAGTTTTGATGAATATGAGTAGGGTTTTTTTAAAATTGTTTTTATTATTAGTTTTTGTGAAATGTAAATTGTTTGTATTTGATTTGTATATGTACCGCCCCATCCTATAATGCCATATTGTATAATTGATTGACAGAAAGCGAAGTATGTGGTTCTTAGTATTTTTTTTGTTTAAAATATATCTTAAACATCTAAATATATATGTTAGTTTCCTTATTCTGTTGTTCAGAATATTTATGGGTGGGTACATGTTTAATGTTTAATATGTTTAATATTCATATGGCAGATTAAATTGTAAATGATATATTCCGCGATGGCCGCTACCTAATGCTAAATGATCTTCCCAGTTAGTCTATTGAGCGTTGGGACGAACTTGATGAAATATAAATTTGCTCCATGCAGACCAACGAAAGGTAAAAAGCGATGGTTCTTTCGATCTTTGCAATATCAACATTGTGTTTGGTTTCGATGTTAATTTTAACGTTCACACGCTGTGCTTAAAAAATACTTGATCGATGTCTAATAAGGTGGGCCATTTAAAAAAAATGTTATTTTTTAATTTTAAGAGCGATAAAAGGGTGCGAAATGTGTTCAAAACGACGTGTTTAAAATGTTTCAAATTTCTGATGCGATCTTCTTCTTCCGGATTCACTTCAAAGTTTTGAAAATTTTCGTATTACAGGGTTATTTCTAGTGCATAAAAAGTTAACATGAATCTTTTAAACTATATTTCTTCTGATCTTCCATAGCAAATATAGTTTATATTTACGAAATCATTTCCAAAAGTCCCAAGATTGAGTTTCACAAAATAATGGCGAAATTTGAGAGTAAGGAGTATTTTGCTGGTATTTTAATACACTACCTTGAGATAAATTGAATTACATTCATATGTTTTTTTAAATAAATCAAAATATTCTCTCTATTTCGTGTTTTATTGAAAAATAGTTAATTTTTAATGGTTTATCTAACATTTTTATAAGATTTAATAAGGGCGGGTTTTTCTCTATTTTGTGAAATTTCACTGCCGGAGGAAGAAGATAATATCCAAATATTATTTAAAAAATTACGTGATTTTTAATAATAATAATATATCTTTATTGACCAAAAAAAATTAAAGATTTATAACTACTAAAACAAAAAGTACATCATGAGTACAGTAAAAGTACAGTTTAAAAGTTGCGTAAGTACAAAAGTTAATAACAGAAAACAAAATACATATATACAGTAGGTACTTAAAGAATAGAGATTTATAATTATAAATTTAGGTTTCTCGTAACCTGCCTCACTAGGCTAGCCTGTGTTGAGGCAGTAATTTTATGTTAATTTATTATACTGTGAACATACCTACACTTATATTAGAATAAAATCACACAATAGAATGGTTGCATTAATAATAACAATAACATTGGTACAATAATAACAGCATTGGTTCAATACTAATTTCGAATTTGGGTGAGTGCACCGGTAAATGCTCTATCATTATTTTTTATCCAAATTTTTATGTTTTTTTTTTTTAATTTTTGTGAATCACATTTTTTATATACTAATTGGAAGAATGTTGTAATATTTTATATCGTCATTTAACACCCTTTTATCACTATTAGACAAATCACAACAAGATTTTATTTCCCATACAGTCGTGACCCACCTTAATGCCTAAGCAACATAAAAAGGAGATTTTTTACTTGAAAACATCGAAAAACTTTGAAAACCAACAGATTTGTATCAGATTGCCGTAATAACATAACTCGTAAATCAGATGACCACGTTTTATTCTGACAGCCCCCAGATAAAATTACACGTTAAGCAAGAGAAAAGAGATCGCAAAGATAATCTCGTATCCACTTTCAAATTCCCAGTGCTGATCTATGGCGGATATGATATTTGATATGTCGGATGAGGATGTTAGTAATATTCGCTATGGGTTTACAGTCGCTCCGAGCCGCGGGTCCCTGAAGAAATTAACGCAAGTCGTTCGGATTCTTCGTACGAATTTAGCGATAAGAATAACATGGGAGATATAAGCTTTTATCATGATGTTGTTTTGATGACTCCGGGCTCTCTATTTGATAACAATATTAAAGTTGGCAACGCAATGTTCGTAAAATAGTGAAACATTAAAGGCAAATTGGAACATAATTAAACATCCCATGAACCATGCTCTGCGAACCACGCTGTGCTAATGAACTCAAATTTGCTTTGAAATTTTCAAAATCGGATCTGATGATTATGAGAATTCAGACAAGCGATAAAGTAGATATTTATCTGCAATCAGGAAATTATTTAATTTTTATTAAATTAACTAGCTGGTACCCGGCATGCATTGCTATGCCATTTAATAAAGAAATTGTTTCTCCCTGCGTGTCCTTTCCCATTTGTTTCGTTCCCCTTCCGCGTCCCCTTCCCTTCACGCGTTCCCACTCAGCCTCCTCCACCTTCCCTCGCCCCACATCACTCCCCTCTTCCCCCGTCCCGAAACCCCTCTCCCGAGTTCCCCTCCCCCTTCCCCCTCCTGCAATCCATACATTCATTCCCGATTAAGTTTTCAAACAGCTCGCGTGCCATCTATTGCAATTTTTTATACAAATTTCGTAATGCCAGAGCTCACCAGTAGTTTTATACAAACCCTGTCCTGACAATAAAGAATACAAGAAAAAAAGAATTATTTAATTTGGTGCGGTCTTTCGGAAGTTATGCGCGTACATACATTTCAGCGATTCATTTTTATTTATATAGATAGATAGATAGATAGATAGATAGATAAATAGATAGATAGATAGAAGATAGAAGATAGAAGATAGAAGATAGAAGATAGAAGATAGAAGATAGAAGATAGAAGATAGAAGATAGAAGATAGAAGATAGAAGATAGAAGATAGAAGATAGAAGATAGAAGATAGAAGATAGAAGATAGAAGATAGAAGATAGAAGATAGAAGATAGAAGATAGAAGATAGAAGATAGAAGATAGAAGATAGAAGATAGAAGAAGAAGATAAATCTACATTTTTTCCTAAGAAAAACTGTCTTTTTTTAAAACTTTTGAATGTTATTCCCATCAACGTAGATTACAATAATAATCTAATCGAAAGTAAGAAAGAGAACAAGACACAAAAAAAAAGATAATGGTCGCGACTAGTTAGTTGAAGATAATATTGTTAATTCAAAAATTTGAAATATGAATACAATATGGTGCAATAATGTTTTACAAATAAAAATCTTAAAAAAATTAAATCTGATAACGTAATAGGTAGGTACCTAATGAAAACAATAAATGTTATCTACTTCTTCAATGATATAATAAATCTACATTTTAAAATGTGTCATTCTTTTGCTTAAATTTTTGTTATTCAAGTTTACGGTGTTTATTCGGAAGGTAATTTTTTTAATTCTCTCTAATTAGTTACCAAAAAATATAAGTAAATTGGCAAAACTTGTTTTCGAATTGAAATGTGTCCTGAGGCAAATATTTTTTATAAATACTTTCAGCTTCACAAATCTTACAATTTAATAGCCCGTGATTTTTTCGCTGATTACGCTAGTAAAGATATAGTGCTAAATTACATGATATTATGATATATATGTATTTACGTGCCGCAAACTCCAGTTAGGTAGTCTATTGGATTTTAAATTACTACTGCAAAGATTTCGCCCACATCCAATGCCACATTCCTGGTGCTTTTCAAAGATGAAATCATCGAATTAATTTGACTGATTCAATATTAAATTGGGCATTGGGTGTGAAGGAATTTTAGGAATTCTAGGAAAACGTTATTCAAGTTATATATTGCTTCCTTAATAAAATATTTTATTAAAATATCCTCTTTGGCAGTTAAAATTTTGAGGTTGACTTAAAGAATTCTTTCACAATATATTTTGGCAGTCGATTACTTCCAGAAAATTCATCGAATCCAGACAAAAATGCAATCATGCTAACAGATTTTCGAGTCTTCAAATAACTGTTTGACCGTTGTCATATCTTCAAAATTTGATGAATCTTTCAGAAATGCATATTCAAATATTCATGTTTTCTATTTAATATATTCAAATAAAATAACAATATTTTAATAAACTAAATAAATAGATTCTTGATACTGGATACTAAAGGGAATATTGCATAAAATAACTTGATATCAGTTATTTTCACGGGAGTGAGTGACAAATCCCATCGGTAGGTACTTTCCCGCATCCATCTATCTGCGGAGGGCTGTGTGGATTGCGTATTGATGTGTGACCACCCCAAGCACCCGGTTCCACCCGTTCCATTCTCCCGACCACCCCACCTGCTCCACCTCACCCGCCAGCATCCAGACCACCCAGCCTCCAGCAAGGTAAACATCCAAGGCAAAAAATTCCCCAATCTCTTTGTCGGAGTCACGTACTCGCATGTCTGAGGATACGGATTTTTAAATAAGCCTGCGGATTTTTTTTAATACGTTTAGCGTTATACGATAATATGGCGATGTTATTAATTTTTTTTTACATTATTTTCATTTACTATTAATTTTTTGGTAGAATGATGAGTTGGAGAAGATAATAATCATTTCTTCAAAAATTCGACAAAGAACTTATTTGAATATTATGTAAACATACTTTTAGTCAGTTTTGGTTACTGATTTGTGTGTTTTCAAACTAAAATAAGACGATTTAATTGTTTTGTTGCTAACAAATTATGAACGGAAATAAAAACAAATAAAGTTGTCAAAATAATATTTTTTAATTGGCTTGTTATCATCACAAAACAATTCGCACCAAATATCATTATCCATATATTTTTAGAAGTATCGTTGTCGAAGTAGCCAGTTCGTAATAAAACTGCTCTTAAGATGGTGTCGGTTAATTAGAACATAAATGTAGGTACCAATATTATCAACTATCAACAGTTATGAAAGATCTTTCTGGGAAATGGCATCAAGTCGATGGAAACACTTCGATTGAGGTAGTGCTAGGATCGAAGAAGCTGTCAGGAGCAAGCTAGACGAGTGGCCCAGTAAGGCTAATGCCACTTTTGCAACGAAATGGATATCGACTTCAAGGTACATTATAACGGAGTGACATGTATATGTAAGATTGTTAACAGTATTTACAAAGAAATAAAATGAAGACAAAATCTGGATTTATTAATCTGATGATAAAATAAAAAAAAAAAAACAAATTTGTTTACATCAGTATTTCATTATGAAAAATATTAGGTCCTTACATATGAAATTGGCGCTTTGTATGAGAGGAACATAAAGTCGATTTTTTTTAATATAATATATTTATTTAATCAAAGTATGTACCATTGCTAACTATGCAGTTTTGCCATCTCATAGGTAGTTTATCGATCCCTTTACTAAAAAAACCATTCGGACGGGAATCAATAAAATCTTTGAAGGCGGTTTGAACTGCCCCATCGGAGTTGAATTTTTTCCCTTGCAAGAAGTTATCCAAATTTCGAAAAAATGGTAATCTGTTGGAGTAAGGTTCGGAGAGTACGGTGGATGTCTTAGACATTCCAATTGAAGCTCCTCTAATTTGGTAGCCGTCTGTTGTGCAGTGTGTGGTCTAGCGTTCTAACGCGCGTTTGTTGATTTGCTTCACTCAATTCGTGAGGTACCCACCTTTCAAGCTTTTTCACCTTCCCAATTTGCTTCAAGTGGATTAAAACAGTTTTATCACTAACACCGCAGCCTGCAGCTAACTCGGAAGTGGCTTGCGATGGATCCGCTTCCACAATAGCCTTCAATTGTTCGAGAACGAAAACGTTGGAACCAAAAACGCACTGTGTTTTCTTTTGCAGCACCGTCGCCATACACATCATTAATCCTTCGAGCCGTTTCTGCAGCACTGGTGCCACGGTGGAACTCGTACTCGTAAATAACGCGATATATCAAGTTTTCCATTTTGTAAACTAAGTGACGCAAAGAAAAAAAAACAATTAAGGAAAAAACAAATGAATTATAATTTTCGAAACACAAATACATGAGTAAATAGCTGTATAAATTTGAATTTGGAATTCCAAACCAAAGAGAAGTTATTTGAGATCAAAGTTGCCAGTACGGCAAAACGCCAATGTATGGACCCAATATTCACCAACTGCAAATCATTATTCTGATGAAGAAACCCTTGGTTTTGAAATATGTTCGGTTATTACAACCAGTGGATTGAACAAACTTGATTATTTTCCTTTAATAAAGTAATTATGCAATAATTTAAGACATAAATTTATTACGTACTCCGAACAGAATTCAGAGTTGAAAATAGCACAGGCGGAAGGTGTTAGGTGTCCGCAGGAGAAACTGAATGGTTTTGTGAGTACAAATATTTTATATACTACATACATTGGAATGGTTTTTGACGTCACACTTAATGAATTGAGAGTTAGGCATTTCATAATTTCTAATGTTTTTATACGTGAAAAAAATGGACATTGTATTTTTCAAATAAACGTAAAAATGTGTGAAATTTAATTCCTTTTCCACCATGACCATATTATTTTGCGACTCACCTAACCACTTGGGCGATGGCTACACTAATTATGGTAGATCATTTCTATAAATAAAAACAAATTTAAGTATAGGGGTCGTCCATTAATCACGTGATGTTTTTTAGCAACTTTTTAACCCCCCCCTCCCTGGTGACATGTGGTGAGGTTTTCGACTACCCCCCCATACCCAAAATCACTTGTATTTTTTTAGTACAAAGTATATTGAAATTTTCAGAATATTATTGTGCGTTCAACGAAAAATTAATTAATTTATTTATTTTATTTATTAGCGTTTTAAACAGTCTGTACAAAATTCATAAATGACAGTGATAAAAATAAGTATGTCATAGACCAATAAAATAACGACAAATAATTTAGAACCGTAATGCAAAAATACACAATATCTATACCTGATATAAATTATTCTGATAAAGTGTATCTATTTTGATTTATATAAATAATATATTTCAGAAAGTAATATATTAATACACGTGATATCGCATTATACCCCCCCCCCTCTTCTTGTGATATTTCGTGATTTTTACCGAACCCCCCCACCCTCCTTCGAGCCTCACGTGATTAATGGACGACCCCTTAACGATTTTAAAATTTTATTTTTCATGAAGTTAAAAACATGGGATAAACGATGAAAACTTGGTAGATTCTTTGGCTTTTATCGCATTAAGTAGTTCGTATAATGTTTTTACAAACATTTGGAGGATTTTTTTTTTACATGAGCTCCACGCAGGAGACCCTGAGGAACATAATTTCCCTCAGGGCCTATGTCATATTTATGCTCACCTATGATCACTCACCTGTGTGGAGGGTTTTTTTTAAAGGAAAGGAAAGAGAGGAGAGTTCTGGGAAGGAAAAGGGTTTAAGGGGTGGGTAGGAATCTTGGGTTCAGTATGTCCTGATCATCCGTCTCCAAGACCTAGACAAACCTCACCTTATGAACCCGGACACCCCTGCTAAATCACCAAACGTAGCGAACCACCTGGGGTGACCTATGGCAGAGGTGTTGGTTATCCAATAAAGATTCCCGGGGCGGCGGTACCCATTCCTGCCTCCCAAATTAGGAATGATATTAAGTAAATAGTATGGCCGAATCTAAAACCGAACAACCGGAAATTTCCACCATTCGAGTGGAAAAAGCAGAAATCCACGTAACATGGTATTAGTATTTTTTAGATAGACGAGTCATCAACTTTAAAATATGTTTAAAACTAAATCAAACGACGCCATGTAACTGCGTGACAATCTCAATAAAAAAATCTAATTTTAAATAATGTGGGGAATCGGAGCGTTGATAAAGATAATAGGCCACTTGCATGGATTTCATAACGACTTTGAAAAAATCATGTGGATAGATCTTTTTACTAAGATTAAGAAAAAGTTAGTAAAATTGTTTAGAAATGTACAGTTTTTGTTATTTTTAAATAAATAAATCCATTATTTAGGCCCGTGACGTCACTACATGAAAATGTCCCGTCTCCGAAAATGTTCCTATTATTTTTTTTTAAATTCCACACTGATTTATTTTTTTATATGGCATCACTTTGATTTCAGGCGAATTTTTGAATTCGTTCACTAGATTTATTGTTTGTTCTCTGCGAACTTATCATTTGGTTTCACTTTTTGACAGACGTTCTGAAGAAAACCCCGTACAATTAATGGGTACGGGGTTCTCTTCAGAATGTGAAGAGGATGTCGGTACATGTTTTAGAGGTATAATGATTATGGTGCTGATTTTAACAAAATAAAATTTTATAATATTCTTATTATTATTACAATTTACAAGTTCAAGTATATTACATTGAATTTAGTAATATAGACGCTGTACGTTATAATGATTTATGATCAATAAGATGGATCAAAGAAAAAAATATTTATGAAATGTAATATTTTTGGTGTGCCTCGTTATTCTCCTGTGCCATTCGTGTGGAAAACGTTCTTTTTTTTAAATGATTTTCGGCTATGTAATTATCGTTTTTTCACACCTATAAAATTATGTCCCGTCTTTCCGGTTTATAAAAAATGGTCTGATTTTTCGTATTAAAATTTTCAAAAAATCCCCAGGGTTTCAAAAATACGATTAAAAAAAAAAAATACAGAATGTCTTAGAATATTTGCCTAAACCGGAAAAAAAATTTAAAAAATGTGATGCAAGTGGCCTATTACTTATACCCATGTAATTTCCCTCACTCGAATCATTGGTGACCCAAAGACGTCCTCACCCCGAGAATACAAGTTATAATTGGTTGTTTATCCCTAGGAAACTTAGAGCGCGTAGAGCGGACGGGGTAAGTCCTTCATGCCCCTTCAGTACATCAAGGGTTGTTTTTGTTGTCTCAGGAGAGTGGGGACGCGCCGGACGCCTTGCTCAAGAATTAGTTTCCATCGTAAGAAGATATCGGATTATTTCATAGCATGGGTCACATAATTCCGAAAGAACTGATTAACTTTACCATATAAAACCTAGTAAGATTGTTTTGTAATAGTTGAAAAGTTATTTCAAAGAAACTTAACTTCATTGTTAATTAAAGTTATTAAACGGTTAGACGACCTCCGTAGTCCAGTGGGTAAGACTCTTGACTCACAGTCCGGAGGTCGCGGGTTCAAACCCGGCATGCGCAAATAAATTTTATTTGATTACTTTGTGTTATTTCACAATTAATTCATTTAAAATAATATATAGTATATTTGCGGCATGTTTCAGAGTGGAAGATACTATCAGTATCGCCCTGGTGTAAGACTACCATTCAGAATTGAAACGTTGCTTGAAAATGGCTTTAGCCGTGTTTGGTGACCAGATCTGAATAGCCTGGTACTTCCCAACCTTCCTCCTCCCCACGTCCTTCCCCTCCCCACTACCTTCAGCTCAGCCTCACAACATACCCCAATTGGGGATGCCATAGTCTCACTGGCTCCAGACGGGAGCAGTTGAGATTCTTGTGCGGTTATTCACTGTAAAAAAAAAAAAAAAAAGACAAAACACCAAACAATTATTTCTGAAGTATGCTTTGCTCAGGAAATGCTTTGCTTATGTACTCAGGAAACAGTAAAAAATGTGCCACGTTACTAATTAACAGCAATAAGTTATACCCCAAGGATGATAGAAAATGATTTCTAACAGTATGGAAGATCTACAGTCTCTCATGTCTAGAATGAACGAAGTATGTATGAAGAATGAGTTAATGATGAATGTACGAGTAAGTAAGTCTAAAGTCATGGTATTTGAAACAGAGAGTATGAAAACAATTTTCAACATAGTTGTGAATGATGAGTATTTGGAGCAGGTGGATGAGTTTGTGTACTTGGGAAGTATGTTTACGAGAGATGGAAGGGCCGATATAGATATCGATAGAAGGGTAAATGCAGGCAACTCTATTAAAGGATGACTGAACGCCGTTGGCGCCAACAAAAAACTGTCCAAAGAAGCGAAGTTAGCCGTCCATAATGGAGTGCTGGTACCTACCCTGATGTATGGCAGTGAGGCATGGAACTGGCAGAGGAAGGATGAAAGTAGACTGAATGCTGTAGAAATGAGATCCCTGAGGCGCATGTGTGGTAAAACCATGTGCGATTGTGTGAGAAATATGGAGATCCGCGAAGAATGCAAGGCTGATGTAAGATTAAGAAAGGGACGCTCAGATGGTTTGGACATGTAGAGCAAATGAACGAGGAAAGGAGTGTAAGGAGAATATATGACGCAAATGTGAATGGAAGAAGAAGTCGGGGACGCCCGAGGAAGACATGGTACGACCAAGTCAATCAGATACTTGAGTCGGGCCATGTGAAGAGTCGGAATAATAGAAGAGCATGTATGAGACGATGTATGAATGTTAACGAGGCAAGGAGTGTGTGCCAGAATCGAGTTGTTTGGCGGTCCGTCCTCTTTGCCTACCCCTGCGGGGAAACGGCGTGATGGTTAGTTAGTTAGTTGATAGAAAAGTCCATGGTGTATAAGTGGGAACATGCTCTGGGAATTATAATTGATTCATTTAACTGAGAGCCCAGCATTGATATATACATAGATGACTAATGACCGCGCCAAAGCATTGTCACTGTACATATGTCCAAAATCATATGCCCCGCTAAAGTCAGTTCAGTGCTCATTGTGACGCCGACCGACTTGTGCCGGACGATATGCGATCAAAACTATCTCCAAAATGATTAAATGCGTCGCAAAAAAATGCGATTCACGGTCAGAAAACATAATAAAGCAATTACTTTCCACACGTAAGTTTATTGTTTACATATTCATATTATTCATATTACATTTTCAATTAAAAAAAGCAGAAAATGAAATAAAATGTCAAATACTCTAATACAGGCTCAGTGTTGCCACTTAAAAGTCGTTTTGGTTTTCCCACATTAATGGGAGAATACATAATTTAAGGAATAAGTTACTACGGAGGTAACTATATTAAAATACTTGATTTGAATGAAGATTAAAATTTAAATAATTATGTTTTAATCTTCATACAACATAATTCATTAAAACTAATTTTAGTTTATTAATAAATAATTTAGTAAGTAATTATGTTTTTTACGTATTTTATATTAATAATTTTGCGGGTACCATAAAGATGCAGCACGCCGTGAGAAGTGGGTGGAAATAATTCGATTGCTGAGAAAAGAACTTTGAAAACACTTTTGGAACAATTTCCGTTTGAGTATTATATACTATTGGTATAATAAAAAATATTGGAACAAATAATGACTTGATTATTTCATTAGTTATGTATTATTTTAGTCATTTAATAAGAAATACATATGTAAAATAATTTAAATTAGTTTATATTCTTAAAAACTAACGTAAAAAAAAACTATTTCATTGTTTATCTTGGGTAAAATTTCAAATGGTAGGCAACACCAAACCGCAATTGCAGGTTTGTGTTTCTGTCATTGTCTAATCCTAGTGGCGGTAATGTTTTCGTGACTTGTGCAAGTGAGAAAAATACTCGTATATGTTTACTTTAAAATGTTTAGTGATTTGAAAGCTACGTCGTCGCGGTTGTAGGTGGTTACGCTTTTTTCTATGAGCGGTAATGAAGTTTGCTTCTCTATTTATATACCTCAATGGAGCCCAGCGTCCGAGATACCAAATGGCTACCGGACATCCTGAATAAAATTTGACAAAAATATTTTTTTTCTGTTTTCTTACGTAAAAGTGTCTTTTAGAACCGAATCCGATATGCTAGGTTACAAATTGTGCAGGCGTAAGTAATAAGATGCCATTGAACCAATAACGGTAAATCATTGCATACATTTTCTGCATAAAAACTGATTTTGCTTATTCCTCACACGTCCAAGTCCTCTTAATCTTTATCACGGAGATGAACATTTTCCAAATCCCGTCGATCAAATTTTACGGTTTTTCAAAAGCTTCCGATTCCTGGATACCCAGGCGTGCAATAAAACGCGTTCCCTGAAATATGTCGGTGTGAAGTTGTTTACAACCAAACCGTCCCACTTTCCCGGTGCGACACCCTATTTCCTAGGTTCGTGTCACCCTTTTTCCCGTAGGTCCATGTCAGATATTGGACTTTTCCAAGGTTATAAAAATGGAGAGAATGAGGACTAGTGTGGAGAGAATGAAGACAACCCAAAAAAACTATAATACAAAGAAGGCAACCTAGAGCTATGTTAAAATTAATAAAATACCATTTTTTTAATAAAAACTGTTGGGGTCGGTGATGGGCAATAAATTCAATCTTGCAGTGGAAAAAAATGTTAAATTTAACATTCGCATCAAAGCATTTTAAATTACTTTTAGTTTTCAAATGTCGATATAATTTTTATAAAAGAAATAAATACATAGAAATAATCAGTTTATGTACTCCATTTCTTAAAAAAAATGACAAACCGGCTTACAAGACAAATAATTTTGTACTATACACATTATATTAGGTCCTTACATATGAAATTGGCGTTTTGTATGTGAGGAATATAAAGTCGATTTTTTTTTAAATATAATATATTTATTTAATCAAAGTATGTACCATTGCTATCTATGCACTTTTGCCATCTCATAGGTAGTTCATCGATCCCTTTACTAAAAAAACCATTCGGACGGGAATCAATAAAATCTTTGAGGGCGGTTTGGACTGCCCCATCGGAGTTGAATTTTTTCCCTTGCAAAAAGCAAATTTCTAAAAAAATGGTAATCTGTTGGGGCAAGGTCCGAAGAGTACGGTGGATGTCTTAGACATTCCAATTGAAGCTCCTATAATTTGGTAGCCGTCTGTTGTGCAGTGTGTGGTCTAGCGTTCTAACGCGCGTTTGTTGATTTGCTTCACTCAATTCGTAAGGTACCCACCTTTCAAGCTTTTTCACCTTTCCAATTTGCTTCAAGTGGATTAAAACAGTTTTATCACTAACACCGCAGCCTGCAGCTAACTCGGAAATGGTTTGCGATGGATCCGCTTCCACAATAGCTTTCAATTCTTCATTATCAACTTTGGTCTCCGGCAATCCACGGGGCTTGTTATGCAGGTCGAAATTTCAAGAACGAAAACGTTGGAACCAAAAACGCACTGTGTTTTCTTTCGCGGCACCGTCGCCATACACATCATTAATCCTTTGAGCCGTTTCTGCAGCACTGGTGCCACGGTAGAACTCGTACTCGTAAATAACGCGATATTTCAAGTTTTCCATTTTGTAAATTAAGTGACGCAAAAAAAAACAATAAGGGAAAAAACAAATGAATTATAATTTTCGAAACACAAAAGCAGTAAATAGCTGTATAAATTTGAATTTGGAATTCCTAACCAAAGAGAAGACATTTGAGATCAAAGTTGCCAGTACGGCAAAACGCCAATTTCATATGTAAGGATCTAATATTAGTTACTTAAAATATAATGAACCTTTTCGTCAGTTTCGTTTGAACTAATACATTATTGACACTACCTTCATTCGCGTGTTGTAACAATTTCAGTTTTGAATTACCTTTATCACATAGCTTTAGAAAAAGCGTATTTTCACATTAAAAAAAATAATCAAACGTCATAAAGTTAGCAAGAGCAGATAGAGAACTGCTTACATTAATAAAAATCAGGAAAATTTCATATTTGGGTCATATACTTCGAGGGGAGAAGTATCACTTGCTCCATCTAATATTGAAAGGCAAGATAGAGGGTCGCCGAGGGTCTGGTAGGAGACAAATGTCTTGGCTGCGAAATATACGAGAGTGGACCGGCATTAGAAGTGTGGAGGAGCTATTCCGGGCAGCGCAAGACAGAGAGACATTTTCAAGAGTGATCGCCAACGTTGGGGGGACCTGATACGGCTCACAAAGAAGAAGAAGACAAAGCTAAAATAATTTTATTCTAAAAATGAAAAACATTGCGTTGTTACTAGTAGGTTTCGATAATATCTCAGTAGAACAGTTTTCATTTGTCTTCATGTTATATTATATTCTGATAAACTTTCCATTTGAACGATTTCGGAAAATTCTTTAAAACAGTTACTTTTTATCAAAAGAAACAAATTAAATGAACCATCGTAACACGATCACCTATCCTTAGTTCTTTTCTCCTAACATTTCCAAGTAGTTTCCCTTTGGCGGAGGTAGGAGCAAAAGTAGTATTCTACGAAGAACTAGTCAATTTACTGCTTAAGTCACTTCTACAGGAAAAAAGTCACTTGACACCTTATCTCTCGACGGGATAAACTTCGATTGCTGGCTGTGTCCACTGTCTTTTCTTTTGCTAGGAGAATTTATCTCCTTTAGTTTTTGCATTAATCTCACAGAGTAGATAAGATCTTCAGACAGGTATAATTAAACTTGTTGGCACCATTTGTAAAAGTTTGCGTTTATTGATTTGAAATCACCGCTAATAAACATCACGAAATTAATTGTATTTTTTTAATTCCAGGAAATTATGTTTTTGTTCTTTAATTTGAAAGACATTTTTTAAATTGCAATTTTTTTAACTACAATTATCGATATTATTTTCGAAAGAAAAGATTTCAAAAAGGGACAAAAGTTATTATATAAATGCATATTTAATTTGTTTTCTATTACTGCGGCTCATAAATAGAACTGTCGATCTTTGAATTTAAAAAAAGGATTCATTTGACATTGTAGGTAGATTACATTACATTGTAGGTACATTTGATATTGTACCTTCGATGTATTGTAGGTAGACTTCATAAAATAAAATGTTATGTGCCTATAAAAACTAACTAACTAAACTAACTAACCATCACGCCGTTTCCCCGCAGGGGTAGGCAGAGAGGACGGACCGCCAAACAACTCGGTCTTGGCACACACTCTTTGCCTCACTCACATTCATACATCGTCTCATACATACTCTTCTATTATTCTGACTTTTGACATGGCCCGTCTCAAGTATCTGATTCACTTGATCGTGCCATGTCTTCCTCGGGCGTCCCCGATTTCTTCTACCATTCACATTTGCATCATATATTCTTTTTACACTACTTTCTTCGCTCATTCGCTCTACGTGCCCAAACCATCTGAGGGTCCCTTTCTTAATTTTGCTCATTATACTTACATCAGCCTTACATTATTTGCGGATATCCACATTTCTAACACGATCATACATGGTTTTACCACACATACGTCTCAGGGATCTCATTTCAACAGCATTCAGTTTATTTTCATCCTTCCTCTGCCAGTTTCATGCCTCACTGCCATACATCAGGGTAGGTACCAGGACTCCATTGTGGACTGCTAGCTTCGCTTTTTTTGACAGTTTTTTATTAGCGCCAACGGCATTCAGTCCTCCATTAATGGAGTTACCGGCATTTACCCTTCTTTCAATATCTCTATCAGCCTTCCCATCTCTCGTAAACATACTACCCAGATAAACAAACTCATCCACCTGCTCCAAGTATTCATCATATAAAAACTATGAAATTGATTTATTTGTCTCTTGGAGAATCAACAGTGATATATGGGATAACTTCTTGGGGTCAATCATGTAAAACCAACATAAAACATATACAAATGATTCAAAACGCCATGGTAAAATTGCTAGTAAGCAAAACCGTTTTTAACCAAAGACGAGATATTAGTATCGTATATAAATCAATCAATGTATTACCTGTACGTGCTAAATCGTGGCAAAAAATTGTATTGTATATAAAAAAATGGTGGATCAATAATAAAAAAATAAAATTATTTTTTATAATAATAATTGAATAATTTGTAGAGCGCAATTTTTGTGAAAAATCACCTCGCCTTGTTATTGTGATTTGTAAATTTGAAAGATTTGTAAATAGTTTAATAGGATTTTTCTCGAAGTTAGAAAAGTAAATTAGTATTTAAAAAAAATCACTCTCTTCAAACTCTTAAAATTTACGGATGAATAAATTTATTAAACGACTTCGAAAAGGAGGAGGTTCTCAATTCGACTGTATTTATTTTTTTTTATTTTTATGTTTATTACCTCAGAACTTTCGACTGGGTGAACCGATATTGATGATTCTTTTTTTATTTGAAAGCTGGTGCTTCCCGTGTGGTCCCATTTTAATTTGGTCCAGTTCTGACAATGGCATTCATGAGAAAATCATATAAGTCTTAAATTTGCATCAAGTATGTGCGCGACAAATGGACGAATAACTTAATATCACGCCAACCGATTTCGATGATTCTTTTTTTATTGGAAAGGATGTACTTCAAAGGTAGTTTGTTGAGAGTTTGGTTAGGTTCTGATTATGGGATCCATGACAAAGTAACGGAACTCTCCAATTCTGAAGAACAAATTTACGATACTCGGCCGAATCTTAATCGAATTAGTTAGTGTACTTCAGATTGACTAAAAATCAAAAAATAAACAAAAATTTTAACAAAACAAAAAAACGACTTCAAAAAATGCACTAAAAAGTAAAAAAATAATTTCGTATTCTTCTACAACTTTATAATCAACTTACCTTTTCTACTCATCAATATGTAGGTACGATTGTTATTTTTGGAGTCGGTGTTAACCAAGGTACCCGCGGCCCGGCGTGTTCACTTGACAGCTCCTCTCCCGCCGACACCGACTCCAAAAATAACAATCGTACCTTCATATTGATGAGTAGAAAAGGTAAGTTGATTATAAAGTTGTAGAAGAATACGAAATTATTTTTTTACTTTTTAGTGCATTTTTTGAAGTCGTTTTTTTGTTTTGTTAAAATTTTTGTTTTTTTTAGAGAAAGTTCCATTAAACTAGTTTAACATGTTTAATAGCTTTATCCAATTTTAAAACCTTTATTAAAAGAAAGATGATTGACATTAAAGAGTTTAAAATTTGATAAAGCTATTAAACACGTTAAATTACTTTAATGAAAATTTCTCTAAAAATACATTCATTCGTTCATAAATTATAAGAGTTTGAAGAGAGTAATTTTTTTAAAATACTAATTTACTTTTGCTACTTCTAGAAAAATCCTTTTGTCAAAATACACTTATATGATAAGTATGCCCAGTCAGTTATAATGATTTACTAATTTTAACTAGTTATAACTGTTGTCATCTGTGTAATACTTTGGTGAATAATCGCATCATTGATCCAGCGATATAAAAATTTTCTATCATGTCATGTTATGTAATAACGTATTATTGAAAAATAATTAACCCCAACCAAATTTTCATCTCGAGTACTTGGCTTAAGAGTTCATTTTGAAACACTGTTTAATCTTAAACGTTCATTAATGCAGTTTTCTCAAGACGTCTGAATATTCTACCCCAAAACACTGCAAGTTCCTAGCCAACTTAATAAACAACCCTTGTTCTTATATGGTGAGAATAATCGGCCGAAGGCTCCAGACTAATAAAGATTTCTGATAGGAGTGCACTTTTATATTTCCCCGGGGAAAATTGTTTATCTCCGTATAATATTATCTCATGAGGTGTTGCGCTTTCGAAATGAGGAATATATAATCTTTCAAGGATGTGCATAAGGCGTAACAATGTAACGAAAATTTCTACAAAAAAGTATTACCATTTTTGGAAACACTTCGACTTCTTGGGCTTTGTATTTTTTTCTTTCAGTAGACTTAAATACCTTATTTTCATTGAATAATTTTAGAAAAAAAGAATTCCTCTATTCATCATATTTTATTTCATTGTTTCATGTAAATAGATTTATGAGATACTTAGCTGCGAGACTCGCGACGAAAGCGCGCTGGTTCTTCCGGCTCTACAAGGTACCGCGTGTCCGTATAAATGCTGCCACTGCGCTCACAGTTACTCTAATACTCAAATACTGTCTAGTCTAGCAACCCAGTCAGTCAGTATAGTACTAACATCGCACCTATCCGCTGAGTAGAGCATCGGCCTGGAGGATTCTCCACTGTTTATCTCCTTTACCATGGTGTCAACCATCGGTCTGAAGGAATTTACCAGATAATCTCCACCAACTACGGTGTCGGGCATCTCACTGACCAACAGGAAGATCCTTGATCTTTACCGCCAGCTGACCACAACATCACCATCAAGTCTCCGCCCGGCGCGCATTGAGCACAGATTATCATCCCATCGTGATGTGACCTACGTGTTATGTATCCCATCGTGATACATACACACGAATGTCTGCGTTATAAAGATACAATGAGAATCCATAACACTTTCATTATCTCTGCCTACGGTTTCAAATTTGAGGACCGAGGGGCGGGCTATCGACGATATTTAAGTTGTTTAGTAAGTACATTTAAACATAGATATTAAACTATGGAAATTTTTGGTTTATTATTATTATTAAATTGCATCGGGTATGGCAAAATTGACTGCAAATAAAAATATAATATAGTGAACTAATGAGATGTTAAATATTGCCACAGAAGTCTTACTCGTCGAGTTATTATTTGTGCTGCGCGAAGCGACGTCCAATGTTGAAGGCTGTTGCTAAGTTAAAAATAAAGGAAAATTAAACATACTTATGCAAGTATTGTCAATTTACGGACAACTAATAAAATATATTTTTGAATGTTAAGTGTTCAATTTCGTTCATACTTCCTGTGGTGACACAAAAGCCTTTTCATTTAGTGGAAACTTATAAAATTTTTGTACCTTAATTTTTTCGTTCAAAACAGCGAATTTCGCTGATAGAGACCTAAATGTAAACATAAATCCTCTACAGTTATGTACTTCATTGTAAAGTGTTGTGGTACATAAGGCCCGGAAACTTGCTTACTTCTCCACGTAGTACCTGCTCAAAGAGAGTAAAAACTCATTCCTTGAAAGTGCCTTTATTCTTCATTTATGTTTAAGTGGAAACAAAATATAAAACTACACGAACTGCAGACGTTTTCATAGGAGCATCTCCAGAGTACAACTGTCTGAAGCATTAGTGTGGAAATGAGAAACCGTTTGGAAAAATTAAAAGTCTTTGGTTAACTGTTTAATTTTTTCTTTTTCATACTATTTTGAATGTTAAAGTTTATCTTGCCTTCCTTTGTGAAGGTTATGTAGTTAACCCCTAGAGCAATTATGTGAGATATTTCTCCAAAATGTCAAACAACCGGTGAGTAATTACTTTTCTTTTTCTCCCAGCCTGACACGGACTCATAAAAGTCATATAATCCGACTTTCTATTACGGTGAGATGTACGATTTTAACAATGTTAGAAGGAGAAAACACCATGTCGTATTTGTGCGTTTAAATGATTATAATGAACTATTAAAAAAATTATAAATACTTCTATTAAACAACATTTAAACCAAATTTAGTTTTAAAAAATTGGTGATGCCTTGAAAATTTTATTTTATATGTGAAACCCTTTGACCTTTATTTAAAAGTCTAAATGAATATTCAATTTTTTATTAGAACAACTTATTGAAGAATAAAATAATAGTAAAAATCTAAACGAAAGATGAAAAAGAACAACGTAGAAAAATAAGAAGATATCGGTCGCAATCGGGACGCGAACCCAGGATTTCTCGTCTAGTCTTATCTCTCATCTCGCGTTCATCCCGGTAAGACGAGAGATCCTGGATTCGAGACCCAGTTGCGACCGTTATTTTTTTGTTTGGCATATTTCGTTTAACTTTTTAGCATTATCTTCTTCAATGATATAATTCGTTGATGGTAATAATCTTGAAAACTTATTATGAAAAGATAGTTGTTCCAATAAAAAATTGACTTTATTTTTGATTGCATTTTAATTTTTTCTGTATATTTATTTTAATTTAAATTGACTTTGGCTGCTTTCAAAAACTGTTTTTTTTTTAAATTTCTTTCAAAACAGCGAATTTATCTTGGACCGAATGAAATGCGAAGATCTTTCTGATAGTTTGCTTAAGAGAAATAAATTGTAAAATATAGAGGAATTGGGTTAAATAATGTATCATATTGTAATACGAGGTTAGAAACCTTTCAGTTATTGGCTTTTCTGGAGGAACGGTTAACCGTTAACCTTTAAAGGTTTGAAACTGCACTTCAATTTGTTTCCTTCGTTCTCGCAACTTTTTATTTATTTTAGGGGTATCAAAGACACTAGCTTGCTAAAAACCGCTTTATTCACAATATTTCTAGTTAGACCCTTAGAGAGAATCAATTTGTATTTAGACTAAACTGAATATATTTTTTTTCTCTACTAAACAAAAGTTACAATTTTCTTTGAGGAATTCACCAATAATCTTGGATATGATTTAATGTGGTAAAAAATAGGCGAATTTATTTGGAGATGTGTAAAAGAGTAAATAAAGTTTGGACGAACCAGACTTAATTAAATTAGCAAAATGTATTCTTTAACAAATACGGTCAAAGAACCTTAGAACTTCTTATACCATTAATATTTAACAAATTGCCATACGAATTTAAAGAAAATTGCTCTGTAACGAAATTCTCACTGATGTTAAAATCATGGCTATTAGGGAGTAACCTTATGTATTAAGATTATATTTTGCTCACTCTCACCATGTACTAATTTGCAATTATATTCATTATTAATAACTAATGTATGGCTGTTATTATGTCGCTAATGTATTATGTACCTACTCAACTGTCTATTGATATTAAAAAAAAATCACCATAAAATACTGTCTCTGTATTATTATCAACATTGGATATCACAATGTTTATATTGTATATATATATTTTTTTTTACATAAATACCGCGCAAGAGTCTCAACTGCTCCCGTCTGGAGCCAGTGAGATTATTGCTTCCCCAATTGGGGTATGTTGTGAGGCTAAAGGTAGTGGAGAGGGAAGGAGATAGGGAAGAGGAAGGTGGGGAAGTACCTGGCTATTCAGATCTGGTCACCAAACACGGCGAAAGCCACTTCAGGCAACTTTTCAATTCTGAATGGTGGTCTTACACCAGGGCGATACTGAGAGTATCTTCCACTCAGGAACGTGTCGCAAATATACTATATATTAGTTTAAATTAATAAATTGTGAAATTCACAAATTAATCAAATAAAATTTATTTGCCACGCCGGGATTCGATCCCGCGATCTTCGGAATGCGAGTCAAGCACCTTACCGCTGCACTACGCCGGTCGTCAAATGTGTTTATAGTTAATATGTTGTTGCTACGCTGATGCGTTTAGGATTATTTCATGTATTGTTTTAACTAATCTGTGGAACTAATCTCCTTCTGACAACATACTTGTAAAAATTCCTATTATATGTAATTTTTATACAACAATAATAAAAATGAAAAAACCACTGTGAGGCTGATAACAACAATGCAGCAAATTACAAATAAATCCTTTTACTTCCAGTGACCATGCACAAACAAAAATTTTACACAAAGAGCTTTAATTGACGCTGCCAAAAGCTTCTAAGTATTATTAAATCAAATTCTGGTCTTCGATAACTGTTAGAAAATGACAACACGTCAGCATACAGTGTTAAGTTTTCTCATTAACATTAAGTGATGTTTCCATACGGCGATGTGTAAAAAAGTCGCAGAAAATCAGCAACCGCCTCCTTAAAAAATAGAGGTTGATATACCACCACCACGTCGCATGAAAGCCGTAAAGGCGAATGAAGCTTAGCTCAAAAGCCTTTCCGCGACCGTAAATGTAAGCGGGACCATTTCCTGATGTCTGCAGGGGTGACAGAAACATTCAAATTTTAATAAACTCGTGATTATCGAGTTTTTACGCAAATAATTCTGAAACTTTATTCTAAACTGCGTATTCATTTTTATGAAGCAGTACATACAAAAACATGTTTCATTATTTACCTGCGAGAAAAGGAATATCTCTTTTTGCATTAAAGTAAAGATTTTTATTTTTTTTTTTTATTTATTTAGGAGAAAATACAGATACAGATATTAATTGGCAAGAATATACAAAACATCAACTAGAGAATTCACCTGCATCCAAACTATTTCTCACGAATTGACTTAAACAGCAGTTAAAAACATATACAAATATTTTGTCTTATAAATAGGGGAAAAAATATATAAGTACATAAGAAAACTATCTATCAAGCCGAACACAACAAACTCTCATCCAATCTGACAAAATACATATAAGCAATAAACTATCTGTGTCCTGTGGTGTACCCCAAGGTAGCATACTAGGACCAATTCTATTTCTTATATACATCAACTCACTATGTGCCATGAATATTGGTGGAAAAATATTATCATTTGCTGATGACACGGTCTTAATATTCGAAGATGAAACATGGCAATCAGTTATTAACAAAACTAATAATGCTCTAATAAAAGTAAAGCATTGGCTTGACACAAACCTCCTCACACTTAACATCGACAAAACACAATATATGACATTTTCCATACGCAAATACGATATACCCAACAACTGCCCTAAACCAATCATCCACTCGTGTCCACTCAATTTAGACAATCCGGAAACCACATCTAATATTAATTGTACGTGTTCGACCCTCAAATCATCAAAAATAGTTAAATATTTGGGAATAATCATAGACAACCAACTACGTTGGGAAGCTCACATCGGTGACACAGTAAAAAAACTTCGTAAACTCTGCCATATATTCTACTCCCTTAGGTCTATCTTAGATTTACAGACTCTAAGAAGCGTATACTTTGCCCTTTTCCAATCCATAGCAATATACGGTATAGTGGGATGGGGTGGTTGTGCTGAATCCATTATTAGATCAATTATTTTAGTTCAAAAACTAATTCTGAGAATTATATTTAAATGTCAACCTACCCATCCGTCAAATGAACTCTTTGCAAAAATCAGGGTCTTAGATATTCGACAGCTATTTACTAAAACAAGCATTTGTTATATACGAAAAAATAATCTACTAATTGCTCCACAACATCAAGCACACACCCGCTTTTCATCAAACCTGGGTTGCGTGGTCCCAAAAACTAACACCTCATTCGCTCAACGACAATTCTGGTTCATCGCTCCTAAAATATATAATGCTCTGAGTACTGACATAAAGTCAAGTAATTCTAATTCTCTTTTTATAACATGTGTACAACATTGGATTTTTGAAAGGGGACGAACGCACTTTAAAGAATTCATGAGTTCTAACACTACATTTTAATTATTAATTTTTGCATTTCAAAATTTTAATTTCCATTTGTATTTCTATTTTACTTTAAAATGTTGTTATTTTTTTCTCTTAGTTTTTCACTAAATTTATATATGTTTTTAATTTTGATTTATATAATTATATGTTTTAATTTATACAGAACACTTGAGTTCTTAACATTTAATTTTTATTATTAATTTTTGTATTTCAAAATTTGAATTTGAATTTTCATTTTTACTTTTCTTTAAAATATGGTCTTTTTTTTTTCTCTTTAGTTTTAAGTATTTCTTAATATTTTTTGAAATGTTAAAATATTAAATGTACGACTACCACAACACGGGCTTAGCCTAGTGTGGTAGCCAAAAAAAAACCAAATATCTGTTACTAATAAAAAATATATGAAATAAAAAAAAAAAAAAAAAAAAAAAAAATATATTATTTTACAAATAGAGATATGAAATAAATGCGCAATATCCTTATAAGAATTTACAAGTTATTTTTGAAACAAAAAAATATAAATATAGATAAACAATGTTATACAGAAATTTAAAAAATATATATATATATAAACGAATGTATGTCTAAGTTGTTTACTTTGAACTTTGTAGGAAAACAGCCTTCATTTTTCTACTAAAAGTACTGCGTGTATCAAAAAATAAGTCAGAATCCTTGAGCTTTTGATTCTGATTAAGGGATTCGCACATTCTTCTGATTGGGTCCCTGACACCAGCATTTGTACGCGTCCGGCTAATGTGGAATAAGTCGTTAAGCCTTGTTACTCTGGGTGGTACTTTAAAGTTTATTAATTTCAGTAAGTCGGGACAGTCAATAACGTTGTTACAGATTTTATATAGAGTCATGAGATCAAGGTACGTTCGTCGGTTAGATAGCGTGGAGACGTTATAACTCGAAAGCATATTTATGTACCCGCGTTTAGGTGCGCTCATTCTGTAATTGAGGCACTGCAGAAATTTCTTTTGAATACTTTCAATGTTTTCTTTATAGATACCGTAAAGTGGATTCCATATGGAGGTGCAGTATTCAAGTTGAGAACGGACCAGCGTGTAGTAAAGAAGAAGATATGTTTCAGGTTTTCGAAATTCACGGCTGTTTCTGATGACAAATCCTAGCATGCAGTAAGCTTTATTCACAATATTATCAATATGCGCATCGAAATGGAGTTTGGAATCAAAAAGTACGCCTAGATCTCTTATACAGTAAACGCGCTCGAGTAAATAGTTACCAATACAATAATTCTGTATGATGGCGTTATGATTTTTAGTAAAACTTATTTGTTTACATTTGTTGTAACTAAGGTAAATTTTGTTTTCATTGCAAAATGCTTCGAACCTTACTAAGTCGCTTTGGATTAGCAGACAATCGTTTAAATTCCTAACAATGGCAAATATTTTTATGTCATCGGCGTACAAAAGAAATAAACAATGCAAGAAACATTTAGTAACAGTGTTAATAAAGAGTATAAACAACAGCGGACCCAGGATTGACCCCTGTGGCACGCCAGAGGTAACTGGCTCCCATGTAGAAGTGTGTCCTCGCAACGATACGGCTTGTTGTCTTTTTGTTAAATATGAGACAAACCAACGTAGTAAATTTCCTCTAATTCCGTTGTACATAATTTTTTTAATAAGATTAAGGTGGTCAACCTTGTCAAAAGCTTTTTTAAAATCGCAGTATATTGCATCTACCTGGTGGCCTCGATCCATGCTGTTGAACAAGAAGTTTGAGTAAAGAAGTAAATTACTCATGGTAGATTTGCCTTTTACAAACCCATATTGTTGTTCCGTAATTATGAAGGCAAGCTGGGGATATATATGGTCATGGACAAGTCTTTCCAAGAGTTTAGGGATCGCCGAGAGAATGGATATTGGCCTATAGTTTTCTACTTTTTGCTGTGAGTCGCCCTTGTGGACCGGTATAATATAGGCCAACTTCCACCTATCAGGGAAAACCCCGTCACTCAGGCATTTGTTAAATATTATGGTAAGTGGAACATATAGTGACGAAGCAGCAGATCTGAGGAAAAATGCCGGTATTCCGTCATGACCTGCACCCTTGTTTATATCTAGCGACATTAAACTCGAGAGCACTTCTTGTTCCGTTAATTCAATGGTGTGAATGTGCGCAAGTTCAGAGTCGCAAACGGCTTCAAGTTGGTCGATGTTAATCATGTCGTTGACAGAGGAGGGTTCGAATGTTGATTTAAAGAATTCAGAGAACATATTACAAATTTCCTGGGCATCGTTAGATTTGCGACCTTCGAAGGACATAGTAGCAGGGTATCCATCAGACGATTTTAATGAGGATATGTATGACCAAAAACTTTTAATATTATTTTGCAATGAACTTTCGATGTTGTCGAAAAATAACTTTCGAGAATCACTAGCCAGTCTTTTGTATGTAGCACGTAAGAAGGAAAATTCACGATAGTCAGAAAGACCTTTATATGCCTTCCATTTGTGCCAGACTTTATCTTTTTTCCGTGATAACCTAATAAGTTCGGGAGTAAACCATATGGGAAATTTGTCATTTCGTCGTGCCAATAATGGAATGGACTTGGAACACCGTGTAGCGCGAATCTATTAATTCAGCCGTATTTATACTTGCTACAAGCCATGTTTCAACTAGAACTATAACATCATAGTTATTTGATAAAATATTCATAAGTAGTTTCTGAGTTTTAGTTCTAATACCACCACAGTTCTGGTAATAAACAGATATAGATGATGAGATCATTTCAATAGAGTAATAGTGTATATCGATATATTCCACATTCGCGGGAGCAGTACTTTAAGTAGGACGTACAAAGCATCAAAATTATATATGAAACATAGATAACTTATTAGATTAATTAGTATATAATAATAAATCCACAATATAAGATGTGAATGGATATGGTACAGAATGTTGAGAGAAAGCGGGCATCGATAAGACCAGTAACAGATTTGTAATAGTAGTAGTCACATCTTTTGAAGATCTCCCTCACGACGAATGGTAAACACCCTAGAGAGATCATCCTTCTTCGCCATGATACTTCCGTTCCTCACCCATGTGTACTTATAGCCGTTAGCTTTTCCGGCGGCACGTGTTTTTGCAAAAAGTATTTTATTTTTTAAGGTCAGGTGCTCGTTAACATAGAAATTTGTGGCGGGAACACCAAGTCCTAGTTGCTCCGTGGTGAGGCCGCGACGAGTCCTTACTGCAGCGATGACGTCATCACGGAGGCGCTTTGTCGAGAGCTGCACGACGATGTTGCGTGGTCGGTTGGAGGGCGAAGAGTGACCGCGAGCGACGCGGTGCACCGACACCGATTCTTCATCATTCAAAGATTCCCACATTTCGTGTAGTCAAGAAATTATAAAAAATAAGGAATACGTGACATTATTTTCGTCGAGGATAAATTATTATAATTTTCTTTTATAATTTCGATGAGATTAAATGATAAATTATTAGGCTCGTTAACTCTCGTAGTTATTCTTACTACAATAAACAATAATAACATGTGTTTTTTCCGGTATGTGGGGAGGATATTCCAGTCCCACACATTCCAAAAGGGTATAATACATACACAAAATATTTGAAGGCTGCGTAGCCGGGATCTCGCCCCTCTGTGAACATTCGGGAAGCGCTGAAATATCTGGAGAGAACAAACGTTATGCGGAAGGCGTTGTTGTACTGAACCCGAAGTCTTTCTATGCATAAATAAATAAATAAAATAAAAAAAACAATATATTATTACATACACAAATTCTATCTGATTTTGTAAATTTTAATATAGTTTCTCTTTAAATGTACTATGTATTAAATATAGGTTCACACTTCAAACACATAACCTAACATAACTTCATATCTTTATAATATTGTTTATAATAACTCTTTATGTTGTAAATCTTTATGTAATTCCTTCAAATTGTTATCAGGTACCTGGTTTATTCTTTTCAATAATTACAACTAACTTACCTGCTGATCTCACTGTAAATCCGAATATATTATGCGTTACCAGGTTAATTCGGTAAATCCGAGTATAATATTATATGCTACCAGGTTAGCTTTTCCATTTTTATTTTGTTGGTTATGTAATTATGTACATTTATTGGAATAATATTATGAACTAAACCTGTCAATTTGTCTGTCCTGGAACGGGAAACTTTCCTAGTTGGACAGACAAAGCTGCCTAATATGTTATTTGTACTTTCTTTTGTATTATAAATAAATAAATAAATAAAATAAATAAACTACTCTTCTTGTAGTTTGCCCAGAGTTCGAACGTATACAGCATTGCGCTTAAAGATATTCAAATACAAAAGCGACATGTTTTTGGAAAATTTCTAAAGATGTTCATGACCGACGTAATAATTCTTGAAAATAAATGCCTTGTTGTAACAAAAATATGAATAATATTTGTGTCAACCCTGGCTATAAACGGGTCGTGGTATATCCGGTGGCATTGTTTACATATAGATGGCACTATTGCGGCCGAACAATGGAACGCTCAACGCTGAGTGTTTGTGAATAACGGTTTGAATACCCGTTACCGGTGGCGCACGAATAACGGTTGGAGTCGCAAGCCCTGAACAGGGGCGGAAGGGATGGGGTCGCTGGATATGTTAACAGATCATGAAGCGGTGCCAAGATGACAGATTATGAGGTTGGAATCACGTTAGGACTGATGCATGGCTTTTTGATTTTTCGTTTAAGAAGTTTAAAAAAAATCATTATGGTCGAAGGCTAAGAAAGAAAATATAACCAAATAATATATTATTTTTGCTAAATTGATATACGTAGGCGTATTTATATATGAATTATAAACTGTCCTGTTTCGTGAATGCTGTGGTTAGGTATGAATCAAGAAAGAAGTTTAAGGTGTTCAATCCTCCACTAGTACTCTACTACGCCTACGAGGCCGGCTCATTAAAAGAGTGTTGTGGGTTTTCAATTTTTCTTTTTTTAGCAGTTAATAATCATAATATTGTTCACGAAACACTTTATAAAAATACGAGAAATTATAAAGTGTATATTTTTCTACGCAAAGTTTAAAAATTAAACAACCTCCAGTTGGGCACGGTGTAATTTAGTATTCACACAGTTATTTTATACATTAAAGCATGTTGTCCTGTGATTGAAAATAAAAAAAGTGAAATTATTTGTAAAAACAGTTATTTATTAAAAGGATCCTTACATTTTTAACATGGTGCCACTCTCCTAAGCTTTGATAATGCAAGAACCATTGGTAAGTAGCTGAGTTGACAAAGGCGTATGGTTCACATTCAGGTGTCGTGGGTTCAATTCCTCTGCAAGCTAAGTCCTCCATCACTGCAATTCCAGTACTGACGATTAAAATATAGTCAGATTATTAGTTATACAAGATAGATTGTCCTTTAAAAAATTAAGCACAATTTCATATAAATTTTTGTTTTCAGATTTCAAGAAAAAATTCTGATTTTGAACGTGTTTGGATTTTCTGAGAGTGAGGTTGTCTCCTAAAACCAAGATTTATGTTATTTAAAAGTGTATTTTATATGTGAATATATATTTTTTTTTACATGAGCTCCACACAGGAGGCCCTGAGGAAAATAATTTCCCTCAGGGCCTATGTCATCTTTGAGGATGCTGTGTGGAGGGGTTTTTTTAAGGAAAGGAAGGAGAGGAGAGTTTTGGGAAGGAAAAGGGTTTAAGGGGTGGGTAGGAATCTGGGGTTCAGTATGTCCTGGTCATCCGCCTCCAAGACCTAGACAAACCTCACCCCATGAACCCGGGCACCCCTGCTAAATCACCAAACGTAGCGAACCACTTGGGGTGACCTATGGCAGAGGTGTTGGTTATCCAATAAAGGTTCCCGGGGCGGCAGTACCCATTCCCGCCTCCCAAATTGAAAATGCACAAGAGTCCCAAATGCTGCCGCCTGGAGCCAGTGAGGCTATTTAGATAGTCGAGAGCCTTATCCCTCGACCACAGGGTATATCATATTAATTAGAGCATGCTGAGTATAAAACTTTTTGAATGTTTGGAAAAACCGAATAGTACCGAAAACAATCCGTAAAATATTGTTATATCAAAAGAATCTTGCCAGGTTGGTCAATAAGCGTATGGTATCAATTTGCGCGGCGGTAAGCGATTCTGTCATTTGAATTTGACTGGTTTTTGAGTGGTCGTCCACCCTAACTAAGTTCATCATTATAGGAGATATCGAAAAACTAATTTTACGTAATTAAAAACTAATTTTATCTAATACACTCACCAACTATCTTAAAGATGGAACACAAAAAAATAAAATGGGAATATTTATAGTTCGGAAACATAGATAAAAAATGGATTTGTATGTAATCACTGGAAAAATTGTTTCTTACGCAGACGACACAGCAATAATTGTAAACGGAAATACTTTGATCGAAACATTTTTCAATTCAACGGAATGTTTTGCTCTTATTTCAATGTGAATAAAATGTAACACACTCCTTTTAAACTGAGGAAAACATTTATTTTAACTTTTTATAAAAACATTGAAAACAAATCTCATAATATAATTAAAATTAGAATCCACACTACAAGTTGCCACCATAATATGTTAATTGGGTCTGGGTGATTGGTGATTGGGTGATGAACTCGCTAAAGTTGAAAATATCAAATATTTAGGTGTATGTTTTGAAATAAATCTAAATTGGAAATGGCAAAATAATAACACCATTTCAAAAAATGTCTAATATAACTATTAATTTTAATAAATTTAAAGAAGTACTCAATATTGAGAATTTAAAACAGATCTATTTTTTAATTAGTGCAATCTTCAATCATTTACGGCATTAAAGAATGAGGTGGTGCGCTTGGTGCCAGTAAGCCTTTACAAATAACTCGAAAGCACATTATTAAACCTGCAAATGTAATAGAAATAAAACATTCTAGGTCAAGTTATTATACAAAGAAACTAAAATTACTGCACACTATGAAACATGTACCTAAAAGCAAAAATAATTTCGAAAAAAATTACAATGTGTAGAATTGGTAAGACTAATAAAGTATTTTACCCCCTCGTACCAATACCAAATTACAAACAAATAGCAGTTTTATTGGTCGTCGTACATTTAACCTACTACCAAAAAAATTCAATCTTATATATAAAAATGAGTCGCTAATGTGTTGCTAAGCGCAAATCTCGAGAGCAGCTGAACCGATTTCGCTAATTATTTTTTTAGACTATTCCTTGAAGTACGAGGATGGTTCTTATGGAGAGAAAAATTAAGAAAATTGCGCAGAAAATTGGATAATTTCAGAAAACCTAACGACTCGCACGTTTGACAGTTCGCGTGTTTGAGAATGACATTTTGCAATACAATTCTATTTTTGAAAATCTTTACGTTGATAAATTTATTTAAAGTAGGTACTCCCCTAATAGTTTGAATCGAATCAACAATTTTAGATATTTTAAATAGGTACCTATGTTAGGTAACAATTTTAATATACATGAAAAATGGAAATTTGAATAAAAATTGTAAAAGGTGGCACGCGGGCTGTTTAAAAACTGAATGTACTGGGATTGAATATATGGAACGCGGGAGGAGGGTTGGCGGGACGAGGGAGCGGGAAAGGGAAGAGGGAAGGCGGGAAGGTGGAAGGGGAACGCGGGAGGGGAATGGGACGTGTGAGGGGGGAGGGGAACCCGGGAGGGGGGTTGGGGGGTGGAGTGGAGTGGGGAGAGGAAAGGTGGAGGTGACGGAGTGGGAACGCGAGAGGGGAAGAGGACGCAGTAGAAGAAGGGAAGGCGGAAGGGGAACGGGAGGAATGGGAA
Organism: Limnephilus marmoratus; assembly: GCA_917880885.1. Lineage (NCBI taxonomy): Eukaryota > Metazoa > Arthropoda > Insecta > Trichoptera > Limnephilidae > Limnephilus > Limnephilus marmoratus. Next base: position 32,224,962 of record OU862910.1, read on the forward strand.
AGGACACTCAGGGAGAAACAATTTCTTTATTAAATGGCATAGCAACGCATGCAGGGACCAGCTAGTGACTAATAAAATAGCAAATTACATTAAAGAATAACAATTATGGCTGAATGATTCAGATATTGAAACGCTCTTCCTATGAACCAATTATTTGCATACCTTCATTTGCACTTTTCACTTTCATTATGTCGTATATTATTTTATTTAAAAAAGTATATTTTTATATTTTGTTGCATCACTAACATACAGGTAGGGCATTTAGAGGATTAACTTACATTTACTTCTTTGTCCATAATATAACTTTTTATACAGTGTTCACAGGTTTTTCTACTACTACACTACAAACCACACCATGTGAGAATTGTTACTTGTTAATATATAGTTTTGTTAAATACAATGTTTTCGTATAATAAGGAATTCTTTAAGTGGTTTCTCAGTAAATAGCACAAGCACAAACCAAAAGTACATTTTCTAAAAAAAAAACAATAACCTCGTAACTGAAAAACCTGCATTAAAATGTGGTTGCATATATTTACTTTTTACGTAATCGATATCAATAATTTGTAACGGATAATATGTATTACATCAATATTTCCAGTGCAAACTGAGATACGATGCACTAAAGCCATTAAATAAAGTATGTACATAATTACGATCCAATAATTTATTGTTTAAATAATTTTCTTATTTTAATATCCAACCGAATATCTTCCTCGAATGTATCTGTGACATTTTCATTTCCAGAGAGACTAGAACTTTCCGGTCTACCAGGCAATATTTGTGATTAGTGCGATTAACTTAAAATCCTTTGAGAAGTTTACCAGTAAAAAGCACCATTAGCAACAATGCGAGCCATCCCACACTTGTTATCTGAGTGCTGAGTCTACTGAGTGGTAACGTATTGTCTGAAGAACAAAGGGAAGGAGTGGAGTCCTTGAGGGAAACGGAGCGTCGCGTCGCGGCGGTAATTCAATGAAAACACAATGTTTATTGCATTTCCGAATGAGATAACACTTTTTTTACTTGTTTTGATACGATAATTTATCAAATTTACAGAGTTATTTGGAAAAAACACCACTTTTTATCAGTGTAAATAATTAATAATTATTACGAGCCGTATTTGACGCCTTCCGAGGTTGAGTAGTTGCGATTCTTGGCTATGAATCCGGAGTATAAATCCTGGCGTGCGCAATACCCTTTATTTGACTAATTTGTATTATTTCAGTATTATTGCATTTAAAATGATAAAATAGCATATTTGCGCCGTGTTACAGTGGTCGATTCTTTCAATATCTCTCTGGAGAAAACCACCATTGAGAATCAAAACTTTGCTCGAAATCGCTTTAGCCGTGTTTGACCGCCAAGTATTTTCCAGCCTCACCACATGCCCCAATAAGGAACTCCAGTGAAAAATAGTATGGCTTTAAAAAAATATGTTCATATAGACCAATAAACGCTGATTCTGAATACATAAGTTTTATTTCATAATATTAAGCCTAGAGTTCTTAAAAAAATATTAAAAAGTGCATTTTTAAACCTCTCGTCAAACCACACTGTAAAGTTGGTGTTATTGTTGGTTAGTGCTGATGTCACGCGTCATCAGTCATTGTATTGAAATCTTTGATTATGTAGGTATGACATAAGCTATCAGTATTAACAACATTTCATGTTATTCGTTATTTCATACTGTTTATAGTGATTTAGTTGTTAAGCCTAAATAATTCAGTATCAAAAATAGAGGTATCTCTATTAGTTTATCTCTATTATTTAAAATATTGAAAAACTACTGCACAAAAAAATAGTAATGCTACTTCTAGGGAGAATGCTTCGAATAACGGTATTCAAAATGGCGGCACTTAATTAGGTGATTGCCCAATCCTATAGTAATTTTTCAGGAGTGATGACGTTACACGATTCACCGTACATACGGTGGTCTTAGGGATATCTTGAAAAATTAAAACTTTGACAGTTATTTAAACTATTAAAACTAACTCTAAAAATAAAAACAAAAATATAGTTATTTAAGTTAGAAGGTCATTATTCATTAAAAAAAAATTGGACTGGAGTTCTCTATTGGAGATACCATAATTTCGTTTACTTCATATGGTTGGGAGCGATTTAAACTTAATAAATAACTTAATAAACTTAATAACTTAATAAGTGGTTTATACAAAGTAAAATTATTTCATTATTCTTAATAAATGATATTTATTATTAGTTTTTTTAAAATTAGACATATAAATAGTTTGTCGATAATACTTAGAAACATTTTAATTAAATTAACATTAAAGCCTTAGGCGACTTTACTGATGCAAGTTATAATTGATTCAAGGGGACGTTTTAGCAATATTAAAAAAACGGATTGATCTCTGGGAAATTCCCTACATTTTGAATCATAATTTTCGCCTCGTCCACTTTGTTTTAACGTTTTACAGCATTTAACAATTATTACAATTTGGGAGGCGGGTATGGGCACCGCCGCCCCTGGAATCATTTATTGGATTACCAACAACTCTGCCGTAGGTCACCTCAAGTGATTCGCTACCTTTGTTGACTTATCAGGGGTGCCCGGGTTTATGGGGTGAGGTTTGTCCGGGTCTTAGGTGCATCTGCCCACCAACAGTGTTGCAGGCCGGACCGGGAGAGACTTGTTGATGGAGACCTTTTGGCCCCTCCAGTAGGACTCTCTGGGAATAGCGCTTTGCACCGCAGTGGGAGGACCATCACTTCTGGACACACTGACTCTCCGATTTTCCACACCCACCCCCCATACCTTCATCCTTCCCAGAACTTCCTCTCATTCCTTTTCCTAAAAAACCCTCCACACAGCATCTCCAAAGATGACAGGCACTAAGGGGAATTATTTTCTTCCAGGTCTCCTGTGTGGAGCTAATGTAAAATGAAAAATCTAGCGGTGTCAAAACAAAACAGTGTTATGCTTTTGTGGTAAAATAACAATAAAAATTACACCGCAAATTTTTTTTTTTTTTTACATTAACTCCACATAGGAAGCTTTGAGGAAAATAATTTCCCTCAGGGCCTATGTCATCTGGGATGCTGTGTAGAGGGTCTTTTTGAGGAGAGGAAGGAATGAACATTAGTGTAACAGACGCATTGATGCATTAGATCTTGTTTACGTGAAACTTTTGCAGCTGGTCGTCACACCTGTTCCTTCAGAATATTACTGCCTACAAGAGAACAGTAATCAACTTATTGACAAGTCAATTCTTGTGAAATGTTGCATGAAAAAACTGCAAGTGTTATTTAAAAACCAAAATACCTCGCATTATCACAAACAACAGGTGTGAAATGAGGTCAACCCATGCAAGAAAAACACTTCGTGTCTAAACTAGCTCGTTTACGTGAAAAATCCCAGCTGGCAGCCGCACGTGTTATTCAAGAACTAAACACTTAGCAACAAAAACGCCTACATTATATTGATGCATTTTAAGCAGGTGCGTTCATCCGCCTGGAGAAATCAGGTCAACTCAGGCAAGAAAACAATACGCATGTCCAAACCAGTTCGTTATTCAAACGAAATAGAGCACACAGGACACCTGCCTCAAACACCTGGAGTAATTAAGATAAACAACAGGTGCGAAATGACGTCAACCCGTGCAAGAAAAAACCCTTCGTGTCAAAACAAGTTTGTTATTCACGAAACTGAACACCTGCGGTCATCCAGATAAACAACAGGTGCGAACTGACGTCAACCCATGCAAGAAAAACACATCGTGTCAAAACAAGTTTGTTATTCACGAAACTGAACACCTGCGGTCATCCAGATAAACAACAGGTGGCAAAATGAATAACATGTTTACGTTTTCCTTTAACACAGATTAGTATAAAAACCGTCTGAAAAATAAATAATCATTCATTATCCAAGAAACTTCTGAGTTATTACTATCTCCCGAAACCGAAGTGACGATCGGAGTCTAGCGCCCCTATTGTTTACAGTATTTGTATGGAACAGAAAAGTGGTCTCATACAATTAGTCTTAAAGAGACCCATGTTATAGGAAGGAGGAAACACAGAGGCCGGCAAATCATTCCACAGCCGAGCTGTTGAACATAAGAACAAGTCGAAGATGTCAACCGTGTACAAATGTTGGGCACGCGTTTGGCGTGCTTTCCGACTATGCACCGGTGCCGAAAGGATCAATGATGCTAGTTCCTCGGAGCATCTTACATTGTAATACCGGTAGAACAAGGATAGCATTCCCACCCGACGCCTGTACTCTAAAGATTGCAATCCGTCTGTTAAGATGGGAGAATCTATTAAACGGACCGCCCGTTTATGCACAGAGTCGAGGGTATTTTTCAGGTATTTTGGAGCTCCAGACCAGATGTGCCAAATTCAACCGTGGGGCGCACTTGTGATTTGTACAGGGTTAGCAGTTGTGTACTATTAAAGTATCTGCGGGCCCTGTATAGTACGCCGAGTTTTTGGGAGGCAAACTTTACTCTGGCTTCGATGGAGCCCCCATACCTGAGCTGGTCACTTAGGGTTACACCAAGCATATCAATGGAGGGCCTGTTTGGAAGATTGCTTTCGTTGAAAAATACTAGATTTTCTTTTCGATCTCTTTTAGACGTAATCAGACAAGATTGGGTCTTTGAAACATTAAATTCAACGAGATTATTTTTCAAATTAATAGATAACTTTGTATTAACCACTTAATTATTTGCAAAAACCGACAGGTTTCGTCAGCAAAGCTGACTTCTTCAGGGATTTGACAACACTAATTTAAAAAATAGACATGCATAGAGAAAAATAATAGACATAAACAATAATAAAATTTGAAAGAAAATAATGTGTAGGAAACGAGGGGCAATATAGGAAAATTAAAAATTTAAATGGGGAATAGATTTAATAATGGGTCATTTAAAAACAATATTCGATGATTAATAATATTTAAATTTGCATTAACACTCTTTCTAATCTCTAAAATTTCTAATTTATCCAACTGAATGCCATTGACATTACAATGTATTAATTCTATTCCACTGTTAATTAAATAAGTGGTTAATACAAAGTTATCTATAAATTTGAATTTAAAATGTTACCACAAAATAATTTTGCACTATTAGAAGAAGTGAGATTATTTTTAACCCAAGAGAATTGGCTACACTTTAAAAATCCATGTAACTACGTACGATCTTATTAAATAAGTAGGATCTTTTCATGTCAAAATATTTTCCGAAAACTTTTCTGAAGTAGTATCCCATTTTCATATTAATTTTCAAATTTCTACACTTTTGGAAGCATTTGTGGATGATTTAATACGCATTAACAGACATAATACAACATCCGAACACAAATAAGTTAGTATCTAACCTACATTTATCACCGAAATGTCACACGAAACAATAGTTTATAGGCAACATTAGCATTTATTGATTTCTAACTGAACACAATGAGCACGGAACATCATGAACAGCTATTGATATGCTAATCAGCCACCGCGCGTGTACCCTCACCCCGAGTGGGTACCAAACTACCCAGGTACCAAGTACACTACCGCCAAGTACACAAGTACCCAAATACCTTCGGTAATATTACCATTTATTGCTTTCATCGACCAAAGACCTCGGTTGCAGTGCAAAAGCAATACAATTATTGTTATTGGAACTTTCTCTGTTTGTTATTTTTAATGTCACGCCAACAAGCTTTTATAATTCTTTGATTAAGATTTGATGACATCAATGTAAAATTAAACGGCGGAATTTCTGTCTCGGTTTTACTTAAATATACAAATAGATTTGGGAAAAAATTGGGGATGTCGTAGGAAGAATACTTAAGTTTTTTTTTACATTCCCCTCAGGGCCCATGTCATCTTTGGGGATGCTATGCGGGGGGATCTTTTTAGGAAAGGAAGGAGAGGAAGTTCTGGGAAGGAAAAAGGTATTAGGGGTGGGTAGGAATCTGGTGGTCAGTGTGTCCAGGAGTGACGTACGCATGAATCCATTCTTCCCACTGCGGGCGATGTTCCGAGAGAGTACGGCTGGAGAAGTCTCTCAAGATCCGGCCTGCCATGCGGCTGAAGGCTCTGCAACCGGGCCCGAAAAGAAGAAGATAGAGAGATACGAAATGACGAATGTTAGAGGAGAGCACTAACATTTACTGCGACAAAATCGATGCAAAAATTGCGAAATTGTTTAATAAAACACGACTCGTTTAAAATAGAGCAAAAATCTCGAGGGTATTATCTTAAAAAGCATTTAAAGAAACACTGTGAATTTTTTCATACATGTAACTTGTAAAATAACTGAAAAAAACGTGTTAATAATAATTTTTGGAGCATACTTTGCGATTTTTTACTATCAAGGGAACTTTATATAATTTGCGTTTCGGCGCGGGCAAAGTCTAGATATTATCTTCAAGAATAACATATATTTTTTTAAGAGCTTTACACTTACCGTGTTTAAGGGAAATATGTAATAAATCGGTACAAATCCGGGTGGCGGGCCCTGAAGGGCAGACGCATCCGACGCTAAAACCTGGACAAACAACCCCATGAGGGTTAAGTATTAATTATTATTAGTAGTAGCACTGTGATTAGTAGACCTCGCGTCTAAGAAAATATGTTTCTTATTTTGTCTTGTGATAAGTACTTAGGTGTCAATACTCATTTGCAGTCGTTCGAAAAAGTCTGGCGTGTATTTCACTTCTATGCAAAAGTAGGCACCGCGTCTTCATCGGATCTTCAGACGCCTTCCGATAGTATGATCAGAATTACCGACTATCGTATGCAAAAATCGAACATGTTTTCCCGGCCTTAGATAAAATTATATCTCTACATCTTTACATATTATAAATTAAAGTCCCTCGCGTCGTCTGTCTGTCTGTCTGTTCGCGATAAACTCGAAAACTACTGCACGGATTTTCATGCGGTTTTCACCAATAGATAGAGTGTTTCGTGAGGAAGGTTTACGTATGTAATTTGTCAAGGATTTGTGTAAATTGGTTGAAACGTAACGATAATTGTTAAAAGTGTCGGAAATAGTCAAGCCGCCTGGTAGCTTTCATCGAAAACGCTGCCTAATCCTTTTGGGATATAACAAAACAATGCATGGTGGGATATTCCTCTTTTATAGATCTACAAAAAAGTCCACAAAGGCATATATCTACTTTACTTTACGGATAGCTTACTATACCCATTCTATCTTCTAAAAAATGGTCACGTACATTGTGGTATTTAAAAAGTTATTTAGACGGATACAGTATTAATCCTTATTAACTTAAATACGTTAGTTACCCCAAGCATTTCATGCACATTATTATAATCTTTCACACCATCTCTACGTATTATAAATTAAAGTCCTCCGCGGTATCTGTCTGTCTTTTCGCGATAAAATCAAAGACGGCGGTGGTTATAAAGGTTGGATAACCATCCAGTAGATGACTTTGTGTTTTATTAGTCACAGTAACGCGTGGCCGGGTCAGCTAGTATAATATAATACTATTTATTCACTAAATCGTATTTTTGAAATGTCTCATTTGAAAAACAATTATAAAGTGTGATAAAGAAAAATCAACGGCGATCAAATTTTCATTAATTCGTTCAACAAAGAGGCAAAGCTGGGTAACATCATAAAACATTAATAATAAGAAAACATGCATTTATCTCCGGGCAGTTAGGCAGTTAGTCGGGGTCGTTAGGCTCTAGAGCCGCTTCTCTCAGCTTCCCCTGGTCCATTCAAGTTGTTTATTCCTACTGCGGAGCTTTCGTTGAAGGGTGCAATTGTTAATAACTTCGCCAAATAGTCTTCGAACTACAACACTCGCCGAAGGAAATGTACACAATGTTTTAGCGGTAACAAGTAACAAGCTCCTCGGCTTTGAAGTTCGTATTGCAACTACGTAATAACCGTATTAAAACGCTCCATTAAGTTTATGAATTGGGTGATGATAATTTTATCGTTAAGTACGTATAAATAATAATAATTTTGCATATGTAAGTGATGTTTAAAGAAAGATAAATAAAGAAGCCACAGTTTAATATTTACATTACTTTCGGAGTCATTGGAACTATGGCATACCTAATTGGTAATTTTGCTAGGTGGAATAATGATAAAGTTGATAAAGATAAGGAGAGTGATAGAAGGGGTTGAGAAATAACTGGACATTGAGATCTACAAGTGCAGTAAAAAAACACAACGTTTTGGTTCGAAACATTTTATTTTGAGGTCGATATAAAGTGGTCTTATAAAATAATTATACTTTTGAATGTATCTATAACTTTTTGGTTATCCATTATAGATAAATGAAACAATTTAACTTTGTTTGAACCACTTTTATATTTGTGTAAATCCGACCGGTTTCAGAACGACCGTTCCTTCTTCAGGGCAAATGTATACTGATTTGACGGTTTTTAAATGACAAATAAAATACCTATATATATATGACTTTTTCTATCATCTTTAACTATCAAATCAGTATACATTTTCCCTGAAGAAGGAACGGTCGTTCTGAAACCGGTCGAATTTACTCAAATATAAAAGTGGTTCAAACAAAGTTAAATTGTTTCATTTATTTAAAATAATTATAGTTTATCATTGAAGAAGAATATAACACTAATAAATCTAAATAAAATATGAAAAAAGAACAAGATAAACAAAAATAAAAATATAACGGTCGCAACTGGGACTCGAACCCAGAAACTCTCGTCTTACCGGGATGAACGCCTTTACCAATTCAACTATTGAGACCTCTTTTTTAAAAGTAATGTTTTGTCAATATCATATTTCAAATTTCAGAATTAACAATAATGTCATCGACTAATTTTTTTTCCGCATTCGTAGATCTGGTTTATAACTCAGACAGTGTCTCGGATAAATATATCCGAATTTATTTATATGGAACACTTGTCATTCTTGTAAAAGTTTAAACGAATATAATTTTTTTTTATTAGAACAACTCTCTTTTTATAACTTTGGAAGGATATAATTCTAATAATCTAAACGAAAAAATGAAGAAGAAGATAATTTTTTCCATATTATTGCAGCTACATTGTTATTAAAAAAATCATCACGCGATACGCGCGCTGTTTCGTGTGTTACCGTGCTGCATATCACTTGACCCGCTAGTTTGTACCCGACTACTCAATTTTTTTTTTTTTTTTTACATGAGCTCCACACAGGAGGCCCTGAGGAAAATAATTTCCCTCAGGGCCTATGTCATCTTTGGGGATGCTGTGTGGAGGGTTTTTTTGGGGAAAGGAAGGAGAGGAGAGTTCTGGGAAGGAAAAGGGTTTAAGGGGTGGGTAGGAATCTGGGGTTCAGTGTGTCCTGGTCATCCGCCTCCAATACCTAGACAAACCTCACCCCATGAACCCGGGCACCCCTGCTAAATCACCAAACGTAGCGAACCACTTGGGGTGACCTATGGCAGAGGTGTTGATTATCCAATAAAGGTTCCCGGGGTGGCGGTACCCATTCCCGCCTCCCAAATTGTATTGTGACGTGAAATAGAGAAAATATCATCGGACATCAAAATGACATCTACATTTTTTTCTCGAAATATGCTCTGAAATCGCTAGTTAAAATCCTCCGGGTATGGGCTGTTACATCCAACTTTTATAATTATTACGATGAATTCTACGTATAATTAGATCCTAATAAGTATAGAGCGAAACGTTTGGGGTGTGGGGAACTATGCAATTCCGTGGACCTTAGGCCATCCGCTCTGCTGGTCGCCGCGGCAGTCGCGTTTCAGTTGCATTGTTGACAGATTGCCATGGTAGTGGCTCATGAACTGTCAAGCTTTGTCATGTTTTGACATGTCAGATCAGAAAAATATCGACTTTGTTCAGGAGGTTGATTGCGATTGCATCGACAACCGGTTTTTTTTTCAGTTTCTCCATGAGCGAAGGCCCTTAGAGTTATTCAGAAAAAAAATTAGGAACGAATGATATTCAATACAGCTAAGGACATTTTGTACATGCATATTGGTAAAAAGCAGGTACCTTAGATTAATAAATAAAAACAAGGAGGGTGATATAACCAAGCCGTCGATTTAGGAGGTGGTCATGGTTACTGTTGCCCCGGGAACCATTTATTGGATAAACAACACCTCTGCCATAGGTCACCCCAAGTGGTTCGCTACGTTTGGTGACTTAGCAGGGGTGCCCGGGTTCATGGGGTGAGGTTTGTCCGGGTCTTGGCGGTGGACGCGTCTGCTCACCAGCTGTATGGCAGGCCGGATCGGGAGAGAATGGTTGAGAGTCTCTTTGACTTCTCCAGCTGTACTCTCTCAGAACATCGCCTTGCACAGCAGTGGGTGGAATGGATTCCGACGTCCGTCAGTCCTGGACGCACTAACCCCCAGATTTCTACCCATCACTTATACCCTTTTCCTTCCCAGAACTTCCTCTCCTTCCTTTCCTAAAAAGACCCTTCATACAGCATCCCCAAAGATGACATAGGCCCCGAGGGAAATTATTTTCCTCAGGGTCTTCTGTATGGAGCTAATGTTAAAAAAAAAACCTATTAACACGTCTGCTTGGTTCTTAATCTTGGTTCTTATCTTCTCGCACCTCACAATCCGGAAGCCTCAGTTTCGCGCAAAAATTAGAAACGCTCACTTTGGATCGAGATTGTAAAATATCTATGCAAGATAGCTTTCATATTTCAACGACAATAAGAAGCAGTATTTCGTTCTCTTTCTGGTTAAAAGAAAAATACACTTGAGAAGAAGAGAGTTATATACTCGTAGCTTTTAAAATCTAAGGTCGCTCGGGACGTTTTTGGTCTTATGAAAGAATAACCCGATTACGTGTTTTGGGATGTATTTATTCCTAAACAAGCAGACGGGTTAAGGAAAGAATGGTATATTGTATAGTTAGCATATTTATACTGAAACTTGCTTTTAAAAAAAAACTCGGCTTTTTCAGTGATTCAAAACGCTTTTACTGAATGTTTTTCTATTTGAAAATATGGAACAGTAAGTATGGCGTCCGATCATATTTTTCATGTACAAAACAAATTTGAAAGCTTCGTGGAAATGATGCTAGGCCTTAAAATGATGGCTTGCGATATTTTAAAAATTCTAGACAAAAAGCACTGCAAATTTCAAGACAACATGTCTCATATTTCAAGAGTTTCCTACGCTAAACCAGAGACAGATTAATTAGTGGTTTTATAGTTCAAATAAAGACTAAATATAAAACAATTTCTCAGCAGCAGAGTTAACTTGTCAGCTGAATTAACGTGATTTTATTCAGGTACTCAATCGGTACAAATTTCATTCGGTAGTTAGTTGTAGAATGAAAAAGCTTTCGTGTTTTAGCGGCGGACGTTTCGTCCACTATCACCCGTGACATCAAATAATAATGTACCTTTTACCTAACAAATTCATCATTGTCATTGGTTTTGTACGGAATATTTAGATAGAGTGTCTGATGGTGTACATGCATTTTACAGTAAATGCAATTCAGATACCTACCTGAGTAATCAAAATTACATTTTATCGATAGATGATTTTTTTTTAAATAATATAAATATAAATTAAACAAATTACTTTGTTTACACCTCTTATTAAATCAAAATTATCAATATGTTTCGAAACCAATGGTTCCTTCGTCAGGATAAAATAAAAATTAAACCAATTAACAAGTTGACAATTTTGATTAAATGAGTAGTACTAAGGGATTAGTTTACATTAAGTTAAAATAACACCACAAACTGAATTTGTGAATATTGAAGAAGTAAAATAAATTTAATTATTGAACGAAACAATTTTCAAAGATTTGAAAACGGAAAATGACAAAAAAATAATATTAGGTCCTTACATATGAAATTGGCGTTTTGCCGTACTGGCAACTTTGATCTCAAATATCTTCTCTTTGGTTAGAAATTCCAAATTCAAATTTATACAGCTATTTACTCACGTATTTATGTTTCTAAAATTATTATTAGTTTGTTTTTCCTTAATTGTTTTTTTTTCTTTACGTGACTTAATTTAAAAAATGGAAAAATTGAAATATCGCGTTATTAACGAGAACGAGTTCCACCGTGGCACCAGTGCTGCAGAAACGGCTCGAAGGATTAATGATGTGTATGGCGACGGTGCCGCAAAAGAAAACACAGTGCGTTTTTGGTTCCAACGTTTTCGTTCTGGAAATTTCGACCTGCAGAACAAGCCCCGTGGACGGCTGGAGACCAAAGTTGATAATGAAGAATTGAAGGCTATTGTGGAAGCGGATCCATCGCAAACCACGTCCGAGTTAACTGCAGGCTGCGGTGTTAGTGATAAAACTGTTTTAATCCACTTGAAGCAAATTGGGAATGTGAGAAAGCTTCAAAGGAGGGTACCTCACGAATTGAGTGAAGCAAATCAACAAACGCGCGTTAGAACGCTAGACCACACACTGTACAACAGACGGCTACCAAATTAAAGAAGCTTCAATTGGAATGTCTATGGCCCTCCGTTCATGGAGATACTTACAATCTACGTAATTGTGACGAAACCACAAGTACCCTGCTGATATACCACTTTTTAATGTTAGTCTCCGTACACGGTGCTATCCGAAATAAACTGAACTTGATCATTTTTCACGTGCAGCCGTGGAGTGAACACGCTGTGATGCGATGTCATATGACTTTTTTTCCAACATCAATCCGTGCCTTCTCCACTAAATCGTTTCTTACGTATTCTGGTAAAGTATAGTTATGTAAACATGCATTTTTTCCCCTTCTAGAACAAATCTAACATGACTTTCATGTTCCGACGCCATTACTGTCAAACGTTAAACGAATAAGTATCAGACACAAATGATGCGACGTGTCGCGTGCGATCAGCACTGTCGGTATCGTGATACTGATTGGAAACCGACGGCCACCGCGTAGCGCCGTGAACGGGCACCAGCTAAATCGTACGGGTGGTACTTACGATCGGCGCGTATGAGACGCGCACGAGGATCGCGTAGCTTGTAAGTATCTCCGTGTACGGAGGCACTAAGACATCCACCGTACTCTCCGGACCTTGCCCCAACAGATTACTATTTTTTTAGAAATTTAAATAACTTTTTGCAAGGGTAAAAATTCAACTCCGATGGGGCAGTCCAAACCGCCTTCAAAGATTTTATTGATTCCCGTCCGAATGGTTTTTTTAGTAAAGAGATCGATGAACTGCCTATGAGATGGTAAAAGTGCATAGATAGCAATGGTACATACTTTGATTAAATAAATATATCATATTAAAAAAAATCCTCCCATAAAAAACGCCAATTTCAAATGTAAGGACCTAATATGAAAAGGTTGTGACCGATAAACTAATTTGGAACCTCCGCATTAACCAGGAGCAACGTTTTGTTTTTCACCTAAAAACATTTTTTCAACAAAATCATGAAGCGTCGTTTACAATATCACGTACCTCTAAAAAGATAAATAATTCTGATGGAATTTTTAATTGTCAGAAAAGATATATTCGTATATATTTTAATTATTGGTATCGTGTACAAAAATTTTTGGAAATCTGAAATAAATTTTTATAATCAACTTTTATGTTGATAACTGAAAGAATTTTAATATTCTTCAAAGAATATTAAAAAAAAGCCACCGAAAAACTAAATAAAGTTTTTACTGAAACCATGATGAAATAATTATTAAACAATATTAAATATTGAGATACGTTTTTAGATTTTCACGGCCAAAAGTATTTTCGTTATTTGTTTTTGATCCGGCAGATTTGGCAGATCCGGTAGATGGATCTGCCCTGATGATGGACACTGCAACGCTGTCCGAAACGTTGGCTAAAGAAGGAGGTAGCGCAACACGGCATAACACCACAAAAGCAAATAATGAAAATATTAATTATTAACTAACATAAATAAAATATGGTGACTACTAATAAAATGTTTCTTAACTTAACTTTGCAATAATTGTTCGACGTAAAGGACTAATCTTATATATAAAAATGAAGGTAGTTTATGTGTCCCTTTTTGGGTTGTGTTCCTTTACCGTTGATCCGATTGCGATGAAACTTTGTTGAGTTGATGTGTGCGCGCCCGCGAAGGTTTCAATATATAATGATGAAATTATTTCCTACACCATTCATCGGACTGTTATGAAACTTTGTTGAGTTGATGTGCGCGCGCCCGCGAAGGTTTTAATGTATAATGATGAAATTATTTCCTACACCATTCATCCGTCTGTGTTGAAACTTTGTTGAGTTGATGTGCGCGCCCGCGAAAGTATCAATGTGTAATGATGAAATTATTTCCTACACCATTCATCCGACTGTGATGAAACTTTGTTGAGTTGATGTGCGCGCGCCCGCGAAGGTTTCAATGTATAATGATGAAATTATTTCCTACACCATTCATCCGACTGTGATGAAACTTTGTTGAGTTGATGTGCGCGCGCCCGCGAAGGTTTCAATGTATAATGATGAAATTATTTCCTACGCCATTCATCCGACTGTGTTGAAACTTTGTTGAGTTGATGTGCGCGCCCGCGAAAGTATCAATGTGTAATGATGAAATTATTTCCTACACCATTCATCCGACTGTGATGAAACTTTGTTGATTTGTTGTGCGCACGCCTGGCGGGCGAGAAAGGGGCAGAGGAAGGGATTGCAAAGAAAACATAGAGCGGTAGGGGATAGCAGGGAGTAAATTTTGGAAAAATTAATGCTTTTCACACGGTCAGCTATATGTAGCCTGCTCACGCATCCGATGGAAAAACATTAAAATTGTATCCAAATGCACTACCATTTCATCAAACAGAATTAAAAGACAATTGTATATGATTTAGATGCTAGCATTACTATGTGTATCTGATGAATTTTTGGTTTTATGGAAATATGTTAATTCCAGATAACTGAATTTCAATTCCCAATAATTCTTATTTGATTAGGGAACGTACCCATACTACGTGACCAACTTTTTACAATTCTTAACCCCCCCCCCCCGGTGACCAAAATCCTAAGCAACCCGCCGCTCATTTGTATGGAGCGTGACATTTTGAAGACCCCCCCCCCCCCCCTAAACGTGTCACGTAGTATGGGTACGTTCCCTTATATGTATTTATGTTTTAATATGTATCTATGTGTTCGATTATGTACACGTATGCGAATATCTGTGTGTATGTATGTGCGCATATGCGTGTATGTGTGTATGTATGTACATATATGTAAATGTATGTGTGTGTAAGTTTATGTATATATATGTACCCGCCTCGGAACAGACTTAGTCTAGTGAGGCGGGCTACTAACTTGTTTGTATAAGATATTATTATTACAATAAACGCCCGGGTTGCCGGCATTAAAAAAAAATCTTTTTTTGAATACTCTCAAATAATAAAAAATAAATGCTAGATATCATTACAATAGCTTGTGTACTAAAAACATCTGCAATTTAATACAAACAATCACAAGTTAGCACCCAACAATCACCATGAAATTTTAACCAAAATGATTTATTTGTGTTTAGTTCCGTTTACATATTATGTGCTTAAGTATAAATGAGAACGGTATTGAAAGTGCAATACCATTGCGGACAGTGCAATGTTGATGTGTTAGATACCTTTATAATATATTATGTATAATACATCGGTACCTTCAACACAGTGCCAGCGTACCGCTACTACAGGGTGGGGGGCTGTTTGGCGAGCGGCAGAGAGTAGCAGAAATAATGAAACAGGTAATCCCGCTAATGCACGTAGACTAGATGTAGATAAGCAACGAGCTCTGTCGGTACACCCTATACCCCGTACCCCGCACCTCGTACTACAGCGCGGGCCATACATGGCAAAACAATAAAAAACGTACTTGCAAATTAACAAAATTAATTAGCCGATGTTCTTACATACCTTCATTTTAAAACACGTTATTTTTTATTCTTGGAACTAGCTGACCCGACGAACTTCGTACCGCCTCAGAATCAATAACCGTTGAATTAAATTAAGTTTTTTTATTAAGTTAAAAATTACACAATGAAGCAATTTTATCAATGCTAACTGTCCGTGTTTTGTTTTTGTCAGTAACAGAGATGGCGTTGTATACGGATTTATATTTTTTGAGGTTTTCTTACTTAATGGAAGCGGGTACGGGTGCCGCCACCCCGGGAACCATTTATTGGATAACCAAGACCTTTGCCATAGGTCACCCCAAGTGGTTCGCTACGTTTGGTGATTTAGCAGGGGGGCCCGGGTTCATGGGGTGACTTTTGTGCGGGGTTTGGTGGCGGATGCGTGTGCCCACTTGCTGCGTGGCGGGCCGGATCGAGATAGATTGGTTAAGGGAGACCTTTTGACCTTTCCAGCCGGATTCTCTCAACCAATGGGTCGAAAGGTCTAGGTAAAAGGTTAATTCCGGTCAAATCAATAGCCTTGCACCGCAGTTGGAGGGATGGATTCACTCCCGGATACATTGACCTCCAGATTCCTACCCACCCGTCATGACTTTTTCCTATCCTACCCTTCCTTAAAAGATCCTCCGCACAGCATCCCCTAAGATGACATAGGTCCTCAGTGGAGCTTACGTAAAAAAATGCGTTTCATTTCAGAGATTTATTGTTATTGTATTTTTCTTTGGAAGGGTGCAGAGACATACGTTCACCGTTTGTCTCATTTTCGACTATTGACATTTTGTATGTAAGAAAGAGGGGCAGTATTATATGATTAAGAACAAAAACAAAACAATTTGACGTTTTTGAATTTTTGGAATTCACGCACAGTTAATTACCTATTACAATATTACTGCAGTTCTTTCAAAATATGAGAATTCGTTCCATACAAAATGGATGAAAAAGATATTTTTCTTCCTAACATTCTTTTTTTTTTCAATTTGTGCGATGTTTTAATAGTTATGTTATCCGGGGCGGAGACAAATCCAACAAATCAAAGATCATCAAAATCGGTCCAGCCGATCTCGAGATATAAATAGTGTAACTAACCCGACTTTGTTTTATATATTAAGATTAAGTAACTCACATTGACTTTAAAAATATATTATGGTTTTAATTTTTTAGTTGCTTTTCTCATTATCTTCTTTAATACTAAGACCCTATTTATTTGCTTCATTGCTTTTAGAACTTAATACTTGACTGTGAGTCTGACAATTTTGTAAATGTGATTAATTTAGTAGTAAGTTATACAAATAACGGCATGTACCTACTTAATGTGAATTAAACCAGGCAATTCGACTGTCCTAAAACGGGAAACCTTTCTAGTTGGACAGTCAAAGATTCCTTTTAACGTACATATATTTTTTGTATCAAATAAATAAATAAAAATAAATGACAATCTCTCTGTGACAAATACAGAAAACCACAAATGTAATATATCATGTTCAAAAATAGAAAGCAAAACTGATATTAAGTACCTGGGCATAACAATAGACCAGCGTTTAAAATGGCCCCCACACATAAATATTCTGAACAACAGAATAAGGAAACTAACATATATATTTAGATGTTTAAGAGATATTTTAAACGAAAAATTACTTAGAACCACATACTTCGCTTTCTGTCAATCAATTATACAATACGGCATTATAGGATGGGGCGGTACATATAAAAATCAAACACAAACAATTTACATATCACAAAAACTAATAATAAAAACAATTTTAAAAAAACCCTACTCATATTCGTCAGAACTTTTATTCAAACAATTTAAGGTCAGAAAATTAAGTGCATTATACTTTTATCATGCAACATTACAAATTTATAAAGATAATATTAAAAATCAAGTTGCACCCTTTAAAAATAACAGAAGTCTTAGACAAACATCAATACTTCCCACTCCAAAGTGTAAAAAAAAAATTGGACAATTGAGTCATAAATATCTCGGAGCAAAATTTTTTAATTCATTGCCAGAAAAAATTAGAAACATGAATACCAATATAAAAAATTTTAAAACTCACCTCAAATATTATACTGAAAACTTAAACTGAATGATATAAAAAAAGCAATACAATAACACCCCCCCATACACGCAAGCCTTGCTTAATTAGGGGGGTACATCAAATATTCTACTATGTAATTAATTACTGTATAAAATTTATTTGTAATTTATGTACCTTCTATTACTAATAAAAAATAAAAAAAAAATAAAAAAAAATAAAAAAAAATAAATGTTAGTGTATCCGGAAACATGGACGTTGCCAATCTACTCCCGTCAAATTTAGCGACTAATAAATCACTACAGAGTTTCAGTCAGTGCGATTTTTTGTATAACATTACAGAAAGTAACAACGCATCCTACATTTAATCACATTTTACCAAACATAAACGCAACCTATTCTATACTAACCTACATAAGTTAATCTGACCTAGTATTTTACCATTATTTGTTTTGTGACTGTTTTGTTACACTGTTTAAAATTTTTGTATATAAAAAAACCAATGAAATTGATTGTTTTTCTTCTTGATAGGAAAACAACTTCATTCCTTCATTGTTACTTCTGGGTACTTCCATGTACCATCATATTAAGCGCACTTTATTATAGTTAAGCGCACTTGAAGTGAAATGTCACAAAACTGCGCTATATAAATATAATGTTATTATTATCACCTCCGTATTTGCTGTGGTTTAGACAGACACCTTATATAAATGGTTAAAATTGTTAAAAACAAAACCAATATGTTTTTTTACTGATTTTGAGTAAATAAGATAAGTTATTTAAATTTTGTGTAAAGCTACCCATTCGTTTGGGAATAAACACATGTACACTATCACAAGGTATAAAGTATTCAGCATTATTCACTTAAATAACTGTCGAGGCGTGACGTTATTATGTGACACCGAGGAGGTTCGTAAATTCGGGTCAACATTACAAAATCTAAATCGACTACAGATTTGTCTTCATTTATTGAGGCGGAAATACTATTGTGGATTTCAGGTGCCCTTGGTTTATTTTGGGTAAGGTATAATTGGCGTGATCTTATGCAAATATTATGAAGTAAAAATTCATATAGCGTTGCAAATGCAAAGCGTTAAAATTTTTTATCTAACCGGCAGTTGTCTGTGAGCTGGAAAACACACACTGCTACATCGGAAAAACAGAGTGGTAACCAGAAAGCGGCTTACTTTAATTCTTTAGCACCTGCGGCACTACAAGTTGCACATATTATTTTTTTCATACGTTGTATAAAACCCATAGGATACACATGTTTTATTCGTTATTCAAAGTAAATTCAAACGAAAATATAAAAAAGAAGAACACACGAAAAATAAAAAAAAGATCGCGACCATTAACTTTAATAATTTAATCATTATTGTAATTAAATTCACAAATATTTACCGAGAGGTCAGTGGCTGAATTGGCATCAAGTTTGGGTCCCACCCGGGCGTCGCATGTTCGATTCCTCGGCTGTCTTCTTCCATCACTACACAAGCAAAATTTTCCGCTGGTAGTCGGAGATTTTAAAGTATTGTCGGGTCATTCGTAACCAGGGAACGTTTGTCTTTCTTTATATTTTTTTTTCCAAATTTGCGCTGAGGGAAAAACAAACTAACGTATAAGGTGACAATATACTACAACAACAATACGGAGAGTGCACACGCATTATTTTTATCCTAACAAAATCATCTAAAGCAGTCATAAAAAGTTTTGAATTCAAAGTGTTTCGCCTAATTCTATTAAATTAATACTGGCTTAAAGTATACGAATCATCAGAAAAGTATATAGTGCATTAAAAGTGTATAAAACAAGGATTAGTGTAATCAAGTGACAGTTGTTATAAGCCCCCCGCGCCCGCACCTACACCGCCCGCGCCGCCCGCTGTAGTACTTACACGCCCTACCAAAAATCCAGGGGTTCACAACTGTTTGAAAAAAATAAATAATAATAAAATAACAATGGCTCTAAGTGATAAAGCTTCGCAGTACATTAGCAAAGTAAATGCGATAATCAGTGGATTGATCTCAATCGTTCATGAGCCTAGCAATAAATTCTCTAAGGAAAATATCGTAAAAATAATACCAAAAACAACCGAACTTATGGCTACGATTGCAGAATTGGTAGTCGATTTTGGAGTAATGCAAGGAGAATTAAATTCAATGAAAAATAATACGCAACTCACCAGGACCAACCCGATTGACATTAATATGGGTGATATTGTCACCGAAATGGAAGATAGGGCCATCAGATCCAAAAACGTCATATTATATAACGTTCCCGAGAGCTTGTCTGAAGAAAAGGCAGTCATCATTACGGAAGATAGAGACAAAGTTTCTTCGGCTATAAAAACTATCGACCCGTCATTAGATCTAATCAACGTCAAAGTATTCCGACTGGGTGCCAAGAAAATTGCCAACAAAAATCGTCCAATTAAATTGGAATTTACCAACAATATCGCGCCGAGAACTCTCCTACGTAATAGCACCAAATTTAAAGACGGAATCAAAGCAAGTAACGACTTAACCATCCTCCAAAGGAATCAATTGGTGGAGCTAAGAAAGCAATTATTGTTCCGTCAAGAGAATGGTGAACCAAATCTTACCATAAAGTACATAAACTCAAAACCAACTATTGTTACAACCCTTCCAAAAAACGACACAATGTAAACAAATTGAAGTGCTATTACCAAAATGTCAGAGGCATGAAAACTAAACTTAAGGACTTTAAAATACATGCCCCGACACTGCCACATGACATTCTCATTCTTACGGAAACCTGGCTGGAACCATCCATTAACTCTGCTGAGCTTGGTCTACCCCACCATCATATTTACCGGTCTGACAGAAGTCAACAAACCAGCGCTAAATCTAGAGGTGGTGGCGTCATGATAGCTGTCAACAAGATACATCCTTCAAAACTTCTGAAGACCAAAAATTGTAATGTGGAGCAAGTTTACATCTTACTAAACGGTAAAAATCAAAAAAATATCATAGGCAGTGTTTATATTCCGCCATCATCAGATATAAGTGTATACAAAAGTCATTTCGAGGATATTGAACAACTGTCGTATAAATTTCCAAATAGTAAAATCACTATCATCGGTGATTACAATTTACCAAAAATCAATTGGGGCACCCGTGACAATTCTACATTATCTCAAAACTCTAGCTTAACTGACACAGAAAAAGAAATAGTTGAATTGTGTGATTTCCTTAACCTAGTTCAATTAAACAGTGTAAAAAATGACAATAATAGATTACTAGATATTGTTCTTTGTACCGACTTGTCAACTGCGGTTGAAAAGTCACTCGATTCAGTTCTTGCCCCTGATTCTCATCACCCACCTTTAGATATTACTGTATTATGTAACCCTTTAAAATGTCAAATTAAAAACCAGACGCAATCTCCTAACTTTAATAAAGCCAACTATTATGCTATTCGCGATTATTTATATAACACTGACTGGTCTATACTAGAAGGAGGTAATCTCGATGAGAATATTAAAGCCTTTTATGATCATCTATATAAAACCATAGAAAACTTTGTCCCAATTAGTTATAAATTATCTTCAAATTTCCCTCGCTGGTTTAGCAAGGACCTCATTAACATAGTAATTGAGAAGAAAAAAGCCCATAAAATTTATAAAGAAACAACAAATCTTTCTGATTTTATAATTTTCAGCAAGCTGCGAAAAGATTGTAATAAATTATCAAACATTTGTTATAATAATTATATTAAGAATGTGGAATTTTCGATTGGTAACAATGTAAAACATTTTTTCAACTATTGTAAAGCCCAAAATAACAACAACCTTGGCATACCTGAAACTATGCACTATAAACTGAAAACTTCCTGTAAAATCAAAGAAATTGTCAATTTGTTTGCAGATTTTTTTAAGGATGTATATGAAACAGATATCCCTGATGAAGACATTCCAAACTTTGAGTCAGATATAAATTTACAACTATCTCAGATACATATTGAGATTAAAGAAATTGCAGCATGTATCAAACTACTGGAACCTAAATCGTGCTCAGGGCCAGATAAAATTCCCCCCGTATTTCTAAAAAACTGTGGGGGTAGTGTCTCATACCCTCTGTACCTACTATTTAATCAATCACTTTTAACAGGCAAGTTCCCACAAATATGGAAAAATAGCTTTCTCACTCCAATATTTAAAAGCGGAGACAAGTCTTTAGTTGAAAATTACAGACCAATATGCATACAATCGTCAATACCAAAAATTTTTGAAAAGTTAATTCTTCAAAAAATATGTTCTTGCATAAAATTTAATATCTCATCATTTCAACATGGGTTTATCTCTGGACGATCTACCTTAACTAACCTTACACTGTATGAACATTTTATCTCTGGTGCTCTTGCTAATAGAGAACAAGTTGACTCAATTTACACGGATTTCAGTAAAGCCTTTGATAAGGTTTGCATTAAAATTCTTATAAATAAATTGTCTAAATTAGGAATAAGTGGTAATTTATTATGTTGGATTAAGAATTATTTATCAAAACGTGTACTAACTGTCTGTATTAAAGAACACTTGTCTTACGAATTTGAAGCCACTAGTGGTGTGCCTCAGGGTTCGCACCTTGGTCCAATATTGTTTATACTATTCATAAATGATGTCACCTCCATATTCACTGATGTTAACATATTATTATTTGCTGATGACATGAAAATATATAAAATCATAAAAAATATATACGACTGCTTGTCCCTCCAATCCAATTTTATAAAATTCGTAGAATGGTGTACCATTAACAAACTTACACTTAACATTAAAAAATGTCAAATCATGAGTTTCTTTAGAATTAAAAACCCTATCAAATATAGTTACTCTTTTAACAATCACAGTTTATTGTCAGTACCTGTAATAAGGGACCTTGGAATAACCTTCGACTCTAAGCTACTATTTACCAACCACATTGATATAATAACTGGTAAAGCAATGAAAATGCTGGGCTTCATTGTAAGAATTTGTAGAGATTTCAAAAATATCCAAACATTCAAAATACTATATACAACTCTGGTTAGGAGTCATTTAGAATACAATTCCCCCATATGGAACCCTTTCTACAAAAGCCATGCAAACTCCATTGAAAGAATCCAACGCAAATTTCTCAGATCAATTAATTTCAAATTAGGTATTCCCGCGGTTGACATAAACTATGAATCTTTATTACAAAAAATGCGACTCTTATCGTTAAAAGATAGAAGAATACTCAATGACCTTATTTTTTTATTTAAAATAAACAATAACTGGTTTGACTCCCCTGAACTTGTCTCATTAATAAATTACCATGTACCTTGTAGACCGACTCGACTCAAAACACCTTTCCACTGTGACAATACTATGACGAACGCAGAACAAAACTCAACCATAAATCGCTTGCATATTTTAGGTAATGAATATGCTAATATCGATAACGCTGCCGGTAATCTGGCTTCATACAAAAGATGCGTTAAACTAAATTTGTTTGCTAGTACCACGTAAATACTTCATGTAAACATAATATGCCTACCAGTACTTCTAAAACTATTAATGCACTAGAAATCATAGGTACTTGTAAAATTTATCATATCAGATGATATCAGTTAACATAATCCAGGATTTATTACTTTTTATATTTTATATTTAAATCTTTGTAGGTACCTTGAGGTAGGTATCTTATTTGTACATTTTATTGTTTTATTTCTCACTTTAAATTTTTATTTTTACTTTTACCTAATAATTTAAAGTTTGTACTTTAATACTTTATATTTTAAACTATTTATAGTTTGTACTTTAATTAATTTAGTTTTGTACTTTAATTTATAGTTTGTACTTAATACTTTATATCTTAAACTATTCACTTCATAATTTACTTTTATATATTATTGTTTTTATACACTACTTATTACCTTACTTTTTACCTTTTTTCTTAAATTTGACTAACATTTATATTGTTATTCTTCATGTTGTTGTACTATTATAAGTATGTCAATTATGTTAATGGCACGATTTGTGCCGTATATGTGTAAATAAATAAATAAATAAATAAATAAATATTATTTTCCATAAGTATATTCTGGATTTTTGTCTTCATATTTTGATCCATTATAATACGATTATAATCACTCATATAAGTGGTATTTTAAAGAAAACTTTATATAAAACATTTGTAAAACTGAACTATAATAACGACGTTCACCAATATAATACACGACAACACAACCAACTACGTGTATCAAAAATACACTCAACAAAGTTCGGACTGAAATCATTAGAATACATTGCCTCTAACTATAACAAATTGCCTGATGAATTAAGACAGGCCTCTAACAAATCTCGAAACGATATATTGAAATCCTATTTTTTCAAATGTTATTTGGAAAACGAGTCATAAGTAGGTACAAACTCTGTTCCGATAGCTGTCCTGGTTATCTCCAAGTACCAAACTTTGTACATCCAGATATGATGGGCGCAGTTTATATCTTTTTTAAATCTTGTCATGTATTTTGTATGTAAACATCTTGTATTAGGTCTGTATATTTTTGAGCCCGTACCTTTTATTGTATTTTCCTGATTTTGTTTTTCTATGCATTTCTATAGTCCATCATGGAGGATACTTTATTTTAACTTTTTGACACCAACAGTACATAAATCAAATGAGTGATTAAAATAATCCAAAACATCTTATAACACATGTTTCTGTGAAATATTTGTAAAGAGATTCTTCATATGTTGTGTCTGTATGTTGCTTCTGTTTGAAAAGTTTTGTTGAAAATTTTTGTTGAAAAATTTTTCTTTTCTTCATATTATATTGTGTCTGCATATTGGGTTGGGTTGGGTTTAACTTTTCAAAAGTAACTCATGGGAATGCAACTTCGTTGTATGTTTTATTTAAATAAAAAAAAATTATCTTAATATATAAAAATGAAAGTTTCTTTGTTTGTCCTTAGGGCCTTTAACCAGCCAGCGGCCAAAAATCCACATTTCGTCGAAAGATGTTTTAACGATCGTACAGCTTTTTAAAATTGAAACTCAATATCGATTTTATTTCATTCAAAATTTGCTTTAATTTATACACAGATCCAAAAATGCTGAAAGGCGTGATGATAAAACCATTAAAATTATGTATTTTTTGTAATAATTTTTTTTTCGTAAGTACTTACAATTTTTCAATAATGTCTAAGCAAATTCAATGTGCAAAAAAAACTTAAATATATGTGTTCGGATATATTTTATAATGATTTTATTTGAACTAAAATTTGCTAGATAACGTATTGATTTACAATTATGTAAGATTACATGATATGAATTATTTTATAATTTTTTTTTGTGATTTGATTATGTTTTTACTCCAGCTTCATTAAAGTACAAATAAAACTATCTTAAATGACCTCTCAAGATTTTATATTAGGTATACATAACATCCTCGATTGGTATGTTATCAAATTTTATATTACATGTTCTCCTAAATCCATTTGGGAGTGACAAGTTGGAGACAGTATTTAAACTCCCCTTAAATAAGTCCTTCATTGTAAAGTCCCATTTATCACACAATGTAATCTCTGATTTGCTGTCAACTTTCTCTAAAATAAATAAAAAAAATTTAATTAAACATAAAAAAATCGGATTTTGATATTATCAAAGTAAAAGTCATCACCATAATCATTACATTGGTATTTTGTTTTCCCTACTTACCATTTCTAGAATACATTGCATCCACAAGAGGTAAGAACTTACTTGGTGAATTTTATTTTATGTGAATACCATTCGTGAACTGTCCGGAGCCTGTGAGTATATGGCATTCCATTTGGGTATGTTATGAGACTCGAGGTAACAGGGAAGGAAAGAGGAAGAAAAAGGTTCATAGGAACCTTTCTGATTTGTCAGATAATTGCCAGCAAATACGATTTAAAATGATAATCTCTTACCGGAGGTTACGGAGAGTAGCTACCGCTTTGACATGGTATTGGTCCAATTAGGGGTCCAATGATATCTCGTATAACCACTGCCTTTACGTTCTCCACTGTATGTTTCACAACAGAAAGCTTTTGCTATTAGACATGGCAAAGAAAAAGATAAGTTTTTTTAAAATATGTCAAAACAAAATTTAATAGGGACCAAAAACAATAATTTATTATCAATCTACTGTACATAATCATACTTGTGAATTGAGGTAGGTACTGTACCCAACAAATATCCCACAACTATTTCAGTAAGCAGTAAGGAAGGCAGTGGAGCGGCAGAGCCTCCCACCCCAGGACTGTCACTACCACGTCCCGACCATGAAAGCCTACCTGAGATACAGATTCTAGGGATGTTTTCAAACTTTTCAACTATTCCGTATAATTCAAATTTGATGAAAATTGACTAAGGAAACCAGACTTTTTAAAAATATATCATCACTACATATTTTTGCTGTGTTAGAATATGCGTAAAAACTTTTGTCTCAGATGTAATAATGCAAGATCAAGGTAAGACAGGTAGGTGTACATATTATAATTACGGCCTCTGCAGTCGTGGGGTAAGGCTAAAGACAAGCAATCCGAAGGTCATGGGTTCGAATCCAGTAAAGTAAAGTCGAAGTAAATTTTTATTTGTTTAGTTCGTGTTATTTCACAATTTATTAATTAAAAATAATATTATTATATTTGCTGCACTGGAGTGAAATATAGTCACAGAGTCGCCATAGCATAAGACCACCATTCGAAATGGAAAAGTTGCTTGAAATGGCTTAAGCCATGTTTGGTGACCAGATCTGAATATCCAGGTACTTCCCATCTTCCTCTTTCCCATATTCTTTCGCTTCCTACTACTTTAATTCTTACAACATACACCGATTAGGGATGCCATAGTCTCACTGGTTCCAGACGGGAGTAGTTGGGACTCATGTGCGATGTTTATTTCTTTGTTTTAGCAAAGCAAAATTCAAACCAACAAAAGCTTCCATAATATTCACTCGACATAAAATAAAATAGTTTTGCACCCTTGAAGTGATCTTATATATTAATACACAGTTTATCGACCGCTCACTCTTCGACTTTACGCGAAAACCGACCACTCTGCCCCACGCGTTTCACCCACCTTAAGATTCACTTTCGCTTAAAGTCACATTCAGCCATCCTCAGTACTTTGATTTTGTGAGGTCAATTTTTTTCGACAAAATTAGCGCTTTATTCACAGAAAAACTGACGCGAATCAACGGCGAAAACTAGAACCAATAGTAAAATTATACTCAATTCGGCCAGGTTACATATCCCGCCGACAGGTTCGCGTTTCCAAAAAAAAAGATGTCATTTTGGCCATCAGTTTCAATGCAAATGAAAATGCTATGAATATTGAGTCAGGTCAGGGATCTTAGACGTCAAATTTTTAGCCTAACAAAACAGACTTTTCACAGTTTTCGGTAGGGGTTTTACGGTACGCGGCATTGCGACCCCAAAACCGATTCCGGCTTGGATGTTTTTCAAAAATCTAATACAGTAGAAAATTCCGCAACTTTAAATACCAAAATTACATGCCCATCCCATATAAAAAAGTTCAGGAGATACTGACAAAACTCCACATTTTCCGAAAAAAAATCATCAAAACACGTGCTTACAGATTCCATCGGAAGTTTAAATTTTTCTAGCCAGTTCAAATTAACACGTTATTCATTCGGGGTAGGTACCTACTTATTTCGGTAGTATTGCAAATATGATGAAAAAAGCAAAGATTGCAGGAATTGAAGGAAATGCGCAGGTACCTACCCGAATACGTAGATACACAATTAATAAGGTTTTAATGCAATACTAAGGTAAGGTTGTTTCGATGATACTGAATAATTCAACTTTTTTTAAAACTTAATTTTTACGTTCTGTATTGGTTCTACTCAAGTTCTGTTATTTTATCATTAAAGGCCAGTTACATTACAAAACTGAAATAATTACAGAACTCGAACGGAACTATCTAGAACTGAAAATTTACTAGAAAAATTTGAAGAATTGACATTTTTTTCTTAAACAACCCAGCCATATAATTTTATTTTATTTATTGGTGTGTTGATTATGAATGAAGCATGGTTCTATTGGACATTGTTAAATAAAAAAAATATATGTTTTACGCGTGTTCTAGGTAGGTACTTACTTGCAGGGACTTTTTTTCCTTTAAAAATCAAAACATGATATTGAATAAATTTATTTGTGCTGAAAAGAAATTTTATAAAATTATTTTATACTCAACAACATAATGGCGTCGTTTTGGTGAAATATTACAACAAAGTACCTACTTAGTACTTAGCCGCGCAAAATGAAATACAATACAACTACAAGAGTGACCTCTGGCATCATAAAATTTTGCATTGCTAAACAGTGCAACCGATTGTGATGAAACTTTGGGAATTTGATGTGCGCATCCCCTCGATTCTTTCTGTATAAAAAAGTGAGCTCTGGCATCATGAAATTATGCATTGCTAAACCGTTCATCCGATTGCGATAAAACTTCTTTACGCACCCTCGACATGGGGGGTAAGCTGGTGAATGCGTTACGAAAGAGAATATAAATATTATACATTTTATGCGAACGGTAATCGATGCGAATCGATGGTGATCGGGTGAGGCGAACGGTCGGGCCTTTACGCACGCTTGACTTGAAGAGTGATAAGGATAGGGATGCCGATGGGGATGGGGACAGGGACGGGGACGGGGACCGGGACTGGGACGGGGACCGAGGCGGGGATGGGAATGGGGACGGGGAAGGGGACAGGGGCGGGGACGGGGATGGGGATGGGGATGGGGAAGGGGATGAGGAGGGAAAGGATAAGAGGGAGATGGAGGTATTAGTTAGTTAGTTTTTTTATATGTTTAATGGACTATTTGTCCGTAAATTAATAAATGATATACAGCGGGTACCCGGCATGCGTTGCAAGGCCACTGTAATCTCGGGGTCAACTTAACTGTAATGGTTCCATCCCAACTCAATGCCTGCGCAAGCGCCTGCACTATATAACATTATACACAACGGGTACCCGGCATGCGTCGCAGGGCCATTTTAACCTCAGGTCAATTAAACTGTAATGGTTCCATCCCAAGTCCCGGGAAATTACATTATAATGCAAGCACCTGCACTTTGTAACATTATATACAACGGGTACCAGGCATGCGTTGCAAGACCATTTTAACCTCGGGGTCAACTAAACTGTAATGGTTCCATCCCAGATCCCGGGAAACTACATTGTAATGCAAGCACTGCACTATATAACATTACATACAAAGGGTACTCGGCATGCGTTGCAAACTCACTGTAACCTCGGGGTCAACTAAACTGTTATGGTTCCATTCCAAGTCCCGGGAAACTACATTATAATGCAAGTGCCTGCACTATATA
The DNA here is from genome assembly GCA_917880885.1 of Limnephilus marmoratus. Taxonomy (NCBI): domain Eukaryota; kingdom Metazoa; phylum Arthropoda; class Insecta; order Trichoptera; family Limnephilidae; genus Limnephilus; species Limnephilus marmoratus. The sequence goes on from OU862910.1 coordinate 32,254,180, forward strand.
ACATTATAAACAACGAGTACCCGGCATGCGTTGCAAGGCGACTTTAACCTCGGGTCAACTAAACTGTATTGGTTCCATCCCAAATCCTGGAAAACTACATTATAATACAAGCACATGCTATAACATTATATACAACGGGTACCCGGCATGCGTTGCAAACTCACTGTAACCTCGGGGTCAACTAAACTGTTATGGTTCCATCCCAAGTCCCGGGAAACTACATTATAATGCAAGTGCCTACAATATATAACATTATAAACAACGAGTACCCGGCATGCGTTGCAAGGCGACTTTGACCTCGGGTCAACTAAACTGCATTGGTTCCATCCCAAATCCTGGAAAACTACATTATAATGCAAGCACATGCACTATATAACATTATACACAACTGGTACCCGGCATGCGTTGCAAGGTCTCTTTAACCTCGGGTCAACTAAACTGTTTTCTTTCCATCCCAAATCCTGTAAAACTACATTATAATGCAAGCACCTGCACTATATAACATTGTATACAACGGGTACCCGGCATGCGTTGCAAGGTCACTGTAACCTCGGGGTCAACTTAACTATAATGGTTCCATCCCAAGTCCCGGGAAATTATATTATAATGCAAGCACCTGCACTTTGAAACATTATATACAACGGGTACCCGGCATGCGTTACAAGGCTACTTTAACCTCGGGGTCAATTAAACTGTAATGGTTTCATCCCAAGTTCCGGGAAACTACATTATAATATTTGATATTTAACCGATTGATATTTGATTTAACACACACTCCTCCTCGCTTCATCCACGTTCACACGCAAATCGCATAGTGTTTTAACCCGTTAGTTGCTTTTGCAACGGGCCCAGCTAGTATTATATAATTATTTGTTATTATTCCATCAAAAATAATTACTCTTAAGAAGGAAGTGATTTTACTACCCGAAGATTCTTCCTCTGCTGTAATAATGTTAAAAAAAAACATTGTCCAATGTATTTTGTATTATTTTTTTTATTATTTTTTTATTTATTGAGTTAGTTAATACTACATGAATATAAATTAATAAGCACAATGTAACATTGAATATAAACTTATAATAAATTTAGCTATATGTATACGCGTGAATCACGGTGTCACAGAATCAGCTCGATGGAACGGCTCCGGATCCAATATAATAACGCCTGCAGAATTATATTTAGATACAGAAGATACAACAACGCATCGACAATGTGTACGGTACTAGGACATAATAGATCCGCCGCACCGGCCTGATGAGACACCGGGTCACTGGGGCCAGGATGCGGCTAATGTCCTCCAACAACACGGTAGTGACCGCAGCCTTCCAGCACCAAGCGCCACTTCTGAGGCTGGGCCCGAGCTCACTCAAGACCACGCCCTATATAATTGATTATTTATTTATTTTTCTTTACTTATTATTTTTTCCCAATCTATATCTTTCTATATTTACGAGTAAAATTTACTTAAAGTTATTCGACCAATTCTTTAAGTCCCATTGAGGACGAGCACCGATTTTATGATACAGTGTTCCGAACTTGAAAAATTACATTAAAAAAATCCGGCTTCATCAATTTAAAAATACCATAGCCATAAGAGTCACACATAAAAAAATTTACATCCCAGTTTGTCAAACCTGTTATGGGCAAATAAGTTTTAAATATAATGCTTCTAAGCTGTTCAATTGTCTATCTACTGACATTAGAAACACGCAAACCAAGAGTGCCGTCTAAGTTATTTATTTATTTATTTAATTTTTATTATTATTGTACAACAGAATAATTCCAATTAAAGTACAATTTAGTTACCCTATCAGCATTTAGGCAGTGACTCTTCAATAATGTTTTTATAACAGTCACTTATCCAAATGGTTTGCAATTTCATTTAACAGCACCACTCCCCTCGTCATGCTATGCTTTGCCAAGACGTCTGTTCTGCCGTTCGGTACTATAAGTCATGATGTCGATTTCGGCTGTAGTGGTCTGGTACATAAATCATAGCATCCCAAGAGAAATGGGCTATTGATGAAATTGTTCCAAATTTTGAAAGACAGAATAGCAAGACTTGCTTTCCTTCTAGTTTCTAGACTCACAGAATCAGTTTCCTCAAGTAAGTCAATATGGTGCATGGACCTTGGGTAGGTTCCATGCTTCCGCATATAAACATACCTGAGGAATTTCTTCTGGATTTGCTCTAACATATCAATGTACTTCTGGTGGTACGGTGCCCAAACATCGCTCGCGTACTCCAGCTTGCTTCTCAGTATGCCATCGAATAACGCTAGCATAGCTTCTTGGTTATCAAACTGCTTACAAGTCCTGATGATGAATCCAAGAAGTTTGTAGCAAGACTGAGTGAGCTGCGATATATGGCCAGAGAATGTCACTTCCGGTTTTATTTTTTTCATTTTATTTTATTTTTTTTTGAAGTTTCACTTGTCTTTTTCATTATCGTTCTTATTTTTATATTCTTAATTTTATTTCTATTATCCTTAAAATATTATTATTTGTTACTTTTATTTTTATTTGTTATTCCATTTTATTTTTATTTATACAAGATTCACCTAGTTTAACTCCTTTCCTGTATATGATCATGTACCTAATACTAGTTTGAATATTTTCCTTAATATGTATGCTATATGTTTGTACTTTCATCTACATATAACATAATATATGGATGATTATACTTAATATTCTATACTTAATATAACATCTTATGAATCTCGACTACCATAATACGGGCATTTGCCTAGCTTGGTAGTCGAAAAACCATGTTAAACAAACCTATAATAAGCAAAATGAATAAAGAAAATTAAAAAAAAAAAAAAATTAGCACTATGCCTTTTTGTCAAACTGAAATTTCATTGCTTTAAAATTATTCTCATTTCATGTTAATCATCTATGTTCACACTTGAATTGTATAATTAAAAATTTTATATTTTATTTTTATCTGCCATATTCATAATATTATGTAAACAAAACCTAGCTAACAACCAATCTCTAAATTACCATCACAGACGTTTCATACCTAGCGAGATGTGCAACACGTCATTAATTGCTGTAATTAAACATATATTGAAATAAAAAAATCATATTATTACTATTATTATTAAAACGCATAGGTTCATCTTTAAGCATTTAACGAAAGTTAAATAATAAAAAAACTTGGTACCTTATAGAAATATTCTCAGCTAAATACGTATCCATACTAAAAGTATCATGATGGCGTTAGAAAATTTAAGCAGTAGTTTCTGATAATTAAAGCGTTGAATTAAAGGATAACTAATAAAAGCTACGAGCTACAGCGAAGTCCATTTCAAAGAATCTCCAGTATTCCAATGAGAACCACTGTTGAAAGACTGATTTTGTAGACGGAAAGCACTGAGTTAACCGGCCGAACGGGAGGGGGTGTTGGGGGGCTTCATCTCAACTCCTACTCCCCTTCAGGTTGTGAGAACCCTGATACTGACACACGCGGACAGCGTCGCTTTCTTGTTTGCATATTAAACATACAATTGAAAATAGTTTTCAATATAAAAAAGATGAAAACAGAGATTTATGTGGGATTTCACTTTCTTTTCATGAACGAGATTAAAACAATAAATAATATAATGCTGATAAGTAGCAAGGGCGGCTGGTCGCACAGTGTATTCGTGTGCAGCACTGGCAAATTATAATGGCTAAATTTACTTTATTTACTTACTGAAGATTACAAAATCTCTAATTTAATTTCTCTAATTTCATCATTTTAAAATATGAGTTACCAATATAAAGCTACAAATATCAGGGAGAACGCTTTAAATCTCCAAGTACATAGCGCGGCCGCCGAGCGCCCTTGTATCGGCGCTGTGCATTCATTTGCAAGCGGACCAAATCATGTTTTTGTATGGGATATTTAAAACATCGGCAGCGCGTCGATTTCGCTATTTGTACCAGAATTTGGCTCGATTCCGTGTGCCACCCGCAACCAACATAATCCGATTCTTGCCGAAGTTTACCGATTGACCATGAACCGTGACCCGAGGTGGCACGAATACAATCGAATTTCGGCGAAGATCATAATATGTAGATCAGTCTAGCTGTGGGTGGTTTGGTATATTTATGGTCTTGCTTGCATCTAGCGGCGCGGCGTAATATTGATAATATTGATCCGTGACATGATAATCGTCTTTGTTTAGATTTTTTTTTGTATTTATTATGTTAAATACGAATAACATAATATGTTAATATATAATTTTATTACCAAAATGAGTGCAACCAGTGTTGAATATATCTGCAACAGGAAATAACAGTTTGAAAATAAATTTAATTTAATTAATATTTTTTTTTGTCATAAGCAGGTACGGATTGTCAATGAACCACCACATTATCAGGGCAGCGGCCGCCACTGATAAGTAGTACTTTAGGTAAAATATTGGTAACCGGCGTCTCTCCATGTCTCGTGGGCGTGTAGACATAATCTCTCATAGAAGCTTGAATACACATGATCAATATGACGTTATCTGAAAATTACTTATATGGGTTGACTCAATTAGAAAAAATATATAAAAAACAGCATGTGTGAACGTCCTCCATGGTTTAGTGATTGTGATCCTTGCTTGATCTGTTCGCAGGTTCAAATCGGATAATTTGGATTATTTCAAATTAAATTCAGCATTGAAACGTTACTTGAATTAGTTTTAGTCGTCGTTTTGGCCTCATTTCCTTCCCCTCTTCATTACCTTCAGCTTTAAAACATACCCCAATTAGGGATGACATGGTTTCACTGGCCCCAGACGTTTGGGAGCTGTTGGGACTATCGCGCGTATTCGCATAAAAAAGAAATAAATATTCCCTTTTTAAATATTAAACAGGTTCCGCTGGTCGTTGTCAATTAATCTTCAACACCCTCAATTTGAAAATATCTTGCATTCGAATATTGTTTTAATATTAATTTATCGTCCCAGGGCTCCTAGCATGGTCGATCGATATAGGTTTTATCGAAAATGTCGGTAACTTGAAATTGCTCCCGAGCACGACTGCAGGCCGCTAACGAAGAAATAACAGTTCACGTGAAATAAATTAGGAACCCTTAGTCGTTGTGAACTATTGTTTGTTCGTTAGCGGCCTGCAGTCGTGCTGGGGAGCGATGACAATTTACCGACATTTTCGATAAAACCTATATCGATCGACCATGCTAGGACCCCAGGTTATGTTACAACTAGGGTTTGCAATTCCCCAATCCCACATCCAGCAGTTCCGCGGAATTTCAGCAATATTTGGTCTTTCGGATTGCGTGATTGAAAAAAAACGCTGTATATAGTGTGAAAGCAGAAAGAGCCTCTTCCGCTGTTGGGATTTTGTGCAAAGATTTCCATCCACGTATTTGTTGTGATCTCATTTTTTTGATCAAATTCTTCATAAAATGCTTATTCCGTCACGTTTTCAGTGCATTAAAAAAATATTGCAGGTACTCAACAAAAAATGATTGATCTCTAATGACTACGGAGAGATTACGTTTTTGATCTTTTTTTAAAATCAAAATAAAAAAAATACTTACCCACATTAAGTCTTAATGTCTTTTTACAATATATAGTACCGTACATTAACAAGACCAAATATTCAGTGTATTTTTTGGGGAGTAAGCTGGTGAATGCGTGACGAGAGCGTTATGAAAAGTATGATCGGGTGAGGCGAACGGTCGGGCGAGGCGAACGGAAGTTGAGAGGGAGATATAAGTTAGTGATGTTTTCCTTCAGTCGTGTGCTCTAAAGCACACTTGTTTTTTTTATAATATACTACTAATGTCACATGTAATTGACACCAAATAATAAAAAATGCCAAAAATATTTAGCATTATATCAGTTTGACACCCCTTAGATATCCAAATTCTATCCAGCTTTTCCGGGGGATTTGAAAAAGGTGCGGTATTTGCAACCCGCTGTTTGGTTGCGCAGTCGCCGTAAAACTATCTCAACTCAGGCCAGGAAACTGGAACAAGTTGATCTGCTGTTTAGCTAAGATTACATTGTGAGTAAATCAAATAAATTACTAGGTTTTATTGTAACATCAACCAAACTGTTTAAGAATTCTAATAGTCAATTCTATTCAATTCCTTAATCCGAATCTTGAGTACGGGTCAACAGTCTGGAATCCACATTATATTACACAAGTATCTTGACTCGAATCAGTCCAAAGAAAATTTACACGGATTTTGTCTTACCGATCAGGTGTCCACCATCATCTAGACGGGTACGAACAAAGACTTACATATTTCAAATTAGAGAGTCTAGTTAAAAGACGAAACATAAATGACCTCTTAATGCTCTATAACATTGTGAATAACCGTGTAGACAGTAACTTAGTCAACCAAATCAAGTTATACGCCAGGCCCAAATCTACAAGAACCCTTAACATATTTTGGACTGAAATTTTTACGAATAATACTGGATATTTTAATCCTATATCTAGAATGTCTCGGTCATACAACGATCTTGTTAAAAAACACAGTTCCATAGATATTTTTGCAAATAATATAACATATTTCAAAAAATATCTCCACAATTTGTGCACTTAAAAAAAAAAAAATTGTTGTATTACTTTTCAGTAAATACTTTATAAATATTGTATACTTGTTATTATTATGTATTTCAATTTTGGATTTAAGTTTTCAAGTTATGTATAAATAATACTTGCATTGTTTTTCAAGAGTTTGCTAATGTGAAAATGCATATGTGATTAATGCAGACACATTAATCTAGGGATACTTATATTTGTATTTTAATTTATTATATACTACCCACAAAAATGTTGTATAAATATCCTGTTTGTGTCTCAAATAAATAAATAAATAAATAAAATAAATCCCCTGGTTCCATGGCAAAGCAGAATATCTGAGAAAAAGTGAGAAAAGCGAAGAAAAAAAACCTATTCTAATCTAACCAAATTCAAAATAACCCAACCTAACCTATTATTTTGTCATGTTTAATTTTTGTCACAATTTTTTTTCCAATTTACGATCCTCGCACATGGAAGCCATTTCTACTAACATTAGGAAGGTATTATAATATACATTTTATGTACAAATAGCAGGCCAACTTAATCAGTGTCCTGGCCTGGATAGAGGCAGTTTTAGTCGCAGTCGGCCGCCAATTTTATGGTGAAGGGGACATTTATTTGGTGTCAAAAACAGAGAATCGGCCACCGGAAAGCAACAGCACGTTAAATTTCTATTTGACGGAGAAATCTGATGCATTTAAATAAAACCGATTAAATTTCTGGCTGTGATAAGAGATAATTAATTTATCAATTCAGTGTTATAAAAGTAGGTACTAAGGTAAAGACGGTTTAATTTATTTTTTTATATGCTATCAGGATCGTCTTTAATGTTAGTTTGGGTAGCTGCATTCAAATCCAATATTCTAGCAGCACGACAATACCCGAAACTGCGGGCTTATCTTTGTACTCCAAATATGCTCAGAAATAATTCGGGTATGTGCCGTTACATCCTGTTTAGAGGTGCGCACAAGTCACGCTAGGGAGACTTTTTTGAATGCGTATGGAGTTTGAAATAGTTGCCAATGTTCTCCTGGTCCCCTGGGTAACAAGCACATGACGGATATTTAAAATGCTATAAAGGGCAATATTTTAATTGTGCAGGAGAGTTGAAAAAAATTTTTTTTTCAATTCAACATTTTTCCTGTTATGTAGGCATATTTTTATGTTTTTTTTTAATTTTTTATAATTAACGTCAAATGGATCTTACAGAATACTTTAAATGAAAACTTTGAATTTAATTTATTTTTTATTTTTCGACCAAAAAAACCTATTAGGATTCACTTATTTTCCTAGAAGTATTTCAACGACGCAGATCGCAATGGAAAAAAAAACAGAGAAAATGACATATTTAACTCATTTTCGGATTTCTTATCCTTTACACTTTACATAATTTCAAATTTCCGCTATCGATATCTTTATTGCACTTTAGCTGCACTCTTTGATCTTGCTGATATTGATATATCCAAAACTGTTCATAATTTATACAATGTCAATCTTTTTTTTAATAAAATGTTTCCTCCGATATTCCATTCAATTTCATGAACAAGTTCCTATGCACAAAACGAAATTTTCTATTGTTTTGTTGAATATATTGATTGCTTGAGTTTTAGAAATGAATCGCAAAAGAACGAATCAGGTGTTGTATGCTTAGGCTATAGTGGTGGTCGATAGGACGCTCAACGTCCGTTGGACGTGCAACGGGTTTGAAATGTTAAAAATCGTGGCATTGGCTTTTTCAAAATATCCCATGCTTCGTAGAAAGGTCTGTACTTGCTATTTAACACGTAAATAATTTAAAGTTATAACAATATTAAATTATTTTCACAAATATTAAATTATTGGAGGTTATGTCGTGTTTTGGTATCTGCTGTCTTCTGAAGGTCATCAAAGGGTACTCCATCCATGAGTAGTGATAATAGTATTGGTGGTTTGTTTACTTGAACTTCCCAAGCGATATTAAGAAGTGGTCTGAAGAGTTTACACATCCCTCTCCAACATTTCCGAAGCGCTGCAGTTCCTAGGGAGCTGAACAAGTTGGCGAGAGATTCTATTATGACCTTTTGCTGGCCAACTTAAAAACTTATAAAAGTACGAGTAAGTAGATATTTTTCAGCAATCTGTACCCTTTAGTTCGGTTCTGAAGAAAGCCTGCAGTATTCCCATATTTATAGTATGCTTTGCCAGATCCGTTGCCGCGGTTTCCTAGATAGCACGAGGAATTACCATAATGGGCAGGAATTTCACTTGCTATAATCCTGATAGTGTAACGTTGAAGAAGTTTATCGCTATAGCGATGCATGCACTTAAGAATCCTTTTAGCTCTTATAAAAGTTGCACAATCATAATATGCAATATAAATGCACCCAGTGACGTGTTGTGGCTTTTCCGATCCTCAAGAATAAATACTTTAAGATGTATTTTTTGCCGGCCCCAACATTTAATGACGCTTTTTCGTATTTTCATTAGAATTAATAAAAAAGTTTTTTGTAAACATTATTGAAAATTTCCTAAACTTCAGAAATTAAGGACTCAGAGTAAGTGCTATTATTGAATTTCAGCGATTAAAAAACATAACGTTTTTAATTATGTCAAACATCTGAAAAAAAAACGTGAATGACGATGCAAGCTCAACTATCGACATATTTTTGACTCCCTGCAGTCTTCGAGAAAAAAAACATATAGGTAACTTGTCAATGGGGATGAGGTGGCAACAATGTACAAGGTAAATGATTTTGAGCAAAAATGACTCGCATGGCAGATGTAAGGAATAGGTTAATGATTTTCACGGAAAAGAAGGTATTAGAAATATAAAAACACATATTAGACTAAAAGGTGAGATACTAAAAATAAGGGGGGGCAGGTGTAGACAAACCAAGAATATATCTAATGTAAATGCTTCGAGATCTTTTCTGGTCATACCCTTGTTCTGCCATTTTTTATACCATAGTTCGGCTTCTTGATTAAAATTAAGTAAATCGTAGTATAGGCAAAAATTTTGTGCTTTTTCATTAAAATCAATTAATGACGTATTCAACAATGCATTGCACAGGGATGTAGCGACATTAATCCGAAAGCAGGCAAATTTTGGTCACCAAAACGCTGCTCTAATGCAGATATTAGGGAATCTAAATAAGGAATGATAATCGATCGCTTCCAAAAATCGCATGGAGTCTCAGCAAGGTAATTGGACCGATGTTGTTGGCAAGATGCAATGCGTGAGACTTGTATATCAGTTCCAAAGGTAGCTGCAGTTCTAATTGAAATATCTAAAATATTTTGGCGCTCTATGTCTACGTTGCTTCGATGATCATTTATAACAGAAATTAAATCATTAATATGACACATACATGCGTACATATTGATAGTTTCCGATTGTAAAGCATTGGCAATAGGTTCCAATATGTCTGAGTACTTGTCTATCAGTTGAACACATAAAAATGAAAACTGATTTAATAACAGCGCAATGTAACTGATAGGCACGTTTTCTTGATGCTTCATTAATCATGATAAGCTTAAAAGGTATTAATAATAATTAAGTTGATTCTCACAAAAAATAGGCTACCGACGTAAACTTTACGGTTTGTGAGCATTCCTGCACCATCTAGGGGGGGGAGGCGGCTGCCCCCCCCTGCCCATACCTCGCTACGCCCTTGGAAATGACGCATGATGAAATTTTCTTTTGTGAAACGAATCTCACATCGTGAGAAGGGCAGGACTCCAGAGAAATGGCTCCCAGCCAAAAGGACCCTCCAGAAACAGCAAATGCGGATGATTCTCGATGCCAATCATCCCTCCAGGATGACTTCTAGTCAGCTCTCAAGATGGCGAGTATGACGTCCACGATCACGATCGTAGCGATCTTCAAAAAGGATCCGTCGTGTTGCGGTGGAGAGGATCACCCTGAGCTCTCGGCTGTTACACAAAGAATGACAAGCTCTCTTTTCAAATCTGCTGATTTGAATTTGTCCAGGATCAACAACAGTTGCATTCTAAAATATTGTAGGACTCGCAATATTACCAATGCTCAAATGTCAATGGGCAAGCACTAGAGGTGCCACACACTGAAACCATACAAAAAGTGTGTATAAGAGGGTGCACACACCTTGTTGCAAATATTTTTATGTAACAAACCTAATGCGCACTCAAAACGCTCTAACAATTCAGACATATACATAGGTATACACACATGCAAACACATACACTTAAACTCCACGTATTATGCTTGGATTATCTTTGTCTTTACTTCAAATCATTCCGTGTTATGTGCTAAAGTCGCCTTGTAAAATGTACATAATCACACACTAGATATTTCATAGAGACATGTCATTGGTACCGATCCTTGTAATAATTTCTAATGATTGTTTCTAAAATAGCAGCAATAAAATAAAAGTAAGATCGTTGATTGCATCAATGGTAAAATTAGTACGAATTTAGGTTAATAAGCTGAAACTACCTGTATAAGGAATTCAAAAAAATTTAGCCATTAACCTTTTTTTAAATATCTTTATTAGAGTAAGGTGAACTAAAATAAGAAAGCACGACAAATAGTTAACATCAATGCAGTTTATTTCCATAAATGAGCAATTTACAATGATGACCATGAATCAATCTAAAATAAACAGAATAAATCAACCATCATGATTATATTTTTAACATTTTCATCCTAACACTCAACATCGATCAGATGTGTAAACAAGTCATAATCATATCATTTCTTTATATACTTAGATTTTTTAATCGATCGTTGTTTTAAGTATATATTTTTTTACTAAAATCTAAACAATTTGTTTTTGAAATTCTATTAATAAATGTGTCTATTTTCATTTCATCAACTAACGTGGAACAATAATTAAACGAATAATTCTTATTTCTAGTTGCATGATTTTTATTCATAAAATAATTATTAAGCAATATAAACGGTATTTTTATTTTTCTATGTAATATATTTATAAAACAATAACAAATATACAACTTTGTCCTTTCCGCTGCATTGAATGCATTATCGGAAAAATGTTTAAATTTTTTTCCACGAAGGCATTAAACGAAATAATGATTTGGTCAATTTAGCCAAACTAATAGTTTTCTAAAATAGTTTAAAATTCCATTCATATTGAAATTGACAATATTATATATTATTACGTATCATATTTTTCGTAAATAATAATAATTACCATGATAAAGCTTAGTTGTTTGGTTTAAACAATTATTTTTCTGGTCAAGAAAGTACCAAATCAAAGTTAATAATTATTCATTAAAGAAATAAGCCTATTAAAATAATATTTTTATGTTAATTTACAATTTGGCACAGTTTGCGCATATTTTCATGGATTTCACGCCGTTATTTATTTTTTAAAGGCATAAATATTTACATGTTTTTTTGTTTGCCAAAATAAACATTTATAATTACTGCGATCACCGGGAACGGTTTTCACGAAATGAAGAAACAGTATTTCGAATATTTTATATCACAAAACATCGTGACTTTTTGTTAGTGTTGTGTTTTTGTTTATTTTAATGTATTCGTCTTAGGCAAAACGTACATCGCTGCTCTAATGCAGATATTAGGGAATCTAAATAAGGAATGATAATCGATCGCTTCCAAAAATCGCATGGAGTCTCAGCAAGGTAATTGGACCGATGTTGTTGGCAAGATGCAATGCGTGAGACTTGTATATCAGTTCCAAAGGTAGCTGCAGTTCTAATTGAAATATCTAAAATATTTTGGCGCTCTATGTCTACGTTGCTTCGATGATCATTTATAACAGAAATTAAATCATTAATATGACACATACATGCGTACATATTGATAGTTTCCGATTGTAAAGCATTGGCAATAGGTTCCAATATGTCTGAGTACTTGTCTATCAGTTGAACACATAAAAATGAAAACTGATTTAATAACAGCGCAATGTAACTGATAGGCACGTTTTCTTGATGCTTCATTAATCATGATAAGCTTAAAAGGTATTAATAATAATTAAGTTGATTCTCACAAAAAATAGGCTACCGACGTAAACTTTACGGTTTGTGAGCATTCCTGCACCATCTAGGGGGGGGAGGCGGCTGCCCCCCCCTGCCCATACCTCGCTACGCCCTTGGAAATGACGCATGATGAAATTTTCTTTTGTGAAACGAATCTCACATCGTGAGAAGGGCAGGACTCCAGAGAAATGGCTCCCAGCCAAAAGGACCCTCCAGAAACAGCAAATGCGGATGATTCTCGATGCCAATCATCCCTCCAGGATGACTTCTAGTCAGCTCTCAAGATGGCGAGTATGACGTCCACGATCACGATCGTAGCGATCTTCAAAAAGGATCCGTCGTGTTGCGGTGGAGAGGATCACCCTGAGCTCTCGGCTGTTACACAAAGAATGACAAGCTCTCTTTTCAAATCTGCTGATTTGAATTTGTCCAGGATCAACAACAGTTGCATTCTAAAATATTGTAGGACTCGCAATATTACCAATGCTCAAATGTCAATGGGCAAGCACTAGAGGTGCCACACACTGAAACCATACAAAAAGTGTGTATAAGAGGGTGCACACACCTTGTTGCAAATATTTTTATGTAACAAACCTAATGCGCACTCAAAACGCTCTAACAATTCAGACATATACATAGGTATACACACATGCAAACACATACACTTAAACTCCACGTATTATGCTTGGATTATCTTTGTCTTTACTTCAAATCATTCCGTGTTATGTGCTAAAGTCGCCTTGTAAAATGTACATAATCACACACTAGATATTTCATAGAGACATGTCATTGGTACCGATCCTTGTAATAATTTCTAATGATTGTTTCTAAAATAGCAGCAATAAAATAAAAGTAAGATCGTTGATTGCATCAATGGTAAAATTAGTACGAATTTAGGTTAATAAGCTGAAACTACCTGTATAAGGAATTCAAAAAAATTTAGCCATTAACCTTTTTTTAAATATCTTTATTAGAGTAAGGTGAACTAAAATAAGAAAGCACGACAAATAGTTAACATCAATGCAGTTTATTTCCATAAATGAGCAATTTACAATGATGACCATGAATCAATCTAAAATAAACAGAATAAATCAACCATCATGATTATATTTTTAACATTTTCATCCTAACACTCAACATCGATCAGATGTGTAAACAAGTCATAATCATATCATTTCTTTATATACTTAGATTTTTTAATCGATCGTTGTTTTAAGTATATATTTTTTTACTAAAATCTAAACAATTTGTTTTTGAAATTCTATTAATAAATGTGTCTATTTTCATTTCATCAACTAACGTGGAACAATAATTAAACGAATAATTCTTATTTCTAGTTGCATGATTTTTATTCATAAAATAATTATTAAGCAATATAAACGGTATTTTTATTTTTCTATGTAATATATTTATAAAACAATAACAAATATACAACTTTGTCCTTTCCGCTGCATTGAATGCATTATCGGAAAAATGTTTAAATTTTTTTCCACGAAGGCATTAAACGAAATAATGATTTGGTCAATTTAGCCAAACTAATAGTTTTCTAAAATAGTTTAAAATTCCATTCATATTGAAATTGACAATATTATATATTATTACGTATCATATTTTTCGTAAATAATAATAATTACCATGATAAAGCTTAGTTGTTTGGTTTAAACAATTATTTTTCTGGTCAAGAAAGTACCAAATCAAAGTTAATAATTATTCATTAAAGAAATAAGCCTATTAAAATAATATTTTTATGTTAATTTACAATTTGGCACAGTTTGCGCATATTTTCATGGATTTCACGCCGTTATTTATTTTTTAAAGGCATAAATATTTACATGTTTTTTTGTTTGCCAAAATAAACATTTATAATTACTGCGATCACCGGGAACGGTTTTCACGAAATGAAGAAACAGTATTTCGAATATTTTATATCACAAAACATCGTGACTTTTTGTTAGTGTTGTGTTTTTGTTTATTTTAATGTATTCGTCTTAGGCAAAACGTACATCGCTGCTCTAATGCAGATATTAGGGAATCTAAATAAGGAATGATAATCGATCGCTTCCAAAAATCGCATGGAGTCTCAGCAAGGTAATTGGACCGATGTTGTTGGCAAGATGCAATGCGTGAGACTTGTATATCAGTTCCAAAGGTAGCTGCAGTTCTAATTGAAATATCTAAAATATTTTGGCGCTCTATGTCTACGTTGCTTCGATGATCATTTATAACAGAAATTAAATCATTAATATGACACATACATGCGTACATATTGATAGTTTCCGATTGTAAAGCATTGGCAATAGGTTCCAATATGTCTGAGTACTTGTCTATCAGTTGAACACATAAAAATGAAAACTGATTTAATAACAGCGCAATGTAACTGATAGGCACGTTTTCTTGATGCTTCATTAATCATGATAAGCTTAAAAGGTATTAATAATAATTAAGTTGATTCTCACAAAAAATAGGCTACCGACGTAAACTTTACGGTTTGTGAGCATTCCTGCACCATCTAGGGGGGGGAGGCGGCTGCCCCCCCCTGCCCATACCTCGCTACGCCCTTGGAAATGACGCATGATGAAATTTTCTTTTGTGAAACGAATCTCACATCGTGAGAAGGGCAGGACTCCAGAGAAATGGCTCCCAGCCAAAAGGACCCTCCAGAAACAGCAAATGCGGATGATTCTCGATGCCAATCATCCCTCCAGGATGACTTCTAGTCAGCTCTCAAGATGGCGAGTATGACGTCCACGATCACGATCGTAGCGATCTTCAAAAAGGATCCGTCGTGTTGCGGTGGAGAGGATCACCCTGAGCTCTCGGCTGTTACACAAAGAATGACAAGCTCTCTTTTCAAATCTGCTGATTTGAATTTGTCCAGGATCAACAACAGTTGCATTCTAAAATATTGTAGGACTCGCAATATTACCAATGCTCAAATGTCAATGGGCAAGCACTAGAGGTGCCACACACTGAAACCATACAAAAAGTGTGTATAAGAGGGTGCACACACCTTGTTGCAAATATTTTTATGTAACAAACCTAATGCGCACTCAAAACGCTCTAACAATTCAGACATATACATAGGTATACACACATGCAAACACATACACTTAAACTCCACGTATTATGCTTGGATTATCTTTGTCTTTACTTCAAATCATTCCGTGTTATGTGCTAAAGTCGCCTTGTAAAATGTACATAATCACACACTAGATATTTCATAGAGACATGTCATTGGTACCGATCCTTGTAATAATTTCTAATGATTGTTTCTAAAATAGCAGCAATAAAATAAAAGTAAGATCGTTGATTGCATCAATGGTAAAATTAGTACGAATTTAGGTTAATAAGCTGAAACTACCTGTATAAGGAATTCAAAAAAATTTAGCCATTAACCTTTTTTTAAATATCTTTATTAGAGTAAGGTGAACTAAAATAAGAAAGCACGACAAATAGTTAACATCAATGCAGTTTATTTCCATAAATGAGCAATTTACAATGATGACCATGAATCAATCTAAAATAAACAGAATAAATCAACCATCATGATTATATTTTTAACATTTTCATCCTAACACTCAACATCGATCAGATGTGTAAACAAGTCATAATCATATCATTTCTTTATATACTTAGATTTTTTAATCGATCGTTGTTTTAAGTATATATTTTTTTACTAAAATCTAAACAATTTGTTTTTGAAATTCTATTAATAAATGTGTCTATTTTCATTTCATCAACTAACGTGGAACAATAATTAAACGAATAATTCTTATTTCTAGTTGCATGATTTTTATTCATAAAATAATTATTAAGCAATATAAACGGTATTTTTATTTTTCTATGTAATATATTTATAAAACAATAACAAATATACAACTTTGTCCTTTCCGCTGCATTGAATGCATTATCGGAAAAATGTTTAAATTTTTTTCCACGAAGGCATTAAACGAAATAATGATTTGGTCAATTTAGCCAAACTAATAGTTTTCTAAAATAGTTTAAAATTCCATTCATATTGAAATTGACAATATTATATATTATTACGTATCATATTTTTCGTAAATAATAATAATTACCATGATAAAGCTTAGTTGTTTGGTTTAAACAATTATTTTTCTGGTCAAGAAAGTACCAAATCAAAGTTAATAATTATTCATTAAAGAAATAAGCCTATTAAAATAATATTTTTATGTTAATTTACAATTTGGCACAGTTTGCGCATATTTTCATGGATTTCACGCCGTTATTTATTTTTTAAAGGCATAAATATTTACATGTTTTTTTGTTTGCCAAAATAAACATTTATAATTACTGCGATCACCGGGAACGGTTTTCACGAAATGAAGAAACAGTATTTCGAATATTTTATATCACAAAACATCGTGACTTTTTGTTAGTGTTGTGTTTTTGTTTATTTTAATGTATTCGTCTTAGGCAAAACGTACATTAAACTTTCAATATAAATATCAAGAATCATATTTTGAAGTTGTTACCATAGGTTTTCTCATTAATATAAAAATTATGAAGGTATATAATAATATTTACATTTTTTATACACATATTTCCCAAAACTTAATGCAAGCTTACGAAGTAAGATATTATCAATAAAATGTTGGCTTTAACGTTAAGTTATAATACTGCATACACGATAGGTAAGTGGTAGGTATTGTTTATAGAAATCGTTCGTGAGCGAATTCAAGGAAATTCGCTTCGTTTTCAGAAATCAAATTAATAACTTTATGTTTGGCTTTCTGACGTATTATTGGTAAAATGCATTTCCTTTCAGAAAGGCTTCATTTTCAGCTGTGTATTTGAATTGTTGAATGAACAACTTTTTCGGGGAAAAGCTTTTATATAAACCGCAGCTTTTAAATTGAGAACTGTGAAATTTTCCACTCTTTCATGCTCGTGGTATTCATGAATTTTGAAAATCATTTTTTGATTGTTTTATTTTAATTTCTCATATACGGTATAATAGTTCATAAACAGGTTCTGGGACCATTTCGGAACAATAAAGATTTTTCTTTTCATTTTTAAATTGTTCAAGCAAGAAATTCATCGACTTAGTGAAATATATGTAATAAACATAAAAAACACAGCCAAACCGGAACGTCGAAGATGCGCGTTTTGTACAGGCCGATCCGAAATAGAAAGGCATCAAACAAATTCACTACCAACACCAAAAGAACATTATTCATGCCCCTTCTTTGACTACTGCTCGAAGACTCGAGGAAACTGGTTTCCTTGCTGACAGAATTGCCAGAGGACGAAGCGGCCTCTGCTCCATGGTTGATCTCGCGGAGAGGGCCCTGGAAGCTATACAGATTGTTGTCTGCCTCGGACTGAACCTCCCCCGAAGGCTCTTCTGAGTCTAAGTCTTCCCGGTCCAGGGCTGATTTCACTCGGTAGGGTAGGTCCATCTCTGTTAACAAAACCGATACATCAAAATGACACCCTTGTTAGCAACTGTTCGCTCCGTAAAAGTAAATTTTTGAAAATTGAAAAAAAGAAATCTCTCGTTTTAAAATGTCAACAAGTTAGAGCATATAATATGACGATTATTAAAATTAATACACTTTTAGATTTAGATAGCCCTTGCTATATTTCAAAATTTTTTAAATTAAGTTCAAAAAAATATTTGCTGAAGGGATAACGATTTATGATTCCGTTTATTCGAATGGTGATGTTTTTAAGTAACTCAACATAGCGAACCACTTGGGGTGACCTATGGCAGAGGTGTTGGATATCAAATAAATGCTTCCCGGGGCTGCAGTACCTATATCAGAGGATTCAACTAGGACTTAGGCTTAAGTCAACTACACGATCGTTGATGACGTATCATAAAAAAAATCTAACTGCTTCCGTTTTAATAAATTCTTAAAAAAAAAATTATTTTGAGAATCCTGAAACAATAAAATTCTTACCATAGAGACGGATATTCCCCTCAGCATCACCAATGGAGTTCTTGGAGATACACTTGTATCCTCCCATGTCGTGTTTCTGGATCTTCTTGATGATAAGTTTCATCTGCACGCTGTAGTACGAGTTGCTGATTTCTGACATCTTGTACTTGTCGTTTGAGATTATCATCTCACCTGAGAAAAGCAAAAAGAAAAAACAAATAAAATTACATTGTTTCCAGAGAGCCAGTGAAGTTGAATAAGTCAATGTTTACAAATGACCTCTTTTAGTCCAGTAAAGGAAGGAGTTGTAGAGTGCGTGAGCAGGAACCTAAGCGATTCTTTCAGGACTTGTTTAGGGTGCTTAGGGTGTGAACATACTAAAAGTCCTGACGTCTAGGTGGTGAGCTAGGGGGGGAGGGGGGGGGGGGAAGGTCCCGATTTTCGGTTTTCCATTTATATCTCAAAAACGGTGCGTCGCAGAGGAAAACTTTTTTAGAATTAGTAAAAGCTCATAAAATTATCTACATCTTTTATTCTATACGTAATTTTGGAAATCCCAGCCGTTTTTGAGTTATACGCTCCACAAATGTTAATATTTTCGAAAAAAATCATTTTACCTCACATTTTTCATCAAGCATTCCTTCATATCGTCTAAAATATTCATCCAAGAAAGAAATTTAAAAAAAAAGGTTATAAATAATTTAATTACCTTTTAGAATATATATATGTAAGTAAATCTCTAACCAGTAAATATTTACAGCAATTTAAGTTTTTTCGTAAAATGTCGTCATTTTCAGAAAAAGCTGTTTTTTCTTACCAAATTCTTAAGACGGGTTTTTTCTTCATGGGAAATTTCTTATTCATTTTTGCACGCATGAAAGCAGGTAAGTTGTTCTCGAACAGATGATTAGTGGAATTCATTTTATAATCAATATTATTGTAATGGGTGATTAGGTTAGTCGTCGGAGATGCTACAATAACGTGCTACGATGCTGTTTGAGTTGGTGAAAAGGCAATGAATGCGATAGTGGGCTTGACATTCTCAGACATCAAGTTGTCCCGCAAAGATCGGGCATTCCCAATGTTTTTTGTCAGCTCGTCGATAAAAAATCATGATGAAAAGGTTGCAGTTGACCCAACATTGCTGTTTCAGCGGATGTGTATAAGCAAACGATCAGATGAGGATTTGATGAAATTCTTTGAGTATGAGTTGGCCCCATTTCCCTTGGCACTGTTCTCAATAACATCATGTTACACTCTCAACTTTATATGGATTCACGTTTTCATATCCTCTTTGGACGTGAGGGTCCTGGCAAGCGTTGTTCATCCATGGCTTCGTCATTCTCAGTGGTGGATGTTCTTGCTGGAAGGGCTCTACGTCGTCTTCATCATCGTCCTCGGTAACAGGCACGCTATTGAGGGCATCTCCCTTGGCAGTAAAGGCACGCTGCAGAACAGGTCAGCATTGCTTTTCGGCATCCACATTTGCCAATTGCACAATCCTTGGTGCAGCGGCAAAATATCGTTTTCAGAAGGACCTCCGGTGCTGGAGGATCTTCTGTTGTAATTGGCGCCAGGGTGTCTCCTTCGTGTTTCCACCCCCATTCTTCAGGGGACAGCTCAATCCCAAGCCACTGCTGAACTTGGTGGTATGTCCACCGGGAATGCTGTTTAGCTGCACTCTCTGTTGGAGGGAGGGAGCTGATGTCAGGCTTCATATTTGCCACGGACCTTGTGAACGATTGGGAGCGGTACTGGTTAAGGGAGATCTGTCTTTTGGGCGCCGCATACCATTTCAGGAAGCATTTATTTCCAGCCTCTTCAACCTCGTCGTGAATAGAGGAGGGGTTGTAAAAGATCATTGCCGCTTGCTTGATCATTTCTGACTCCAAGTACAATTTTGAAAAGCCCATCTTGCTTCTCCTGAAAGTTGCAGACGTTGTATCGCATCCGGTAAATGAATGTAAAAATATGATGTGTTCAAATCCACGATGCTGCATCTCCTGGGTGGACAGTGCCAATGTTTTGGTTTTCCTTCGTCCGGGTTTCAGCAACAGAATATCTTAGGTGGGAGGAGTGGAAGCAATCAAAAGGACAGTGAGGTCCACATCCTCACCAAAGACAGCCACAGAGTTGTGAAAGGATAGTTCCACAGCAGTCTTCACGATAAGGACGTCAGCATCATCGGTGGCCTGAAGAGTCTGTATCCTATTCTCCCGAAACTTTGTCTGTAGTAAGGAGATGAAGTTACTTTTGTTGATAGGATTGGATAAAAAATCTTCCTGTTTAACGGGTATTGATTTGTTCCATGTCAAATTGATGTCTGCTGACCTTCTCAGTCTGTATCGTCGCATCTGTTATTGTGATTTCGTACTATTGACTGGATTTGCGTACCCATCAAATACCACAGTGCGAGTCATTCCAGGATAGTGGTGGTTGACATAGGTGATATAACGATCACAAATTGCGGCAACGGAGGCATCTTTTTGTCAAATTTCTCTGTATAATATAGATAATATGTATAATATGATAGAAATCCTCCGTCCACAACTATGTTCATCTGAGACAGTAGAACAGTTTTTTTAGGTCCAAATAAGCTATACAGAACAGATTTATTTGTCTTTTGCATCCCACTTTCATTGAACAGTGCCAAGGGAAATGGGGCCAACTCATAATCAAAGAATTTCATCAAATCCTCATCAGATCGTTTGCTTATACACATCCGCTGAAACAGCAATGTTGGGTCAACTGCAACCTTTTCATCGTGAATTTTTATCGACGAGCTGACAGAAGACATTGGGAATGCCCGATCTTTGCGGGACAACTTGATGTCTGAGAATGTCAAGCCCACTATCGCATTCATTGCCTTTTCACCAACTCGAACAGCATCGTAGCACGTTATTGTAGCATCTCCGACGACTAACCTAATCACGCATTACAATAATAATGATTATAAAATGAATTCCACTAATCATCTGTTCGAGAACAACTTACCTGTTTTCTTGCGTGCAAAAAATAATAAGGAATTTCCCATGAAGAAAAAACCCGTCTTAATAATTTGGTAAGAAAAAACAGCTTTTTCTGAAAATGACGACATTTTACGAAAAAACTTAAAATTGCTGTAAATATTTACTGGTTAGAGATTTACTAACATATGTATATATATTCTAAAAGGTAATTAAATTATTTATAACTTTTTGTTTTTTAATTTCTTTCTTGGATGAATATTTTAGACGATATGAAGGAATGCTTGATGAAAAATGTGAGGTAAAATGATTTTTTTCGAAAATATTGACATTTGTGGAGCGTATAACTCAAAAACGGCTGGGATTTCTAAAATTACGTATAGAATAAAAGATGTAGATAATTTTATGAGCTTTTACTTATTCTAAAAAAGTTTTCCTCTGCGACGCACCGTTTTTGAGATATAAATGGAAAACCGAAAATCGGGACCTTCCCCCCCCCCCTTCCCCCCTAGCTCACCACCTAGACATCAGGACTTTTAATATGTTCACACCCTAAGTACCCTAAACAAGTCCTGAAAGAATCGCTTAGGTTCCTGCTTACGCACTCTTCACCTCCTTTTGGACCATTCGTTTACTGGACTATTTCTTCAAATTAATTTGCTTAATACGAAGAATAATCGCTACAATTGAAGAAAATAACATCAGGAGGTTTGAAAACTGTTGCAAAATTGTGTTGGTACATGATGATTGTCCATGTATTTGCAGCTTCTTCAATTGATGTCGATGGGTTAGTTTGTAATACAAAGTTCTGCTATATTCCAATAGATGGCAACTGAGTTAGTTATCAGAAGAGTACCATCTATCGCCGTTTGTGTCTTAGGTACGAACGGTTACGATGATGGCCGAAGGCTCCACGCCGGAGCAACAGAGCTACTTAGAGTCTTGTGTAGTAAGGAAGTCTGTCCAGTTTAATATTCACGGTAACCAAATACGGAACACATCTCAAATTGTCATATTATTGGAAGTTAAGTGAAACAAAACAATGTTTGTGGAGACATTTCAAAAAAATGTCATGAAATTAAAGAATTTGCTAAAAATTAAAATCAGCAATGTACTAAGTTTGACACCCCGACCTTCTCTGAAAATCCAACAACCCGTAGAGAAATACTTTTTTCTTATTGAACTTTTGTAAAATGTAATCAAGCAATATGGCGTCTTATTATATATTTTTACCAAATATATTTTTTTTAATGAATACTAAAGATAAAACATTTCAGGAAAATTTAATCATGTTACGACGTTCACCAACATACAGATTTTTTGCTTTATGAATGTGATTGTACAGTTAACATACAGCAATATTTTATACGTACTAATTTTAAAATAAAACAAAAAAGAAAAGAAAGTACTTTACAGAATTAAAAGAAGTTTCACGCTTTAGATTTGTAGATCTGAAATGAATGCGAAGCGAAGGTAAAGCAAAGGTTCATTTGGCTTCACTTCACTCTCAATCTAGTTGCGTACAAAAGGAAGAGATCCGTAGCGTTCCTGATATTCGGAGCAATGGCTTGATCGTATCCGATGTTAACTAAATAATTGCGTTGCCAACCAATAATACCGTGGGGCAACATCAAACATTTCTAACTCCTTACGAACTAGGCAAGTATATTGAATCCCCGTGAATTATGTACCTACGCAGGTTCCGATACATCTGAAAACGGCTGCAATGTAAATAAATGTATCTCATTTGAAACGAAAGATGGATGGAAAGGAAGATGAAAGACGAAAAAGTGATTAATTAAAATTTTTATTAGAAACTTTGGTTAACCTGTCTTTAGACGTCATATGAACAAATATGTTACTACAAGTTAAATCAAGTTAACAAGTTAAAATATATTTCGATTTGGGAGGCGGTTATATGCATATCTGCCCCAGGAACCATTTAAAAAAAAAAATATTTATTTAAGGAGAAAACACAGATACAGACAATAATTAACAAAACAATATTATGAACAATAGCTTGAGAATTCGCCTGCACCCCAACTATTTCTTACCGATTGACTTAATAAATAAAGATTTTCAAATACATTTTTTATATGTTCATGTTTAAAAATAAGTCATAATTAATAATGAATCGAAAATTATTTAAAAAGAAACACATAAAAAGTATAGTGAATGATATATGAATTTTCTTTTTTTATAGGAAAACAGCCTTCAATTTTCTACCAAAAGTGCTATAAGTATCAAAAAATATATCGAAATCCTAAAGGTTGTGGTTTTTATTAAATAATTCACACATTCTTCTGATTGGATCCCTGACACCAGCATTTGTACGTGTCCGGTTAATGTGGAATAAGTCGTTAAGTCTAGTTGTTCTGGGTGGTATTTTAAAATTAATTAGTTTGAGTAAGTCAGGACAGTCGATAACGTATGTTCGCCGGTTAGATAGAGTGGAGACGTTATATTTCGAGAGCATAATTGTGTATCATTCATTGGATAACCAACATCATGAGTGACCACGAGTCACCCCAAGTGGTTCACTACGTTTGGTGATTTCGCGGAGGTGCCCGGGTTCATGGGGTAAGATATGAAAAGGTCTTGGTGGCAGATGCATCTGTCCACCTACTGTGAAGCGGGCCCAATCGGAAGAGGCCGGTAGCAGGAGACCCTTTGACGTCTTCAACCGGACTCTCTCGACCGATTGCCTTGAACCACAATGTGAAGATGATTCATACGTCCACTCCATCTATTCACTCCTTGACACGCTGACCCTCAGATTCCTACTCACTCCTCTTACACTTTTCCTTCACACTTCCCCTCTTTCCTTTTCGTAAAAAGACCCTCCACACAGCATTCCCAAAGATGATGAAAAAAATCGTTTGTTTTGGCTGAAATAAAGTTAAAAGTTACCATGATATTAACTTTGAATACCTAATTGAAATTCTACAAAAGTTAATTTCCAGAAGCATAAAATATGCAAATACTAACACATTAAATAAATTCCTTTCCCCGGGACAAAAAAGTGCGAATGTATGAAATTGAAATGCGAAAAAATGCACAGTACGAAAAAATGCACTGGCAAGCATTTGGCAAACGGAAGTTGGATTTTTGTTCTTCTCCAAAAAAAAACATTAACCTAAAAACACTTTACTAATCTCCAAATACTCTTCAATACTACATAATAAAAACCAATTTAACCCATTGTAGTGTATGTTATATGTAGGTATACTCACACACCGCGCTCGCTCGGGAAGATTCGGGTTTCCGGAGTTTCACGAGTGAGCACAGTACAATGGAACAGCTGGCCTGGCCGGCAACGCTCAGATCTACTTAGAGAGCCTTAGTAAACAGTCGCTACCAAATAACATAAATAACATATTACTCCCGATAATTGTAATTCAAAATAAAATAAACTAAAAGAACTTACGTTGTAATCATTGACATTGTGGGCTAGTGAGCCACAGATAAAAGAACATTACACCAATTTTTTTATCAACACTTTTAATCACTCAGTGACCAGTCACCAAAAATTCTCAACTTTTTAATAAACCGACAGAAAACACATTGGCTTTAGCAAAGCAAACATAGATTATTGTAGTTAATGTTAAAAAAACGATTATTAGGAAAAGAGTGAAAAATTCTTGTACGTATTTCCAGAGTAGTCAAAAAATTCAACTGGCTAAATAATTTCAACTAAACTATTCACATCTTGAAAACCTACCAAAAGAAAATAATAACCAAAAACATTCTCTTTGCTTCATCTCGTTCATATTTTAGCACGCAACCCAACAGAAAAAATATGCAGACTCGTTGCCAAAAAAAAACTCAACTTACGCCAGTGCGGAAGAGAAACAAAACGTGCAATGAAAGTAAAAGTCAATCGTGCTTTTATTATACATGTAAAAATGTTTTTTTTCTCGCCGACAGAGACATTCAAGTGTGGGCAATTTGCAGGGGTGTTAATACAAAACCACGGGGAGCTGTTTCAGTTCATTAAAAACGAACAAAGAAACCACAGCACGCGCGGAGCTCATTTTATTCCTTCTCATCAGGCGATTCCCTGAGAAAAGTATCGTAAAAATGCGCAAAGTTAATAAATAAAGAATGGGAAGAGCTTGCAGGGGGTGGGGCGGGGAGAAGGCTGAATTTGAATGTCTCAGGCTTAATTTGCTGTACAATCGGTAAAGCGGATTAGTAACGCAAGGTTGTTGCCTTACTTAAAGTTTTAAGTCATAATTAAAAAAAATAGCAACAATATCACAAGAAAACTGGGTTTTATTAACTTTTAAAAATACGACTCTCAATAAGAGATCTTTTCTACAAATAATATAGGTATCAGAAATGATGACCAATTTAGAAGTTCTTCGTCGAATGATCAAACGTTGTCAAATTGTACAATGTAACTGATGATAACTAAAATCGGCCTGTGTGCTTGAGTAGTTACAATTAGTGACCGACCGAAGGTTCGGTTTCGGTTTTGGTTTCGGCAAGTTTTAGCAAAAAAATCTAGTTTCGGCTTTAGTTTCGGTTTCAGCAGATTTACAGTTTTGCTATTTTTTATAAATTTTGTTTGTTTTATGGATGTAAAATTAAAAAAAAAAAAAATAATTGTCACATACTTCAATTATTGTTTTTTTTATATTTATTTATTTAATTTAACACGTGTTAATTGTCTGAATAATTGTAAAAAATAAATTAAATAACAGTAAACAATCGATTTTTACCATATCTAAAAAAGTTTCGGTTTCGGTGGAAAGTCCTGTTTCGGTCGGACACTAGTTACAATCATTGACTACGAGTCCATAGATCGCTGGTTTAAATCGACGAACAATAAATTTTATTTGAAAAGTTTATAACAATTTATTTATTTAAAAGTAATATATTATCATGTGTTTTCGGTACGTTTTAGGGAGATTTTCAATATCACCCTGATGAAAGACCACCATTCAGATTAGAAACGTTTCTTGAAATGGCTTTAGGCGTCTTTGATAAACAGACCTGAATAGCCAGGTACTTTCCCACCTTAATATTCCTCATCTCCTTCCCCTCCCCACTCCCTAGCATCACAACATACCCCATTAGGAATTCCTTAGTGTTACTGGCTCCAGACGGTTGGGAGCAGCTGGGACTCTTGTGCGGCATTCGCATTAAAAATGAAGAATGATATGTACAAGATTAATTATTTGGTAAACCAGCGGATGATTGATAAATGGCTTAGCAATGGAAGACGATGCACTTTATGGGTTCAAAATCTAAGCTCTGCTCGCCTCCGATGATAGTCGAGAGCACCAGAAAAATAAGAATCAGAAATACCACTAAACTTAATACTTAGATCTATACTTAGATTTATGTAAGTACGTAAATATAATGTATGTGTTATAATTTTTAATTTATATTTTTTTAATTTAAAAAATATATATATATTTTTTTCTCTTCCCTTTACACACGAGTAGTTACACTCTCGTAAAGGTTATATATTATATACATATATATGTTTATACTGTTTATAATCAATGTTGCATGTTAGTATTTAATGATTTGAGTTTAATCCGTTTGTAACCTGAAAATGTAATTACTCATGATTATATTACATGTATTGGTATCGCAAATGCGACACGTGGAGTGGACTGTATCAATATATTTAAAAACAAAAAAAAAGTTATGCTTGTGAATTCTTTGACACAACTATGGGGAATGGTAAACAGATGAATGAGAGAAGGAAACTGACTTACCCCTTATGGTTGATGTTCTGCTCAATGTTATGGATTTGAGGGAGCACTAAATCACTCACTGCACAAGCTTCCATAAACTGGTCGATGTTATATAAACTGAGAGAATAATGATGTTCGTGGCACAGCTTCTTTTAACAGACTGCTTTAATAATAGATGTTGAATGCACCGAGAGATCACCGTGGACCATTGCACAGCACATAACAGACTTCTTTAATAAGTATGTTGAATGCACCGAGAGATCTCCGTGGACCATTGCACAGCACATAATAGACTTCTTTAATAATGTATGTTGAATGCACCGAGAGATCACCGTGGACCATTGCACAGCACATAATAGACTTCTTTAATAATGTATGTTGAATGCACCGAGAGATCACCGTGGACCATTGCACAGCACATAATAGACTTCTTTAATAATGTATGTTGAATGCACCGAGAGATCACCGTGGACCATTGCACAGCACATAATAGACTTCTTTAATAATGTATGTTGAATGCACCGAGAGATCACCGTGGACCATTGCACAGCACATAATAGCATAACAGCAGACTCACTGACATATTGATTTTATTGTACAGTAGGTAATATTGTCAGTAGGGACAGGTAATTGTGGTAAGCAAAGGATGGGTAGATAAATGGAACAAGGTATATAGGTAGGTATACATAGTTGCGTCAACATTTTCCGCCCACCTAATTTTGGAACAAAATTAACAATAAAAAAAAAAAAAAATAACAATAATAATAAAGTAGCTTGAATACTATGTTATTAATCAAAAATTATAAGGAAAATTATTAAAAAAAATATATATATATTGTGAGACGTAAGCACACCAGCTGTCTTCTGTGTATTTATCAAAGGAAACAAAAGGAAAACAAAAAACATAAAATATAAGTAATAGATAGCTCTATGATAAAAAAAAATGCTGAGTATTGAATTAACAGATGACTTATTCTATAGGCAAAGGACAAAGCTTAACCGCTGGGCGTACAAATATACCTTTAGTGGTTTTAATAGTTGCAACGCGAACAATATTATCTTTACCCGGATGGACGGCAACAATTCGCCCTAAAGCCCAGCGCATGGGGGGAAGACGTTCATCCTTTACTAGCACGAGTTGACCGATCTCTAAATTGGGTCTGTCTCTCAACCATTTTGCACGTTGTTGTAGAGTATTAAGATACTCCACATTCCAGCGTTGCCAAAAGTGTTGAGACATCTTTTGTATGTGTTGCCAACGACTTAAACGGTTTGATCCAGTAGCGGACAGGTCATATTCAGGAAGTCCTAAGAGGAATCCTCCTATCAGAAAATGGCCGGGTGTAAGGGCGTCGACGTTGTCTGGATCAACCGACAAGGGGCAAAGGGGGCGTGAATTTAGAATAGCTTCAATGGTAGTAAGAAGTGTGGCAAACTCCTCAAATGTTAGGGAAGTATCACCCACTACTCGAACCAAATGATGCTTGACGGATTTAATTCCGGATTCCCACAGTCCGCCAAAGTGTGGACTGGCGGGAGGATTAAATGTCCACAGGATTTCCTTTTGGGCAAGATAGTCTGAAATCACTTCACGTTGTGGTGAAGAATAGAAATATTTAAATACTCCAGTTAGGTATCGCTTTGTTCCTACAAAATTTGTGCCCCGGTCACTGAAGACTTCGGAACACAAACCCCGTCGATTTATGAATCGGGTTAGGGATGCGATAAAGGCATCCGTGGAGAGGTCTGACACGACCTCAAGGTGCAAGGCTTTGGTGGCCATGCAGACAAAAAGACATAAATAAGCCTTAGTGGTTTTTGCTCCGCGACGTTTATGATCTTTCAGCATAAAAGGTCCACCAAAATCGACCCCTACACGAGAAAAGGGACGACTAGGTTGAACACGAGAGGACGGCAGATCCGCCATCATAGGTGAATGTGCAGTGGCCCGAAACTTGTGGCATGTGACACATTTTGATAACTGAGATCGAATGACGGTACGACCGGACATAATCCAGTATTTGCGTTGAATAAGAAATTGGAGAGTACGCGGTCCGACGTGAAGATAAGCACGGTGATAGTAATCAATTAACAACCCGGTCAAATGACTAGACTTAGGAAGTAAAATGGGATGCTTACTATCGGATGGGAGTGCAGAATTTGTTAGCCGACCGCCCACCCTCAGGATACCGTGAGGGTCAATAAAAGGTTTCAGTTTTTGAAGGCCGGAAGAACACATTTTGTCAGAGCTTAACAGAATAATATCGTTGTGAAAATAAGCCTGCTGTTCGAGTTTTATAATCTTCATGAATGCGTTGTCCAGTTCTTGAAGAGTGAGTGCCGCATGATTGATGCTCTGTTTCGCCATTTTGAAAACATTAGAAAGACAATTTGTTTTGAACCTAAGGATCCATGCAATGACTTTCTTTAATTTTGATAATGAAGAATACTTCGCTATGATGGAAGATGATTTTAATTCGACATTAAAAACTGTAGGTTTAGGGGGTTGAATTTCTGGCAATTCGCTTGCTGGAATAAATGGTAGTCTCGCCGAAGGCCAATCCTCAACTGGATTACGGAGCCACGGTGGACCCGAAAGCCATGATAGATGTTCTACAAAATGAGCAGGAAGGGTACCTCGGGACCCATAATCAGCACTGTTATCCTCTGAAATAACATGCTTCCAAATTGCTTTTGGCGTGTTATCAAGGATCTGAACAACACGGTTTGCGACGAAAGTTTTTAATAAATGTGGTGGCGTTTGAAGCCAAGATAAGACAATTGTCGAGTCAGTGAAGAGGATAACCTTTTCAATTTGCGCGGCAAAATGTACTGACGACAATATATATTTTACAAGTTTTGAAAGCAGCACGGCTGCACACAACTCTAATCTCGGGATTGTTAATGACTTTAAAGGTGCAACCTTGGATTTGGCCATCAGCAAGTGGCTAGAATTATGGTTTTGAACAACTAAATATGTCACGGCTGCATAACCCAGTTGTGATGCATCGCAAAATCCTACGAGGATACAATGACTATCTAGATTCGTATGGTAATATCGTGGAATTCGTAACTGTTGTAGCAATGGAAGTTGTTCCACAAAGTTGTTCCACGTGGACATGATGTGGAGTGGTACTTCAGTGTCCCAGTCCACGTTCAATTTCCAAAGTTCTTGGATAATCCGTTTTGCAGTGAAGATCACAGGAGACAACCACCCTAGCGGATCGTATATCCGAGCAAGGGTTGATAATATATTCCGCTTCGAACATAATGCCGAATTGGGTATCGAAATGTGATAAGAAAAATAATCCTCTTCGGGATTCCAAAAAACACCTAATATTTTAACATTCGATTGAGTTTTGTTAAAATTCAACTGTTGTTGTTGACATTCAGAATCATGCTCGAGTAATTCTGAACAATTGCTTGCCCACTTGCTGAGTTCCAGTTTGGCCGATTTTAAAACGGCTACAATTTCTTCCTTGAGGTGTCGAGCAGATTCAATGGAATCTGCCCCAGTCGCCAAGTCATCAACATAAAAATTCTCTAACAGCGCCCTTGAAGCGGCAGGATAGCTTTCCCTCTCATCCCTAGCCAATTGACGTAAAGTCGAAATGGCCAAAAATGGGGAGGACGTTAAACCGTAGGTTATGGTTTGAAGTTCGTAATCTTTCATTGGTTCACTCGGGGAGTCGCGCCAAAGGATGTGCTGATATTTACGATGATTGGGAATAATTAAAATTTGTCGGTACATTTTACAAATGTCAGCAGTAAATACAAATTTATGAAATCTAAAATTTAATATCATGTATGGTATTTCTGTTTGTAGTTTTGGACCGCTATATAGCATGTCATTTAATGACATATCAGAGGCCTTCGCAGACCCATCAAAGACAACGCGAATTTTACCTTTTCCATTGATTACCGCATGATGGGGAAGATAATTTGCCCCAGAGTTGGGTGCTACGCGTTTCATGTGACTAAGACTTTCATATTCATGAAGAAAATCCCTATAACTAGTCGCCAACGTCGCATCCCTATCAAAACGCTTTTCCAGCTTGCGCATTCGCGATTCGGCCAAGTTGTAAGTATTTTGCGGTGGAGGACAGTCCGATTTTAACAGAATCGGAACCACATATCTCCCATCCGTCTGTCTGTAATGCTCCTTCTGAAACATTTCTTCCGCCTTGGTGTTGTCGGGGTTTAAATGAGAAACGACGGGAGCCTCTTCAATTTCCCAGAAATTTTTCATTGTATCATTTAATGACATGTCGGACAGTGTCAAAAGTGACGTTGGCGATGAATCGATCGATTGACATCCAACCTTCCCAAGAATAATATATCCAAAGACTGTATTTAAAGCACTAGGGTTTCCACGAACGATATGTGATTGATCATCCAAAATGTTGGGATATAAATCGGCGCCGAGTAGAAAATCTATTTTACCCGGCTGATCAAAATTTGGATCTGCTAACGATAAATTGAGAAATCGCGATTTAACATCTTTATCTAGTGTGACAGATGGCATCCATGAAGTAATTTCCGGAATTACTATGGGTGTCGCAGATAACATAGGTGCTCGCTGTTTGACAGGTTTGATAACACATGAGGTTATACCTGTGCATGAGTTAACAGCTGTATGTCCTAATCCATTTAACGGAGTCTTGTATTTCCTTATAGATAAGCCTAGCCTCTTGGCACAGCTCTGCGTGATAATGGAGACTTGACTTCCATTATCTACGATGATACGTACAGGAACGTAGGCGCCAAATTTGTTTTGCATGTGAACAATCGCTGTACCCAAGAGCACATTTGGTGCGTTGCTCACATTTTCGTTTGACTTTGTGACGGCAGTCAATGACGTGGTCACTTTTTCACCCGTAGAGGGTGTTTCAAAATGCAACATAGAATGGTGCCGCTTGTTACAAATTTTACAACTAGATTGTGATTGACAATCTCCAAATCGATGAAACTTTAAACAATTAAAACATCGATTTAAATGTTTTATGCGATTTTTCCTTTCAAGGGGAGACATTTCAAGAAATTTTTCACATTTATAAATTGAGTGAGTTTCCTTACATATAGCGCACAATTCAGAGCTAGAATTCGCCGCCAATAAGGATTTTCGTGCAACCGCCGTCTTTGGTTTAGGTATGTTTGCAGTAAGTGGGTTAGACGCTTCGAGAATTCTAATCTGATTGTGTAAAAATTCAAATAATTGAGATGTTTCCGGTAATTGTGTTCTTGTAAGTGACGTTTCGAATTGTCGTCTGGTGTCTTGATCCAAACATCGTAAGATTATGTGGGCAACAAACTTACTAAATATATTTTCATGTTTCATTGCATTCAAAGCAGATAAATTTTCTTGAAAAGTGTTTAAGATATGTGTTAATCCATTTATCGATTCATTAGGTAATGGTTTAAAATTCATCATTTCGTCTACATAAAAAGTAAATAATAATCTACTATCTTCATACTTTTGCAGCAGAATATTCCAAGCTATTGGGTAATTCTCAGCAATTAATGGTAACGATTTAACTAAATTCAATGCAGTTCCCTTCAGTAACGAAATCAAATGATGAAATTTCTCTATATCTGTATACATATTATTATTATGTACTAGATTTTCGAACAATGCATGGAAGGTATGCCAATTTTTTACATTGGAATCAAATGGTGTTATTTGAATCGCGGGTAATTTTAAGTTGCCAATACTATTTGCAGAAATTGGTTCTGACTTAATGTTTGAATTTTGCTGTCTTTTTGCAGATGAAATTTCAAAGACCATTACATCTAATTGTTCAGAGATTGTTGCAATCTCCTTACAATCACTTGCCTTGTCCGCTTCAATTAATAAATTTTCCATATCATTATGTAATGACTCTACCTCTCCGAGCCATTCGAAAACTTTTTCATACCGGCTTAAAAACGTTTCCCTTTTTTTTTCATCCATGTTTATAAAAGGTATTAATTGATGCGTTATTTGTATCCTAGCTAAAAAACGATCCCTTCGAGTTTTCAATACGGCAATCTTCTTATCTGCCATCTTAAATTAATTCTTGTTTAGTGAAATATTATGTATTTAACACAGAAAACAGCCAATGTATACGGCGACAATAATTATAGAATGTAATGAATTTAATGTTTTCTAGATTAATCCAGGCTCGTAATGGACCAAATAATGGTATCGCAAATGCGACACGTGGAGTGGACTGTATCAATATATTTAAAAACAAAAAAAAAGTTATGCTTGTGAATTCTTTGACACAACTATGGGGAATGGTAAACAGATGAATGAGAGAAGGAAACTGACTTACCCCTTATGGTTGATGTTCTGCTCAATGTTATGGATTTGAGGGAGCACTAAATCACTCACTGCACAAGCTTCCATAAACTGGTCGATGTTATATAAACTGAGAGAATAATGATGTTCGTGGCACAGCTTCTTTTAACAGACTGCTTTAATAATAGATGTTGAATGCACCGAGAGATCACCGTGGACCATTGCACAGCACATAACAGACTTCTTTAATAAGTATGTTGAATGCACCGAGAGATCTCCGTGGACCATTGCACAGCACATAATAGACTTCTTTAATAATGTATGTTGAATGCACCGAGAGATCACCGTGGACCATTGCACAGCACATAATAGACTTCTTTAATAATGTATGTTGAATGCACCGAGAGATCACCGTGGACCATTGCACAGCACATAATAGACTTCTTTAATAATGTATGTTGAATGCACCGAGAGATCACCGTGGACCATTGCACAGCACATAATAGACTTCTTTAATAATGTATGTTGAATGCACCGAGAGATCACCGTGGACCATTGCACAGCACATAATAGCATAACAGCAGACTCACTGACATATTGATTTTATTGTACAGTAGGTAATATTGTCAGTAGGGACAGGTAATTGTGGTAAGCAAAGGATGGGTAGATAAATGGAACAAGGTATATAGGTAGGTATACATAGTTGCGTCAACATGTATATATTGTATATTTATATAAAAACTAATAAAAAAAAATAAAAAAATACATTAAACTATTGGGAGTGCAGATTTTACAACACGTTGAGTCTTCAAAATAATCAAATACAGATCTAAGTTACAGAACTGTAAGCTCCTTCCTCCTGAGAATCTTAAGTTAAAGGTTATTAAACCAGTAAAGGGAAATAAATAACTATATATAAATTTGTTTAAAACACTTCGATATTTTTAATTTTAAATTATTTTTATTGAAAAAAGTCTATTTTATATTGTTGATATTATTTGAATTGCTATTATATATTCAAATTTTTACAGTTTTTGTGTAGTTGTTTTTAAGTCTTCTACTGATTCTATTTACCCGTTTTTTAATTTTTTTCTTTATTCATTGCATATTATTACATCATTGCATATGGTTACATCATTTGTGGATTTTTCTACCACGATGCTAGGCTGATGCCCGTGTTATGGTGGTCGAATAGTCGTTGTAATCTTTTATTTTCTATATTTTTGAATGATGCTATAACTTTGTGGTTATCCATTATAGATAAATGAAACAATTCAACTTTGTATAAACCACTTTTATAATCAGTAAATCCGACTTACAAAGTTGAATTTACCGATTTTAAAATTATGTTTGTGTTATTACCTTTTATTTATCGGAGCGGTCTTCCCGCGATCCGCCCGCGCCTCCCCCAACGACATGCGTAGGCCTGAGACATAACCACGCGGTCTCGATGTCCTTCCGTCCCCCCTCCGGTAACCCGACGCTCATCTTCAGGTCTATTTTATTTTCTTTCTGCTAGTATAGTAATAACTTACATTATAACATAATCATATAACTGTTTTTTCCTCATAACTTATTTTATTTTCAGAAGGTTTCCTCGACTGGTCATAGCCGTTATTTTTCGTATTTCTTTTACTAACACTATTATCTCTTTTTGATGTTACCTACTTCAGAAGAGTTATTCGATGGATGGCTACTTCTATTTATCTTTTGTATAATGTTAAAGTAAGTTCTTGCATACTGCTTACTAACCCCGTATGCATGGACATTGGAGGGTCTAGAGTCGTTCAAATAAATGTAGCTTCGTTAAAAGTAGAGTCTTGACGTGTGCGGTGAAGGAGGAAACCATATGTTTCCTTGTAACGCCATTGGGAAAGTGGTGGGGTCCCCTCCAATGTTATTACCTTTGAAAAGTGTCCATCGTAATATAGGTAAACTCTTAGCATGGAGAAAAATACTGCCGTGGTAAGAAAAAAACAGTATCTTACTTGAGACTTCCACGGAGGATAGTGTGGTTTTACTTAGCATGGCAGGATATGTAATCTCTGCAAAAAACAATGTGCTTAGATTCAAAAAATAAAAAATATTAACAAATTCTTATGTTCGCCATAGTCATTCTGTCTCGGGAAATTGGAATCTTTGCATCGCACAAAATAATAAAAAAAAAACTGTCTGTTTTATTTTCAACCGCGTGGCTACCTTACCACAAATACCTTCTGGGAATGACTGGCTGTTAGCAAGCGGGGGCGCAAAGAAAATTGAATATTAATAAATGAAATCCACACTATCAACGAATTCCTCCGAGTACACAGTGACCCGCTGATTTCTGCCACCCGGTCCCATCCGAGTATTTTAGACGTGTTCCTACATTGAAAAATTATTATATTGAAGTACTAGAAAATTTTATCAAGTACGCGCAAAATAAAAACTTCTCAAGTCAGTCTTAAGGAATTCGTAATCATAAGTTTTCTTTGTAATTTGAGTTAGCTTTTGTTCCCTCGGATTTCAAATTGACGTCGAATCTGTGTTAACGCGGTGCTTTATTATCATTTTTAATACCTCCCATCTCAGCCCCTGAAGTTTAATTTATTTTTAAAATGTTGATTTTTAATAAGAACCAAACTTTAATCTTCACATTATTTTTCATGCTTTATGATAAAGTTATGAAACTCGATCTTTTCTTGTGGATAACCTAATGGTTATCTTATTACGTGATAATTCACGTAATAAGAAGTATAAGCAGCGCGATTATATTTATTGTTATCAAGTTTAATTTGAAAAACTCCATTTTAATTTTTATTTCTTTAATATATTCAATAATATTTATTCAATTTATAAAAACAGTTTATTTTAAAACAAGTTCTGCTATGTAATTATTGTTAAAAAAAATTCAAATGCATAAAAAAAGGTATTCGTAATTTTATAATAAAATGACAACCATTTCGATGGCTCCGTGCAATGAAAAGAAAATGACAGAGAAAAATGCGGATGTGTATGACGTGTATTATGGAAACTTTTTAATATTATTTTATTTTAATTTCGAACGTGTTGTCCCTTTCTCGCTAATAGACAATAATACCGACGTTTGGCAAGGACAGCACTGTCGAATTAAATATGGGTCAACAAATCTATTTGGGCGATCACAACGAAAACAAAAAATAAACCTAATAATACTAATTTGTGTTTTAAGACGTTCGATTGATTATTAATAATATTCAGTAATTTTTATCTAAACACGCCTCTTTCTTTAAATTATAATAATAGCAAAATGAAATAATTTAACTTTGTTTGAACCACTTATATTTTGAGTAAAGCCGACCGGTTTCGGAACGACCGTTCCTTCTTCAAGGCAAGCATATACTAATTTGACAGTTTCGAAATATGGATGGAAACAATGTATTATTATGGTAGGGGTGGAGCCGTTGCCAGGTATTAATGAAGAGTGGGTGGGTAGGGGAACATATCCATGATTGGGCTATAAGACGATATTTTTTGTTTTTTGATAATAGATTCATTATTTTTAAGGGATTTTTTTTATTTCCAAGGCTTCTAAGTTATCTAAACGCTTTCCTTTATGATTAATATGAAGAATATTTATCCCCGTATTTTTTTCAAAACTATGGTCATTTTCAATGATATGGTTAGCGAACTCAGAAAAATTATTATTATTAGGACACCTTAAATGTTCTTTGATTCTGAGTTGTTTTTCCAATATAAAATGAGGGACAATCATTACATTTGAGTTTATATATTCCGGAATTAGTCAATTTATGGTCTTTATCTTTAGCATTTCTCAAAAAATTACCAATATTATTTCTTGTATAAAAAGCTGGTTTAATATTAGAAGGGAGATTTTTGCAACATTGAACTGAAAATTTATTAATACCTGGCAACGGCTCCACCCCCACCATAATAATATATTGTTCCCATCCATATTTCGAAACGGTCAAATTAGTATACGCTTACCCTGAAAAAGGAACGGTCGTTCCGAAACCGGTCGGCTTTACTCAAAATATAAGTGGTTCAAACAGAGTTAAATTGTTTCATTTATCTATAATGGATAACCACAAAGTTATAGCTACATTCAAAAGTATATAATAATAGCACTTCAGTATGTGTCCCACATTATGTTCGGGTCAGTTCGATAGATGGATGAAAATATACATGAAAATGTACATGAAAATATACACGAAAATATATATACATGAAAAGGAAATGCAAGCCAAATGCGACTGAGTACCATCTGGTTTATTCAATACTGCGTCAATCATATCATCCTTGCATCTGCCACACAGTTTCCAATCCTCCCTGCATTTATTTGGCAGCACACATGTCTCTGTTAAATATTAATTGAATACCTGCACTCCGCGTTATTATGAAATCTTATTTCGCCCGTATTGGAGCGGCGAAACAGGCAGCGGATAAAAAAGGCCTCGTCGGCATGCCCATGTCGGCTTAAAACAATTTGGTCGGATGTCTGGAGGGGGAGGATGGGAGGGCGGAAACCTCCCCTTTTCCACCCTTCGGACGGTGCTAGCCAGATATTAAATTTAAAAAAGGTAAGCGCTTTGCATGGTCGGGTCTTGAAACATTTCTGTACTTGGGCGGATGACCAAGACAGGGCTTTGCAAGGCTTGTTGGAAGTCAGTAATAAATTAAATTGGAATTAATAAATAAAATGGTGAACCAAAATTTAGCTCCTTTTGTACGCTTTTTCGCGATGAATCCGTTTTCTAGAATGAATGAGGAGGC
Organism: Limnephilus marmoratus; assembly: GCA_917880885.1. Classification (NCBI taxonomy): domain Eukaryota; kingdom Metazoa; phylum Arthropoda; class Insecta; order Trichoptera; family Limnephilidae; genus Limnephilus; species Limnephilus marmoratus. Next base: position 32,292,311 of record OU862910.1, read on the forward strand.
AAAAAAGTGCCAAAAAACGCAAATGAAGAATATTTTACTCAGAAGAAGCACAACCAATGGAAAAATGACACCTAAGATGAACAAAGAATGCTGGATACCGCTTTTTAAAACCCAACGAATCAACAAGATTTCTAGAACCACTTGGCAGTGTGCAAATCGTGAAACTGAAGAGAGTGGTGTATTGAGTTGGCATTTTTCACTCAGTATTCAGACGGTGGTTGAAGACGTTGAATCACTGTACACCACAGAATTTATAAGAATGAATTACTTAAATCACCAAATCAAGGCCAAGTTGAACCATAGAAACTCGGTAAGAGTTAATTTATATATTTTTTAATAAGCCAGCTCTTATCCATTCCTTTTTAAACCTTTTAAATTAAACGTAAAAATTGAAACATCATTTGCATAACATTTTAAAGATAAATAAATGTACAATAAAAAAAAAAACACATAAATTTGTTTAAGACCACTTTTATTTTAAAACACTCTACCGGTTTCAGAAGCAGAATATTATAACTCCATATTATATCTTAAAGGAGTTATAATATTCTCCTGACGAAGGAAGGGTGCTTCTGAAACCGGTAGAGTGTTTTAAAATAAAAGTGGTCTTAAACAAATTTATGTGTTTTTTTTATTGTAAATTATGGCGAGCCACAAAGTTAGTGCTTTTTAGAAATATAAATAAAAGTGCTGTACCAACCATCCACATTATATGAAATAGATGTTTTTTCCTGCATTAAGCAGTAACGGCGTAGAAAATCATTAACAACTACAGCCAGGGACGGTACCACTATCTTCTATGTATCCCACATAGCAGGACGGACGTACTGGCTTGGCATAGCATGACACGAGGTATGGCGTTGTTAAATAACGCTTCCAAAACTGTTGACATCTTTAACAGTAGCCTTGAAGAATTCAAGAGGCATTTAAGTTCCACTCATTTCCCGCTATAATATGTATGTATCTCATGTTACTATTTAACGTCTCTTTTATTTACTCGTAAAGGTGTAGTTTGTGTCACATGTGTATTGTAAATGGATACACAGTCTGTAATACACGTACAATTAAAAATGTATATCCAGCACCATCAATGACCTTCAACGCGGGTACTCCGTTCTAGCCATAAGAATCGATTTGCACTCACTTGAGTATTATCTTCTGGACCGAACAGACATGCGAAAGCTATCAGTTTGAGACAAAAACTCAAGACATAAGGCCTTTGACAGTGAGATATGTCCGAAACGTCAGGAGTTAAAAGTCCTTTTAAGGACTACGTTACGCGGGTAAACCGAGAAAATTGTTTTACATCTTACACCCGTGTAAACCTTAACAATTGTATATTATTTGAAAAATCGCTAATATAATACCTCAAACCATCAAAATCCAAAAAATTCATCTGTTCAGTGAATAATAAAATACGCGCCTTCAAAGTCATCCCTCCATTGCGCTTTAAATTCCACCAAGATCCATCGCTTCACGATTCCACCTGGTATTTAATTTTCCTGACTTTGAGGTTTTTTATGAAATTTTGTCCGTTGCTGCACTATTTCGTGCCGCACGTACCTTAATTTCATCTGTGAAAACCGCGTGGAACAACAAAGGCTCTGGGGGAAGTTAGTGAAGGCCTTTTGGGCGAGAAGGGTAGGAGTGTAGGTGGAAAAAAGGAAGAGGGGATTAGGGGCGGGGAAAGGCAAAGCAGAAGAAAAGTGGCTTCATTATTTGATTAATATTAATAAATTTTAAAGCAAGATGGAAGGAGGATTTCAGATATTTATTTAATATGTATTTTTCCGCAAAAGAATTTGTAATCTCATACGCTGCGATTACATTTCTTTTACTTAAGGGCCCGCAACCCCGCGCATTGCCCGCGCCGAAATGCAAATTATATAAAATTCCCTTGATAGAAAAAAATCGCAAACTATGCCAAAATTATTATAAACACGTTTGTTTCAGTTATTTTATAAGATATGTGTATGAAAAAATTCACAGTGTTTCTTTAAATGCTGTTTAAGATAATGCCCGCGAGATTTTTGCTCTATTTTAAACGAGTCGTGTTTGATTAAACATTTTTGCAATTTTCGCATCGATTCAAGCGCTCTCCTCTGACATTCGTAATTTCGTATCTCTCCATCTTCTTCTTTTCGGGCCCGGTTGCGGAGCTTTAATCTTACTAATATTATAAACGCGAACGTTTTTATGAATGTAGGTATGTGGGTTTGTTACTCTTTCACGCAAAAACTACTGAATGAATTTTAATGAAACTTTACAATAATATAGCTCGTACATCAGAATAACGTATAGGCTATATACAATGGTAAGCTCTGCGCTATGAAATTTGTACAAATGAAAATGTGTATTTCATATATTTTAGCGGCAGGGGGAAGGAGAACGGGGGAGGTGGGGTTCGCGGAGTGGGTAGAGACGAAGGAGGGGGAAGGCGAAAAGGAACGGGAATGCACGGGAAAGGACATGCAGGAAGAATAAATCAATTTATTTGCACGGTACTGCAACGCATGCCGGGAATCAGCTAGTTTTATACGTATTTGAGGAAATGTGCCTACATATTTCGAATAACATCTACATAATGCAGCTGACAACTAATTTTAGTCACATGCGTAATAATAATTCAAAGGTTCTTCAAAGCAGAACTTTGAGTATTTAAATATTTTTATGTAACTAAAGCAATGAATTTAAAAGCTGTATATAATAAATATGGTTACCACCGCACGAAAACTATTTATTGGATAGCCAACACTCCCGCCATAGGTCACTCCATGTACTATTTTTGAAGACTGATCAGTCTCGGCGGCGAATGCGTTTGCCCATCTACTGCGTGGCTGGCTGGATCGGGAAAGACTGGTTGAGAGAGACCTAACCTAGATCTTTCTAGCCGGACTCTCTTAACCCATCGCCTTGGACCGTAGTGGGAGATACGCATCACATGTCAGTCACTCGTTGACACATTGACCCCAGATTCGTGACCACCCCAAATACCTTTTTCCTTCCCAAAACATCCTCTCCTTCCTTTCCCTAAAAAAAAACTATCAACACTGCATCTTTGCAGATGACAGACCATGAGGTATTATTTTTCTCAATATTTCCTATGTGCAGATAATGTATGAAAAGCTCGATTCCACAAAGAAAAGTATCTGAACTTCTTATTAGAATTTATTTTCCAATTCAAAAACTTGGAGCAGGTGGATGAGCTTGTGTATCTGGATAGTATGTTTACGAGAGATGGGAAAGCTGATAGAGATATTGAAAGAATGGTAAATACAGAAATACAGATAACTCCATTAATGGAGGACTGAATGCCATTGGCGCTAATGAAATACTGTCAAAAGAAGCGAAGCTTGCAGTCCACAATGGAGTGCAGGTACCTACCCTGATGCATGGCAGTGAGACATTGAACTGGCAGAGACAGGATGAAAGCACCCTGAATGCTGTTAAAATGAGATCTCTGAGACGTAATGTGTAATAAAACCTTGCATGATCCTTTGAAAATGTGGAGATCCGCAAAGAATGCAAGGCTGATGTAAGCGTAATGACCCTCAGATGGTTTGGGCATGAAGAGCGAATGATCGGAGAAAGTAGTGTAAGAAGAATATACGACGCAAATGTGAATGGAATGTGATTGGAGAAAGTAGTGAAGACATGGCACGATCAAGTGAATCAGATACTTGTCCATGTCAAGAGTCAGAATAATGGAAAGAGACAATGTATGAGATAAAAAGTGTGTGTGTTTGGTGGTCCGTCCTCTTTGCCTATCCCTGCGGGGAAACGGCGTGATGGTTAGTTCTTCAATTGAATCAACATTTGTCCAGAGCATATGAGTATATTTAATAATTTAAAAAAAACCTTTACAAAATGTATGAATTTTTTTAATTAAAAAATAAATAATTAGCCATAAAAACATTTAAAAATAAATGCACCAGAATTACGTGGGCTGTGGATTGTGATACCATGAGGAGCTAGTAAAATAGAGATAATTTTGGTTATTTTTTTTTTTTAAATATGTTTTCCAATGAGTGCCTACTGAGGTAAGTAGGCAAAAAATGTATTTTCAAGCTGATAAAAATCGTGATGGCCTATACATTGTAAATATATAGGTATAAGAAACTTTAGAAATATATAGGTGAAGTTTTCTTTTACCATCTTATGAAACCCGCTTGTGTATTGCATTTAATAAAAAAACTTATACCTTTTTACACAGATTTTCCATTAGTAGTTTATTTTCTCAATTTTTCAATCGCCATTCGAATCGCAGCCCGTAACACGTTCGCCTTTTTGTAAGGGAGCACTTCTACCAACCGTGTTATTGACAGGGTTTTCAGGAAATACATACTTATATTGTGTTTTATAATGCCCAAAAAAAAGATTTTAAAGTCACATGAACATGTTCAAAGAGTTACTTTTAATAAAGTACCTAGCGGAAAACCCAAAGCTTAAGTTTTTTTTTTTCAAAGTTTGTATGTAAAACAAGAAGAGTTCCACGGTCAAGAAGCAGTGGAACTTTGGCATCCTAAAATGGAGATACTAAAAAACTATTAAATGCGTTAAAGTATTAATACTACATTCAATAATTTCTTTGAAACGTTAACATACATGTGAAAATAAAATTTAAAAAAATCTATTGACTAATCAAACAAACGAAGCCTATTCTTTTTCTTTTTTTTAATATAAACGGTAAAAATATACCATAAACACTATTAATTAATTAAATTGAGAAGTGACACCAGATACACAATTACAATCATTAATACAAGTAAAATCAATATTGATAAAAAAAGCCTTCTTGTCCTACCTTCCATGCAGTTAAATAGATCAGCCACATCTGCATATCTATTACTAACTTCATAAAATTTAGGTACAAGCGAGTGTTTCGTATACTCAGTCCTGTTATTGTTGCGTTTAAACAGAATTTTAGAACGAGTGGTTCTCATGGGAATATGAAACTCAATGAGCTTAGTTAAAGCAGGACTGTCTATTCTACCTTTTACAAATTTAAACATAAATATTAAATCGGATATAATTCTTCGATCTGAGAGTCTTAATATGTTTTCTTTCATCAACTAATTGTAGTTTATGATTTGCAATGGGATAACCAAGTTTAAAATTAATGTCTTTTTTCGATTGAATCTGAAATTCATTAATAGCGTTATTAATTCATTAATATTAAAAAAAATTTTCATAATATTTGCGAACGGAAAGCAATTTGAGAGGCAGGTACTGGTACCCCCGCCCCGGGAACCATTTATTGGACAACCAACACCTCTGCCATAGATCGCCCCTAGTGGTTCGGTACGTTTGGTGACTTAGCAGGGGTGCCCGGTTTCATTTGTCCCGGTCTTGGCTGCGGATGGGTCTGCCCACCAGCTGCACGGCAGGCCGAATTGGGAGAGAATGGTTGAGGGAGTTCCTTCGATTTCTTCAGTCGTACTATCTCCGAACATCGCCTTGCACCGCAGTGGGAGGGATGGATTCATACGCCCGCATTCCTGGACCCACTGATCCCCAGATTCCTACCCACCCCTAATACCCCTTTTCCTTCCCAGAACTTCCTTACCTAAAAGACCCTCCATACACCATCCCCAAAGATGACATAGGCCCTGAGGGAAATTATTTTCCTGTGTGGAGCTAATGTAAAAAATTCTTACTTTTAATAAAACATATTTTTTAAACTATTTAATCAATTATTTAAATTAATCCATACATATAAAAATCTCATGTCACGGTGTTTGTGGTCGCACTCCTCCGAAACGGCTCGACCAATTTTTATGAAATTTTTATGTATATTTGGTAGGTATGAGAATAGGTCGAAAAGTATATTTCATACCGCTAGGTGATTAGGGTGTTCCTATCCAAAACAGATGAGCGGGCTGGCAAGCGGGCGGTGTGGACTTGATTTGTATGCAAATTAACAGATGGAGGTGTGAGTTAATTTATCGTGGTCATAAAGCTTGGGTAACCATCCAGTAGTTGGTGTTATGTTTCGTAAGCCACAGCAATGCGTGACCGGGTCAGCTAGTATAGTACAATGAAAAAAGTTTTCTTCGTTACGTTAAACATATCCGCAAAGCTACTTATCTTAACCATATCATTTCTTTAAGATTGTGAGAGACTAAAAAAAAGACATTGTAAAGTTGTGGAATAAAAGTTTAAAAAAACCCATTGCATTCCAAACCAATGCAAATTTCCTGACGACCCTGTATTATACAACATTGAATATACGGAAAACGGAATAATGGTATGTATACACTACACGGTATATTATACCCATACGGGCTGATAGAGAAACGTCGAAAAGGGAGATGAAATAGTGGATATAAAATGCTCATTCTACTATGGAATTCAATCACATTTATTAAGCAAACACACATGTGAATACGACAACTGTGCCAATAAACAGAATAAAACTAAAAAAAGTCTGCAACGCAAAGCTTTTTTTTCGCTATAGTTGAGCTTTTTCACATAAAAAAATATTTGCATTTTGAATAACCTAATATATTTTTAATAATTATAATTTATTATAAATATACTACTATAAAGCAAATGTCTTTCGTTCTACCAATCAGACATTTAATAAATTATCGAATTATCCCAAATTAAGATCTATTCAGAATCAAAAAGTTCAAATCATTTTTCATGAATTTAAAACTGTTAGTGTTCTTGCTTGTAAGATTTTTTTTCAAATTGGTGGAGAAATAATGTCATGAGTTAACATAAAATTCGACTAGCTTATCAAAAGGAAACGCCTGTCTCGACACAGGAAACACTCCAGTGAGGCGGGCCTAGTGCTAAGTTCACACCATGTCATTACGATGTAAGTTTTTTAAATGATTTAATATGTACAATACACTTAATTTACGTGTAGAAAATAAATCGTCATATAATCCACGAGGACTAAAGAACAAAACTCATAATTTTTTTTGAAGTGAAACTTCGCATTACATTACCTACAAAGCACCAAACTGCGTTCATTGGTCGCTTTAATTATGACCTCACTTCTCAAGGCTCCTATTGGTTAGGAATGTATGGGCGAAGATTTCACTTCAATGCGTGTGAACTGCACTCGATTTTATTTTTATTTTCGTACGAATTTAACTTTTTACAATTGTTTTTAATTATTTATTAGACGATGTGGCATTTTCGATTTTGTATTTTTATTTATTTAATTTCAACGGTATACATATACCATAAGAACTGATTACATGTCACAAAATGAAAAATAGTAATATAGAAATAATAAAAAAAAATTGTTTAACAAATGATTGTGGCATTTGAATTAGAAATGACACCAGAGAGACAATTACGTACAAAAATCTATAGTACAAATAGAATTAATAATGACTAAAAAGATTTGATAGCATAGCCCTCTTGTACCTACTTTCCGTGCAGTTAAATAGATCTGCAATATCTGCATATCTATTAGTAACATCATGTAACCTAGGTAAAAGGGAGTGTTTAGTATACTCAGTCTTATTATTGTTACATTTAAACAGGATTTTAGATCGAGTAGTTCTCGTGGGAATATGAAATTCAATGAGCTTAGTTAAATCAGGACTGTCTATGCTACCATTTACAATTTTGAACATAAATATTAAGTCGGATATAATTCTTCGATCTGAGAGTTTTAATAAATTTAATTCTATCAGCAAGTAATTGTAGTTAATGTTTTCAATGGGAATACCGAGTTTAAAATTAATATGTCTTAGAAATTTATGTTGAATTTTTTCGATTGAATCTGAATGAATTTTAAAATGGGGGGACCAGATCGAGGAGTTATATTCGACTTGACTACGTACTAAGGATGTATACAAAATTTTTAGTGTTGAAATATTCCTAAAACCTCTGGAATTTCGAAGAATGAAGCCAAGCATTTTCATTCCTTTATTACCGATTGTGTTTATATGGGATATAAAGTTTAATTTAGAGTCAAAAATTATGCCCAGGTCGTTAATTTCTTCGACAGAGGTAAGGGTAGAGTTATTGAGTACATACGGATGAATAATTGGTTGGCTTATTCTGTAAAATCTTATTGCATGACACTTATTTATGTTCAGAAAAAGTTTGTTAACAGAACACCAATTAATTAACTTGTGTAAATTATTCTGTAGACAGAGACAATCTTCAACAGTTTTAATTATTTTAAATATTTTCAAATCATCTGCAAAAAGCAACACATTTACATCTTTATCAAATATATCAACAATATCGTTTATAAACAGAAGAAACAAAATTGGGCCTAAATGAGACCCTTGTGGTACACCACTGGTAGCTATAAATTGATTGGAAAGGAACAAATTTATTTTAACAAGTAGTACTCTGTCAGATAGATAGCTTGCAAACCAGTCTAAAAGTTTTCCATCAATACCTAGCTTCCGTAACTTAGCCAGTAGAATTTTATGGCAAACTTTGTCGAAGGCCCTTTGCTTTTTGCAATAAAGAATTTTAAAGTTTCGTTTCTGTATTTTTATTGTTTTTGAGATCAAGGATTATAGCGTACGAAGAGACAGACAGATGCCGCGGAGGACTTTAATTTATAATACGTAGAGATGGTGTGAAATATTATAATAATGTGCTTGAAATACTTATGTAACTGACGTATTTAAGTTAATAAGGGTTAATACTATATCCGTCTAAATAGCTTTTCAATTACCGCAATTTTTAGAAGATAGAATGGGTATAGTAAGCTATCTGTAAAAGATAGATATATGCCTTCGCGGACTTTTTTGTAGATCTATAAAAGAGGAATATCCCACCATGCATTGTTTTGTTATATCCCAAAAGGATTAGGCAGCGTTTTCGATGAAAGCTGCTACCAGGCGACTTGTCTATTTCCGACACTTCTAACAATTATCGTTACGTTTCAACCAATTTACACAAGTCCTTGACGAATTACATACGTAAACCTTCCTCACGAAACACTCTATCTATTGGTGAAAACCGCATGAAAATCCGTGCAGTAGTTTTCGAGTTTATCGCGAACAGACAGACAGACAGACGACGCGAGGGACTTTAATTTATAAGATGTAGAGATAAGAAAATACGTAGGTATATTTCATTTCGTTTCATTCAAATTCCCAAAATCAGACTTTTATATCAACAAAAAAAGTAAAATAAACCAACAGCTCGATTTTTATTTTTTAGCAAATCCGGCTCAGCTCTTCGGGACTTATGGACTCTTTATGTGGTCTGATATAAATATAGATTTTTTCTAATAATTATTTTATTACATAGCGCTTAAGGTGATTTTTCAGAAAAACGGCCTTTTACAAATTATCCAATTATTATTATATACATACTCCTTAACTTTGTTTTGTTTCTTTTTCTACATTTCACAGAGTATCATGCTGTACATAAACGATCATCTGTTCCTTTATGCAGTGAATAATTCAGTGTTTTTGTTCAGTCCTTTTTTTAACCTGATGTTTTTTTTCTGTATTGTAAAAGCAAAAACAGAGCTTCTTTACGAGCAAGTGTTTATTTATCAGTATATCTATTCTAATTGTATCAAAATTTGTAACGTAGGTGTGGAGATATAAGATGAAGTGAATAAACTATGAAATTCCGAAAAACTCTTTGAAGTGAAACTTCTTTAGCGCCGTTAGTGATTTGAAATTCTGATGAAACGGAAATGCGTCACAACTCGATTCTACACAAATTTTTGGTTCTAATATAATGCGGTAAATTCGCGCTTCAGCGCGTGCCTTCGATAGCGCAGTGGCAAGGTGCCTGACAAGTCTCAGCGGCTAGAGGAGAAGGAGTTCGAATCCTACGAAATCCAAAAAAAAACATTTTTATTTTATGAAATCAATATCCAATCTTCAAACCAGTTTAAAAAAAAAACAGGCAAAATAAAATAAAGCGTCACCTAGCGACTTTCTAGTTTCACTGCTACTGCGTGTGAATTACACACTCTGATTTTTTTTGTCAAAAATCATCACTACTTTCAAACTCTCTTCATAGATGGATCAGAAACACATTGCTACTACATTGCTCCTTCCAGGTAGTGTTGGGTAGGACACGACATCAGGATGAGTTTGTATGAGGTACTCAAATACTAAAATGAGGTGTTGAAGTGTCCCACCTCATTTGAGGTGACGTGTGACAATATTTTCGCTTACGGGGGAGAAGGGGGGGAGGGTGGCTAGAGAATTTCAGGGGAACGTGTTTTTTTCACATTAGCTCCCTGAGGAAAATAATTCCCCTCAGAGCTTATGTCGTCTTTGGGGATGCTGGGGACGTATTAATCCATTCCTCCATTTGCCATGCAGTTGGTGGGCAGACGCATCCGCCGCCAAGACCTGGACATAACTCATCCCCATGAACCCAGGCACCCCTGCTAAGTCACAAAACTTAGTGAATATGGCAGAGGTGTTGGATATCTAATAAATGGTTCCCGGGGCGGCGTTACTCGTACCCGCCTCCCGTGTTTGTTATTTTTACGAATACGAAAAATTGTGCGGTATTTACATAATAATTTACAATAAAAAATTATTTTTTTTGGAACAGTTGGGACGCTTGTGCGGTATTCACAATATATGAATGACTCACCCAAAGATATTGAAATATAAGTAGGTGTTCTATCTGCTGTTTTTACTATGTGGGTCTGCGCTTCCGGGTGTCGCCAATATTGTTTACCAATTAACAAATAAACTAAAAGAACAAATAATTAACGAATAAACCAAACGAACTATAAACTAAATGAACGGATTCTTTCCGTATTCAAAATATATTGTTAACCAATATTAATGCACATTTTCAAAAAATGAACGAAATGAACAATTTTTTTTGTATGAAAACTACGCTAATTAGCGCGTAGTCCGGCGACAGTTGCGCGGACACCATAGCATATCTCTTCTGTATTTGAATATCTTTGGACTCACCCCATCACCACCTCACTGTTCTAATACTAAAATGTCATACAACATAGAAACACCTCACGCCTCACCGCCTCATACATTTGTCCCTTACGATGCGTGACATGACACGTAGTTCAATACATCAACCACCTCACGCCTCACCACCTCATACATTTGTCCCGTACGATACGAGACATGACACGATACGAGACATGACACGATACGAGACATGACACAATACATCAACCACCTCACACCTCACCTCATATTTGTCCCATACATGACATGACATTTGGAGTAATACAAAGAAAAAGAGTTGGTACAAATACATTTTGTGAGGTGGGGGGACATTTTACATGTTTGTATGGGACATTTGAGGTGCCTCTTGTGTGAGACAGTGGCGGCGTAGGGTAGATTGGCACCCGGGGCGGTTTTGTATTGAACACCCTACATAAAATAATAAAACACCAAATACTAAAAATGCTTACGTGACTTCATTTTACTAAAATATCAAGTTTGTTTTCCCTGTCTCTTTCAATTGACAACATAGAAAAATTGGTTATTCGCGCTTGGCTCATTGTGGACCGTAAATAAGATTTTATTAAGAAGACAGAAAAAGATATTGGAACCTCTGGGACTCGAACGCAGGATCTTCTGTTTACATGGAAACATCTCTATCAACTGAGCTAAGATGTCTATATCCAATTCGGTCACTTTTAACTGTATCATTCTTCGACTAAGAACTACCAACTTTATCTTCATTTTCATAACGCACATATTGGCTGCTACCTTTATATATGATTGCAAGATTCAAACCCGAACTAAATGCTATCTACAAGGGCGGATCCAGGATTTTTTTCTGGGGGGGGGGGGGGCAAAAGGGGGCGGACGGGCAAAAAATCAACAATTACTATTAGGATTTTTTCCTGAGGGGGGGCACAAGGGGCGGACGGGCAAAAAATCAACAATTACTGTAAGGATTTATTTCTGGTGGGAGGGGGGGCACAAGGGGGGCGGACGAGCAAAAAAATCAACAATTACTATTAGGATTTTTTCCTGAGGGGGGCACAAGGGGCGGACGGACAAAAAAACCAACAATTACTGTTAGGATTTTTTTTCTGGGGAGGGGGGGCACAAGGGGTGGACGCGCAAAAAATTCCCAAATAATTGTTAGGATTTTTTCTGGGCGGGCACAAGGGGCGGAAAGGCAAAAAATCAACAATTACTGTTAGAAATAAACTTAAGTATCATATTTCAACTTTATTTCTACAAGTTTAAGTAGGTATGTATAGGAAGGTTTATGAAAGTGTCAAAACAATCGAAAAATTAAATGTTTAAAAAATACAGTTTTACGTTATAAGTATATACTGTGATGGAATCTCCACAGTACACAAAAATACCGTCTGGGGGGCACGTGCCCACGTGCCCCCGTGCCCCCGTGCCCCCGTGCCCCCGTGCCCCCGTGCCCCCGTGCCCCCGTGCCCCCGTGCCCCCGTGCCCCCGTGCCCCCGTGCCACCCCCCCCCCCCCCGTAAATCCGCCCTCGGCTATCTAGATAGTGTCTAGATTAATTAGCTCAGTTAGTAGAGCTGTTGCCATGTAAGCAGAAGGCCCTGGGTTCAAGTCCCAGAGGTGGCGATAACTTTTTCTGTCTCCAGATTTTTGATTGAGTTTCGCTAATTTCTTCTTTCAACGCCTTCTTTGCCGGTGTTGGGATCACACATTTTTTCGAGTGTTGATACAATTTCTCAAAATGATTCTTCAGTTTTAGAAAGGGAATTAGAAATTATATTCGAAAAAAAATAAAACAAAATATAGTTGCGACGCATTTCAAAATATGATAATGTAAGTGGCTAGATACAAGAGTAGGTAGTTATTTATTGAAATGTCTTTACAGCGGGAGATTTTGTGGGCATTCTTTGTCTGTACGAGCGGGTTGTCGTTGTCACCCCTCGGTGCTTGGCACCCGGGGCGGACCGCCCCCTCCGCCCCCCCCCCTTACGCCGCCACTGGTGTGAGATACTCAACACTACTTCCAGGTGTCGGTTCATTGCATGCCCGGTCTTTCCTAACACAGTTTAAGTATATATATTCCAAAGTTTTGTGACTGAGACGACAAACTCAACGTCTTCTCTGTGAAAATGCCGATGGAATGCTGATCGGTAGTCGTTCAGCTAGCATCCATATCCCGAGCACGTTATATCCAAGCCATTTTTTTGTAAGGGATAGCTATTGACTAGTAAACAAGCTTATTTATGGGGCGAGCGGGCTTTACAAGCAATATTTTAATCAACGTCAGTTGTCAAATGTCATAGGCCTTTCGAGTTCGTGCTGGCAAATATCGACTAACATTCAATAATTTTGTTTTTCTTTAAATCTTTTTCGTTTCGTAGTTGATAATTTACATTAATATTAAATAAAAATACCGTTCGTGTTAATAATTTAGATTTTGATGTAAGTGAAGATATGATTGTACCATTGCACGTAAACAGACTTTTTTAAACTGTATCATTGATTATGTACATTCAATTGCAACAAAATATACATTAATGCGTGTAATATGCCGTAATTTATCATGTATTCGAAATACATTTGGCCCCTGTTCGTCGCCATTTTCTCGGTCGGCCCTCGCTGTTTTTGCCTCCTTTTTTTCTACATAAATTTCGCACAAACGATTCGCATGTGTCATATTCAGGTGACATTACACCCGCGCACTCCGCCTGTAGTGGAGGAAAGGACCAAGGCCTAATGGCCTCTTCCACTCCTAAGCGCGGGAATATTTATTGAATTGCCGGAACGAAATGAAGTTTGAATATATATGTAACCATAGATTTGGAAGAAAATAGAAAGGAGGCTATAGGGTTTGAATATATGTTTCCAAAGATTTTAAAGAAAATAGAATAGCTACGAGGTTTGAATATATATGATTTGAGAGGGTATGAAGGTTTAATAAATGTGTGCATAGTTTTGCTACAAATTTAACAGGCATGGAGTTAGACTTTTTTTCTTTCAAATTTACATAAGGCTGTATGAATAAAAGCACATAGGCAAAATTTTGCTGTGTGAGCCTCCAATGGCAGTATTATTTTGACCGATTATTTTGACTTGAACTTTCATGAAGTTAGGTACTGCTGAACTTCATGCATTCAAATGGTTTTCATACCACAATGGAAATCAGCGGTCGGCAATTAGTTTTGGTGGCGGGCCATATGAGTAAGTAAATTAAAGCGTGCTATTATGACCAATCAGTGCGCTTGTGACTGCCCGTCTGATCGCCCGCCTTCATCGTGCTTAACGTCATGCCTAGCAGCTAACAGCATCATAGCACTGTACCCCTCCCCCCTCTGCACAAAAAAGTAAGTAAAAAAACACGAAAAAAGCGGGCTGCAGGCGAAAAAAACTTAAGTGACACTTATAGTTTTTGAACTCAAGACCAATAGGGCGACGGAGCCTGGGAAGATCAAGACTAAGATGGAGCGACAACATCCTCAAAGATATATCTATCTTGGAGCTTCTAAACTGGAGAGTGCTGGCACAAAACAGAGATGAGTGGAGGAAGATTCTTGAGGAGGCCAAGACCCACCAGGGGTTGTAGAGCCAATAGTGATGATGATGATGATAGTTTTTGAAACATCACGACCGACGACAGCTTGGTAGCGTGGTAGTTATTGGTTCCCACTCGGGCTTTGCTGGTTCGATCCTGTACTAGTTAGTCCTCCATCATTGCGGAAGTCATATTTTCCCCTTATCGTGATGGAAGTGAGAGGATTTTCAATATATTACATGATGTTTTTTTATACCACTCGGTGCTCGTTTTTAAATACTAATATTTATTTTTTCTTCACTAGAACTGGATATGATAAAAAATATGTATGTAGTATAGGGCCTGTGAGGCTCTCTATAATATATATGATTGTGCCCGATTGTGCGCCAATATGGTGGGAAGGAATAATCTTCCATTCAGAGTCTCTCCCTTCTGGCCCTGCGGCCACCAATTGTCGATCGCTGGTAGACAACATTGCGGTATGAAATGCCATAAATAATAACATGTACAGGCATTTTGCTTTGATTTGAGAGGTTACTTATTCAACTCCCGTTGCAGTGTAAAAAAATAGACTTTTTTCATTCTTAGGTATGTCGCGCTGGATATTTGGTGTTGATTTTTATGTTTAATGAATAATGAACCCATTTACGCTCGCTTCATAACTTTACTGAGATGAAGATCTCGCGATAACCTGAAATATAATGTAAATATTTCAAATAAAAAAAATCAATATTTTGAATCCGGAGGTCGCGGGTTCATATTTTATTTGATTAATTTGTGTTATTTTACAATTTGTTCATTAAGACGACACTATTCCTTAAAATATATTCAGAATCTTAACGAGGTAAGTAAAGAACCCGTGCATACAAATCGCGACTCGCGAACCGTGTATTTGACGGACCTACTGTCGAATTTGCCCAAAAGAAAAGAAGAAGAAGAAAAATAATGTGGGAATCATAATGACGTAAGTGAAGAAAGCGTGTAAACAAATATGCGCCGCGGCCTACCTAGCATGTAGGACGGACGTACTTCGAATTACGTACGTACGTCGAATTCACCCAAGCAGGCCTGGAGATTCGACCTTTCCGCCGCGTTTATTTTAATTAATTCAAAAGAACGTGTTACTAATATTTAAGATGTTTCTAAATTAATACCTCTCGAAGTTATTAATTCATCGTCCAGAAAAATTTAATCTGGTGCTCACCGCTAACTTTAGTTGCACAACGTATTACAATTTTTAAAGGCTTTGTACGTTAAAAAAATGATGGAAACATACAGTTTTTATTAATCTAAAATATAAATAACTCGCATCCCTTGTGAGACATGGAAATAAAAATGATAATTCAATTACGAATTCACTGAAATAAATTAAAATGTGAGCCTCGGGCAAACCCCCGATAAACGTGGTTATGTCTCACCTTAAAACATTGATATATATATACATAGATGACTAATGACCGCGCCAAAGCATTGCCACTGTACATATATGTCCAAAAGCATATGACCCTCTAACATAAGTTCAGTGCTCACTGCGACGCCGACCGACTTATGCCGGACGATACGCGATCAAACTATCTCCAAAATGGTTAAATGCGTCGCGAAAAAATGCGATTCATGGTCAGAAAAACATAATAAAGCAAGAGGAATTACTTTCCACGCGTAAGTTTATTGTTTACATATTCATATTTATTTAAAAAAAGCAGAAAATGAAATAAAAGGTCAAATACCCTAATATAGGTTCAATGTTGCCACTAAAAAGTCGTTTCGGTTTTCCCACATTAATCGGACAATACATAATTTATCGAATAAGTTACTATGGAGGTAACTATATTAAAATACTTAATAAAAATTATGTTTTAATCTTCATACAACATAATTCATTAAAACAATTTTAGTTTATCATTGAATAATCTAGTAAGTAATTATATTTTTTTACGTATTTTATATTAATAATTTTGCAGGGTAACATAAAGATGCAGGACGTCGTGAGAAGTGGGTGGAAATAATTCGATTGCTGAGAAAACACTTTTGAAACAATTTCCGTTTGAGTATTATGCACTATCGTACAATAAAAAATATTGGAACAAATAATGACTTCATTATTTCATTAGTTATATGTATTCTTTTATTCATATAATAAAAAATACATATTTAAAATAATTTTAGTAAGTTTATTTTATTACAAACTAACGTAAAAAAAACTATTTCATTGTTTATCTTGGGTAAAATTTCAAATGGTAGGCAATACCAAACCGCAATTGCAGGTTTGTGTTTCTGTCATTGTCTAATCCTAGCGGCGGTAATGTTCTCGTGACTTGTGCTAGTGAGACAAATATATGTTTACTTTAAAATGCTTAGTGATTATGCTACGTCGTCGCGGTTGTAGAGTGGTTACGCTTTTTTCGATGAGCGGTAATGATGTTTGCTTCTCTATTTATATACCTCAATGCCTTAAAATATGATATATCGCAAATTTGCGATATGTTCCAGAGTGGAAGAAACTTCGCCCCCACAATTCAGAAATGACTTTAGTCTTGTTTCGTGGTCAGGTCTGAATAGCTTTGCACTTTTACAACTTCATTGGGACTCTTGGGCGGTAGGTACTCACATAAAAAAAAATCAAACACCAAAAGGGAACAAACAAATGACAAATCTTTTTGAGGCCTTGTTCCACTAAGTTGTAAAAATGAATACTTCCGCGTGCATTTTTCCTACTTTAGCATAATAGTAATAGATAATATTATTTGGCGTGGAACCAACGTGTTGCATTAGGGGTTTAATGCACAAGGCACGCTAAAGCCGGGATGATCATTAGTGGCCGCACAAAGGCACACGGTCTGCACCTACGGATCCCATTTGTTTGAATCCATAGACTATAATAAATTGTATCTATTATTCCGACGAAAAAGCAGTGGTTTATATCCATTTCAATGGAGATACAAATTTAATTTAAAGTGCTCAGTCCGTGTTTCAATAGGTAGGCCCGTTTTTATTGAAAATGTGATTTCAATGCAATAAATGTAACTGAGTGGAGACAGCATATTACATTGAAGTTTAAAAGTAATTTAACAAAACTGGTGTCGCGAAACTGCGACTCCACTGTAAAATGGCGTTAAGTGCTGCAAAGCAAAGCCTATGCCACCCTCGAAGAACCAGTCCCGAAACTACGTGATCGCTAAGTTATACGGGACGATTAAATAGCAAATACTCGCAAAACCTGATGGATAGTCAGTCGATAGTTCAGATCTGTGCTTTTGGAAAATTAGATAAGCCCAGATTGGAAAAAGGAAAATAAGACTCACCGTTGCAGATGGGCCTACTAAACTCTAGTTTGTGGTTGCACTTCACAATGTTTAAATTTAAAAATCGTAATATTCTTATAGCTGGAGGTTATGATACATCCGCCCTGTCTGAGATGTTAATTTGTACTGAACAGCAAAGCACACTGTCACCTCTCCAAAGTTGAGTTCTTTTTCTTGCAACAATTTTTCATGGTGACATTTCGTAAGGAAAGATTAGGTAGGTGGGATAACTTCAGGATTTTGACATTTGTAACCCACCAAGTCTGCGAATGCAATACCCGATCAATCCCACATAATGATGGGGGACCAAAATATTAGATTTTTGCCATTTTGGGGTTTTGATTTATGCAGAACATAAAATTTATAAATAAGATCTTGTCGGTTGTAAAAATGTAAATAAAAATTCCCTTTCCTTACAATTACAATACTCATACTTAGAGATCAATCACTACACGCAAGTAGATTGTTTTTAAAAGCATAAATTGGGTAACTTTGTTTCGTTCTAAATGGTCTCTTTTTAGGACTTATCATCATCATCTTTAAGGTGTTGACCACTCTTGTATGAAGCAAGACTTTTCAAGAAATTAAAATAGATTTTTTTTTAAAAATTAATATAGATATACAGGTGCACAGTGGAGTTATATAAATTACATATCGGTACAGAAATTATTTAAAATTGCAATCTCACCAAAGAAGAAGCTAGTTCTTGTGCTTGATGAGCGAGTTACACTAATTATAACTGAAATAGAATAACATTTTGCAATAGGTAAGTACATATATAATAGGATCAATTGAGACTTCTGGATCATACATATGTGTATGTGTATATACATAGGATACAGTTACATACTAAAATATTGTGCACAGGAGAAATTCGAAAAATCTAAATAAAATAGAGATGAATATAGATTAATAAAATATAGAAAGAAAGAGAAAAACAGGTAATTATTTAGTTAATTATTCCTAACGAAGTGTAGCTTCAGTTTGAGTTTCAGTTTATTGATGTCTTTGGTTTTTTTATTTCAATTGGAAGGTAGTTAAAAAACTTTATTCCTAAATAGATATAATTGTTTTGCATTAGTTTGGTATTAAATTTTGGTATTTTGATGTTGTCTTGATATCTTTTTGATTGGTGAGTTTCAAATTTTTTGACGATATTATCTTTGTAAATTTGGATAATTGCATTTTACTTGAAGATATTTTCTACTCGAGGAACCGATATAGATATTATCTCTTATTTTTTTCTCCTTCATATTTTTGTTTGTTTTTAAAAGTAAAAAGAAGTAAAAAATCGTACATATTTCGATAAATTCTAAGAAGAAGAACATGCCGTTTAGAAGCTAGTGCGGTTTAGATAAATAAATCAAACCGCAAAGATAACACTTTTTATTAGCATATTTCCAGGGAAGAATTATGTAAGTGCAGTTCGTGATTGCAACTGTTTTACATGAAATTACTTTATAATGTTTGCGCGTTTGTGCAACCTTGCGGAACTCCAGTAATATTACAGTTTCAGAAATGTCCCCAGGCGCATACCCCAAGGACGCCAAAATCATCAAAGAGGCTTTCATTATTACTTACTTAAAAATTTTATGTCGTTTAAATAATATTAAGAATACGTCTTGTTCTAGAAAATTATGTTTTATTTTTTTACGCGAACACAAATATTTATTACATGTATGTAATATGATAATTTAATATTATAAAAGCGAAAGTTTGTATGGATGTACTGATGTGTGTTTGTTATTCTTTCACGCAAAAAATTCTGAATGGAGTTTAAAAATTCTTTCACTAATAGAAAGCTACATTATTTGCGAGTAATATAGGCTGTATGCATTGGTAAGCTCTGGAGTTATGAAATTATTTATTATACGTTTATTGTCCAGACGAAAAGCAAAGCGTTGATAGGGAACTGTGAGTAATTATTTGAAAAAAGGGAATAAATATTATTAATGCGAAACTGCGTGTGTTTGAGTGTTACGCTTTAATAAATGGCACGCGAGCTGTTCGAAAAATGAATGTAACGGGTATTGAGGGTGGGAGAGGGGGGGGGGAGTGAACTGGGGATAGGGAAGTTGGAAGAGGCGGAGTGGGAACCCCCTAATACTATGCGAGCGAAGCCGGGGGCAAAAGCTGGTATATAATGTTATAATACGTGTACAGGAGTAAGTAAAGAGAAAATTATTAGTGATAAATATATTCTATATAAACAGAACCGATGAGTGATCTCGATGAATTTTATAAGTATTTATTGAAGAGGTATGCTATTAAAGCCTTTTCGTGTCTACGTTCAAAATAAAATCGATTTTGAGTGATGAAATATTAAACCGCAATCTTGAAAACACAAAATCGTGTACTTTAAATATCGAGGAAAAGTGATTAGTGCTTTTATCCATTCGCACTTCTAAACCCTGTACCATATTCTGGGGTTACTTTTCTAATGGGAGCCCCAGGTTCCAAAATGTCTTTGTTCAAATTCACTCACTATTAAATTTAATTAGTATCAGCTCAATAAAAGAGATTTGATAGATAGAATTTTATGCTTTGAGATACGCAGAATTTGATGGAAAAATTATAATATTTGAATTAAATATTTGTTATATTAAAAATGGACGAACGATACATTGGTGGTAATGATCAGAATGTCGAAAGCAGCAACATATTTAGGAAACTTAACAGATATTCATTTGGCTTTGTTCGTAGGAAAGTTCCACAAGAAAAATAGGAAAAAAACACCATTGTAAAGTTGTTTTATTGTGAATACGAAAGAGTGAAATTAATGATATTTTCATTAATTTCACTCTATCGTATTTTTATGTTTTAGTATTTTTATAGGAAAATTCAACAGACAAATGTTATTGGGGTGAAGTGTCAATTTCCTTTCCAATGCGAAGTAAATAGACTTGTAAACTTTCACTTTTGCCCTTGTATTTCATAAAAGGTGAATGCGTCATTTTTATTCTTCTTGTAAAATCGCATGGAAGGAACAAGGCTCAAATATATTTCATGAACCTATTCAAAGATGATTTACTTTCCAGATTAAGTTATGTGCTTAAAGTTTTTAGCTGTAATTCGTATTTTATAATTTGATGATAATGATGTCCTTTTTTAAAAGTTATGTGTGCTTAGTGGAAAGCAATAAATGGTTAGAATTTTGTTACAGGAAATTAATGGATCATAAAACAAAACCGTACCGTATAGGATATTATTAATTTGTGATGTTTACATACCTATTTGTCGTTCAAATTTTGAGTAATTTGAAACGTTCGCAACTATTGAGCTCTTTTGTTATTACTTTGACCATCCACGATTACGGTACCGTAGCGGCATAAAAAAAGCATAATAATGCTGTAGCTCTTTCTGATACGTTAAATAATGGTGAGTATACGAACAAAATATACGACTTTTTTCCTTTGGAGGAAATAGGTATATCTTATTACGGCTCGGCTACGGCAAAGGGAGGCGGAAATGGGTATCGCCGCCCCGGGAACCTTTATTGGATAACCAACACCTCTGCCATAGGTCACCCCAAGCGGTTTGCTACGTTTGGTGATTTAGCAGGGGTGCCAGGGTTCATGGGGTGAGGTTTGTCTAGGTCTTGGAGGCGGATGACCAGGACATACTGAACCCCAGATTTCTACCCACCCCTTAAACTCTTTTCCTTCCCAGAACTCTCCTCTCATTCCTTTCCTCAAAAAACCCTCCACATAACATCCCCAAAGATGACATAGGGCCCTGAAGGAAATTATTTTCCTCAGGGCCTCCTGTGTGGACCTCATGTAAAAAAAGAGGATTTGCGTTTCATTTTCGTTGTACATAAGGACATAGTTAATATTTTGACATACAAAAGGACATAGTTAATATTTTGAAATGGAATATTCAGCTTATGGTTAAAAAATCTTAGAAATTTGTGCTGTACCCTTTCTATATTGTCGGAATGTAGTTTATACAATGGGGACCAAACGCGCGAATTTTACTCTACCTGGCTTCTTACTAAAGAAGCCAGGTAGAGTACTATTGCCTTTTTATATGCCGTCACGGTAATAATAAATGCGCTCAATCACTTTTATAAAGACACGAATCGTTGGTTTTAAGAGCGACATAATTTTACATCCCAGTTTTTGAGATTCTTTTGTCAATTGAATAATTGTAGAGGACCACTTATAATATCAATATTACTAAAAAATACTACTTCAGTTTATTTATTGATATCAAGTTTAATTTGTAGAACTCCATTTTAATTTTTATTTAAAAAAAATATATATACTTATATATATATAATTCACTCTACGCTTCTAAATATTTTCAAACCAATTTAAAATAATTAATTATACTTGAAAAGAAAACCATGAGTCAGCATTTGCAAATGACTCATAATATCTTTCAGTCGAAGTGGGAAATTACAGTAATTGGGAAAATAATAACCATTAGTAGTCTCAGTCATTTTTCATCAGAAATTGGAAATGAGTCATAATAAATATCTCTCTAGTAATAGTATAAATATATCGTCTGTATGTGGCATGACCACAGTTTGATAATGCCTTTAGATGGCGAAACAGCTGTCACGCGTAATAATAATTACACAGCAGAACTTGTTTAAAAATAAACTGTTTTTATTAATTTAATAAAAATATTATTTTATTTTTATTTTTTTTTTTATATCAAACGTTTATTGATTATAGCATATAAAATATAATGTACATTTAGATGATGTGTTAATTTGCTTACATGTTCATATTCAAATATGTTAATACCACTCTTCCATGGAAGCGTTAGCTTGTGTCTGGAAGAGTAGTGTACATTTTTTAATGCTATATTTAAGTTCTTAAATTACAATGTGAATGTAAAAAAACAATAAGTTGTAAGTTCGGTGATATGTAATTATAAGTATTTATCTACTATCAAAACAATTTTACTATTTGGATAATGTGTCCAGAATTATTGTAATTAGTTGCTAAAAACAATACAAAATTTAACTTATTTGAAGAATGGAGTATCACTTGGAAACTGAGTTATAAGTAGATTAGATTAGTCGGAAACTGTTTTTTTTTTTGAGATTATCTTTAAAATATTTTTTTACAGTGTTTATTAATTGGATTTTATCATTAATTTTTCTAATTTCATCCGGTAATCGGTTGAAAATAAGTCTTCCTTGATAAGTATAATAATTTTGTGCAAAGGAAGTGTTTAATTTTGGGCATGAAAAAATATATTTATGTCTAGTACGGTTTTCAGTTATAAATTGATATTTTTCTTTTTCTTTTATAATTTGAATCAATGCATTTCTATTGTATAGATCTTTGAAAGATGGTACTTGAAATTCCTTAAATAATTGATCCGTTGGGTAGTCAGAAGGTTTTTTTAATATGATTTTAATTATTAGCCTCTGCACAACTTCAATTGGGGAAAGATTAGTTTTGTATGCTGATCCCCAGCTAATGATAGCATATTGTAAAGTTGATTGAACCAAAGCGTAATATATTAGATATAAGTTTTTTACAGATAAAAAATTTCTAATTCTTAAAAATATATAAATCAATTTTCTAATTTTTTTTACAACTTGACAAATTTGTTCCTTCCATTTCAAATTTTTATCGATAATGACTCCTAAATATTTGATTGTGTTTGTTGTTTTTAATATTGTGCAGTTTTGGATACAATAATTTTTACTATGTGTTTTGGAATTATCATGGATGATGATGTCAATGTTTTTAGGGGTATCATATTTGTGTATTGCAAATGGAATTACAAATGTTTTATCACCATTTAGTGATAGTAAATTTACGTCGAAGAAATTCTTTAAAATATTTATGTCTTCGGTGGCTTTAAATGTTACTTTTTCCCAAGTTTTATCGCTAATTATTAGTACCGTATCATCGGCGTATGAAGTAATTTGGCCATGTAGTGGTTGAAAAAAAATGTCATTAACATATATGGTGAAAAGGATTGGTCCGATTACTGTACCTTGAGGGATTCCAAAGTCTGATATTTCTTTATCGCCTTTAATCTGATTTATTTTTACGACTTGCGGTCGATTTTTTAGGTAGTTCGAAATCCATTTAATTGCATTGTCTTTTATACCTATATTGTTTAGTTTTTTTAGTAGAATCTCATGGGATATACTATCAAAAGCTTTTCTGAGATCAATAAATATACCGGCACATTTTTCACCTTTATCCAATGATTCATTGATGTATGAGGTTACATTAGCAATAGCATCTTGTGTGCTGAGTGACTTTATAAAACCAAATTGGTTTTGGTGAAGAATTTTATTACTTTCTAGGAAACCGACCAATTGGTTTTTCACAATTTTTTCAAAAATCTTTCCAATGTTTGAGATTAGACAAATTGGGCGGTAGTTAGTTACTTGTTGAGGATCTCCAGATTTATAAATAGGTGAAATAATTGTATTTTTATAGTTTGTCGGAAATATTCCCTCTGTTAAACTTAAGTTTATCAAATGAGTAATTGGTTTTACCAAATGAATTTTCATGGATTTTAGAAAATGTACTGTAATAAGGTCAAATCCGGGAGACGAACCTCCTTTCATGCCTTCTATTATTTTTAAAACTTCACTTTCTGAGGTTGTTTCAAATTTTGATAAATTATTTTGATTTTGTACATTTTCAATCGTTTGTTTTTTCGGGTTAAAAGATTTATTGATATTTTTCGCAAGATTTTTTCCTACATTAGCAAAAAAAGAATTAAAGATGTTTGCACATTGTTTAGGTTGAATATTAGCATCTATTATTTTATTTTCATGTTCAATGTATTTTATTTTTTGTGTTTTTTTAGTGTTATCCATGGCTAAGTTGACTGTTTTCCATATTTGTTTATTGTTATTGTCTGTAGAAAGTATTTTATTTTTGAAATAGTCTTCTTTATTTTTTTTGATACAGTTTGTTAATTTATTTTTAAATTTTTTGTAAAAAGTGTATGCTTTTTCATTTAGAGGATTTTTCAATGCTGTTTTATAAAGTTTTTCTTTGTTTCTAATTGATATTATAAGTCCTTGTGTTATCCAAGGCTTTAAAATTCTTAGTTTAGATTTAATGCGGACTGTAGTTTCAGTAGTTGAATTTTTTTATGTGTTGAGACAATATATTTTCAAAGTTTTTTGAGCAAGTCTCGGTATCATAACTATTTAACACGTTGTTCCATTGTTCATTTCTTAGTTTTTTGGATAAAATAGTCATATTTGTGTAGGATTTTGTCTTTGTTAGATTAAATTTTTTATGTTTAATTTTGTTATCATAGAGAAGAATGCATGCATGGTGGTCAGTTATATTCGTTTTCCAAACAATTGATTTGATTTTGTCGATATCTTTAATATTTATGTTAGTCCATATATGGTCTAAACAAGATGGAGTGTGATTTTTTATCTCTCTCGTATTTTTATTAATGCACGATATGAAGTTAAATTCAGTCATACAATTAATATATTCATTTTTGAAATTATTTTCTACGTTTTTATTAATGTTTAAATTGAAGTCTCCTGCAATAAAGCAAAGTTTATTACTAAATTTTAACAGTATTTGTTTAAATTCATTTATAAATGACGAGATATTCGAACCGTGTGTTCTGTAAACAGCTATTATGTGGTAGTTTGTTTTGTCGAGTTTTAATTGTATTTCAATACAGTTTACTAGGTGTATAGGATGTTCAGTTATTTTGACAATACTAAATTTATCGTGAATGAATATGACGAGACCACTATTTTTATTGATGTTTATTTTGGTTGTAACATAATTATATTCTGGTAAATGATAGGTGGGTGATTCGTCATTAGTAAAAGTTTCTGATAATATTATGATGTCAGGTTTTTTATTTAGATTGTTTAATTTTAGAATTAATTCATCCCAATTTCGTTCCATACTTCGTATATTACTATGAAAAATGAAAATATTATTGAGATTCTTTGAGATTATGTCATTACATAAATCGGTGTATACACACTCATATTCTTGTATTTTAAAATTATTTTCTAATTCATTAGCTATGAAGTCATCCATTTAGTAAAAATATTAATGTGATATTGATTTCTTTTAAATATGTAGAGTATTTTCAAAGTAGAGTGTGACATAGAGTTAGTAATACAAATACGGATTTTATAATGTGTAGAGATTGTTGAAGAATGTTCCGGTTTTTTATTGATCATATATTGATTGATCACATCTTTATCATTACTAGCATAATCATTTACAATATTTAAATGCATATCTCGTAAAATAATATTATTTATATTTCTAAAATTCAATAAAGCGTTTTTTGATTCTACTATAAATTGTTGTACTGTAGACTTATGTGTAGGATAAATAGCAATATAATGCGATAATTTATTTACGTCTTTAAATTTTATATTTAAAATATTAACATCATAATCATTAATTACTTCATTAATATTGAGAACATTATACTGGTTGGAAATAGATATTCCAATATCAGAGTTTTTGTTTATTCTTATTATTGTTACCTGGTACCCTGGAATGGAGTAATTAGTTTCGCCAGTAGAGTAGGTCTTTGTAAACCCAATCAAGCCCGGGAAAAAAAATATTTCTTTTAAAAATATTATTAATTTTTCAAAAAAAATTTTTACGCTTTTAATATTTTTATGAAATTGAGTAAATCTTTTTTGAGTGCAATTAAAATAGAAATCTCTTATAGAGTGATATAAGTTTTCTTCAATACGTATTTTTTTAATCTAATGCGTTACATAAAAAATCATTCATTGTTAATTTATAGATAAGAGTTTGAGGAAATGAAAATTTACAATATTTATTCGTAGTCAATGCGTTCTTTGGCAATTCGAAGCATTTTTTGCCGGTAAAGGCATTTTATGCTATCGACTCTATGATCGGTGGAATAGTTCATATCAAACCTTTTGTTTTGGACACAGCAGTTGTTGCAGATTGGAGTTTGTTCTTTGTTTTCACATTTGGATAGTATATGTTCCTTAGTGCAATGAGGGCAAATGGGAGGCTGCGTCCTGGCGAGACATCTTTGAGCTGTGTGGCCGAACTTGAGGCAATGGTAACATTGTGTGAGCGGGCTGCAGTCGCTGACGTACACTCTTTGGAATTTGATGTTTAATTTTTTTTTATCAATTAGTTTTTTCCTTAATTGTCCAGTTGTTTCGATAATGTAGTTAGTGGTGTCGTTTTCTTTTCCTTCATTGTACTTATTTTTTAATTCCTTGATAAGCTTAATGTCTATTTTGTCTTCTAGGGTTAATCCTTCATTTTGTTGTACAATCCCGTCTATAATTTCTTCTTCAGTCAATTGGCATTGCAGGCTTTTCAACATTAAGCACGGTTTCCTTTTTTTTATTTCTTCGGCCGATACTTCTTTTCCAATTACTTTATTTATCTCTTCGGTTAATTTTTCTGCATCTTCTTTTTTTTGGCAAGAAATCACTAATTTTTGTTCTCCGATCTTTTTTACTCCATTTACTCCAACTTTTATTTTTGTTAAATTAATATTTTTTTGATTATACAATAAATAAAATTACAATTGATTATACAATAAATAAAAAAAGTAAAAAACTACTTAGATATTTACAACCGCATCGCATTAAGATTTATCCTATTAACGTACAAAAAATCCCATTTGAGCGTACACTAATAAATAAAATATTGCGGTGAAAACAAATCACGTATTTCAATATTATTTACATGTTTATAATTGTTAACTTTTTTAGTATGTAACGCTGAATATTAAATCACTGAACATTATTTTGAAACACTAAACCATTTCTCATCAAAGTTTGATACGCGCAATTCACGCTGTCATCATTATACGGAAGGGAAATTAGAATGATATACTCGTCATATAAATAATACAAGATAATTGTCGTGCGGTACGGATCGCTTCCGATCCGCCTATGGGTTGCGTGGAACCGCAGGGTGGGTCGGCGCTGTGGGTCGTGGAGGGTCGCGGGGCTATATGCGGTACGCGGTAATATGGAAATTGGGGATGGGAAACTGGGGGAGGCTATATTATGTATGTGGAATCGCGAGGTATAAATTTCCGTTAAGTGTTTTAATGTCACTGTACCAGTATAATAGCGACGAGGAATTTAACGTTTTGATAAAAATTGATAAAAATCCTCACAAAGGCTTTAAGTGATTAATGTTCGTTTGTAGTGGTCCCCTTTTTTCAATGGCCCCGGTCTGAAACACAAAATACACAATTTCCTTGTAATGTAGATTTTTTTGCCGGAATTTATTTTGAGAGCGTGATAAAGGGTTACACAAATATTTTCGTTAAAAATACAATATTATTTATCAGACTTAGATTATTATTAATCTTAATTCCCCAAATAACGCGGAAAATGCGTTTGTCGTTCATCGGTTAATATTTAGAATTGTATATTTGTAAACATTATTTTGTTATTTTATTGTTTCCGAAACGTTTTTAATTTTAATCCAGATACTTATAAACATAAATTTAAACATAGCTTTAACTCATGTAAGTGGTGTCCACGAACTAAAACTGGACCAATCATGGAGGTCTACCAATGCTAGAAAAGTAATTCTAATCGTTAGTTATGTCTAACACTACGTACAGCGTCTAACACTTTAGATATTTTAGATGGCTTAATTTAAATGGAAAATAACATGAAAAAAAACTACTTCGAAACTCAGTAGTTATTTTTGAGTCTTGGGTCGTCCTGTTTTGAAATATTTGTCTTCATTTTCTATCCGTCAATTATATTTAAATTCATCTTGATTCGTTTCCATCTGTGGACTCTTTTACTTTTAATTTAAGTACTGTGTCGCATTTTATCTCAATCTTCTGCAATAAATTTGTCTTCCACAACAAATTTGTCTTTATTAGAAACATAAAAGTCAACTCATTTTGAAACCTTGTCATCAATTTCTTTCTAAAATTCGTGCATTCCATTTCTAAAAGCCTTTCAGGTGACATCTAAATTCACGTAATTACTAGTTTACCCGAACTTTTATAAGTAATAAACGATAAATGAACATAAGATAAATATGATTAGATGTTTTCTTCATCAGGATTTATCTTTTCGAAACGTGTTGATTATATTAAATAAAATAATTAATGATAATCAATTCAGCTTCAAAAAAAATACAAGTACTCACGACGCGATAGCAAAAATAACCAACTATTTATATACGGCCCTAGATTCCGATAAAAAATGTATCGGAATATTTATAGACTTGAAAAAAGCTTTCGACAGCATATCACATAAAAAATTAATAAATAAATTAAAATCTATAGGAATTAATGGGAAAGTCTTAGCATGGATAGCTAGTTATTTACATGAAAGACCACAACAAGTAAAATTACTAAATCAAGTCAGCGATTCAAAATATAGCGATTTTTCAATACCCCAAGGTACAGTTTTGGGACCATTGCTATTTATTATATATGTCAATGATATATTCAATATTTCTAAATATGGAGACATGTCTCCTACGCTGACGATACAGTCCTACTACTGAAAGCAAACACCTGGTCTGAATTAAACAAAATGGCAAATACAGATATCAATGCACTAAAATTATGGTTTGATAAAAACCTGTTGACTTTAAATTCTAAAAAAACCTATTATTTACCATTTTTCATTAAAAAACAAGAAACACCTAAAGAAATAAACTTAATAATCCACTCTGGGACAAATACAGAAAACCACAAATGTAATATATCATGTTCAAAAATAGAAAGCAAAACTGATATTAAGTACCTGGGCATAACAATAGACCAACGTTTAAAATGGTCTCCACACATAAATATTCTGAACAACAGAATAAGGAAACTAATATATATATTTAGATGTTTAAGAGATATTTTAAACGAAAAATTACTTAGAACCACATACTTCGCTTTCTGTCAATCAATTATACAATACGGCATTATAGGATGGGGCGGTACATATAAAAATCAAACACAAACAATTTACATATCACAAAAACTAATCATAAAAACAATTTAAAAAAAACCCTACTCATATTCGTCAGAACTTTTATTCAAACAATTTAAGGTCAGAAAATTAAGTGCATTATACTTTTATCATGCAACATTACAAATTTATAAAGATAATATTAAAAATCAAGTTGCACCCTTTAAAAATAACAGAAGTCTTAGACAAACATCAATACTCCCCACTCCAAAATGTAAAAAAAAAATTGGACAATTGAGTCATAAATATCTCGGAGCAAAATTTTTTAATTCATTACCAGAAAAAATTAGAAACATGAATACCAATATAAAAAATTTTAAAACTCACCTCAAAAATTATACTGAAAACTTAAACTGAATGATATAAAAAAAAGCAATACAATAACACCCCCCCATACACACAAGCCTTGCTTAATTATGGGGGTACATCAAATATTCTACTATGTAATTAATTACTGTAAAAAAATTATTTGTAAGTTATGTACCTTCTATTACTAATAAATAAAAAATAAAAAATAAATATAAATTATATAGATTATATCGATTTATAGTGGTTTTTATAAAAATATTTGTTTTCATTTTATTAAAAATGACACCACAAAGTATGTTTGCAAATTTGAAGAAATAAGTATTTCATTTCGAATCCAGTCTCCAAATTACTGTGCGATCAACCTCTGGTTTGGAAAAAAAGAAGTCATCCAAGGAGCTCGCCTGACAAACCGCAGTTATTACTTCCTGTTACCACCATAGCTGAAATCAACAATTTTTCGTAGAACATTGACACAATATTTTGGAGAATTTCCAAAAAATTGAAGACGATGATGAATTGTTATGGAAATGCACTAATGGCGCTACCGATAAACTAATTGAGCTAAAACATTAATCCATTTGACATTTTGTAGGACGAATGAAACGTATGTAAATTAAAACGATCCACTGGATACGCCGCTGGTGGGACTTATAATAGAATATCGGCTAGTGCATAAACCGCAAACCTCCATAAACCTACATTTATAAACATCCTCCAATTACATTGACACTGTTCGGCTCGTACTTCGTTTATTGCATGAATTTATTCATATTTTACATGTATCGCTGATTGTTATTGCCGCAATTAATTTGTCACGGAACGATGAAACGGATATTCAAAGCTTTATTTAGGGCCAATAAATGTATTGACAATCCACTAATGTGCTTTTTTAAAAATTATTCTTATTAACGCTTTCACGTGGCATAGTAAAATTTATTATATAAGTAAGTGTAAGTGTTCGATTACCAGTCATTCTTTAAGTAGTACATATATCTATTTATTTGGATTTTCAGGAAACTATCACGAGAGCCATTTTTCCAAAAAAAAATTAAATATTTGGTGGGAGCGTGAAAAATATATTATAAAACTAAGTTTGGCCTGCCGTGTAGATATATTTCCAAATTAGGGTGTATTGCTCTTTGACCAAATGTAGGCTTCATGTATTTTTTCAAGATCGGGTATAAATTGTGCATGGAATGAATTTAAAATGAATATTTTATCAAGCGATTCCGCTGATTGCTATGGCCAACTGAATAAATTAGCGTACTGGTTTCTTACAATATTCATAAAAAACATGATATGAAATTATTGACTTTAAACTTCTTCTAACGTTCTTTTGTCTTAAGGTAGAAAAAGCTTTTCAGGCTTTGTGGACTGCACACCACTTCGATTTCTGTGGATTTTGCGATGCACTGTAAACCTGTTTTTTTCTTCTTCTTCTTTGTACGGTCGAAGAATTGAAGCGAGTGTTAAATAAATGATGTTAATATTTTTTACTGTTCAATGATATAGCTTTGCATCGTGCCTCATCGATAGTCCACGAGGAATTAGCAATTGGAGTACACTCTTCAACATTATTCTCCGTGGTTCGAATTTGTCAAAATTCATATAGATTAGAGCTTATTCATATCAAATTGACGTTTCTATGCTTTTCAAAACATATTGAAAGTTGGCGTCTTATTAGTGGACTTTATCAGTCACAATTAGTTGAAAATTTTTACGTGGCAATTTTTGCAACTGAGTTCCCCACAAATCTTCAGAGGAATTTAACAACAAAAACCTTTCTCAACCTAATATTTTTCGGAAAGAATTCATGACAAAAATAACACCGAAGGCACAGACAACGAATTCTCTTCAAATAAACTCCAAGCACCTGTTTCTCATAAGCAAGAAAAACCAAAAATACAAAGAAATTATATAAAACAAGAATCGAAGGCTGCACAACCAAATAAATTATTTGGTTCTTCGCCATCTATAAAGTAAAATGAATAATTCTCAATTCAGACAAACAAAATACCTTTGGGTCAACTAACTATATTGAGAACCTAACAACTGAAGTTCCTGATTCGAATTCTGGTAAAGACAACAGATATTCTGTACCAAAACCCAATAAAAAGCAGACAGTTGGTTCAGAAAAATCTCCTGAAGATCTTATTTTTGATAAATCAAATACAAAAGGAAATATAGTAGAACAAAAATCGCAAGAGCAGAATGATAACAAAACCGTTAGACCAGAAATCATTATCAAACCAAAAATGATGCCAGCTCTAGATGATGACCAAAACGCCAAGATAAGCGAACCAACCAATTTTCAAAACACTAAACGTCGGGTTCAAGAAGTGTTTGACCGGTCGATGATTCCTTCAGAAGACCGTTGGCCATCTCACGAGGAACAACCATGATTGGTCACAACTGATCAGATATGGTAATGTTGATATTTATATGTTCATTGTCGCTTTTGTATAAATGTTACATTTTTTTTTCAGTATTGATTGTTTAACCCCCAAGTCTCGGGCATATTTTGTCAGAAGTTCAAAATATTTCAGCTTAGCAATAAAATGGAATATTTCTGAACATATCCAAAAACTAAAAACTGTTTTTGGAAGGTGATAAAAAAAGCTTTAAATTTTTTTTAAAATAAATATATAATTTTTGAAATACATATTAAAAATTTGAATGCAAACATAAAGTTTTGAAAATGGCTCACCTTACATTTTTTCTAACTAAAATTACTGACAACCAAAAAAAATCAAAGCACACATATTTTATTAGGCAAATGTATTACAAACGTTATACTCGTGCCCAACGCCATCACACGTATACTCGCGCACGGTATCTCAGACCGAGATTTGATCTCGTTTGTATTATTTTAATTAAATACATTTTAAGCATTATTGGTATTTATTATATGGAAGGCGTATAATTGAATTTAAAAAAATTAGAAATTTTAGTTTATTTGGTAGAAAATAACTTTTAACTGAGCCTCTTAAAAAGAACGATTTTTTTATACTCTAACTTTAATAACAAAAACATATTGTTTCATGTGTTAATTTTAAAATAACCCTGAAATCTAATAAATTAAAGTGTCAAGAACAACAAAATATTATAAAATTAGAAAGTAATCCATATTAGGATTTTTGGCTACTAATTGTTACTTACCAAAAATAGTAACACATATACTCGCGTCGGTCTCACGGACCGCTAACACTAATAAGGTATCACGTATACTGAATAATGCCTAACAACAAATTAAGAAGACACCAAAAACATAAAAGTCGCAGTGATGTTAATTTTTGAAAAAAAAAAACAACGAATTATTGATTTGTCGATCAGAGAGACCAACGCGCGAGTATAAGAAGGTTAAAGAAAATGTATTAGTTGCCAAATAGAAAACAAAATAATGTGAGGTCTAAATGGCATTAAATAAAACTCCAGTTGGTTAAAATAGTAGCAGCTATAAATCTGTCAAAACATAAAAAACGACATATATCTTTACTCTGCATAAGTTTTATCGACGCATCCGAGTCTTATACTTAATTGAATAAATATGAACGCAGTATATTCGTGAAAACGCCGCCTCAATGTGTTCAGCCCGTTCCACGGTCCAGCAAGGGTGGATTTCTAATTATTATTTGCATATTTCCATTTGTGGGGATGCTGGCAACTCTCTAGGAATTTAGTATTTCCACTATTTCCTGGGGATGTAAAATGGCAAGGGGTATAACGGACTATTCAGAATTGGACCGAAGCTTTAAATAATTACTAATTTAAAAGCTACGCTGGATGTGAACATTTCATATTACACTCGTTTTGAATTTCTTTTCGTAGAATCTGAATAATATAACGTTTTTAAAACGAAAAACATAATTCGATTAGTTTACTTGTCATAACTAAGTGGGAGATACTCTCGGGTCAATAGTGCGTACACCAATGATAGCATTTTATTTAGGAACTAACGCAAACCTCTGAAAAATCAAGGGTAGTCAGTGAAACCATTTTCCTTTCCAGAACTCTCCTCTCCTTCCTTTACTTAAAAAAACCCTCCACATAGCATCCCCAAAGATGACATAGGCCCTGAGGGAAATTATTTTCCTCAGGGCCTTTTGTGTGGAGCTCACGCAAAAAAAAATTGTAACGAAAATATTAACCAAGTAAAATTCTAACATACATTGATCTTTATTTTGGAAATTACTTTTCTAAGCCTGACAAGACAACTTAAATTCTCTGAAATTTTCATTGGTTTTCCCATTTTTTATCACGGATAAACTCAATAAAAAATAATTAAACTGCCAAATTACAAAAAAAAAGGTTTTTGGCACCTCTTATAAACTTAGAGAAATAATTTTTTTTTTTAAATTTCCACTGATGGACTCGTAATCTCTATAATATAAAAAAAATTCGCTGAATGTGTTGCTAAGCGCATAACTTTCGAACGACTGCACCAAATTGGATAATTATTTTTTTTGGTGTGTTCGTTATTGTCAGGACAAGGTTTTTATAAAACTTTCAGTGAGCTCTGGCATTATGAAATTTGTATAAAAAAGTTGCTATTTTGCGAGGAAGCGGCTATTGCTCGGAAAGCGGGAGGGAGGGAGAGATGGGGGATGGGATCCAGGGAGAAAGAGGGGAACCTGGGAGGGGGGAGGGGGACCTGGGAGGGGGGAGGGGAACTCGGGAGGGATGTTCGCGGGAGGGGTGTTCGCGGGACGGGGGAAGGGGGAAGGGGGGGGGGGGGGAGTGGAGTGGGGAGAGGGAAGGTGGATGTGACGGAGTGGGAAGGCGAGAGGGGAAGAGGACGCATGAGAAGAAGGGGAGGCGGAAGGGGAACGGGACAAATGGGAAAGGACACTCAGGGAGAAACAATTACTTTATTAAATGGCATAGCAACGCATGCCGGGACCAGCTAGTACAAAATAAAAATTAAAAAAATTTGAAGTTTCAGGATAGTCGAATTAAATATTTTAATGAATACTTAAAGTATGATAGTCAATTCCAGTTATTTTAGTTCAATAGTTGTTTATTGCTCGGAGCGTTCAGCGTTCAACGTTCAGAGAATTCAGTGCACTTCTGTGAACATTTCAAGTGAAAATCAGGAAGCGTGAACCTTAGTTTGGTAATTAAATTAACATGGGATACGAGAGGATCTGCCCTGCAATTTAAGGAAACGTGCTTCAATTTTATGCGATGTGGGGATTTTAGAAAGTTCCATACTTTCGAATGGCATCGAATGCAACGCTAATAGAATTTACCGAGGTATAATTAATTAAGTTAGTGCGATTTTGTTACAAATAGTAGTAAATAGAATCATTGTATAGCAATAGGTAACGGTAACAGACGTTATTACTCACATCTACCCTGATGATGGACACTGTAACGCTGTCCGAAACGTTGGCTAAAGAATAAGGTAGAGCAACACGGCGTAACACCCCACAAACAAATAACGAAAATACGTTATTAGTAGCGTTTTAATAATGAAGAATCCTACCGAAGTCACAATAATATTTACTAGCAGTCAAAAACCCGCTCCACAGGTTTTTGCTGCTAGGCCTTGCGGGTGGTTTTTGGTTCAGCTTCGCCCAGTTTGATTGTTGGTGACCACTTTATAAATCAGATAGGAAGTGGTTCCAAAAATAGCCAGTTCTTCGGATCCAGTATCCAGTCCAATCCAGTGAAGCTAGTCACCGGGACAAAGTAACCGCGACAGGCAACGAATGACGTCATGTTTAAATTACACATGACGTCGTGTAATACATAGCCGCGTGGTATTATTTTTCACAACTACTGCCAGTTAAAATAATAAATACAAATCCGTAGTATTTACGCCTGCCAGGGGATGCTAATCACACGATTTGTTAACGTAAGTGGCGCCATATTTTGGCATTGCTTTAATTCGGTTCAATTACAAATGTATATTTGTATACAAACTTTACCTACGAAAGCGGTTTTGTGTACGGCACGGCGTCAGAGTTGCATTTAAGGGATTGGTTGGTTATTTGAAACAATATTGCTATCAACAACAACTGTTCTCAAAATCGATAGCTGAAATCCGTTAACTATTAAGTAAAAGTTGTCATATCACTCACTCCAGTTCCAGTATCTTCTCCGCCACAATTTCCATCAACTCCTTCTAACACTCAATAAGCCACACATCACGCCACTCTTTCTGCCACTCGATTCGACACTCAAAAAGCCACCCGTTCCGCCTCTCTTTCCGCTACTCGTTTCGATCCTAACTTCGTCATTCGTTCTCCAACTTTCACTACGCTTGTCGACATGCCTCCAGATTCGCCACCGGCTCAAATATTCACACCACTAAATGAATGTAAAATTTTCGGTAGAATAATGACAACTTACCAGATTCTCTGGTCCAGTAGTTGATGGCTTTCGGAGAAGCCTCCACGTGGCACTGCAGCGTGACGTCTGTTCCGGGCGGGGCTCCCACCAACTGGTTTGGAACTTGGATCAGCGGGTGGACTGGAACAAAATAACAAAATCCAGTCAATAATTTAATATAAGAATAAAGAAATAAATCTTTGACGCAACACGCACACTTGTACAGATTGTACAAGAGAGTTAAGGCACCGCACAAAGCGGACCCATCCCTGAATTGGAGGGGAACACAAAAAATCGGGAGGCGGGTATGGGTACCATTTATTGGTTAATCAACATCCCTGCCATTGGTCACCCCAAGTGGTTCGCTACGTTCGGTGACTTAGCACGGGTGCCCGGGTTTAAGGGGGTAAGATTAGTCTAGGTCTTGTCGCCGATAATTTTGAGAGACTGGTTGAAAGACTTTGACCTCTCTAGCCGATCTCTCTCGACCCATTGGCTTACACCACGGTGTACAGGATGAATTCACACGCTCGTCACTCCTGAACACATTGACCCCAGATTTCTACCCACCCCTAATAACTTTTTCCTTCGCAGAACTTCATTTCAGTTTTTTACCTAAACTTTCTTCTGTTCCTCATTCGACACAGCATCCCCGATTACATAGCCCCTGAGGGATTTTTCCCCTCAAGGCCTTCTGTGTGTAGATGATGTAAAAAATGTGGAAAGTACAGGTTCAAACAATTAATTAGTTGTGCTGAGAGCAAACGTTTTCAGTCAGCTAGAAAAATTGCATATGAGAGAGTAAAAGGTAGAGAGATGGTTGGAGCCAATTTGATAACACTAGATAAAAAAGATAATCGCGAAAAAAAAACGATTCAAGGTCACACACCGATACATCGAAAGACTCACGTCGCAACAGAAAGCTTTTTCTGATTAAAATTAAAGTCCCACGAATTGGTAGATTCAAGATGTATTGTAGTATTAGGCAAAATAAAATTTTGTAAGCAATAAATTAATTATTAATTTGTAAACTTATGTACAAATTACTAAAATAAAATTAATAACTAATAATGATACCAGTCATAATACCAACTTATCAGAGTAAAACAACCTACCTAACATGGCAACATATCATATCAAATCAGATCTAGTTGACATGGTGCAATTCAGACTCATACACCTAAGCCAATACATCTAAAGTTGAAGATCTCAACAAGTTTGACAACGAAGTTAAACACACGATGGAGTTTACTTCAGACAACTTCAAAGAAAACTTTACCACTAGTTCTTAAACCCAATACCTCGTATTGCATTGAATGTAGACAAATTTATATCAAGGGTTGTTCAATTATTTCGAAATGAAGGTCGGAACTAGGTAACTACAACATAATCATTAGAAATAAAAAGGTGATCGCTCAACATCTTTAGTAGTAATGATCTGTCACCTATTTGCGACCAATATTGTTATATTTCTTGCCTTTAGTGCTCGAAGTCTTTAATGAATTTAAAATAAACTTTCAAAGTAAAGTTTTAAAATTCCTCGAAAAACAACGAACTCGATAGATGAAAAGATATAAATGTCCTTTCATTATCATAACGAGTTTCCCTCCGTTTGAAGCTTTTTAATTTCAAATTCGGAATAATTAAATCCGAAAGAATGTCCCTGTGACAAGTGAGAATAAACTTTTCCTATTTATTTAATTCCATTACCAATCGCAATCCCGTGATTCGAGGAACGATAAGAAAGCCGCCCCATCACTCCCCATCAGCCTTCTTTGGCCCCATCAGCCTCCATCAGCCCCCAGCTGCCCCCAGCAGCCTCCGTAAACCCCCTTTCTGCCATTTCAGAATTTAATTGACACGGTAATGAGGACGCAAATTAGAAAACTTTCTGAAATTCTCGGCTTATCGCATCCGTATATTGACAGTTTGATTTCTTTGGTATGACATAGTTGGAATGCGGCTTAAGGGTAACATGAATTCCGTGGCCACTCAGTGCCCGGAGATTAAGGATTAATTATCAAGAAAAGTTTGTGGCGGTGACGGCCTTTGCCATTGGATACTCGGAGAGTTATTTCATCAAGTGACTTTTATGCCGTGGAATGAAATTGATTGGGTACTTATTGATTTTGAGGAATTCAGACGAGGACTTT
This sequence comes from Limnephilus marmoratus, assembly GCA_917880885.1. NCBI lineage: Eukaryota > Metazoa > Arthropoda > Insecta > Trichoptera > Limnephilidae > Limnephilus > Limnephilus marmoratus. The sequence continues at coordinate 32,330,745 of OU862910.1, forward strand.
AACGTAAATCCAATAAAACATTTGAGTCTTATTGAGTTATTATTAGCCGTTTTCGATAAAATCTTATCTAGAATATTGGAATAAAGTAAAAATAATTGGAAACACAGATTTACCAAATTGAGCTCAAGTCGTAGTAGTTACCTAAAATTAATGAGTGCCTAACACGTTACACGGAATATGAATAATAGAAAAAGTAATTCTATGAAAAAAAAAAACTGAATATCATATTAAATAAGTACTTATGATGTGATAAGTACTTATGATGAGTGCCCTTGAGATGATTTTTCATTATAAATCTACTTGCTAAACAAATTACCCAATTACGATAGAACTAGATTCACTATAAGTATATAAAATCTGTTAAACACGCCTTAAAGTCACTTCGATAAAAATATAAGAATGAAAAATCAATTATTTAAAAAACGTATATTTTTACTCATAGAGCTTAATATTTATGATTTTAGAACTGTTAGTTCACGGTTGAATTCCACAGTAATATAATGATTAAAAAACTTTTTTTCTTTGTTCTACTCTATTTTAGACCGGATGCGACCTAACCATTTTAGTTTAAAAATGAATCAGACTGCAAATAGCTGAATGAAACCGGTCTGGTATATAATAAATACGTGGAATAAAGTACTTAATTCCGTTTATAGTCGTAATTGAAATTTTACATAAAAATGTTCTCAATAATAATAAAATGATGTAATCCATACTAATATTATAAATGCGAAAGTCCGCGAGTTTGTTTGTTACCAGATCACGCCTAAACCACCAAACCGATTTTAAAAATTCTTTCACCAATAGAAAGCTAAGTGTAGCTTTCTATTGGAGAAAGAATTTTTAAAATCGGGCTGTTTTACATGCGAGTAAAATAGGCTGAGTATAATAGTAAGCTCTGGCGATATGAAATTATGAAAATAAATATATTATATTTATTATACGTTTATTGTCAAATAAATTTCCTGACAAAAGCGAAAGCAAAACAAATCTTTGCCGTGGAAACGATGTTGATATATTTGCAGAAAATTTAATTTCAGGCGTCATAGTTAAAATCTTTATAAATGAAAATGAATCTCCGACTGCACCAAAATGGATAATGATTTTTTTCAAGGTTTGTATAAAACTACTGGTGAGCTCTGGCATTATGAAATTTGTACAAAAAAATTGTAATAGGTGGCACGCGAGCTGTTTGAAAACTGAATGTACCGGGAATGAATGTATGGAAAGCGGGAGGTGGTAGAGGAACTCGAGTAGGGGGTTCACGGGAGGGGAATCAAGGAGGGGGAGGGGAAGCTGGGAGAGGGGGGGGGGGGAACGGAGGGAAGAAACAATTTCTTTACTAAATGGCATGGCAACGCGTGCCGGTTACCAGCTTGTAATATATATTTATACCTTAAACTACCGGTTTCGACCCATCCGTGTCATTCACTGGCAATCTTAAAAGTGGTCGCAGATAAATAAAAATTAAGTAATAAATGTACATGTCAGATAAAACTCTTCAAAACAAAATAAAATACTTTAGTTTATGTTCACTTACAGTGGACGTGCAGCATCATCCTTTTACTGACGGAGGGAGGCACCCCGTTGGCCGCTATGCAGAGATAGGCACCCATTTCTGATCGCGTCACCTTCGTCAGTGAGAGTATTTCACCCTCTATGGATGCAACTGTGGGAAAAGACTTACAATTAGTTCATAGAATTATTAAAGTCCGTCGATTTTATATTTATATTAAATGGTGGTAATTATTATAAGAAAACAAATAAAAAAACTCTATTCGAAAGTAATACTTTTCGAGAAATATCACGAAATAATCTACCCTAGTGCAGGGGGAAAATTCTGGAAATACCATTCTAATGATACAATTCTATACTTACTGACATTAGAAACACGCTAACCAAAAGTTCATTTAAAACTAAAATCATTGATTACCTACAATAATATATATATGTATACCGCTCTAGACTCAAATGACAAATGCATTGGAATATTTATTGACCTTAAAAAAGCATTGATAGTATATCACAAACTATAGACTGGCCGAAATCGAACTGGCTAGTATGAACTACAACTGGGCGGAGTTTGCTGATATAGTTACCCTGCCTAATGAAGAACCATTGGACACCATAAACAGAGTATATAAGGAGATTCAAGTAAATGTAGAACCACAAAATAATTTCGATATCAAGTTTCGTGTGACTTCCCTCGCATAGATACATCGTTGGTTTATGTTTCCTGTAGATCTATATGTATCTCGTTTCATAATAGTTGTCATACGTATTTTATTAACGCTTTTTGATAATAAATGTAAAAATCATATTCAGTTTGCCTCTAAGTTGTTACTTTACTTTTTGCAATATCTTAAAATTGACAGAATTGGTAATTATTGAACAAAAAAATTACTTTTAAAAATTAATGACATTTTATTGAAGTAAGACGATTATGTAGATCGTATTTCATATTGAACAAGGTGAGCTTTAGTTTTCTAAAAACTAATGAATAGGTAGCGTAGGTATATTAATGTCCAAGAAACGATTGTACCCAGATTTTCTTGTTTTCAATTAGCCTTCAGATTAATTGAGATAATGTCAATTGTATTTAATCAACGAATTTATTGTAAAGAGATGCCGTTACTCTTCAAAGTGTCTATCTAATTGATAAATTTATTTCAAGTCCCATAGTCATTGGTCTCCGGAATAAATTCCGTTGATTGACTTTACAGAAGTGGCGTAGTTCGGGAAGGGTTGGGAGGCGTTGGGATAGATTGGGGAGGGACAGGGGGAGGTTCGGGCGGTTTGGGCTTACGTGCGAGGGGCGTGTTTAATCATCCTTTCTACGGGTGTCAGGCCCTGAGAAATGTCGATCGGAAAGTTTAAGGACTAAGTTACCGCAAGTCTTTGTGATACACTACGGGCGTAGTTAATTATTCCACCCGGCACTGGCTCGGCTTAAATCTCAGCGGATTAACTAGGAATAGGAATACGTCCCGATGAAGTGCGGACGAGGCGTCAGCCTTGTAAAGGGAGCCAGAGCGGGAAGACTTCGAGGGATGCAGTTGTTTCTGTAATTGTAGCCATTTGTATCTTTAATTGTAGCAATTTTTATCGACGCTGCGGCTGGGACAATTTCCTCAATTCCTCAGCTAATATATGGAAAACTTTTAGTAAAGCGAAATCAGATTATTGTAAAATTTAAGTGAAAAAGTTATTGCTTTATACTATTTGATATGACAAACTACAAAAGCGATTGCTTTCTACAAAATCTTATCAACAGGGTGTTAAGGGACGTACTTGGCTTACTTTAACCAGTGATTCCTGACATTATTTGGAGTAAAAAATGTAAATGAAATGTCTCCGGTGACTTTTTTTTTTCAAATTTTTTTTCTTCAAATATAACCGTCTTTCGACACCAAATCAAGCAGAACGAAATTATTTATGTTGTTGAATGACAGATAGCGCTACGTCCGCCTCATCGAACTTTTATTCATACATGCGCAAGACATTCACGAGAAGCGTCGCGTCATTTTGATATTTCATTCGATATCATGTTCTCGCGTGGGCAAACCATCGAGCTTATTTGTATTGGCTAAAGACGAACTGACAAAAAATATCGTACACTTAATTGCTTTTCGAAATTCATATTGTTTTTTTTTTTATTTCATTTTCCTACTTTAGTTGGTGTTTTTTGTTTTGTTTTTATCAGCGGTCATCGTCTACAGCGCTCCATTCCTCTTTCTGCCATAGATCCCATCCCCACACACTTACAATACATTAGTTATTTTTTATTTAACAACCAAAATATTCACTAAAAATAATTTATGTGGCAGAACAACGTTTGTCCGGTCATCTAGTATTATTATAAACAAGTTTTACCTCTAGTTTTGCCCTGAGGTCCCCCCCTAGCGATGATCTCGCCTGCGTCCTCCCTCCGCCAGACCACCTTGGGCTTGGGATGTCCCCGCGCCTTGCACACCAGTTTGGCGGATCCCCCCTCGGGCACCATCATGTCTCCGGAGGTCTCCTCGTATATAATGTCAGGGGGAATGACCACCTCAAGGAATGCAGTCTAAAAATGTGAATGGCTATTCAAAAGAAAATATTGCAAAAATACAGAACAGATTTAATCCAAGCGTATGCTAAGGTGAAGAGATTAGCATTCGGGCTCCTTCGCCTTTTGGAGTGCTTCGAGTTGCAGACTGAAGTTGACAAATCCAATTTAAATTTGGTATACAGAATGCTCCAAAAGTCAGCATTATCCCTTAGAGGGCGGACAGGCCAATTCAAGATGGACTAAAATATCACATTAGGACTATTAGAACGTTGAGTGAACTTAGATGAGTTTTACAAAATTCTATATTCTAAGTATAATTTTTTTACTACACAACCCTGTGTAGCCCTGTTATTGATGCAAAAATATATCTAATAGAGCCTAAACATTTAAAAATCAAATTTTGCCCGATTCATGAGTAATTTATACTTGGTTAATTTTAATTATTATTTTTTAATTGATAAACTAATGTGACAAGATTTTTATGCATAGCACAAAGGGTCTCGTCGAGTCCCGTCGGCGGCATGTATCTTTTCTCGTGAAGTTTTTTCAATGTAGTGTTTCAGGCTGATAGTTAATTTTAATTCATCATACTGTTAAAACAATATACTAATAATATAAATATACTAAAAAAATATAAATATACTTATCTGATAAGTTTAAAAAAAATGCTTTTATTATATAGTTTTTGAAATGTTTTATTTTGTAAGGAAAGACATTTATTTTATTGTAAAAGAGAGAACTTAATAAAGAGCCTAAAGAAATATAAAGAAGACCATCTATATCTTACTCTAATCTGGAAAGTTACTCAAAAAATATCTTACTCTAATCTGGCAAGTTATAAAAAATGTCTTTCTCTAATCTGGCAAGTTATTAAAAAATGTCTTACTCTAATCTGGCAAGTTATTAAAAAATGTCTTTCTCTAATCTGGCAAGTTATTAAAAAATGTCTTACTCTAATCTGAAAAGTTATTAAAAAAATGTCTTACTCTAATCTGGTAAGTTATTATAAAATGTACCACATAAAATAAACCACACTAATCTGGCAAGTTTACAAAAAATGCCTATGAAGCGTAGTTTTTGATGTTTTATTTTATAAATAAAGCCATTGCTATTTTACTCTAAAAGAAAGAGCTATAATAAAGAGCAAAAAGAAATACAAAGAAGACCACCTATAATTTATACTAATTAGGCAAGTTATTACAAAATGTACTAACTGTGTGTACTAACACTAATCTGGCAAGTTTAAAAAAAAATGCTTATTTAGTGTGGTCTTTGAAATGGTAATTAATAATTGCTTCATTTTACTTTAGAAATATAGATATTGCTATTTTTCCGCAGAAATATATTTTTTTTTGTGTTTTGTAAATAAACAGCTGTTATTTTAATTTAACAAATATTTTCATTCGAATTCCCAATTATTGAAATATTTTTACATTGAGCCCCCTTTGTAATAAAACAGCAATATCTTTTTCTTCTAAAATAAAACAACAAATATTGTTCCTTTTCAAAAACTTTAATTACACTAGGCAACTTTTTTGATATTTTGCAAAATTGCCTGGTACATTTTTTACAGTATGGTAGCCGAAGTTAAGTAATTAAAGAAAAAATAACCAAGTAATCGTGCAAAAAGGCTTTTTTTTCAAAGGTCCAGCCATTATTAGTTCTGTTTTGGGCTGTGATCAATAATAGGACTATTTATGGTTTCGTAATTAAGATTAGAATCTTAGAACATTGAATTTTGTAACTGACGCATTCGAAAAACTGTTCTAGAGTGTCGATTTTCACGAAATTTATAAAAGAGTCGATGTTTTGTAAAATAAGGACATTTCGTAAAAGTCATATAACTATATGCTGGTCAGTCGTAAATTAGAATATCACTCCTCCAAGGGTTAACGTTGACTTTTGGGAAGAGAGTAATCAATAGATTCAAAGTTTTTCAAACATTACTGAGCGTCATAATCGATGTAGTTAACCAAAACCGGCTCCTAGACTCCTTTCTTTTGATATCTCTTGCTGTGTATGGTTCCACTGGTAACCTCAAGAGGAGCGACATAATATATCTCTTCTTGAAATGTGACCATGTTAACGGACTTCTCATCTTCTCACATTAAGTACAATTAACAATAATTTGGATAAAAAAACATATGCAAGTTTGTAATAATAATCATTAGTCTTAATTATAACAGTCCTCACCTGCATCTTCATGGGGTCCGTATTAACTTGGCACATGTACTGGCCCCTGTCCTCCCGCTTCACCCCCCGGATGTTGAGGGTCCACGTGTTGTAGTCGTTGTGAGTGACCGACAGGCGCGCATTGTTGGTGATCACGTGCTCGTGGATAGCCAGGATGGCCTTAGTGTCTGCCTTTATCCACGCCACCTGATAGCCCCGCCGATTGTGTGTATGTGTGTGTGTGGATAATCAAACGTACTTTAGATACACCGTAAAGAATGGCAGGATAGTTAGGGGTAGAGAAATTTGCCAGTTTTCAGACCGTTTTGGATTGGGGAGTGATTTTGACCACACTTACATACTTTGCTACATTAGCGATTTTTTTCTGGTAATAAAAATCTTAGGATTCCAAGTGCAAATTCCAAGTACAAAGTGCACTCTGTAAATTGCCATCTTAACACAGGCTTTTCACAACCTAATGAGAAGGGCAATACGTCATTATTGTAATCAAATGTAATGAAATAAATAAAAATGATTTAAAAACATCGAACACTTATTTCACAAAATAAAAAAATGACGTCATTAGATCGTACAGGTTAAATGATGTCATGTTAAATAATTTGGAATTTGGTTAAACAGGAACATCATATTTCTTGCCATAACGGTTCTTATTTCACAAAAATTAAAAAAAAAATAACGTCATCAGAATCACAAAAGGTTATTTTATATTATGTTGAATAATTTGAAATAAGCACGTACTGTATGATGTTTAATTCGTCATCATAAAATACATGTTTGTAAAATAGCACAAAGAGATACTTCTGACAATAAGTGAGTAAATATAAAATAAAAATTAAGGATGATTTGGTGTTACTTCTTTGTAGCCAGGAGAAGTCAAGGTTAAAGTAGTCGAAGTACCTACATTAAGGTGGTCCAAAAATTTTTTTTCATTATTTTTCATTTGGCCACCCCGTGAATTTGTTACACGTATTCATAGAAATAACATAGTAAAATTTCAGCGAGATAGCTCAAGTAGAAAGGGGTGCTCAATCGAGTGTTGTTTTTGAATTTTTTGTGTAAAATGCTTAATTTTTACTTTTTGCTACAGGCCAGTTTCGTGTGTTAAACTATTAAATAAATATTAAAATAAACTACTAAAGAGTTTTATAGACAAATTTGAACAGTATTTGATACTTATTTAGTAGACTGTGAAGTGAATCAGTGTAGTAAAATGTGTTCATCTACTCGAAAAAAATACGAACTTTTTCTACTTGGGGTTCGAGATATTGAGCCACTGATAAGGCTTAACCGACATCCTACTCTTCGGCAAGTTTTACTCCGTTATCACTTCATATTAAATGATTCCAAAAATGTGAAAGATTCCGCGCTTGTACTTATTCAAGAACTTATAAAAGTATGGAGTAAATCTAGTATTCCGACCAGACAACAAAATCACTGCATTGAAAAACTGATTAAGTTTTTAAAAAACTGGCTGCTATTAAATAAAAATAGAGGAAGAAATTCTGATGCACAAAAAGGAGAGTATTTGTTTAAAAAAGAACTAGACAAACTTTTTGATATTGCCCATGCAAGCGCTTTGACTTTGATAAAAAATTACGGAAGACAAGAGAGTTTATGTAAGATGATTATGACCTCCATTGACAAGAAACTAGAAAAGGTCAAAGAAAGTTCTCCAAAACGGAAACAAAGATCTGAAGAATTGAAAGAAATGGCTGCTGAAAGTAATGCTTCATCTTCGGTGGTATCGAGACAAGAGTTAGAACTTGAATGCAGCTTCAGTAGCACTTCAATTAATGCTAGCATATTAGAGGATAAGACCAAAGATGAGTTTGTAGTGCGTTGAGTTGTCTACAAGTGACATATTTACATAATACGTTACCAGTGCGCTTGATCGTAACAAGATTTAAACTAATCAGGAGAGAAGAAAAACAAATTGTTCGATTTGTAAGTTATCATCTACACTAAAGTTTGAATCGAAGCGTCTTTGGCAGCAGATGCACCAGTAAATAACTTAATACTTTGGAATAGCTTAAAATTGTACGAAGTCATTGATTCCGAAATCAGTGTAGCAGCTAGGGGTGTCTTAGAGCGTCACTTATGGTATTTGTCAGATGAACTAGTCGCATTTACCTTATTTACTGAGAAGCTGTCTGACGCTGAGAAACAGGCCATTGTTCAAAAAATAAATTCTGATGTCAGTAATCGTTTAGTACGAGGTGATTCTGCTAAGCTTGCCTCAGAGGTTACATTAGAAGCTTTTGCAACACAAACAACGTTGAAAACGCTCTTAGTTCTTGATGTCAAGGACTCTTTCTTGTAATTACCTCCTGAGTCTTGGATTAACAATGTTGATTACCTTCAAGGCAAAAGCTGAATCAAAAATTTGCGTGTTGTTAATGATACAGCGGAGAGAGGTGTTAAACTATTTGAAGATTACAACACGATACTCACTAAGAATGAGTAACAAAAGCAATTTTTACTTCACATCGTTGAACAAAACAGAAAAATCGTTTCTACTGAAACATTCAAAAAGGAGTTAACAAACTTGTTTTTGAAAGATTGCGACTAATATTATGTTAATTATTGCTTTGTTACCAAATTTTGTAAAAATTTAGATACGTTTTATACTTATTTGACTAAAATACTTGTAATATTAATAAACCTTAAATTTCGTGTTTTACTTAAAATCCAGAACTTTTGTCAGCAACTTCTAACTCGATGAGCACCCCCTTGTACATAATATTGGGGGCTGAATTTTTTTACACATAATAGGAATGATAGGTGTAACAAATAAAATGGGTGGCTACATCTATATTTGAAAAAATAAAATTTACTATGTAGACCTGGACCACCTTAACCTACATATATATATATATATGCTTTCTTCGAAAATTGCAGAGCAGTAACTTTTTTTTTTATTTAAGAACAAAATTTGAAGTTTCGTTAAATAAGCGGGCAAAAACATACTTGCGTGTCGTGGCGTGTCGTGACGCGCCAGAAGCACATTGGTTTCATACATTTATTATGGTTAGAGACGTATTTGTAGGTCGTGACGTGTCGATAAGCCACGACGATGATTGGTTAATTTGTAGTCACGACACGCCACGACACGCAAGTATGTTTCCGCCTGTACAAAATCATGTACCTATTTTCCAAAAAAAATCAGGCACCAACTTTTGTCCTCTAAAATCGAAAATGTTACTATTGCCTTGATTTCTGCGGTGGAATTATCATTGATCGTGAAACTGTTACGAAACCATTCCACCTTGACTACTTTCTTTGCTTGAAGAATTTCTTACTTAAAACTAATTCAATAGTTGACAATTTGAAATAGTTTCTATGTGAACAGCTTAAATGTCCTTAATTTATAAATTGCTTACCGCACCTCCCAAGAATCTTAGAGAAATGTTAGAAGTAGACGAAGATTAATAAAGGCAGACATAATGGACCAAAAATATCTTAATTATAGATACTTATCCTTTATCCTGGTACTGAAATACATAATATTATAAAAAGAGGAAAATAAAATTTTATTGTGCATTCAAATATCCATAAAAGGTTGCGTTATTTTTCTAAATACACAGATTGTGAGAAAAAACAGATTATCAAATACAAGGTGCTGTGCAAATCAGTTCAGTGGAAAGAGAAGAAACATGAACCATGTCAATTCTTAAAAATAGGTGCAATTCTTATACTAAAATTTCATCAAATCCAAGTGAAAAAAGGAAGAGATAGATTGTTTGTCCAAACTATAATAATGATTATTCCAATACAGTAATCTTTAAAACAAATTCCAATATCGACGGTGAAAATATAGAAGGAAAACGAATACTTCATTCGAAAAATAATGCTATACAAGTTCTTTTGTAATTTTGCTAATTCTTTTTGTGGCATATTTTCATTTTATTAAATAACTAACAGACCCGGCCACACGTTGCTGTGACAACGCCATTACCCCACCTTTATAAAATCCACATCACCCGCTTGCCAGCTGCCCGCTGCTCGCTGCCTGAATTGAATATTTGAATTTGTCGGCTTTTCTCTACTATAATAAGCATGTATTATATATATAAACCTTCCTCTTGAAGCAACTATATTATTATTATATGTAATATATAATAATATAGTTAGCGATCGCCAGTAATTATACAATGCTTGCAATGCAACACTGGATATTTGAAAAGGGAAAATCAAATACCTACTTACTCTAGGACATCTATTTTCCAATTTCTTCCGTAGAACGAATTGTCCGCCAGCCGTTTTAAATCGCAAAAAATATGTTTTCTTTGAATTTCTCGGCTTTTCTATAATATAATTTACATGTATTATACACATAAACATTCCTCTGCAATCACTCTATCTATTGGTAAAAACCGTATGAAAATCCGTTACGTAGTTTAAAAGATTAACGCGCACATACATTTTTAGCGACTTCATTTTATACTATGTAATGATGATGATGATGATTATTATATGTAATATATAATAATATAGTTAGCGATCGCCACTAATTATACAATGCTTGCAATGCAACACTGGATATTTGAAAAGGGAAAATCAAATACCTACTTACTCTAGGACATCTATTTTCCAATTTCTTCCGTAGAACGAATTGTCCGCCAGCCGTTTTAAATCGCAAAAAATATGTTTTCTTTGAATTTCTCGGCTTTTCTATAATATAATTTACATGTATTATACACATAAACATTCCTCTTCAATCACTCTATCTATTGGTGAAAACCGTATGAAAATCCGTTACGTAGTTTAAAAGATTAACGCGCACATACATTTTTAGCGACTTCATTTTATACTATGTAATGATGATGATGATAATCGAAGTAAACCCGGCATTGCTCGGGGTAATGTGGCAATCATAATGTTGTTAAAAATTATTGAAATATATTTGAGGTATTCGGATCGTGCCAAGTCTTCTTCAGGCTTCCCAGACTTCTTCCGTGAATAATCATATTTCAATTATTTTAAATAGTGATTTAAACAAAATTTATTATTTTCATTTAAATTTGTAAATATAATGAATATAAAAGTTTGACGCGAGATCGAAAGAACACATAATTTATTTGGTAATTTGACATCTCCCCAAACAACACGGGACGAGGAATTAAGTCAATTGAGTAAAATGCAAAACTTCTTTTTATATTCCTCAAAATATCTTATCAGATTTATTAATTATTGCGTTCTACTTTTCACACGTCGATTTTGTAATAATGGAATTTGAATTAAAAAATTGCAAACACTGGAGACATCTTAAAGTCCTGTTCTTGTCTGGGTGAGAAAGTCGCCCAGCTTTATTTTAACAAATGACAGCACTCTTAAATGACCGTCATAGTTGTCGCTAAGTGCTACCGCGGTTAGCATAGAAAAACCCCCGGCGTTTGTATTTCATTAAAGGCATATATCGTGAAAGCGGCATCACGACACTCAAAATTTCAAGAAACCTACTTTTTTTCGAAATGACGAAGGAATACATTTTCCCTAATGAACAGGGTGTTATTTGGTTAACACGGAAATACGAGTAAATAAGGATTTTAATTCCTTGCGTTTTGTAATGCAATTCATGGTTATAGTTTGGACAGAAGAAAGGTACAAACATGTGAAAGTTTATATAGATATTCATACCAATACCATCGCAAACCAGTGTGTGCATAAGGTGCAGGTGCTAAAGTTAGAGGTGACAGGGTGCAAAACTTAAGTGCAACTCGGTGCGTTTCATGGCATTTTCGTGCAAGGGGTGGTAAAACAGGGCTTTGGAATAATATAAAAGGTTGTTGAACAAAGATTTTTGGAGAAAATAAAATAAATCACTGAACAGTGGTTTTTTGGAATTCGAAATGGGAGAGAAAATAATAAAAACAGGTTGAAAGGAGATTTGGGAGGTACCAAAAAGTTTCTCTCGTATAGTACTTACGTATTTTTGGTTTCATTGATAAAAAGAATTTTGAATGATATTAAACAAAATGTTACAAATAATTTTGATGGATCATCACATTTTAAAAATTAACAGAATATTTGGTAGGACTTGAATCAAAGAAGGAGTTAATATTTAAATATTTCATTGAATGTGAAACAACAATTTTTGGTTGGTAGGGGTTAAATTTGTGCTAGGCTAATCATTTGTGCATTATTTTCTAAGGTGGTGTATATTTTCAAGCAGGTGTAAAGTGGTGTTATTAACATTATATTGAGTCATTCAGTTGCACTTAAACTTTACTTGTGACAAGCTCACGGTGCAAGGATAGAGGCAGAATTATCCTCCTTTAAAATATGAAAAAGAAATCTCTATCACTAATTTATTAATATTTTATTAACCCAAAAACGTGTTTTGAAAAACATCTCAATTTCACGACATTCTAATATTTATTAACATATTACAGAGTTTATTAGATTTTTCAGGAGGATAACACTGTGAAGTAGTTTATTTGTCTACGGAAAAAAGCTTTCTCTAAAGTGCATTTCAAGAGAGATAGTCGTAGAGCGAGAAAGTTAAGAGGGTGAAATTGCCCGTAAGTCGTGTCTGGAACATTCGGACTTATTTCACAATAAAAGACGTTCAATTCACAAGTGCTTAGAGTTATAGTGCTGCTCTTTTGGACCAAGCTGTAGAATGTGGGATGAAAAGGTATTACACTCCTCCATAAACAGTATTTGCAATTAAATTAAATTTTTCTACTTTATTTACATGAGTAAAGTTTTACTGAACAATTAGAAGATAAAATACTCAAAAAATGTTCTTATGAATTTACAAGTATTTAAACACTCATCAAAAGCTTTTAACTGTGAAATATAAAGACAATTCATTGGGATATAGCAGTTATTTGAAATAATGTAAAAACCCTTTGAAATTAATAACGCCATCATGGGTCATTTCATTTTACATTCTGGTCCAAAATAAATGAGATGAGAGTGAGATATTATATCTGTTGACATTTCCCTAAGTGCTTTGTGCTCTAATAGTGGAAGAAGAAGAGTGGATGCAGAGAAGTGCCGGAGGGTAGAATTTTTAATGTCTTTTATCATGGAGTGATAATTATATTACTCAAATAAAACTAAACAACTCTGGCAGGAATGAGAACAAACTCTCATCAAATTTAATGACCGTGATATTTTGGAAGGGGTGATTTTTAATTTCTGGTTTAGTTAGGGTTGTTACAAAATATGTAATTAAAATAAACTCTACTCTCTTTTAGTTCCAAGAGTTTAGTGAAAATCAACGTTCAACGAAGTAAAAAGTGATGTTTCTAAAACAACTCATTAAAATTTGTAGAGCTGGTCTGTCTTCTAAGAGAGTGTTGGTTGAATAAATCATTGTTATCTACTTCTAGTCTAGAAAAGATGTTCAGTTTCTGTGAGTATTAGTTGAAACCGATTTTGATTTGCCCTTCTGCAGAAACATTTCAAGGAAATTCTGTTCGTCTTCAATGCTTCCGCGGAAAATATATTGTATTTAACTATAACATTTGACGTCACATAAACTAATTTGTCGCCTTCATTAAATAAATGTTTGTTTTTGAAAAACTTGATGAGAAAATCCAACCGTTTTCAATGGCTTTTGATGATTTTCAGAATAGACATTTATAATGCTCTATTTTCTTATTTTCCACCTCTTCCATGATTTAAATGAAGTTCCAATGGTTCCAATTCCACAACCTTTGATTTCATTTCGCCTCTTGTTTAGTAACTAATAGGTTCAAATAAGTCAACTTACGACCACATTTTCTCCACCACGAAATAAAAAAAGAATTCTTTTATTTCATTGATTATGTACATTTTTAATTCTCTATGAACCTTAACAACATTTAAAATACGTAAAATAATTTCAAACTGCATTTAAAATAGAGTTAAACATGCTTTTAAAAACTCATCCTCCGACACTTCACTAGTATTAGTTGTATGCAGCAGGTGTGTGACTATAGACAGAGCAAGTGAGTGAGTGAGAAGAGACAGGGTGACAGAGTGAGAGAAGGAAGTTTCCCGGTAAGGGGTGAAGAGAGTGAAGAGAGAGACCGAGTGGTGCAGGGCTGGCAGGCGGGTACAAACAGAACCAAGAAGTGAAGGGATACACACCCTGGCGGTGGCGGAGTCGCCACTCACCCTGTAACCTCCGAGGTTGTTGACCACGCAGGTGAACGTGGCATCCCGGCCCTGTGCGATGGTCACATTCTCGAGCGGGTACAGGAAGTCCGGCTCGAAACCAAGGGCTGCAACAAACAACATCACTCATTTAATTCAGATATCACAACAAGCAGCATAAAACGTATTATATCTAAACATGTCTGATGATTTTTTTTTCAACCTACTACACAAGAAGATAGATTAACCGATACCGACGATCATGACCAACATGCCAAAACAACTCAAAACATTAGCATAAAACTATTATTATCAACACGTTACATTGGCCTTAGGAAGTATTTTTTAATCTTCCAGCTATGTACATAAAAAGAATTATTCATATAGAATTACATTTTTCACCTAACCCTAATTAGTAGCAACCACAAAAAAAAAGTTCACAGCAATCTTTCGAAGAGCAAGAAATGTTTTTGATATTCCGCTTGTTTTTAAAGAATCAATATGAATATATTTTTGAATGTGGCTCTTACTTTGTGGTTATCCATTATAGAAAAATGAAACAATTCAACTTTGTATAAACCACTTATATAATGCGCAAATCCGACCGGTTTCGGAACAAACGTTCCTTCGTCAGGGAAAGCTTGTAATATGAACTTTACACCAAACAAAACTGAGCACCGTACACAGATCTGTGCATATCAAAAGTTTCACCATCTACGATTGTGGAGCCAAAGTTAAGATGTCATCGTGGCAATCGAGTTCTTTCAACCAATTAAAAATTAAATTACCTTTCAATTATGCGTTGCATTCGATATTTATTTACCCTAAATAACATAATTAACTATTATGCATAGAAAGAAACGCTGAATCCAAAAAAAATGTACCTTCAATTTTATATAAGAAAAACTCTCTTTTCTATAACTTCTGAAGGTTATTCTCATCAATGTAATATATCATTGAAGAATATGATAACAATAATAATCTAAACAAAAATATGAAAAAGAAGACGACACAGAAAAATAGAAAAGATAGTGGTCGCAACTGGGACGAGAGGTTCTGGGTTCATGTCCCATTATTTATTTCTATTTTTCTGTGTCTCGTTCTCATTCATATTATCGTTTAGATTCATAATTATTGTTATCTACCTACTTCTTCAATGACAAAAAAATTATTTTGTTCAATTATATAGAGCAGACGATATTTTTGAATTTTCCTGGCGAAAGACTAACATTCTGAAATTTAGCTAATGAATGCTATGTTTACTTTTGTGACCATTTCTCACTAGCTCGATTTTCCAAATGTTATTTTATCCTATTTTTAACCCCCGATGCAAGGAGCAGTGATATAAGTTTGACTTTCTGTGTATCTGTCTGTCTGTGTGTCTGTCTGTGGCATCATAGCTCCTAAACGAATGGAACGATTGTGATGCGTTTTTTTTTGTTTCAAAGCTGACGTGATCGAGATGGTTCTTAGCTACAATTAACGAAAATCTATTCAGGCGTTTCAAGGCCATCAGCTCTTTTTTGTGTCGGGGGTTCCTTAAAATTTCGAAAATTTTGAGATATCATAGTATTATTGTCTCCGGAAGGAATTATGTTTTTTTACCATTCAATAAATTGCCAAACAATGTCAAAAGATCGGCACACTCAGTAAATCCGCTGTTTATAAATTGGATAAGAAATAATTATTCTGATCTACTAAGGATGGTGATGAAGTTTTCGTTTTAAAAAAAAAACTTTCTAAGCGGCTCTCATCCCAATCAACAATGCTGCGTTGGAACTCCAGTCAAAATTTCTCGTTTTACAATTTGCAATATTGAAATCTGGAAGCCCGACCAACTATCGTCCTAACTTCCGCCTGCGCTGGGGTGCAAGTGACACCGTGTCAGCCTTGGGTACAGCCTCCAGAAGTAGGGGTAGTTACTTAACTAGGGTGCTTGCTCGGCAGGTACATTCACGGCGTCTTAGAGGGGCCACTTACGGGCGATTGTCAACCGGAGTATTACTGCTCTCACTGGAGGTTTCACGGGGAACTTTGTGATGTGATTATGTTATTTATGAAAGTGTTGCAAGGGGAATATTAGGGATGTAATTTTTAAGCTGGTATAATTATTTGCGTTGATACAGTTGTGATAATACATAGTATCCAAATTCAAAAGATTAAAAATGGCAAAAGCCTTTTCAAGCAATCTTTCAATTCTGAACGGTGGTTTACACCAGGACGATAGTATACAGGGTGTTAAGGGACGTACTTGACTTACTTTAACCAGTGATTCCTGACATTATTTGGAGTAAAAAATGTAAATGGAATTTTGGTCTCCGGTGACATTTTTAATGTTTTTTTTTTTTACAAAAAAATAAAAAAATGGTAGTTGTTGGAGGCAGGGTAAGGGGTTCGTCGGACACCCGGCTGAGTGACCAGTGACGACATGCGGAAGAAAATTTTTTTTGTTTGATTTTGAAGAAAAACATTTTGAAAAAAAAAAAAAGTCGTCAAAAACAGTCACCGGAGACCAAATAATGTCAGGAATCACTGGTTAAAGTAAGTCAAGTACGTCCCTTAACACCCTGTATATCATTTTTAAATGAAATAATTTTTTTGTGAAATAACAAAAATGAATCAAATAAAATTTATTTACTCACGCCGGGATTTGATCCCGCGACCTTCGAATTGGGAGTCAAGAGTCTAATGGGTGGACCACACAGACCGAGTAGAAGGGCGAGACAGTGCTCTCGGCCGAGTACTCGGTACGTTTAAACAAATCACCGAGTAAAAGGGCGAAACAGCCACTCGGACCCTGTTTTACTTACTAGGCCGAGTGCCCACCCCCGCTCTTCGCCGCACTTCTCCGCACTGACTCGCCTGTCCACTCGGCATGTATAAACATTCACTCGCTGCGAACTCGCCATTTGATACTTTCACGTCGCACGCCCCGCTACCGTTTCCCGCGATTGACTTACTAAACTAGGTGCCAAATTTAAAATTACGTTTAAACACCTACTCGTCCATCCAACTCTCTCAGCCTAGTATCATTTTACTGTCTTGCCAATCTACTCGGTCCGTGTGATCCATGCATTTCCTTTCGATCACGGCGCGGCGGCAGTATTCGCTATTATTTAATATTTATCGTTATACACTGTCATACTAACAGATTTAATTTGTTTTTAAATTATCAATAGTATCTCCAATAACGAAATCGGAAAAAATAAAAAGTAAATCAGGCATTTGGTTTAGTTTTTTCCGTACTCGAAGTCGTATCTACCGCTTTTGGACGATCGTGCTCTCAAAATACCACGTCACCTCTTTTCCTTCCATTCACAAGTACCTAATTGTATTGATGATTCGTTGATTGAGATTTGTCTCAAATAGGTTTTTACCTCGTTTTATTTTTTTTTTAATTTACTATACGATACGATACGATTATACCCCACAGCCAGGAGCACTCCTGTCCCGGTGAGACCGGTGCACCAGGGGGCACTGATTTGTTAGTACTTGGAACATGTGCTCTGAGAATGGAAAGGAAGTTGGAGTTTAACCCATTACCTCCATGGTGATGTCTATAGGCATCAAAAAAATTGATGAAAAGTATGATTTTTTTTCACTATGAATAAAGCTAAATCTCACCAAGTTGTTATGCAGCATTTACAGATTGGTATGTTAGCTTTCAATAATTAACATAATTTATTAAATTTGATTAATTATCCTATTTTTAATTATTTTTTTACTAAAGCCCTGAAAACAGACCCATTTTGAAAAAAATAAAAATAAATTAAATCGGAAAAAAATAAAACATGTGTGAATCACATATTGTTATCAAAAGATTAAATGGTCGGTAACACTGTTTCAACATAGTATTATACGCATAAGATGACAGCTAGATGTCACTGAAATCAGGTGATGCCTGCGCGCAACCTTTGGAGGTTAGCTGTGACAGTGTTTACATACGTTTTTGGTTAGCTTGCCTTCAAATAATACGGTTTTGTAGTGTTTTTACGAGTGATTTTTATTGAAATCAATAGTTTGTCTGCGGTTTTCGTATATTTTTTATAAAATATGTCGAAAATACCTACTTCTCCTATACCTAATTCGTCGTTATAAAACGAAACCGTCGAATCACGATGAAATGATGGCAAAATTGGAGCGCTCTTTTAGCGTAAGTGAAAGTGATGACAATAATATTGTTAGTAACGCGCTATTGTTGTGATTCCTCCAGAGAACGTTGATGAACAGATGAACGAAGAGCATATTGACGTTGATTTGATGACATATAACGAAGATGCGGAGGTGGATAACTTTCGAGATATTGCCGGCACATTTGTTATCGAGCGTAACATTGAAATTGAGAAAATTGATGTGTCAAGCTTTGACGAGCATAAACCAGATGAATTCGCTAATGACCTTCAGTGGAATCAGCCTTCGACATCGTCCTGTGCGAGTCGTAATACCTTGCAAATATCTATTTCAAATGCACCACCAGCCAAAAAATCAAAACTACAGTACAAAAAGAAGTCTCACTATAAACAAAAGTGGTCTAAGGCTACCTGTTCCAAGCAATGCCTTATTCCGGAGCATCTGATACATATGACCCCGAATTAGATTAGGGATTATCCGTCCTACTTCTATGATGGAATATATAGATTCTCCGCACGCCATGAGCTATTTATAAACAATTTCTTCACATCTCACCATTTGATGTGTATCCTGAAGGATAAGAGAATGCGCGCTACTGGCACACGTAAGCCAGTTCGCTTCTTAACCTTGAAGCTTCTTGCAAGTTGAAGATAGGAAAGCAATTGCCTTAAGGTAACATTTTCTTTTTCATTTCCCTTGCGCATAGCGTTCAGTTCCCTAGCCAAAGTGTAACTCTCATCGCTCTTATAATTATAGGTAAATTTGATGCGGTGGTAGACGTAGAAAACCAAATCCTCGTATGCCGTTAGTAGGACAGCCGTGTAGTAACAGTGGCCACGAACTATGATTGAATGGAGCCAGTAAGTCAAGTGCAACTTTGGCAGATATCGAAGAAGGACAAAAAAGGCAAAATTTTGGAGAAAGCATGCAAAACAATCGATTGCCCGGCGTCAATACAAAATTACAATTTGGGAATGGGTGGACCTCCAGAATAATGGTACCTATACAAAATTATCGAGTCAACAACGTTCGTTTTGGCCTTTATTTGTATCTTGCCTCAGCAGCGCTCTTGTCTCTTGTAAATGGTTGGAAGTTGCAATGCTTCTTGAGGAAGTACGAGCATGATATGGGAAACCAGAAGATGACTAGGCAACAGAGAAACCCTTCCCAGAACGCATTCCACGTGGAGGTTACCCCTACTCTTTTATTGTCATTTCCAAATCAGGTCAATGCCAAATTCGGAGAACCTCCTGTGAAGGAAGGCCATGACGCAGAAGATGGGAATTGTGTGCCTCGAATGCAAGAGTTTCATTTGCAATATCGTGGCAGATCTCATATTCGTTATTCTCTGTGCAAAAAAAATCCAACAGGCTATCGGTGCCGGGCCTGCAACCGAGCCCTTCATTTTGACTACTTCGAACGGTATCACTTAAAGAATAATTTGCTTAGGTTTGGTTAGTTTTCCTCATTTTTGATTTTTTTTTTTATATTGAATTTTGGTTATTTTGCGTATTTTCCATTAATAATTTTTTTTTCATTGAATTATAAACAAAGGCAATTATTTATTTAATATTTTCAATATAAATCATACAGTAGACTGCACTTTACCCATAGTTGACATAAATTTTGCTAAGGGGGGTTACCTCCAAGGGTTGCGTTTAGGCATCAATTTTCTAGACGCTCTGGTGAGAGGGTGGGCGGGCGGAAAATTCTAAAACTGATTTTGGGCTCTCCTTTAAGTCTATACTATCGGGTTATAATGATGATTCAAGTTTATAAAAATAAAAATAAATTCATGGAGGTAATGGGTTAATCTACCGGTATACATGGCAACCTAATAAGCCAATATTGGAATTAAGGATAGGCAGGAACAAGGAAAGGGATTGAGTGTTATGATTATTTTTTATTAATCCTTTCTTTATGGCTTCCTTCTTCTTGCCTATTCTCGGCTCTTCTTGGCTCTTCTCTTCTCTTCTTGACTCTTCTTGTCTCTTCTTGTTTCTTGTTGGGTCTATTCGTCTCTTCTTTGCACTTTTGGCTATTCTTGTCCCTTCTTGGATCTTCTCGTTTCTTCTTCGGTTTTTCTTGCCCCTTTGTGACTTTTCTTATATTCTCTTTTTGCTTCTTTTTGTCACTTCTGGTATTTTAAATTTTTTTTTCAAGTTTATATTAAAATTTGATGGAATGTTTGAAAACTGTGCACAACTTTCAACTTACTTTCATTAGTGTGCTCAAAAAGAGCGACTGGATAATGCATTCTTCATCAACTTATATAAGTTTAAAACATGAACCAATTTATAATGGCGCCTTAGATTCCTCCAGAATCAAACCATCTCAAGTTCCCTAGAAATTTAGCTTTCAAACCAAAACAAAGTTTTCACTTAGCTATCAAATGGAGACTGTTGAATGCTCTACTTAGTTCTACTACCAAGTGAACCAGTTATAATATTTATATCATGTGGGGAGTGGAGATGTTTAACCAATTAATTCATTACATCATTAACGATTATTGATAATGTTAAAGTACTATTGCGTGAAACGTGGGGAGTATTTATAATATTTTTGTTTTCGTTAGAAATGCAATTTTGATATAAACTTTAACATGCGTTTGCCACTCGGCATTGAATTCGTAATCGAGGATATTAAGGCCCCGCAACCACGCACAAAAAGAAGAAGATGGAGAGATACGAAATCACGAATGTTAGAGGAGAGCGCTAGTATTAAAAGTGACAAAATCGATGCAAAAATTGTGAAAATGTTTAATAAAACACGGCTCGTTTAAAATATAGCAAAAATCTCTCGGGAGTTGTCTTAAACAGCATTTAAAGAAACATTTTGATTTTTTTATACATATAACTTGTAAAATAACTGAAACAAACGTGTTTATAATAATTTTTGAAACATGCTTTGCGATTTTTTTTCTATCGAGGGAATTTTATATAATTTGCGTTTCGGCGCGACGAATGTCTAGATATTATCTTCAAAAATAGCATATATTTTTTTAAGAGCTTAAAAACTTCAAATGGAGGGGTTTGCAAGAAATCTGTAGAAATTCGGGTAGCGGCGTCTTAACACTCGGCATGCTACAGTGTAAAACAAAACTTGTGTTGCCATGGGGGTAATGCATATACCCCAACATATTTTGTTACCATTCATATCCGCATATTTTATTCCAAATTATTCTTATGGGTTACACATTTAATGCGTGCTTGAGAAATAATAAAAAATAACACCGATAATTTAATTTTAAAAACTTCCTCGTTCATCAACGATTGAACTGACTCACCAAAAGCCGCGGTCGATGAACTGACTTACCAAGTGCACGAACATTAATTTGACATCTACCTTCTTTGGCACCTCAACTTTGGTACCTTATGTAAGAGCGCGAGTGAGAGTTGTTTTTACACCCTTGTAGCTCTAATGCTGGGTGTGTGGTTTCAGCTATTACCCACCAAAACCATGAGGTTTCTCTTTGAAATAATACATGAAGTATTAATTTTTTACAGATTTTGACTACCCCTGTTGGCAACGGGAAGGTTAACAGTTGGAATATCGAGATGATGCTTTGGTGATAGGCATTATGATGAGAGAGAGCATCAAAGAATTATTTTCATGATGTTTTAACATTTTCGTTACTGTTGTCAAATATTTTGGAATGAGCTGCATTGCACTACCCGCAAGAATATATATTTTTTCAGTGTTATTCTTTCGTTTAAAAGCAATAAAATATATTCGCAAGCATTCTCATGTTTGTCAAACTCTTTGAAAAATCCTCACTCCTACAACTTTTAAAACGCCAGATTACTCTTTCTGCCAATCCATATTAGACTCCATCGAGTATAATATCGTCGCTTGGCGCGTTTACCTCCAATGTAAAAAAAATAATAAAAAAGAAGATTTATTTATATATACAAACATACATATGTATATTATAAAGGTTAGATGTATTGTTACGTATATAGGTTAGTTTTTTTATATATTATTATTTAAAAACTATTAATTTTATTAATTCATTTATATTTATATATATATTTTTTACAGGAGAGTGAAGAAATCAATTTTGATACAGGGGATAAAAATTATTTTTAATGAAGGTGGACTTCCATACAATATTTATTTATATTAGTAATGATTATTAATGTATTCAATAAATAAAAATAAATTCAAATGTCCCCCTATAAAAATATTTCACGTTGGAGGTATTACGCGCCCAGCGCCGATATGTTAAACATGCATTAACTCCATCTATAATTCGTACTGACACTCTTCTTAAGCAAATACAATAAAAAAAAACTCTTACAGCCCAATCACACCACCAGAGCTGTAAACAACAGACACCACAATGTACCCAAACCACATAATACATCTAGTCCAGTCAATTAAGCTAAAAAAGCGGATAACTCCTAAATGAAACGGTAGAGAAGCTGAAATTTGTATGAACCTTTATTTTGGTATTCTACATGTAGTCTCACAAGGTCACGTCTTTGGATATTCAGGTGTTTTAAGGTGTGAGTATATATAGCATAACATTTTAATGGATATTCAGGTGTTTTAAGGTGTGAGTATATACAACATAACATTTTAATGGATATTCAGGTGTTTTAAGTTGTGAGTATATATAGCATAACATTTTAATGGATATTCAGGTATTTTAAGGGGTGAGTATATATAACATAACATATTATATATATAACATATTAAGGTGTGAGCGTCTTTGGATACTTAAGGAAAAAGGTCACGAAAATCAGTTTTTTGGAAATATTTCGCTTCCTTTGCCTCGAATCCTATTTGCATTCAATATAAATGTTGAAGAGCATAAAATTCTCTACAATTTTTTTCTTAAATAATTTTTTAGATTGAGCGCGAAGAGTGCGGAGCGCTCAGCTGTACAAGCCATGGCGCAAGGTCAATGGCGAATCCCAGTTCATAGTACGGTTTTTTTTAACTTAAAAATTAACTAAAATTAACTATTTAATATATTTTATTTATAAAACATCTCCATACATTTTTCACATTCCTTAATTTTTTTTTAAGTTCGAAAATATATTTTACTTAATCTCAATTGTATTATTTAATAATTATTATTATCAAGCACATTATGCAAAGTTTCAATGTGTAAACTCACCAGCCACAGGGACATAGGGATAAGAGAACGGCGGGTGAAATAATGTAAAGAAATGTAAGTTGTGTAATGTAAAAGATGTGATTTGAATGGAAAAATAAACCTTTTGGAAAAACAATAAACATTAAATCTTGCTCGAAAGAGTTTCAACGAAAGACCACACAGTCTTTGGAAGCTTTGGAAGAAACAAATATACAAATGTCATGTATTAAAAGCACGAAACTCTCAATTTTTACATTAAAACAGGCTAGGAATTCTGACGGTAAACGACTAGCGACTATACAATATTCCGGGTAGGAACTCTTGAACCTGCTACAAATTATTCTGTACTGTCCCCACTCAAAAAAATGTTCTGGATAAATGTGCTTACTTATCCAGAAAAGTATGTGTTCGACACGATGCATGATTGTGAATGAAGTAAGGAGTGTGTGCCTAGACAGCGCTGAGTGGGAATCTATCATCCCTTTCGACCCCTCCGGAAATGGCGTAGTCGATAAATGGTTATTTACTTTTTATATTTAATATTAAATTAATATAGCAATACCTAATGTGACCAGATGTCCCGTTTTCACCGGGACAGTCCCGTTTTCAGCAGCGTATCCCGGTGTCCCCGAACACAGCTTCGGGACGCCAAAACGTCCCGTTTTCGGAAAAAAGCACTATGCGCCTACACAAACATGCCGGTAATCTTGAAATACATAAGAATATATGTAAAATAACTAACACGAATATGGACTGAAAAAAAAACATGAGTGATTCGTGACAATGCACGGGGGTCAGAATAACCTTGCGGCCACTCTTTGCTATTTAAAAACGCTTATGGATTTCGATACGAGTTATGCCCGATCACCAAACAAGATAGGTAATTCACAATTAAGTGGTACTCACTGCTATTGTGTCTTCTGGCTTGGTTTCCGTTTGGGGACGTAGACACTTGTTACAATCACAAATATATCCATAGGCGCGCGATAATTGGGGTTATTTTATAATCCACGATAGAGATCTGAGTCACGAGTCGATTCACTTAAGAAGTTCACACAAAGCACATAATATGATACGATAGGGTTTACACTTTATGTTACGATAAGATAAATAACACTTCAACGTGGAGCGAAATGTCAAGATACGATGATGGTTAGCAACGGCCTGGCGATAATGCGGTACTTGACTCCTATCTAACGTGTTGGTAGGTACCCTAATTTGCGGAAGTCCAAAATCTGGATTTCTCCGATCCTATATGTCGATCGGATCACAAACACGAATGAAACCCGTGAGCGTTATGAAACAATGACTATCTTTTCAATTGTGTATTACATGAAAGTGCGAGGCTCCTAAAACAAGTATATAATGAATACGTTAATAAGATATTTTAATTTATTTATTAAGTGACTAGAATGGCAATAATCCATGCGCTTGGTAGCTGCAAGACGAGTTTTGATCTAGCGTTCTACATAGTAAAGTTACTTCTAAAATAAAATCCATGCTAATTTTTGTACGGTTACAACATTTTTACAGTAACATATTACTTTATTTCGTTCGTTAGTAGTAAAAATCTCTTAAAATTTTGAGCAAGGGTCTAGAATTCCAATAGTCCCTCGATTGGTAGCTGCAAGATGAAATGTAATCTACTCTCTTTTGTACAGCGCTCTTGAGGTGATTTTTCGCGAAAACAGCGCTGTATAAGTTGTCCAAATCTATTATTATTACTAAGTATCTATCTATTTTTTCCGGGGTCCCGATTTGAGGGAAAAATAAATGGTCACGTTAGCATTACCACGACTAACCTGTACTCGAATTTAACGGCTCCCGAGCATTTGGTTTTACTTTAATACCTTTCAATTTATAAAAACATGAAAGTTAATATTTTTATTGTTATTTACAATTAAAAATACAGCGTTGTTTTCCCCAGGGCCAGGGAGCCATAACTTTCCGTGTGGCTCACTTTGCATAGTTCGCAGGTGAAAACTATTACGGTAAATATAAGCATTTTTTTATAAATTAGTACCACGAGATAATTATTCAGAGGCTTCCTCTAAGGGAAGTTTCTCGGAAACCGTAATTGAAAATACCTCCGCAATTTACATCCCTCGCGGAAGGGAGGCTCTTTTAATGAGTAATCTGTCTTTATACTTATGTCATTCATTACCATATTAAGAGTTTCGATGGATACGGGACCAGAGAAATAAAAGTTTATTCATTTAAGCCGTGATGGTGATGAGTAATGAATCGGTTTTATTTTATTTATTTATCTGTAACTTGAACATAAATTTAGTAAAGTTTGAAGTTGTACAAGTTTGTAGTTTCATGAAGGCCTTAAAGGAGATTGTATATTTATTTTATTTTTATTTAATTATTTATTTATACTGGATTTTACAGATGTTCACACTTACGTGAGAACTATCCATTTATAAAACTCAGTTATTTCACAATTATAAAAATCTACAATTACATACAATTAAATACAGATACATTCAATTACGAAAACAAAAACATCACAAATAAAAATACAGAATTACATACAAGGTCACTCGAGTAACACATTACAATTAGCGGTAAGAGACATATGAAATACGCGAGGCATGCATGGAGAGACAATTCACACAATATAATTAGTTTTTTTTTTTTTAACAGCGCCAGAACTTTTTTCCAGATCATCGGCGAAAAAAGCATAACCACAGTTTAATTTCGAGCCAAGGTCGTTTATGAATATAAGAAAAAGCAAGGGCCAAGATTTGAACCCTGCGGTACACCAGAAGTTTCAACTATAGGGGATGATTTGTATTCATTAATAAGAACTAATTGAGTTCTATTATAAAAATATGATTTCACCCAGCGAAATAGGTCTCCATGTATTCCAATTTGTTCAAGTTTTTTTTAGTAAGATGGAGTGATTAACTTTATCAAAAGTTTTTTGGAAATCTGTATAAATTGTATCTACTAGTAATCTTTCATTAAAAATATTACACACATAATTACAAAATTCCAAAAGATTTGAGTTGATTTATCTTTGGGGAACAAACCCATATTGCCTAGTGCAGAGAAGGGGCTTAAAATGTGAAAAAATATTTTTTATATCAGAGATTCAAAAACCTTAGCAAAACAGGATAGTATACTGATTGGCCAAATTTTTTTTATTAAAGATTGGTCTCCCAATTTTAATACTGGTACCACATGTGCTTCTTTCCACAGATTAGGAAGTCTGCACAGCAACTGACAAAGAAAGGAGGAATATTATCAGGACCTGGACCCGGATAGTTATATATAGTTGTAATTGTATATAAATTGTATATGGTAGTTTAGATTAAACTTTTTTTTGAATAACCTAATGAGTAAAACCTAAAATTATAATTTATCATTAGAGACAATATTAGCAACTCTTGACAAAAATTTGAAACAGAGAATTCAGAAAAAGATACGGTCGTATCCAGGACTTCAACTCAGGTCCTTAGCCTTGTCGGGGCTACGTTCTAACCTGTGAGCCAATTCGACCCTATCCCTTTCTGTCATGTTCAATTATTTATCATACTTCGACTAAGAAAAACCAACATTATCTTATTTTTCCTTCCAGCAGACACATCGACCGCCAAGAACCCGGGCACCCTGCTAAGTCACTAAACGTAGCGAAACACTTGGGGTGACCTATGGCAGGGTGTGGGTTATCCAATAAATGTTCCCGTGGCGGCGGTACCCCTAACCGCTTTCCAAAATGGTTGTGTGACAGATTTTTAATTTTTCGTCAAGTGCTAACAAGATTTTGAATTGAACCCAGTGGATTTGGTAGACGTGGTTGCTTTGACAAATGGCTTAGGTAGTAATTTTTCCAAATCCATTGCATAAGAATAAAATGTGAAGAAGTGCGTGAGAGTGTATTTTGTGATCCAAATATTTTACTAATTGAGGGCAAAGTCATACCAAACTAAAACTGTGTTTTCGAAATTAAAATACGATGGATCTTTCTTGTCAAATTTCATGTAGGTATTCAATTTCAAACAAACCCGAAGTTGAACTTCGATGACTAACTTATTTTGATTAACCACTCAGGTTGATGGCTGAACTGTCGCTATTATAGCATCTTTATTACTTAGACACAAGAATTTCACAACAATTTTTAAGATTGTGATTACGTCACAAAATAAACGTCACGCTGAGGAGACAAGTTTTTATTGTTTAAATTAGTTTCCCCAATAAAGCGAATGCAAGG
Source organism: Limnephilus marmoratus (assembly GCA_917880885.1). Classification (NCBI taxonomy): domain Eukaryota; kingdom Metazoa; phylum Arthropoda; class Insecta; order Trichoptera; family Limnephilidae; genus Limnephilus; species Limnephilus marmoratus. Next base: position 32,358,531 of record OU862910.1, read on the forward strand.
GGTGAAAACGGAAAATAAGGATTCCAGGATCGTCTCCTATATCACGCCCTTTCATTCAAGATTCCACGCGGTCCTTTGCAAAATCCACTTAAAATAGTTTAAGAGTTGGGGAGCCGTCACTTCACGTGAGGGAGGGCGTCGCTGCTACCCTTTGTATTTTCCATGTTGGGGCATTTCTTATGGAACTAGAAGAATGCACCATTCTCTGAATAGATAATCACTTTGCCAGGGAGCTTGATTGAAATAAGTTAAAAGGTTATCCCGCTCCCGGTTTTTTGCCATTGATTAAACGGTGCTTCCACGATAGCACTACAGTTTTCAGTTTGCATGACAATCATTAAATCATGTTACATTTTTGACGTAAAGTTTAACATTCCAATTGTGTTGATTTTAAAATGAATTTCTCAACAAATCCTCCCTTCCTCAACAATGTTTTAAATTAAACATTGGTAAGAAGATAACCATGGATTCAGTTGCACTTCCATGTGATTTTTTTGAAGGAAAGACGAAACGGCTCTCTTAGAATAAATATATGAAAAGTTAGGATAAAGTTGCATGCTATGTACATACATCTAACACTGGTATAGGATTCTTTGGAATTTTGAAATAACAGTCGATTTTGAAAACGTTTTATTCTTTAGATGCTCTCTCTTATTAGAGGTTTGCTATCATCAGGACATTTTTCACAATGCAGACAGCAGTTCAGAATTCGGTGAAGAACAAATCCCGTAACCAAAAGTCTCAAATGGAAGTTTCCCATTACTTTATAGCAATAAGGAACTCAAGTGAAAAATATTCTGGCTTTAAAAAAATATGTTCATATAGATCAATAAACGCTGATTCTGAATATATAAGTTTTATTTAATAACATGAAACACAGAGTTTTTAAAAATATATTGAAAAGTCCATTTTTAATCGGGTCGTAAAAACACGCCGTCAAGGTGACATCACTGTTCGACGTGCCGTGACGTCACCGTAAAGTCATTGTAAGAAAATGTATGATATGACATAAGCCATCTTATTAATTTATACGTTTATTTACATACTGTTTATAGAGAGTTAGTTGTTGTGTTTATTGAAACATTATTTAGGCCTAAATAATGTTTGAAAAATAAAGGTATCTCTTATTAGTTTATCTCTATTATTGAAAATACTCAAAAACTACTGCACAAAAAAAATTGAAATGCTATTTCTAGGGAGAATACTTCGAACAACGGAATTCAAAATGGCGGCAGTAGATCAGCTGATTGCCCGATCCTATACAATTTTTTCAGGAGTGATGACGTCACACGATTCACCATACATACGGTGGTTTACGGGGGTCTTGAAAAATTAAAACTTTGACAATTATTTTAACTATTAAAACTAACTCTAAAAATAAAAATAAAAATGCAGTTATTTAAGTTAGAAGAAACATGTAGATATTGTTTATAATATAGTGGTTTAAACAAAGTGATATGTTATTAATTATTATTTTTAATTGTAAAACTAACGTTTTTAAGACAAGATTTTTTATGCATAGCACAAAGGGTAACAATTATTATAAGCAATAATTATCAGCTTGAAACACTCATCCACATTGAAAAATCTTCCGAGAAAAGATACATGACGCCAACGGGACTTGAACCCGTGTCCTCTCGATTGCCGGTCGATTGCTCTGACCACTGAGCTATGGCGGCTTATCTCGTACCCGCCAAATGATTCAATATATGCTAGTGTTTCATTCAACAATTACTGCTTATTATATTTTTTCCACCTGAAAACAACCAACTTTATTTTTGCGAGAGAAACATTGTAAGTGTTAAATCCCTCGCTAGGTGGCGTCGAGACAAATTATGTCTTCATTTATTGGGGAAATACTTAAACTTGTCAAATATTAATTATTATTTTTAATTGTAAAACTAACGTTTTTAAGACAAGATTTTTTATGCATAGCACAAAGGGTAACAATTATTATAAGCAATAATTATCAGCCTGAAACACTCATCCACATTGAAAAATCTTCCGAGAAAAGATACATGACGCCAACGGGACTTGAACCCGTGTCCTCTCGATTGCCGGTCGATTGCTCTGACCACTGAGCTATGGCGGCTTATCTCGTACCCGCCAAATGATTCAATATATGTTGAATGAAACACTAGCATATATTGAATCATTTGGCGGGTACGAGATAAGCCGCCATAGCTCAGTGGTCAGAGCAATCGACCGGCAATCGAGAGGACACGGGTTCAAGTCCCGTTGGCGTCATGTATCTTTTCTCGGAAGATTTTTCAATGTGGATGAGTGTTTCAGGCTGATAATTATTGCTTATAATAATTGATATGTTATTCATTATATATTAAGTATCTACATTAAATTTTTTGAAAAGCTAGATAACCTTAAGGATTAGCGACTTTTTTATGGATAGTGACTAAAATTATTTTACCTGACGCTCCCCAGACGAATATAACTATTTGTTAACAGGGGGTTGCACAATCCGTAATATATTTTTCTTAGATCTTGTTGACTAATTATGCTTCATAATGCATAAGAATATGTAATACTGTTCTTACCCTTATTAAATGGTTCTTGATGTGACATTTTAAATTAAGATGACTGCTTGATTAATACCTTGATACTTGATGTTGTTCACACATTCTAAATCTTTATTGTTGCAGTTAGAATCAATATTATAGGAATTCCCTTATAATATTGATCCCCTTTATAAATAAGCTGAATCTAATATAGTTTTTGATATATTTAGTGTTGGTAGGTTTTTTTATCAAGTCACTGTTTTATCGCATTAATTCCACTTTCATTACGCTTATAGTTTCAGTCCAATCCTTTCCTCCAAACATAGCTAACGTATAGTCCGCGAACAACTATTTTTCCGCCTACTGATAGCTCGCATAACTCATTGATGTAAATTATAGTGTGCTTCCTTATGGTACACTAAAGTTAGTGTCTAGTGAGTTACATACCGTTTTGCCAATTTTGAATTAAGTTACCCTTTAAGCAAAGCAACCCTTTAACTATTCGTAAGGCATACTAACCATACCAATATTTTATGAACTTTTGATGAGTAATTTGTCGTCGGACCAATGTCAAAGTCGCTAATCAGCTTTTTTGTCAATTTTGAGTTAAATATACCAAAATAAAAATCATTTTTAACGGAGCATATGCTAGATAAAGCGGGTGCGATATTGTATTTAATGATTTTTTTTATTATTATACGTGTCTTAAGACTGTCAGGACCTTTGGAATGTACCTTTGGAATGGATAGTGTGACCGTCCTTTTATTGGAATTGTCACTGTGACCATATTCAAATTGTAAACTAATTTAATAAATTATATGTGATGTATTCTGTTGGGTGAGCGGCCATCTGAAGCCAACTCAGAACCCACCAGAAAGGTCATTAAGAGTGATGATAATAATAATAAAAAAATATGCGGTATTGGAACTGTCAACAATTTTTAAAACCTCTTCATTTGTAGTACTTGGGACTTTAAATGAAAAAAAAATTGTTTTGATTCAATCACATGGCGAGAATCTTCGGTTTCCTTTGTCACGATTAGAATGTTTTCCGCAACCATCGTAAAATATTGGTTAGTGTGGCAAACAATTATGCCCAAATCAGCAATAGCTGCGCACACAATATGTAGTTCGTTATTGTTAAAGCTAATTGCATGCTTAATCATTTGTTTATCGATGATCTACATATTTTTACTAGATGAATCTCGGTCGAATTAATGCTTAATTTTATTTTATTGTTTTTATTTCTTGCTAGGGCAATCCTGATGAGTTAAAAAACTCATTTTAGAATGGTACGAACTTATAAAGAATTATTGGGAGGTAATAGTTACAATTTTACGTAGTACACGATAAAAAAATAAAAAAGACATGTTAAGTAGAAGAAGAGATAACGAATAAAGAAACAAACACAAGAAAAAGAAAAGGAGAGAAAAAAAGAAACAAGACAAAACAAAACATGACAAAAGAATGACATATTTTCATTTTTAAACGTACTCAAAAAAATATAATGTAGATAAATGAAACAATTTAACTTTGTTTGAACCACTTTTATATTTGAGTAAATCCGACCGGTTTCAGAACGACCGCTCCTTCTTCGTTCATTTCTAGCAACGGCTCCACCTCTACCATAATAATACATTGTTCCCATCCATATTTCAAAACTGTCAAATCAGTTTACATTTGCCCTGAAGAAGGAACGGTCGTTCTGAAACCGGTCGGATTCACTCAAATATAAAAGTGGTTCAAACAAAGTTAAATTGTTTCATTTAAATAAATGAAGACAATATAAGCGAAAATCAATCGAAAATCTGGAAACAGAAAAATCATAAAAACATATTGACACCTCTGGGACTCGAAATTGTTTCATTTATCTATAATGGATAACCACAAAGTTATAGCTACATTCAAAAGTAAATATAATAATCCTAAGTACTTTGAAATTTTTGATTTTATTAGATGTTTTTGTACATTTCTGAAAGCGATTTATATAGTATGTAGGCAACATATTTGAAAGATTTTATCCCATATTATGTAGTTGGATTTTATTGTTATTTCAAGTATGTATTGTGGCTGTAAATGTCTTGATTGTAAAGTGGCTTGATGTTAGTGTGAGTTGATCGTAGAGTAATTTGTAGAATGGTACTTGTGATTTCATGAACTGAATATAGGTCTCTTACAAGAGGTCCCATGGAATTCCAGTATAGTCCCTTTCTTTTATATTAAGCATAACATCTTAACAAATGTTACGATAACTACAGTAATTTTGATGTTGAGTGTTTTGTGGGTCTTTTGTCGCCACTTTGTTTAAATGATTTCTTTTGTGTATAGCTACATAACTATACCACTTCTAATCCGAGAAATAATTTGCATTTTATATGTGCAATAAGATTATCTTAGTGGTTATTATTTTGTGAATAACAAATGAATTGGAGGCCGTAATATTTTTGGTATTTATATGATCTAAACATGACATTCAATTATCTTGAACCCTGGAACTGTAAGAATCTAGGAACTGTAATATTTATTGCGAGGTTGTATTCTGCCTTTGCCAACAGGTAATCGTGACATTGTCTGTTTATATTTCCAAATGTGTTAATATTTATATCCCCCATTACTATTTGCTGTTTAAAGCACTACAATTTTGAGGTCAAATACGAGATTCTCCAGAAATTCAGGAACATTGTTGAATAATGGTGATCTACAGGTGTCTAAAATACATGAATACCATTTATATCTAATTTCATACAATTTGACTGATACGAAACTTAAGAGTATCTATCATAGCGAATGTACTGTTTTGTAATTCTTCACTATTTTGATGTAATTGTTGTGCGGTATGTTATTCATGATATCCTGTAATTTGCATAGGTAGATATGAGTCATTCAATCAGCATTCTGTAAGTATCACTATAAGAAATCCATTAATACTGACTAAAAATAGATGAAAATCATCAGCATTTCTTATTGAACGATATATTTTTAAATTTTTTTTTATGAGTTTATCAATATTTTCTAAGATAAGTCCAGTGTTTGGTTCTCCAATACATATTAGATATCTATTTTTAAATAAACGTTTAAAACTATTTTTATTTTAGATTTATTATGAGTATTTCGTTTTCACGTTCTAGTTAAAAAAATTCTGTCTCAAAATAACAAAAGAATATAAATAAGAAGGTGCAGTATACTTGCGCAAAGGAGTGGAAATTGATTTTTTTTTCCAATTATGTTTCTCCTCGAACATTGAATCATCTTCGTAAGCGTTTTGCTAAACCGCTTTTCTAACATTTTTACAAAAACAAGCTTAGGATATACGGAGAACATTATTTTGAGGGCACTTGATACCTTTCATACCGTAAAACATATGGATATCATCATGAAGAGCCGATGTTAGATTTAACGATGCCTCTTACCGAGCTACGTTTGAGCATTTCATCAAAACAGCTTACGACTCGCAAAAAGTTGTTTTTTTTACATAGACATGTTCCGCGAACGGATAAAAACACCCCATCGATATAACAAGAATATATTTTTTGAATCGTTTGATTTACGACCAACAGTTGTAACTCGGGATCAAAGTCGTAAAACTGACGAGTGAGCCCATGAAGCACGACGCTCACTCCTCTTCCGATGATCAAACCGTGGAACGGTCACGTGCGAGCGCGATAACGGAAATCAATCGGGGACGCCGGCGGCATACCAATCAGGTACGTCCGACGCCGACGCCGACGCCCGGTACCCGGAAACGCCGCGACGCCGGAGCGGAAATACGCTGGAACCCGCCTGTAACGACCCCGGATCTCCAGATACACCGGATAAGATGAATTATGCATTCAAGAAATGGAAACTGGTGTGGAATTTTCTTTCATGCGTGACCCTTTGACATAAATATTATGAAACCATTTTTGACAAGAAAGAAACAAATATATCGTAACCACTAATAGAGCAGTGGCTTTTACAAATAAAATTACGGGTATAAATAATGCACATTTTTTATGTGATTACCACACGAGAGACCCTACTGCTCCCCAGCTGTATTTAGCCAATGAGTCTAGGCCATCCCCAATTATTGTGATACGTCGCGATGAGGAACAGGTAGGTGTGAAAGTACACGGCTATTCAGATCTGATCACCAAACATGGCTAAAACCATTTCAAGGAATGTTTGAACCCAACGTTCCACATGATGATATTTCACCAGGCTACACTACAGAAGGTTTCCATTTTAAAGTCTCAGCTGTGTCCATTTTAAAGTCTCAGCTGTGTGCGAGTAGGTGAAGTGAAAAACCATCATTTCAAAAAAAAAATATTTATTGTAATATAAAAAATGTGGTAATAAAATAAAAAAAAAATTTTTGTAACTATTGGTCAGAAAAGGAGAAGTCAATGGTCAATGGTAACCGACTAATCCCTCTCCCCGCTCCTAAATGTCCAATACCCACTGATGTTTTAATGTTTTTAGATGAAAAGAAAAAAGAACATCAAAAACACGGAGACCATAATTTTGTTACCATTTTTTTTTTCAAATAATGTCAGGAATCACTCGATCACATAAGTCAAGTACGTCCCTTAACGGCCTTAACGCCCTGCATACATTTTAAATTATATATTCAGCGAGGCCCACATTAAAATATAATTTTTGAAGTGAATAATATTATTGGATGAATAAAAAAAAGTATGCAATTAAAGTTTAATTAGTATTTCATGTAGGTACCTACCATTGATTTTTTTTTTACATTAACTCCACACAGGAGGCCTTGAGGAAAATAATTTCCCTCAGGGCCTATGTCATCTGGGATGCTGTGTGAAGGGTCTTTTTGAGGAGAGGAAGGAATGAACATTGGTCTTGAAGAGACCCATGTTGTAGGAAGGAGGAAACACAGAGGCCGGCAAATCATTCCACAGCCGAGCTGTTGAACATAAGAATGAGTCGAGGAAACGACCCGTTCTCATGTGACAAATGTCAACCGTGTACAAAGGTTGGGCACGCGTTTGGCGTGTTTCCCGACTATGCACCGGTACCGAAGGGATCAATGATGCTAGTTCCTTGGAGCATCTTCCATTGTAATACCGGTAGAACAAGGATAGCATTCCCACCCGACGCCTGTGCTCTAAAGATTGCAATCCCTCTGTTAAGATGGGAGAATCTATCAAACGGACCGCCCGTTTCTGCACACAGTCGAGGGTATTTTTCAGGTATTTTGGAGCTCCAGACCAGAGGTGGCTGCCAAATTCAACCGTGGGGCGCTCTTGCGATTTGTACAGGGTTAGCAGTTGTGCACTATTAAAGTATCCTTTAAAGCTCTGTCGGAGTTATTCATAAAAAGAAAAATTTAAAGCTAAAAATTGTGCTTCAGATTACAGTGGTTTAAATAGACACCTATCTACTTTCACAAACAGCGCCTTGTACCTAAAATATTTCCTGTGTAAAATCTTAATTTTTTCTCTTGCATTACAAATTTATTTTTTATTATTGTACAAGATTTGTTTTGGAAGTGCGTTTAGCAAATGAATAGATTATTATTTAGTATCCGGCCAAAATTTTTACGTAGGTACACCCTTAACATCTTCATCTTAAGCCTGTTTCCAAGAGTTTCATAATTCATAAGTCTCAAATAATTGAGATTCTACTCCACTCTAGATAGCAAAGAGGTACATGCTTTGTTGAGATTTTATGTTTTAACCGGTTTTTTCTTCCCTACTTTGTGCACAAAGCAGTTTCTGGCAAACTACTGGGGGGATGATCCGAACAGGTCTTTGAAGTAAGATACAGGTGCAACATTGAAAGTGTTCCGTAAACAAATGAGAGACTTTTAAGAATTTATTGCCATTTGAGAGATGAGCTACACAATGAAGGTATAAAGTGAATGTTTCTGTACTTTTATCAAATTTATGTTAATTCGAGATATTTAGTCTTCTAACAATGTTCTGTCAAATTTGTTTCAAATATTAGCCTACTTTAAAAAAAATCTTAACAATTTAAATTCTCTCAAACAGTAATTTTCATCGTGAATTATTTTTTCTTAATTTTTTTTCTATATTCATTGCTTTGAATGGTTAAATTGTTTATGGATTTTTCGACCACCACGCTAGGCTCATGCCCGTGTTATGGTGGTTGATAATTAAGCGAACAAAGTTTTTCCATTCAAAATTTTAAAATAATACTTGCTCAGCCGGAAAATGTTATTGTAAATTATTTTTAGTGAATATTTTGGTTGTTAAATAAAAAACGACGAATATATTGGGTGGGGATGGGATCTATGACAGAAAGAGGAATGGAGCGCTGTAGACGATAACCGCCGATAAAAACAAAAAAAAACCAACCATTCATTTTCACAATTTAATGTATTTCATTAAAGTAACGGTCATATTCATCGTTCAAAATGGGAGGGTGGTGGAAGGTGGAAAATAAATTAAAAAAAAAAAAAAAAATTGTCAAAAAGTTTTTTTTTTTTTGGATGGGGACACACTAATCTCCTAGCGGTATGAATTACACTTTACGATCTATTCTTATACCCACCAAATATACAGTAAAATTTTCATAAAAATCGGTCGAGCCGTTTCGGAGGAGTGCGACCCCAAACACCGTGAAATGAGATTTTAATAAATATAGCTTACATTATATTAATTCGATTATAGTTATATACAGTGAAAGCCCAGAAAACCAAGGTTCGTAGAAAATCTAAGGTTCATAGAAAATGCGTTTAACAAGGTTAGCCCATAGTCATTGTCGGGCCGCTTTCGAAATTTCGAATGCGTGACGTAGCTTGAAGTTAAACACTGCCATTTGTATTGCAGTTAATTCAAATCTCCAAGTGGAACATATGACTTAGAGCTACGTCACGAATTTTTAGCCAATCACCACTTTACCCATTAGATGAGCTAAGGGAACATACCCATACTACGTGACCCCTCCCCCCTCCCCTACGTTTTCAATTAGTAATTCATAAAAACGGTTTTGGATCATTTCTTGCTAACAAAAAGTTTTAAAAAATATATTTGGCTTCTATTTGTATTTATTAATACGGCGCTAGTTGCGTGATGGCAAGAGTGCACGCAAACCTATAATTACAAGTAGAAAAATATTAAAAAGTTAGTGAAAAAACATAAAATATTTCTAGATTGACTGTGTGATAAAAACCTAAGCCCCCCCCTCATTGTGACCAAGCGTGATATTTTGAAGATCCCCCTCCCCCCCTGTAATGTCCGTCTGAGCCCGTTGTGGCAGGCCTAAATAAGATGCGGACTTACAGATGTGGAAGACGAAGTGTATTTTTTTATTTTTATTTTTTTTATTAATATTTATATCTTTTACATTTACATTATATAACATAATATAGCTTACATATTTATATACTCTCCTAATAAAGCAAATGCTTGTGTTTAGGAGAGGACAACTTGTTTATAACTTATTTAAAAAAATCCTTATCACAAACTTAAGAATTTAACTTATGGAGAGATTTAGACTTAACATATTTTTAAAGTGCATAAGGGTAATTAAACAAGAAATGTATATAGGATGTACATAAAACATTAGGAATAACAGACAGTCAAAAATATATCTACATAGGAGAGAGTTCAAATTATATAGTGGAACTACCAAAATAAGATTTAATTTTTTTTTTAAATTTGTTGTGATTTTTTTCTGTTCGCATATTAGCGGGTAATTGATTAAATAATTTTATTCCTTTATATACATAGTGATTCTGTGCTGTTGTGGTTCTTACGTGTGGTACAGTTAGTCCACCAATAGAATTATTCCTTATGCTAATATTTAGCAGTGGGGTAATATTTTTATTATAAATATCTTTGTGTAGCTGAAGTAGTGCTATTTTTTCGTAAATTTTTGTAAGTGGGGGAACAGGGAATTCTTGGAATACGTTTATTGTTGGGTAGTAATACGGTTTTTTTAAGATAATTTCTATAAAAATTTTCTGAATGGTTTCGAGTGGGAGAAGGGATGTTTTATATGCACCCCCCCAAGCTATGATTCCATATTGTAGTATAGAGTGCGCAAGTGCAAAGTAAATTTCTTTTAATATTTTTATCGTATTTCTAAGTCTGAAAAATATATATATTAGTTTCCTCATTCTGTCTACTGTGGAGTTTATTTGATTTTTCCATTTGGTGTTATTGTCAATAATTATTCCGAGATATTTTATTTGTTCTTTACTACTAATATGTATGCAATTTGAGTTACAGGGTGCGATATTAAGTAGGCAATTTCTGTCGTGAACTTTAATATTTACATTTATATTTGAAATATTCTCTGTCAGGCTTAGAGGTAGAAAATGAGTTTTTTCAACATTTAAAGAAAGTAAGTTATTATTGTAGTGGGTAGTACACTTAAATGAAGAGCGTAACTGTATTCTGTACTAGTATTTATTAGGGAGCTGCCTTTAGCCAAAAGAGGAAGAATCTCGCATGCATCGCCTTATATAGATTCACACAAGCATGCTATCTCGCTTGCACTCATACAAATTCAAACAGACATTACACCCCCACACTTAAATAATAATTACATGGATCACATATTTTTTTATATCTAACACTTATGCATAACAAATAACTACGTATTTCATTTTATACACATTTTTTTTCTTCATGTAATTATATAATATAAACTTTATTTTCACTTTGGATAACGTGGGCGTGGTTGAGGTCTGGAACGCAGTCTCCCTTCCCATGGTGGCTGCGATCTGCAAAGAACAGGGGAATTAGTTATGGTCCTGTCCACATCTGAGAGTGGACCAAAGTCCAACAAATTATCAGAATAATAGTCACTCTCCCCCCACCTAACCATTCTTTCAGAAAGCTGATCGTGGTGTCTTTTCCAAACCTGGCCTGTTGAATGTATCTTAACCATATAGGTTCTACTCCCTAATCTTTTGATAATTGTACCCAAAATCCAATTATTCTTTTTATTTCTAAAATCTTTGGTCAAAACTTTTGATCCCAAATCAAAGAATTTTTTAAATTTTCTTCCCCGGTAATATTTTTTTTGACTGTTTTGACTAGCTACCATTTTATTTTTTACTTTATCATCAATTTTTTTAAAATCACTACGCTTGTCATTATTCATTTTTGGAACAACCGTATTAAAATTGAACGAATTTTTCTACCTAACATCAACACACTAGGTTCAATTCCCGTACATAACGAAGGTGTATTCCTAATATCAATTAAAAATGACAGTAATTTATCGTCCAGATCCCTTGGAAATCTGTTATTCACTAATATATTTTTTTTAAATTTTTAACTGTTTTGACAGCGTTTTCTGCCAAACTATTCGAAGCCGGGTGCTGGACTGCTGACGTCATATGTTCAATATTAAATTCACGACAAAATTCCTGAAATAAAGCTGACGTGAAAGCTGTTCCATTATCACTAACAATTTTTTCCGGTATACCAAAGTTAGAAAAATTTTTCTTTAATATTTTGATTGCACTAACTGAATGTACCGTTGGTACTATTTGACAATCCACCCACTTTGTGGTAGCGTCTACCACCACAAAAAAATTTAAATTACCGAAAGGACCTAGATGGTCTATATGAATCCGGTTCCAAACTAAATTATTCACTGGCCAACTCGCCAATTGCATCTTGGAAGGAGTAGGTAAACATACTGCACACCTAGTACACTGTTTTACCTCCTTCTCAATATCAGCATTTATACCTAACCAGAAAAAATAATTTCTAGCTAAACTTTTCGATTTCACTATACCCAGGTGCGAACGGTGAATAAATTTCAAAACTGATTCTTTTAATTCCATTGGTACTACCAGTTTACTATCATAAAACAAACATGCATCATGAGTTGATAACTTATCTCTAATATGCCAAAATTTTAATAAATCAGAATTTAAGTTTTTTTTTTCAGGCCACCCTGTATTCAAATAATTGACAATCTCTGATAAAACTAAATCCTTTTCCGAACTCCGTTTAAATATTTCCGGATTTATTTCCGTTCCAACAGAAATATTATTTAACCGTTCTATTTCCAAACTATCGATATCCGTATCGTTAATTATATCCAAGAAATATTGGTTATCTTCGTATTCCTCGATATTATTATTGCTCCGTTGCATCGGTAATCTTGACAAGAAATCTGCTTTATTGTCGTCCGACTTGATGTACTCTATAGTATAATTAAATGACTGCAAAATTAAAGCGTAACGCTGTAATCTGTTCGCTGCTAGGATGGGTACCTGCTTATTTGTATCTAGAATATGTACAAGCGGTTTATAGTCCCATGACAGAATGAACTTATTTCCATACAAGTATTGAAAGAATCTTTTCAAACCGAATATGATTGCACACGCTTCTTTATCCAAAATTGAATATTTCCGTTCGGTTTCCGATAAAGTCCTACTTGCAAATGCTACTGGGCGTTCTATCCCGTTATCATACTTATGACAAAGCATTGCTGAAATCCCAATATTACTGGCGTCCGTAATGAGTTTCAAAGGGATACTGGGATTGAAGTGAACTAGAATTTTTTCTGACATCAATTGTTTTTTTACAAAATTAAAAGCATCACTACATTCTTCCGACCACAAAAATACGGTTCCCTTTTTCAATAAATTATAGAGTGGTGACAGAGTGTCCGATATATTCCGTAGAAACATTCTATAATATGAGATTACTCCCAACAAACTTCTTAATTCTGACACATTCCTCGGAACTGCCAAATTCTTAATTGCTTCAATTTTACTTTCTAGCGGCATTATACCTTCCTGAGAGATTTTAAAACCTAAGTATTCAATTTCCGGTACATAAAAATAACATTTTTGGTCATTTACGGTCAGACCATGATCATTTAATTTCTTAATTACCGCGTCACATACCGAATTTAATTCTTCTTTCGAATTACCAAATAATAATATATCGTCTAAAAATACACGCACATTTTTTAAACCACCGACGATAGTTGCTATGACTTGCATAAAAATCGCCGGACTCGTCGTAAGCCCAAACGGCAAAACTTTATACTCAAATAGACCTATGTGAGTTGAAATAACACATAGTTTGTTTGAACTTTCATTCAAAGCAATCTGAGAAAAAGCATTTTTTAAATCAATTTTGGCGAAATGTTTCGCGCCATTTAACGAAGAAATTAAATCTTCTACTCTAGGCAACGGAAATTTTAAAGGTGCCAACATTGGATTCAAAGTGTTTTTGAAATCTGTACATATCCTAATCGTGCCATCTTTTTTTTTAACAATAACAATGGGACTTGCCATTTCACTAATTTCAACTTTATCAATAATGTCGTCGTTCACCATTTTTAGCAATTCATTTTCCACTTGCACCCGCAAACAATACGAAATGGGTCTTGGGTTAACGAACCTTGGTTTAAAATCCGACTTAACCTCAATATTAGCTTCGTAATTTTTCAATCTACCCGGTTTATCCGAAAACACATTGGGGTATTTTAATTTTAACATCTCGCGAATATTATTATCTGCAACACTCTTATTCACCAGATTAATTCCGTGTAATGTAATATCGAAACACTTGAGAAAATTCTTACCCACAAATCAGTGGCGGCTCGTGACTTTTAAGTGTGCTAGAGTGCTGATATTACGAAAAATGGCATTATTGATGTTGTTGTAGCCGAAAAAATTTTTTTATTTTTTTTTCGAAAATTTGTTTTTTCAATGAAAAATTTCAGGAAGTTTCAGTTTGGCCGTGCGCCGCACGGATTTCCTGAAAAATCTTCATACAAAAACCGATTTTTGAAAAAAAAAAAAAAAATTTTTTTTGGCTACGACAACATCCGTAATGCCATTTTTTTAGTAATAACACCCTAGCACACCCAAAAGTCACGAGCCGCCACTGCCCACAATACATGAACTACCATTATTGATTATTATAAATTCGGTCGGCACGCATTTATTTTTAAATTCCACCTTACATATAATTTTACCCAATACTTTTAATGATTTATTATCATACCCGAATAACTTAATATCGCACACCATTAATTTCTTTTCACTAAAATATCTATTAAACATTTCGTATGGAATCGCATTTATGCTGGCTCCCGTATCGACCATAACCTGCAAAATAATATTATCTACGCATAAATTTAAAAACATAGGATCATTATTATTACCTAGCGACACAGTATTTATCGTACTACTTTCGCGCTTCGTACTAGACGAGCGTGAATATTTACTACTTGATTTATTTTTACAAGTCGAGCTAGTGTGCCCTACCTTCTTACAAATATAACATTGCAACTTCTTGTGCCAACAATCTTTTTGCACATGATTATTCCTACCACAAATAAAACATGACATATTATTATTTATCTTGTGGGGTGATTTACTACGCACTTTGCAATCCTTATAACGGCTTACCTGCCTAGATTTATCGAAGTTATGAACTGCATTTAAATTCGACTTTGCATTCTCCATACTCAATACATGTTCCCACGTGGAAGCTATATTAACGCATTCTAGAAATGACTTGTTTAAACCTTCCATAAAAAGTTTGTGTTTCATTTTCTCATTGAACACACCAATAATAAATATGTCTTTCAAACACGATTCTAATCTTGCTTCAAAGTTACATGACAAACTAATATTTTTAAGCTTCGCGGCAAACTCTTTAATAGATTCATTAGCCGATTGTTTACATTTATAGAACATTTCCCGTGATTCAAAAATATTGTGAATAGGCTTACAATGGGAATCTAGAAATTTACACAAATCCTCAAATGAGGTTTCCGACACTTTTTTTGGAAAACACAAATCGCTTAACAATGAAAAGGTATCTTCGGTGAGATTATTTAAGAGGAACGCTCTTTTACGTTCTGGCGACGAAATTTTCTCATCATATAATATGAGAGATTGGTCCAGTCTCTCCTTGAACAGGGACCACACTCCTGTCTTGTGACAGAATGCCCCCAGACTTTTACAAATAGCATCCATCGGGAAAAGAGCTGAAACAAATTTTGATTAAAAAAACTTATCTCAGCGCTTCTGGATGAATCCGCTCCAGAACCTCGCTCCAAAGCGTCTCCCCACACAGCTTCCGGATCTCCGTCACCAGCCGTCTCTTTCGACCGCTGATTGCCCGTGTCCGTCTCCCTGCAGATACAGAATCCAGCCCTTTGTCCGGTCCCGCTTGAATAGCTGCAGCGACAGAATCTGAGCCCTTGCTCCAGATTCCGGCTTAAATCTTCCGTAGATGGTCTGCTGTCACCGTCTTCTTTTTACTGCATGCAATGTTAGCATGCCAACGCCAAATTTGCTCCCTCAATACTGCAATATGGATGCAGGCTCTAATGCACGTCTTCTTGACATACGTGATGGTGTCTTCTTGAGTGCGTCTTCATGCAACAATTTTTTTGTGTCGCAACAATCTCTGCTCTTCCGTACTCTCGTCTTCAGGTTCTTGAATTTCGTAGCTTTTAATGTCAGCTACTACCGGCTGCGCCAGTTGTAATGTCCGTCTGAGCCCGTTGTGGCAGAGCTAAATCAGATGCGGACTTACAGATGTGGAAGACGAAGTGTATTGTAGTGGGTAGTACACTTAAATGAAGAGCGTAACTGTATTCTGTACTAGTATTTATTAGGGAGCTGCCTTAAGCCATAAGTGGACGAATCTCGCATGCATCGACTTATATAGATTCACACAAGCATGCTATCTCGCTTGCACTCATACAAATTCACACAGACATTACACCCCCTGAACGGGTCACGTAGTACGGGTATGTTCCCTAAGCTTGTTAAATGCATTTTCTACGAACTTTGCCTGAAAACGGCCCAGTCGAAAGTGAGCGTGTATAAAAGTATTAATTTTTATTCGCCGTATTCCATGCTTGATAAAATACTCGTAAAACATCATACATTAATCATTGTAAAATATTGAATAACTGGTATATTACTTTCATTGTCACAGCTCACGTAAAATATGTAATAACAGAATATACAATCTGTCCGTGAATTATTTATAAGGTTGTGGATGATAAATCCAAATCAATCAAAATAACATTAATGTTCTCATGACAACATCGGCAGAAAAGCTCAATAAAACCACGAATCACTTTCACAGTATAAAATAATAAGCTTCCACGAGGGGAAAAATTATTTTGATTGAAAACAAATTGAAAAAAGAAACATCCATTCATATTTCCAGACGTTTGCAACAAAGCCATTTTTAATCATTTGGATGACGATTTCACGCTTCAATGTCCGCCGTCTTTACGAGTTTGAATGTATATTCTTGAGGGGGTTGTGGAGACGTCGGGGTAACAGCAAAAGACGGGAAGACGGGAAGAGAATCTAAGGACTTAACGGTTAATCGGCTTAGCGGGAAAGGGTAAAATGTTCCCTCTATTCCTTTCGGGTTCCCGCAGTTAAATAGCGCCCCGGCACCGGCACCCGCCGCATTATATCGTACACTTGTAAATTTATCGGGTACCTCACTGAAAATCTTCTCCCCCAATTCTTGCCGCTTCTCGCCCGAGTGTGAATTTTCGGAAAGCGCCTGTAATCACGCCCCCGAACGAATTTAAAGCCTGTTAAACTTGATGATTTGTTTTCGGAAACAAATGTGGTGATGTTCCTTGATGCCTTGATGAACATTTCCAGAGGGATTTATGCCGGCTCTGCTGTAAAATTACCAAGCGACTGCCGTGGAATTTGCATAGTTAATATCATAATTAAGTAATGTTAATTAATATGCCATTTAGTATCGGTAAAACCAAAACGATTGTACATATTATGTAAACATCCCTTAAGTCTTCCATTTATATAAATACTTGTAGTTACTACCCTGTACTATAATATTTTATAAAATATAATATTTTTTCTTTTCCTACGATCAAACTGTCTTAATTTTGAGAATTAGGAGGGCATTACCAGAGAAAACCAGAAATATGTCTTTTTCAAATCAGATTTTAGACGTATTGACTCTTTTCCACAAAAAATTATAAATGGATTTCGAAAGATTGTTCTTTTATCGAGCATTCGCATGTAATAAATTTTGAGATTTTTTTTTTAATTTTTGGTATAATAAGGTTATTCCATACGTCGTTGGCAGATTTGTTAAATTTTCAAAAAAGATTTTGTATTATACCACACCCATTTCAAATAATATAATCATACAGTAAAATAAATCAATACATTATCTAGCAAACGCATGTTTTAGAATTTTATTTTAGTTTCAATAAAATCATTAAAAAATATGTACGTACATGTGTTTCTTGACGAAAATTGGTCCATTTGTGTATTTATTTGCGCACTTACAAACTAATATATTTCAGATTTTTTTTTACATTCTTATTAAATTTAGACATTATTGAAAAATGATAAATACTTTTAATCAAAAAATAATTACAAAAAGTACATTATTTTAATAGTTTTATCATCACGCCTTTCAGCATTTTTGGATGAAGGTATAAATTAAAGTTAATTTGGATTGAAATAAATTCGATATTGAGTTATAATTTAAAAAAGCTGGTACGGAGAATAATTAATCTTTCTCATTATAACCGCCCTGCACGATCGTAAGAACAACTTTCGACGAAATGTGGATTTTCGTCCGCTGGCCGGTTAAACGCTCTTAACACATACCGGTGAGGGTAATAGCGTTAAGAACTATTTTAGAGGCGGGTATTCAATTTGGGAGGCGGGTATGGTTACCGCCGCCCCGGTAGCCATTTATTGGATAACCAACACCTCTGCAGGGACTCCGGATACTAATATCTACAGCCTGTATGTCGGACGAATATCTGCAGCTCATATGTTGAACTAATATCTACGAAATTCAGAGTGTTCACTAATATCTACAGAGCGTAGGTTGGATTAATCAGCTAAATGTGTCCAATAGTCCGGTATTAGGGATTTTTACACACATACTTAGATAAATTAAGTTTTTTAAACCGCATACGCAATATTACGTTATTCCAATATGCTATACATAATTGCAAATCCAACCTCTGCCAATGCTGTAGATATTCGACAACACTTTGGTTCTCATAGATATTCGTCAACAGTTTGAATTGTAGATATTCGTCAACACTTTCCTTCTCATAGATATTAGTTCGATTTTTTCAGTTTTTGGAATTCCTGTAGATATTAGTAGACGCCTCCCTCTGCAGGCGGGGGACCCCAAGCAGTTCGCTATTGTGGCGATACATCATTATTTTTCACCATTAAGACCACAACGTGCACCAGCAACACCATCACTCAACAGCACTTCTGTCTACATCTCTGTTTACCTCGGCATTGACATCTCGCTATGTAGCTCTACAATAAACGACTAGACTCATCACATCGACTGCGCGCCTTTCATTTAACTCCCGTCTCTACCGACACCAGAGTCCGTTCCCTCACTACATTTGGTGACTTAGCCGGGGTGCCCGGGTTAATGGGATGAGGTTTGTCCGGATCTTGGCGGCGGATGCGTCTGCCCACCAGCTGCATGGCAGGCCAGATCGGGAAAGAATGGTCGATGGAGCCCCTTTGACATCTCCAGCCGTACTCTCTCGGAACATCGTCTTGTACCGCAGTGTGAGGGATGGATTCATGCGTCCATCACTCCTGAACATACTGATCCCCAGATTCCTATCCACTCTTAAAACCTTTTCCTTCCCAGAACTTCCCCTCCTTCCTTTACTAAAAAGTTCCTCCTTAACGCATCTCCAATGATAGCATAGGCCCTGAGGGGAATTATTTTCCTCAAGGCCTACTGTGTGGAGCTAGTGTACAAAAAAACAGCTGTATTTCCCTACAAAGTTCAGTCACTTTCATGACACCGGAGCACAGCTTTCCAATTTTTGCTGCATTAGATACCACACGTAACACATATATCAACGTGTCATTAGATACCACACGATACAAGCGTAATGAGTAAGATTAAGAAAGAAGGCTTAGAACATGTAGAGCGAATGAATGACGAAAGTGTAAGCAGATAACATGACGCGATTTTGAATGGTAGAAGAAATCGGGTACGCCCGAGAAAGACATTGCACGAGAAGGACATTCAGAATAATGGAAGAGTGCGTACGAGATATTTTATGAACGTTAATGAGTCAAGGAGTGTGTGCCAAGACCGAATTGTTTGGCGGTCCATCCTCTCCATCTTCTCCTGATGGTTAGCTAGATCGTTAGTCGTTAGATACCGTTCAAACAGTTTTTATAATTTTTCGTGTAGATACCAGTGTTTCGTGACGATGCACGGGGGTGAGAGTAACTTTGCGGCTACTCCTTGCTATTTAAAACGCTTATGGATTTCGATACGAGTTATGCCCGACCACCAAACAAGATAGGTAATTCACAATTAAGTGGTACTCACTGCTGTTGTGTCTTCTGGCTTGGTTTCCGTTTGGTGATAGTCACAGATGTGTTCATAAGCGCGCGATAATTGGGCTTATTTTATAATCCACGATAGAGATCTGAGTCACGAGTCGATTTACGTAAGAAGTTCATACAAAGCATACGATACAATACGATAGGGTTTACACTTTATGTTACGATCAGATAAATAACGCTTCGACGTAGAGCGAAATGTCACGATACTATATAATGTAGGCACCTTAATGTGCGGAATTCCAAAAATCTGGATTCCTCCGATCCTGTATGCCAATCGGAGCACAAAACGAATGAAATCCGTCAGCGTTATAAAACAACCAGCACTGTTCAAAATTACGAAGTTGAAGTTGAATTTCTTCCCATTAAAAATAGAAAAGGCCGTAAAATACATCCTTCATTAAAATAAAAACTGTAAATGATTCTTTTTTAATTTCTCCCTTTCAGTATAAGGTCGCGTCGCCTCATTAGATGCAAGCAGCGGAAATATTCATTCGCTGTACAGCAAAAAACCCAAGTGCCTAACTACTCCCATCTGTAATACCTCCCATTAAAATTAATTCTTTAGTACTTACTCCCCGGTTATTTACACTTTAATAACACACTAGAAATATGGCGACAGGGGTGTTAAACATTACAGACAGCTTCTCCTCGAGACTTCTGAAGCGAGAATTTCAATTTGAGATAAGAATGTGTCGAATGGGGGCGAATCGGCGGTAAGGGGTGGTTACCTAAAAGAAACAGGGGGAAGAAAGAGCAAGGAAGACGGGACACGCCGAGAACTTCCGGGGAGAGTCTGAGATTGTGATGGACAGGAGGTGATATTTTTAAAGAAAAGGTGAACACTTTTGGGGGAGTCAACTTTACTCCTAGGTACCAACTTTTAATGTAAGGGGGGTGGTCTCGCTGGTTTGTTGCAGTCAGTTTTTGGCGGAAAAGTTTTGTGTTGCGGAAATAATGCAAGCAAACAGAGTAATGGGTTGAACGTGTTGGTACAAGTATGTTTTTTTTGTTTTGTTTTTCTTAGTGCAATAAATAATTGAAATAACTAGCCTTTCTACAAGGCAACCCGAGTGAGTAATATGTGGTAAGTATCGCTATGATAAATAATTACTTATACATAATAAATACTATAAAAGTATTTTTTTTCATGCGTTCTTTAAAACTTGCTTTAGAACAAACTATTCATGTTTAAGTTTATAATAATATGAACAAAGTAACTACACATTCCTCTATAACTCTTTTTTACATCAGCTCTACTCAGGAGGCCCTGAGAAAATAATTTCAATCAGTGCCGATGTCATCTTTGGGGATGGGGTGTGGAGGGTCTTTTTAGGTAAAGGAAGGAGATGAAGTTTTGGGAAGGAAAATGTATGAGGGGTGAGCAGAAATCTAGGGGCCGTGCTCCATGAATCCATCCCTCCCACTGCAAGGTGATGAATCGAGAGTCCAGCTGGAGAGGTCAAAATATCTCCCTAGACCAGTCCCTTCCGATCCGACCTGCTACGCAGAATAGGTGGGCAGATGCATCAGCCGCCCAGACCTAGACAAACCTCACCCATGAACCCGGGCACCCCTGCTAAGTCACCGAACCCGGGTTCCCGGGGCGGCGGCACCCACATCCGCCTCCCAAATCTTCACCACTCGAGCGACAGCGCGTTTCAAAACTTTTTCCTTCTATTGCTCGTGATTTTTTGGAGATCATTTTGCATATTTTCCGCCCACATAAAAAAAATCATATCTCCGAATTTTAGCACGGAGAAATACAAACTGATTATAGTTCTATATAGCCAAAGGGTTCACCTATCTTTTGTCGATTAGCACGTATTCGTAGGATTTATAAAAAAAATATCATAAAATCGTAAACTTTAAAACCGTAAAAATCGTAAAAAAATGTGGTTCACATTTTTACCTAAGTTGCTCTGGTGGTTTGTTTCAGATAGCCTTTCAGAAACCACCATCAGTGCAGATGTTAAGAATTTAGGTAACTTATTTGCCCAAAATATTATCACTTTTATTCTTTTAACCGTGATATTTACTTATTTGTTTCTATGCTCATACACAGCGGAAGTAATACAGAAAAATATCCCTACCATAAAACACGGTAGTAGCGAATAAAATATTGAGTACTCGTATGATGATTAAGTCATAATGTTTTGGTTCTCACTAGAAGAACCTGTACTTCTAGTGAGAACTATATGTATAGACATTTTATTTATTTTTTATTTTTTATTATAGAATAGAATATTACAATAGAATAATTCCAATTACAGTACAATTTAGTTACCTTATCAGCATTTAGGCAAGCGACTCTTCAATAATGTTTTTAAGGCATATAAAATATATATATATATATATATATATATATATATATATATACATATACATCTTTTAAACAATGTTTTACTATGGAAGAGATATGTGGATGATATCTTCGTCATTTGGACAGGATCTGAACGTCAACTCAACAACTTTCTTAACCTTTTAAATTCCCTTCATAACCAAATAAAATTTACGATAGAAATAGGCAATGAAAAATTAAACTTTTTGGATTTAACTTTATCTATTATAAATAATAAAATCGATTTTAGTATATATCGCAAGCCAACATACACTGACATAGTAATTCATAGGACCTCCAACCACCCTGTCTCACAAAAACACTCCACCTTCCATTCCATGATACACCGCTTAGTAATTGTCCCAATGTCTAATAATAATTTCCTTTCTGAACTTTCAATAATAAAACAAATTGCTATAAATAACGGATATGAACCAAAATTAATTGATAACATCCTAAATAAAAAACTTATCAAAATTTCAAAAAATAAATATCTATACAATTCTAATAATATTAATGATAAAGAATGGCGTAAAATTTTGTATATTAATAATTTTTCAGTTCAATGTTGCAAAAATCTTCCTTCTAATATTAAACCAGCGTTTTATACAAGAAATAATATCGGTAATTTTTTGAGAAATACTAAAGATAAAGACCATAAATTGACTAATTCCGGAATATATAAACTCAAATGCAATGATTGTCCCTCATTTTATATTGGAAAAACCACTCGTAATTTTGAAATCAGAATCAAAGAACATTTAAGGTGTCTTAATAATAATAATTTTTCTGAGTTTGCTAACCATATCATTGAAAATAACCATAGTTTTGAAAAAAATACAGGGATAAATATTCTTCATATTAATCATAAAGGAAAACGTTTAGATAACTTAGAAGCCTTGGAAATTAAAAAATCCCTTAAAAATAATGAATCTATTATCAACAAACAAAAAATATTGTCATATAGCCCAATCATGGATTTGTTCCCCTACCCACCCACTCTACACTAATACCTACCTACCCAATCTACATTATTATCTAGCAACAGCTCCACCCCTACCATAATAAAACATTGTTCGAAACTGTCAAATTAGTATAAGCTTTCCCTGACGAAGGAACGTTTGTTCCGAAACCGGTCGGATTTGCACATCAAATAAGTGGTTTATACAAAGTAAAATTATTTCATTATCATATAAAGAACAGTCACTTACATCCAAATGATTTGCAATTTCATTCACCACTCCCCTCGTCATGCTATGCTTTGCCAAGACGTCTGTTCTGCCGTTCGGTACTTTAAATAAGTCATGATGTCGACTTCGGCTGTAGTGGTCTGGTGCATGTAAATCATAGCATCCCAAGAGAAATGGGCTATCGATGAAATTGTTCCAAATTTTGAAAGACAGAATAGCAAGACTTGCTTTCCGTCTAGTTTATAGACTCACAGAATCAGTTTCTTCAAGTAATGACTTACTTACATATTGACATATGGTGCATGAACTTGGATAGGTTCCATGCTTCCGCATATAAATATATACATATATATATTTATATGCATACCCGAGGAATTTCTTCTGGATTTGTTCTAACATATCAATGTATTTCTGGTGGTACGGTGCCCAAACATCGCTCGCGTACTCCAGCTTGCTTCTCAGTATGCCATCGAATAACGCTAGCGCAGCTTCTTGGTTATTATATACTGCTTACAAGTCCTGATGATGAACCCAAGAAGTTTGTAGCAAGCTGAGTGAGCTGCGATATATGGCAAGAGAATGTCAGTTCGGGATCAAAGACGACACGAGATCCTTCACGGATTTTACACGTGATACGCCTTTTATTTTATAATCGTAAACTATAATATTTTTACAACGAGTGAAGGACATTGTGACACATTTCTTTGTGCTAAAATCTAATTTGTTTGCCAACGACCATTTAGATAGTGCATCCAGATTAGTTTGCATTTTAAAGCAATCTTGTTGGCAGCTTATTTCCATCATAATTTTAAGGTCATCAGCAAATAGTAGACATTTGCAGTTCCTAACACAGTTTTGGATGTCATCTATAAGTATTAGAAACAACATAGGTCCGAGGTTAGACCCTTGAGGAATTCCAGATTGCGCTTGGAATTTTTATGAATTATGTCCATTTATCGAAACAAATTGACTTCTGGATTTTAAATACGATAATAACAATGTAATAATGACATAGTAACAATGCAGAGAAAATACAAGAAAAGGATACTACTACTAATATAATTAATGTATGAGTGAGTATTCAAAAGTATTGCCACCTTAATCCATATATTCGTATTTAAAAATCAATGTATATTTGTTTGTTTGTGCCTTATACGTTCCTAAATCATTCATCCGATTGCGATGAAACTTTGTTGGTTTAGTGAGCTCTGGTGCTATGAAATTATTTTCTATACTAATCATTAAAATTTTGCAATAGGTGGCGCGCGAGTTGTTTGAAAGATGAGTGTATTCCATGTAGTTTAGCGGCAGGTGGGCGGGAGGGAGAGGGGAGTCCCGGAGGGGCGGAGATTCACGGGAGTAGGGTCGAGGGAGGGGGAAGGCTGGTAAGTTGAAAGTAGGGAGGGGACGGGAGGGGGGGGGGTTCGCGGGATGAGTGGAAGCGGAAAAGAGGAGGAGGAAAGGCGAGGAAGGTGAAGGGAGAACGCGGGAGGGGAAGAGGAGGCGAAAGGGGAATGGTGACGAATTGGAAAGGACACGCAGGGAGAAACTATATCTTTATTTGAGTGGTATTGCAAAGTATACCGGGAACTCGCGTGTAATTTATTTATATATTTATTTATTTACTAGCTGACCCGACAAACGTTGTTCTACCATATAAATTATTTATAGTGAACATTTTGGTTATTAAATAAAAAAAATAACGAATGTATTGTAATTGTGCGGTGATGGGATCTATGACAGAAAGAGGAATGGAGCGCTGTAGACGATGACCGCCGATAAAAACAAAAAAACACCAACTAAAGCAGGAAAATGAAATAAAGAAAAGCAGTATGAATTTTGAAGAGCAGTTGAGTGTACGATATTTTTTGTCAGTCCGTCTTAAGCCAACACAAATAAGCTCGATGGTTTGCCCACGCGAGAAGATGACGCCGAATGAAATATCAAAACGACGCGACGCTTCTCGTGAATGTCTTGCGCATGTGTGGATGAAAGTACGATGAGGCGGACGTGGCGCCATCTGTCATTCAACAACATAAATAATTTCGTTCTGTTTGAAATACGAAAAACGCTTAAATTTATTCACACAAAAATACTAAAACCGCGATTAAAAAATGGGAGGGTTAAATTTTGGGGTTATAGGTATTTTTTGTGCCAAAAAAAGAAAAATACAAAAAAAAAATTGTCAAAAAATGGAAAAAATGGATAGGAACAGCCTAATCACATAGCGGTATGAAATATACTTTAAAATCTATTCTCATACCCACCAAACATAAATAACAAATTTCATAAAAATCAGTCAAGCCGTTTCGGAGGTGTGCGACCACAAACACCGTGACACGAAATTTTTATATATAAGCTTACACGCCCTAATGGGCTTTTACATTCATTGTTTACAAGTTAAGTAACACAGTACTTTGAAATATTTTAAAACTAAAACAATAATGAAAATATAACATAATGAAAAGAAATGTAACAACAAAAGCATATAATATGAAATAAAATACGTTGGTAAAAATGATAAGAAGTCTAACATAAAAAAGAATATGCAATAAAAAAAAATTGCAGAAAATTTCCACGACTAATTGTGTCTGGATGAAAGAATTGGAATAAACAATTTGGTAGGCGGGTATGGGTACCGCCGCCCTGGGAACCATTTATTGGATGACCAACACCTCTGCCACAGGTCACCCCAAGTGGTTCGCTACGTTTGGTGACTTAGCAGGGGTGCCCGGGTTCTTGGGGTAATGTTTGTCCAGGTCTTGATGGTGGGTGCGTCGGCCCATCTTCTGCGTGGCGGGCCGGATTGAGAGATGCTGGTTGAGAGAGACCCTTTACAACCGGTTACCGCTGTCCGGGCCGCTCGGTAGTACAGGGGCCCGACCCTCAGGCTCACGACTGAGGGTGGGCTGCCCCATCAACGAGTGCAAAAACCCCGCCGCTGCTGTTGTGCCGGTTCGTGACCGGAGGGGACCCAGCAGTAGCGTTTGGGGCGCATTGGGCGACCTCTCCAGCCGGACTCTCCCTGCCCATCGCCTTGCACCGCAGTGGGTGGGTTGGATACATACGTCCGTCACTCCTGGAAACTCTGAACCCCAGCATCCTACCCACCCCTTATACCTTTTCCCTCCCAGACCTTCCTTCCTCTCATATCAAAAAACAAAAAACCAACAATTAAAATCATGAACTTGCAACCTACAATAATTAACGTCATTACAGCGGCGAGACGTAGGCGTCCCCGGTGCGGGCCAAAACTGTTAGTGAATTACACCAACATTCGCGGCCTGCACACCAATTTAAACTCTGTCCACCACCACCTTTTTTCTCAACGCCCAAACCTACTCTTCCTGTCTGAAACTCAGATAGCTGAGCCTGTAGACACCTCCTACCTGGACTGCCCGGGCTTCACCCTCGCAGGCAAGTTCAGACCTAAAGGAGGTGTCTGTCTCTATAGTCGAGCTGACGTCAACTGTGTGCGACTGTTGAATCTGGAAAACTCCAGATTCGACGTAATGTGGGTACGCGTCAATCTTGCTAGTACGGTAAGATTCTACGCGTGTTTATACCGCTCACCGAACCTGAGCGATTCAGACACGTCCGAGCTCTTCAAACACTTAAGCGACACTATTGATGACCTCTTGCCCCGCTACCCTACGGCAGAGTTTGTGGTCCTGGGGGACTTCAATGTTCATAACGAACCTTGGTTGAAGTTCTCAGGATCAACAAACTCGGCTGGACGCCAAGCGGAATCCTTTGCCCTTTGCTACGGATTGGAGCAAATGGTTCAGGAGCCTACAAGGGTTCCTGATGTCCAGACTCACCGTTCCAATCTGTTGGACCTATTTTTAACTACTGTGCCACACGGTTACAGGATTGAAGTCACAGCGCCTTTAGGATCGTCCGACCACTGCCTGGTGACGACACCAATCCCTGTAAACTTCAGACCACCAAACGAGAGGCTGAAGAGAAAAGTGTGGCACTATAGGTCAGCAAATTGGTTCGGTCTGCGGGCATATTTTAATGCTTTTCCGTGGTCAGCTGTCTGTTTTCGGACTTCGGATCCCTCAAGATGTGCCCAGGAAATTGGTGAAGTCATCACATCCGCGATGGATGGCTTCATCCAATCTACTGTTAAGGAAACTGGTGTAGGCTCAAAGCCGTGGTTCAGTCGACAATGCGCTGAAGCAGTGCGACGAAAAAACGCGGCTTACCGAGCCTACAACACATCTAGAACATCCGAAGACAGAACAGCTTACAACAAAATGGCAAAGGAAACCAAGAGAATCATAAATAGGTCAAAATTCGGGCACGACCAGCAGATCAGCAGAAAGCTGACTGCATGCCCGCATGGCAGCAGGCAATTCTGGTCGCTTGCGGGCTCAATAACTCGCAATTTCTGCAAATCCAGTCTGCCACCTCTTACCAGACCTGACGGCTCACTAGCAAACACCGCCACCGAAAAGGCTAACTTACTAGGTAAAATGTTTGCGGATAACTCAACCCTCGATGACCAAGGTGCTGTCCCGACGTCGGTTCCTCACTGCGGTTTTCATATGAAAAAGCTGAGGATCCGGCATCGGGAAGTACTCCATGTTTTACGAGGGCTTGATGTTAATAAAGTTAGTGGGCCCGACGGAATACCTGCCCTGGTACTGCAGAGGTGCGCTGCAGAATTAGCTCCAATTTTAACGAAGCTTTTTAAAATATCCCTGAAGACTGGCTCTGTGCCCTCTGGTTGGAAAAAAGCGGTTATCCATCCTATTCCAAAGAAGGGTGACCGCTCCAACCCGGCCAACTACCGCCCCATAGCGATCACATCAGTTCTGTCTAAGGTGATGGAACGTGTGATCAACGACAAACTGCTCACATACCTCGAGAAGAACAAAATTATTAACGACCGTCAATACGGATTCCGTCGGAACCGCTCGTGCGGTGATCTTCTCGCGTATGTGACGCATGTTTGGGGGCGATGCCTGGAACGTTTCGGTGAGACCCAAACGGTTGCACTGGACATCTCCAAGGCCTTTGACCGGGTTTGGCACCGAGGACTTGTCAACAAACTGCATTCTTACGGACTTCCCGCATCCTTGTGTACGTGGATTGCCGACTTCTTGAGGGGGAGGTCGATTCAGACGGTAGTCGATGGTTTCACCTCTTCCTCACACTCAATAAATGCTGGCGGCGTCCCGCAGGGATCGGTTCTGTCTCCAACTTTGTTTTTGTTGCACATCAACGACCTTTTGTCATGTGCACCAATTCACTGTTATGCGGATGACAGTACAGTTCATGATAGCTTTTTGTTTGACAAGCCCCCAAAGGGCTCACAAACTCCAACAGCTCTTAGGGCTGTTGGAGTTTGTAAAAAAAAAAAAAAAAACAGTATGTTTTTTCCATATTTTATAATAGCTGAAAAAAAAACCTTTTTCACTTGTTCTACCTATGTAAATACTAATTTTATATTTTATATGTTTTTTAAGTCTATTTTATACTTTGGGTACTTAGAATTATAGTATTTTGTTTTAATATTACCCACACTCAGGCAGTGCCTTAGTGGGTTTTCATTTCTTGTTCATACTATTTGTTATTATATATTATGTTATTATATGTATACTATTTGCTATTATACATTATATGTACAAAGAAATGAGAATAAATAAAGTAAAAAAAAAAAAAAAAAAAAAAAATTCAATGTTTCAAAGACCCAATCTTGTCTGATTACGTCCAAAAGGGATCGAAATGAAAATCTAGTCTCTTTCAACGGAAGCAATCTTCCGAACAGGCCCTCCATTGATATGCTTGGTGTAACCCTAAGTGACCAGCTCAGGTATGGGGGCTCCATCGAAGCCAGAGTAAAGCTAGCCTCCCAAAAACTGGGCGTACTGTACAGGGCCCGCAGATACTTTAATAGTACACAACTGCTAACCTTGTACAAATCACAATACGCCCCACGGTTGAATTTGGCAGCCATCTCTGGTCTGGAGCTCCAAAATACCTGAAAAATACCCTCGACTCTGTGCAGAAACGGGCGGTCCGTTTGATAGATTCTCCCATCTTAACAGACGGATTGCAATCTTTAGAGCACAGGCGTCGGGTGGGAATGCTATCCTTGTTCTACCGGTATTACAATGGAAGATGCTCCGAGGAACTAGCATCATTGATCCCTTCGGCACCGGTGCATAGTCGGGAAACACGCCTAACGCGTGCCCAACATTTGTACACGGTTGACATTTGTCACAGGAGAACGGGTCGTTTCTTCGACTCGTTCTTGTGTTCAACAGCTCGGCTGTGGAATGATTTGCCGGCCTCTGTGTTTCCTCCTTCCTACAACATGGGTCTCTTCAAGACCAATGTTCATTCCTTCCTCTCCTCAAAAAGACCCTCCACACAGCATCCCAGATGACATAGGCCCTGAGGGAAATTATTTTCCTCAGGGCCTCCTGTGTAGAGTCAATGTAAAAAAAAAAAAAAACAATGTTTATAAATACTGGTTATTCTTAAGGTGAAATAGATCTCCTAGATCAGAATATTTATTTCCGAGATTGTGAAGTCTCGGAATCGGGGAATTTTGGTAAGAGAGTTTCCTGGTGTTGTTAATGTAAATGGGTAGTAAATGACGATAAGATCTTTTGTTAATATGGACGTTGATTAATTGTAATCTATATACACAGTAATAATCTCATTTAAAGTGGATCTAATTATATTTCTTTTAAAGTAGATACGAGTATAATTTAAGTACCAATGTTTGTTGGATCCTCAAAAATGGACACGATCTTTTCCCTGGTAGCAGGTGGCGACAACATTTTTGAATATATTGTAGCGCCAAGGAGATAAGGTTTTTGCGACATTGATACATTCGGTACGTTTGGCCAGGAGTGCTCGGGTTCACGGAGTGAGGTTCGTCTAGGTCTTGGCGGCGAATGCGTTTGCACACATACTGCGTGGTGGGCCGGATCGGGAGAGTCTGGTTGAGATGAATCTTTTGAGGGAAACCATCGCCTTGCACCGCAGTGGGAGGGATGGTTCCAAACAACCTGGATACATTGATCCCAGATTCTTACCCACCCGTTTTACCCTTTTCCTTCACAGAAATTCCTCCCCTTCCTTTCCCTAAAAAGACCCTCCATTCAGCATCCCCAAAGATAACAAAGGCCTTAAGGGAACTTTTTTTACTCAGGCCCTCTAGGGTGGAACTATTGTATAAAATAATTCATACTGCGTATTAACTACTAAATTAGAAATTTGTTAATACATTGGTAATTTGCTCCGTTGACAAAGATTTTATCACTACCCTAATATTTTTCAGAAATTTCAATGCTGCGTTATGTCTTAGCAACATTGAAATAAATGTTCCCAATTTATATTGTTGACGCAATGGCATGTTTATAATATCGCTTATGTTAACCCTCTGACCCAAATTTGTTGACTACATAATAAGATGTAGCGTGCTGAAGTGGACATTTGCAGTCGATGATTTATATGTACATATAAATAGATATGCTGGTGCTCTAAAAGGTGTCAATTATTAAGTTAATTATATTGTGTACGAGTATTACAAATATCTCTATTTTTGTCTTGTATTTTATGTATTAGGTACTGGTGTCTATCTTTATATCTATTGCGTCTATCGTGTCTCTTGTATCTCTTGTGTCTATTGCATCTCTTGTGTCTCTTGTGTTTCTTGTGACTCTTGTGTATCTTGTGTTTGAGTTTCTCATGTCTTTTGTGACTCTTGCGTCTCTTGTATCTCTTGCGTCTTTTGCATATCTCGCGTCTCTTGCGTCTCTTGCGCTTGTGTCTCTTGTGTCTCTTGTGTCTATTGTGTCTCTTGTATCTCTTGTGTCTCTTGTTTCAGTTGTGTCTCTTGTGTCTGTTGTGTCTCTTGTGTCTCTTGTGTTTCTTGTGTCGCTTGTATCTCTTGTGTCTCTTGAATCTCTTGTATCTCTTGTGTCTCTTGTAACTCTTGTGTCTCTTGTGTCTATTATGTCTCTTGTGTCTTTCGCGTTACTTGTGTCTCTTATGTCTCTTGTGTCTCTCGCGTCTCTCGCGTCTCTTGTATCTCTTGTTTCTGTTGTTTCTCTTGTGTCTCCTGTGTTTCTTGTATCTCATATGTCTCTTGTGTCTTTTGTCTCTAGTGTATTTTGTCTCTTGTGTCTTTTGTCTCTTGTATCTCTTTTGTCTCTTGTGCCTCTCGTGTCTATTGCCTACTTTGCTTATATTTGTCATTATAGATAAACGCGTCGTACTCATCTGATAATGAACCATTTACACTATATTAACGAGTGTCTATCAGGTGAGTCAAATTAAAAACACGTTTATTAGTAAGGCCTCCTAAACATTGTAGTTTTACATATCTATTTGTATAATAACTGAGATTTTATTATTGGATTGTTCTCACATAAATGATAAAATCAGCAGCTGCAAAACACACAGCAATACGTCAACATTTCGAACCTTCAATCGTAGCATTGTTGCAGAATACATTAATTTATTTAAATGAAAATTCTCTGAACGTTTCTGTAACTGATATAAGAATTTTAATATAACTTGAATGCTTTGTATTTCATACAGTAGCATTGTCTGCTTTTCTTTTAATAAAGTATGAAAAGAATTATTTAATTGTTATATTGCAGGAGAATTTTCTAAAAAAAACTATATCATACGGGATAAATCAGGTCACTCGTTTTTTGAAGTCGTTTCGGAATGGAATTTAGGAAACAAAGAGACCAATAAACCCCATTCAAAGAATTCATTAGTTCCGTCCACGTGAAGCCCGCACAGAATGCTGGCTCCCAAATATCAGATTGTTAAAAAAAATGTACGGGTCTTCCCATCTGTATTGGATGCTCTCTCGGCAATAAGCATCGACTGTATATTGCCGGCTTTCTCTTCAGGGTACCTTTGGTAAAGATTTGCAAAATGAAACACAGACTTTACGAATGTCGTAGGACAACTAACGATCTGGCCAGTTGTTTTTTTTAAGTTTTCTTTATTCATTAAATTGTTTGTACCACCATGCTAGGGCACATGCCCGTGTTGTGGTGGTCGATTTCGTTTCCCTTTTTATTGGGCTAAGTATACAGTGTCTACACGCGTTAATAGGGTTCTTATCTCTGAAAGGAATGGATGGCACCCAAACAATACATGCGTTATAATGCCGAACATTAATTATTACTAATAATAAGGTCCCACCGTTTGTTATGCGAGTAATTTATCTTTACAAAGGCAATACAAGCATGTGCAGATGAGTGATGAGAATATAATCGAAATAAATCATTGCAGAAATGTGTGACGGTGCATCCATTTGCTGTCCGATATACCTCATGTACAAGTATTTGTCAACATATTTACTAGTTGGGAGTGGCTCAGCACGTTGTGCGGGCCTCGTATGGACGGAACCATGGATGACGATTTTATTTTTGGGGAAATCTTCAAAAGTTAATGTTCCTAAAAAAAAATTTAAAAATATTAAGGTGACGCTGGTGGGTGGTACGGTTATTTATTTATTTATTGATTAACGCCCTTTTTCGGGGCTTTTACATTACATATGAATAATAAGAAAATACAAAGCATTCAATGTACATAGCTGAACTGTCTCAGTAACAATATTTTATATTTGTTTAAACATAAATTGAAGATGTCCACTGACTTGGTATAATTGTTTCCCTCCATAAGTATTCTGGGCAAAGAAGAATACATATGGCAGTTAGTCCCAGAATTTCTACACTGAAATAAATCTTGACTTCTAGTATTACGTAGTGGGATCCGGAAGCTTATCAATTCTAGCAATACCGGACTATCAACTAAATGATTTAGAATTTTATATAGAAATACCAAGTCAGTGAAAATTCTTCTGTCGGACAATTTGAGCATATTCAAATCATTTAAAATAGCGTTGTAGTTCAACATAATTGCTGGAATACCCATTTTAAAATTAAGAAAACGTAAGA
Organism: Limnephilus marmoratus; assembly: GCA_917880885.1. Classification (NCBI taxonomy): domain Eukaryota; kingdom Metazoa; phylum Arthropoda; class Insecta; order Trichoptera; family Limnephilidae; genus Limnephilus; species Limnephilus marmoratus. Next base: position 32,391,841 of record OU862910.1, read on the forward strand.
ATTTGTTTTGTATTCTTTCAATAGCTTGAACATGTATCTATAATGTGGCTTCCAGACGGGAGAATTGTACTCAAGTTGACTTCTAACATAGGCAAAATATAACAGTTTAATACACTTTATATATTGTTAAAATTTCTAGTTAGCCTAGTTATAAATCCCAACATTTTTAAGCCCTTATTAGAGATTTCTGTTATGTGATTAACAAATGAAAGATTTGATAGAAAAGTGATGCCTAAGTCTTTAATTTGTGTTAACGTCTGAAGGGCATTGTTATCAATGTTGTAATTATAAATCACTGGATTTTTTATTCGAAAAAATGTAAACTATTTGACATTTTGAGATATTTAGGTAAAGTCTATTTTCATTACACCAAATTATTTATTGATTATTATTATTAATTATTATATTATTAATTATTATTATTAACTTAATAAAACAAGAAGTTATTGCGAAAAAACTAACTCGATCATCGACCAGACTTACACAGTATTGCGACTTTTTTTGGTAACAATATACATGGCAAAAACAATGCTACTCGCCTGCCAAAAATATCCTTATAAATTCCATAAAAATTATCCATAATAAACGTTTTGTTTATTGTACTAAAAATATTTTTTTTTAGTGAAAAAGAAAATAATAATTTGTAAAGAATGTAATACGTTTCACACAACGTAAAAATACATTGTTGTTAATTTGAGTGCTCTCCTCTCTACGCGTGTATTCCGACATTCATTCAGAAAAAAGTAAAAATTTAAATTTTTACAAATGAAAACATTATAAAGTTATTTCTTCTAATATTATTATATAATAATATAAGAAGAATATGTTTCCTTATTTAGTTTACAGAGCGTTAAGAGACGTACTACCGGACTTACTTTAACCAGTGATTTCTGACATTGTTTGGAGTAAAAATGTAAAAGAAATTTTGGTTTTCGGTGACAATTTTGATGATTTTATTTGTCTTTTATATAAAAAAAATTTCTCATGTTGTCACTTATCCAGACAGTCGAGTAATCGCCAAACCCCTCTTTCCTACCCCAACTATCCAATACATGCGGTTTTTTTAATATGTTTTTGGTTGGAAAAAAAAAACTACAAATTCGTCACTGTAGCCTAATTTGAATTTATATATTTTACTCAAAATAATATCAGGAACGATTTGAACAAGTAAATTGGGTTAAACCCTGTAGGTGTATGTGATAGAGTTTATTACAGATTTTTTGAATTATTCGGCCACCAGAACAGGCACATCTTTTGTGACGGTTGGAAATCTGGAACAGATGTTAATAAATTTTTCTCCTAAATATCGAGATACGCCGAAAAAGCATTCAATCAGGAATATTTTCTAATAAATGAAGAAACCCACTTTATAATACACCACTTTTCATTTGAATTAATAATTAACAGCCAACAGGTTTCGTCAGAGCTTATTATATTAACTAAAGTTAATTACATACAGAAACATATATGTAAGATAATAAAACAATGAGTGAAAGAGATTTAAAAGAAGATACCCTATTGGTGACATAAAGATATACAAATAGAAAAGAGAGAAAAATTATTATAGGATGTGAGAGGGGGAGGAAACATTTTCGGCGAAGATTTTTGGAATAAATTAAATATGGGACAATTTTTAAAATTTACTCTTTTATTAATTGTGTTTAAATGATTTTTAGCGGATTTCTTGATTTCTAGGTATTGTAGATTGGTTAACATAATTCCAATTCCGTTTTATGCAATCTTTTAGTTATGAGCTTTCGTCGAATGAGTGATTAGATTTCATTAAATGATTCGTGAATTCGGAAAATGCATTATTATAAATATCTTAGGTGCCCTTTTACTCTAATGTGTACGTTCCGTGCCATTTTTCAGATGTAGAAAGCTGTTCAATCATTTCAATTAATTTTATATATGCCGGAGTGGCTAAGTTTGTCATCACTGTCTTTAGTATTAATTAAGATTTACCAAAGTTATTATAAGTGTAAAATCCAGGTTTTATTTTATTTTATACCCGAAGTATTTGCATCCTTCAAAAAGAGGAATATTTTTATTAGTTTTTAAACTACTTACATACGTACTCAAACCCCTACAACTCTTTAAAACACACGCAGGTATCCAAGAAAATTCGTTATCAGTGAATTTCAGATTTTGGCAGAAGAGAGATTTTAATTTTCAAATCCAAAGAATTTCTTTGGCTTATCCCAATAAAATAGTTATTTTTCTACAAAACCTATGGAAACATTATATTACAAAATTATATACAAAACTTATCGGAAATATTCTACAAAACTTATAGGAATTATGTAAGAACGTAATTACCATGAGTCTTAATTTTTTATAGTCTATTGATTACACTTTATTCATCCCAAAAATTTACTCAAGTGATTTATCTTCTAACAAGGATCATTACACTCTTTCAGGAATCTACTAGACCTCAGTAAAATGACAGAGCAGTACCAAGCAAATAATTCGTTCTTCTTTCTTTTAATTTAATTTAGAATTCGCAATTCTTGAAAATATCATGTTTATTCCATAATTCGACTGCTTTAGATACTTTTTGTCTTGAAGAGTTTTAATTTTCAATGTACCTACATTTATTACTTAACATTCTAAATTTTCTGCCATCGCTTTCGAGACATCCGTATCATTCACTAGCAAAATTCAAACTATTTTGAGTTTGCTAGTGGATGATACGGATGTGTTGAAACCAGCAGCAATAAATTTAAAATATAAAGTAACAAATGTAAATTGAAAATTAAAACTCTTCAAAAAAAATCTCCAAAAATTGTTATAAATGTAGTTAATGCCGAAGAAATACAAAAAAAAAGCTTTAGGTACACTTAATGTCACAAATCCTGCCGTTACTTTGAGATAACATTTAAATTAATATTAATATCATTTTAGTGCAAGAAAAAAATTCCATCTTTTATGTTTATGGTTACCGATTCTGCAAACTCTGAATCATCTTTACATCCATCAATCGATGTTCTGAATCAATTATCTCTTATTTGTTGAGGCGTTGTTGAGCCATTTCATAGTTATTTTATTCTGCTAAGCATAATAAAGTAACTAAACAATGATATAATAAAATAACTACCATTAAGACGTACACGCCATACAGAATTATTCCACACGCTTAATTACAAAAATGCAGCATCTAATTCGCCAATCAATCGTGCTCTTCATATGTTCAATAATATTGGTCTAAATTCTAACATCGACATTTTCTCCGATTCACTGCCCAAATTTAAAATGAGCATCATGTCAATAATATAAATTTTCAACGCGCATACATACATATATACATACATATACACATACTCACATATACACACACACCTTCGCATGCATACTATAAATAAGATGCTACAATGAAACGCATAATAGGTACATACACCATGAAATATACTTTTTAATTGTAATTTTTTTTCACCAATGTATCAAATGTACTGTTTGTTTCTGTTTAAAAATAAAATAAAATAACATTTTGGCTTTTGTCCAGTGTCCATAACGTGAAGGAAGATCGGTTCAACATCGCACAAAGAAACGTCTATTATTTGTAGTGAGAATCTTACACCATAACCCACAAATAACTCATTTAGGGAAGGACCCAATTCAATTAAGCGCGTTAAATTACCCGTAGTATTGACCTTTAAAGGGATGTTAATCTAGCATACTAATAAACAATAAATACTAAGATTCTTAGTGGTAAATAAACTTTTTATGGATGTAGAAAATTAAGGAAATATCAATAATCCGCCCAAATTAGGGAGAATAAAATATAATAAGCAGTAATTGTTGAATGAAACACTAGTACATATTGAATCATTTGGCGGGTATAAGATAAGCCGCCATAGCTCAATTGGGAGAGCAGCTGACCGGCAATCCGAAGGGCACGGGTTCAAGTCCCGTTGGCGTCATGTATCTTTTCTCGAAAGATTTTTCAATGTGGATGAGTGTTTCAGGCTGATAATTATTGCTTATAATAATTGTTACCCTTTGTGCTATGCATAAAAATCTTGTCTTAAACGTTAGTTTAACAATTAAAAATAATAAAGAATAAATTTTCACGTTTTCTGTTAATACAGTAAATGTAACAATATTGATGTAAAGATGAAACCAACACGCCGCAGTAGCAGAACAATCGTTTACCAATGACTTATTCAGGTCTTTTCAGATACAAAAATATTGTTGGCTGAGTAATGAGTATCCATGTTTAGTTCCAACTGCATACATTTGTTAATTTCTTAATGTATAATGGTGTCCACGCTCGGGTGCTCATAAAAGACTTAATCACAATTTGAGGGTGATTGTTGCAATATATTGATTTCAGCGATTCTAAGACTCACATTTAAAACACGATTGGTTTTAATAAATCAGGTACACCTCATACGTCATACATCCGCCTGGTAATGTTATATTATCGTAAAAAAAAAAGCTTATTGGTCCCCGCGCGCACTTAACGTTCCAGATGCGCGTTGTTCTGACTTAACATCTTGAATATCATATCCGTACAACGAAACTTATCAAAATATTACGCTTACTTTAAGGATGATACTTTAGCCGAGTTTCATTTTATGACAACGACACATTTCTGATTGTGGTCCCCTGGAAAACGCACCAGAATATTAAGTATAGTAATATTAAATCGCTTAAGTAGGTACTGGTAATTTGATCAAGAAAGGTCCAAATTCAATAAGGGCCGTCAAATTGCTGATCCGGACCTCTACTAATCATCACAAAGGTTCCGCCTGATAAATAGGCTTCTTTTGATGGCTTACAAACTGTTGACATATTATTATTAGGACCCGCACATTCAGGGGGTGGTGATTTATAGGGCAGGGGTGAATTTCTCCCCCTGAGAAAACAAGGCGAGACCTTTAGATGACTTTTAGTTTCACCCTCACCTACTCCGAGTTGGATTAGTGACGGGCTGCGAAAACATTCTTCACGTATCAACGTGGGTAAGATGTTGTACGCAGGAAATTTGCTGTGTGTATAAATAGAGTTAGACGACCGATGACAGGTACTTTGGCCGGGGTCAAGCAGGATTAGAACTCTTGGTCTCAAAAACTGTACGAAAAAGCCTTATTTGAAAAGAATAGATCTTTTTTCTAAAACACTTTTATTCATGAAAAAGGTTACAATACTTCCAATACTTTTCAGTTTAAAATTTTGCAGATATGCTGGTAAATTGTTTAGTTAACCGTTTTTAATAAATAGGAACATTTCCTGATTTAAAAAAAAATTGATTGGACTTAAACTGTCGTCCAAATAAAATTCTAAATAAATATGCTAAAAAAAATTATGTATAAAAAAGACAAATCCTCAATAGCTCAATAAAATATAATAATTGGTTTCATGACAACTCAATGTCCCTTTGAAAAGTCAAAATTAACCGTAATGAAAAAAGGCCATAACCTATCTTAACGTAAACTATTTAACCTAGTTTTTTTCACCATTATTAATGACTTTTAATGGAAGTAAAGAAGTACCACTTTATTGAATTGTCTGGTCATCAGAATAATTATCCCAGATTAAAAATGATGAAGACAAATATAGTTCAGCTCCGTCATTTACTGGACATATCATATTCACTTGCAAATAAAGCCTCCAGTTGTCTATGTATCTAGCGCATTGAACCTACTAAAACTTTGTACTTATTTTTTTAACAAATCAATATCAGTTTTTAAAAATTAGTAAGGGTTTTAAAAGTTGACTTTGCATCTAGCTCATTGAACCTACCAAAACTTTGTACTTATTTTTTGAATGAATCAAAATCAGTTTTTAAATATATAAGTAAGGGTTTTAAAAGGTTGCCTCAATAGCTCCGTAAAAAAATGAAAATCGTTAAATGGCAATCGATAGAAACGTCAAAAATTACTTTAATTTTTTGATGGTTTTTGGTTTTATCAAATTTGATGTTATTTTCTTGCAATAATCTAAAATTCCAGTCGCAATTAATCCAATTTTATGCTAAGTACTCGTAGTTTGTTTGTATGAGTATGAGTGTCCCACCGTTTTCAGTATGCTGCAAAGCGTGTCACAGAGGAGTTTAAATGTCTTCTTATCCAACAATGTTATCTGGTTTCCTTGAGTTAACGGTATAAGAATGTTAATCTCAAATTTTTGTTTAAAATTAAGGTCGTGATCGTTTAACATGGAAGTGCTTTGGTCAAAACAGTGGAATCGTCAGTTAGTAAACTATTTTCAAACGTATTCGAAATGTTAAGTTTTCCTATATTCTTTGGAAAGTAATTTTGTTAAGGATTCACGTTGGTTAGGTATCTAAAAACTATCGTCAATGCCAAGTTAACTGAAAAAATAATGCAATACCAATGAACAGTCTGAAGGCGTTATTTTGGAGATTTTAAAAAGAATATATAGATATATACATATACTTTTTTTGTTAGAAATTTTGTTTTTGTAAAAATGAGTGCGTAATAGGTAAGACTAATAATTCTTAAAAAAAAATATTCTTTTAAAATTAAGTACTTTTGCATATACACAAAATAATTCGAAGATACCATATATTATGTGCAATACAAAGTTTGTAAAAATTATGAATATACTTTTTCGATAGCGGCGGATAACAGATACCAATGCCATAAATAGTAACTATTTTTTGTGTCTCAGATAAATAAAAAAAAAAAGATAAAAAAAAAGTTTTTCTTTTTCAATAAACATAGAGATTTTTACTATATAAAATACTTTCTTTTACATAAAAGACAGCTTGTTTCTGATGGAATTCTACCTTCTTCAGTGAAATATAACAATTTGAAATTCTTTCAAATTCAAAATATTTATTTATCTATTTTTGTTATTATTATAAAATATTTATCTATTTTTACTTCTAACATTTTTTTAACAGTAATCAAGTAAATAATTAATGATCAAAACAATTTTAAACTGTATCAAATACTGCATTCATAAAAACTACAAGATTTTAAATATAAGTACATAATATTATCATTTGAACAACACGTGTACCATCTACACAGAATGGCCAAAGATGACATTGGCCTTGAAGAAAAAGATTTCCCCAGAGGCCACTTTTGTGGATTTAACATATTTTAAGCGAAAAATTCAATTTGAAGCACTTGTAAATTCATCGATCCGGGATTTTTCTCTAAACATCTTACATAATACATTGGAAGAGATTGAAAAGGAACTCACCGACGAATTCCATGGAGAGTATAACGAAGACCAGCAGCCTGGTCCACAGAAGCTGTAAGGCAAATACTCCAGTGGGAGTCATGTCTCACGTCAAACCTCCGGGGCCCGCATTGAACCACTCATCCACAGCGTCCTCGTCCTCCGTAGTGCGGTGCAGTGGCCGCCTATGTTACCATCACTGCAACACAACACACAACCAAACTCAAAGCATGTACTCAATCCACTGAACGTAAAATTCCTAGAAGTGTTTCTTTAGAGATTAGAAAAATAATAATAAAAGATAACTGGTGTTACAATTAAACAGAAAGGCAATTGAAGAGCTTTTTTATTTAAAATAAATCGAATTTGATAGGTAATGTTATTTTTATATTCTGGTAGTATTTTTAGTTTTATTATTGTGACGGATCTTTTTTCGGCGTTTAAGGCCATTACCAATTTTACTTAGAAAATCGATCGTATGATGTAGGTATAGGTCTATTAATCTAAGTTGACTTTATCACAGAACTCACACAGATGCATAACTTACATGCAGCCTATTTTGTTCATAGCTTAATAAAAATGAAAGCAGTAAATGATTACTTCTTTAATGTTCGCAAATTCACTTTGTTGGGTTATTTTAATTAAATAAAAACAAATAAATAAGATCATTTTTTTTATTTTATCCTGACGAAGAAACCATTGCTTTGAAGCATGTATATAATTTTTATTAAAAAAGTGGTGTTTTACAAAGTGATTTGTTTTCAATTAATTAATGATTTTTTCACAATTCAGATTTCGAAGCTATAGTGTATTGAGGTCGGTTACATAAAATGTGTTTTAGCACGCCGAATATTGTGTTATTTTATTGATAGGAGAAAACTGAAGGTTACATCGTCGTCGTCGAGACAAGCAATAAAAAAAACACGTAGTAATTATTAATTAATCAGTTCGCGCCCACGCGCTGTCGCGGTCAGTCGTCGCGATGTCGCTTAGCTTCCACCAATAATGTTAACGTCACAATAATGTCACAGCCTAACGAAAATAATATGTCTGTTAAATATTTTTACAGCGTAAAACTAACTTTTCCCAAATCCAGAGGAACTAAGAATCTAGTGAATCAACTTTCGCAAATCAAACTTAAAATGTGTATGGGGAAACCAGGATACCTAGCAGGTCGATCGACAAGGAACTTTTATATAATATCGATAACTTGTAATTTTCCCGAGCATGACTGCACTTTGCCAACGTACGTACAACAAAATCTGATAAATTGAGATTACTTGACGTTGATGACGAGCTACCGATATTATTTATAAAACCTGATACCCACCAACTTGTACGGAGTCCATAAATAGCACAAGCTGTTGCATTAGTGAAGAAATATAAAAGTCGTTCTATAGCCTGGCTGTTAAGTCGTCTATCTAAAAATGTTGGGCACTTCTTTGGCATGTATCTAGTATCTGGTAGCTTCACCTTGAGTGGCACAACCCGAGAAGAATACGGGGGTACTGCAAGGAATCAATTTGTACCTTCCATTAAAATACTGGTAGAATAACCAATACCCACCTGATTTTATACCAAAGTTTGCGACCGCCTATTTACTGCTAGTTATAAAAATGTAAGCATTCTTAACTAATACAAACAATTCTTATATAAATTTGTTTTATTTTACGTAATTCCTTGCCGAAACACTAAACCTGGCGCGAAATAGGTGATGAAATTTAATAGTTGATGAAATTGAAAATGATGATGTAAATAATAAAATTTGTGAGAGCATTTTTTTTCTTTATTCTTCTTTATTAATTCTATTAAAATTGGTGTGCTCTCTCTGTCTCACTAGGCTGCGTTAAGCGCAGGGTCATGTGGAAATAAATTTCTCGTGCACCGTACTAAAGCATGAAGGGTAGTCAAAACTTTCCCGCTTATTTATTCAATTCAAAGTAAAATGTAAATTACACGCCGACATAAATATGTAATTATTTGTTTTCAATTTACCGCCGCGCACACATATTTTGTTTTTCATTCCTCCATTACAGGAAGCACGTCCATTCACTCAGTATCTCTTTTTGATATAAAATTCCTTCTGTGAAATACCGCAGAGCGAGTCTGCATGTTATATTTATTTGACTACATCTGTTTGAATGTGGAAACCTTTACCAGCAGAATACGTTGGGATGCTATCTCATTCCTACTGTACATTTTCATATGAAACCTAACCTACATATAGCAAGAAGCCGGTGGAACATAGATAAAAGGGTGTTTGTAAATGAAGAGATTAAAACCTTAATCATACTATTATATATGCTCCTTTTTGTGTGGTTACTCGAAAACTCGATTGGCTCAGGATGAACCCTAAGGCAAGATGCATAGTTCATCCTACGTTCGTCTCACATGTGTAAGTATTCTGTTACACGTATTTTTGCTAAGAGTTTTATTCATTTGATATCTACATACAGTTTTTCAAAGGCGATGTAAAGAAATACGAGGAAGAAATCACGTGCTTCTACTGCGCGTTTCACTTTACCCTTATTTTGCTTCATCTCTGTGTAGAAAATCGAAGAAAAAATAAGGTATTTCTTCGTCTCGAAAATGTTCAAATGAACTGTTGGCGGAATCATTTCGTGAAAGATTGATCAAATCTTGGGAGATGTTTGTGCAATTTATCAAAGAGCTGTACAAATCTGTAAGTTTTTCTGTGCAGGCGGTCAAAGGAACTAACATTACTGGTAGATGTTGCTGTGACTTATTTTTCTAAGACGATAACCAGCGTTGAACCAGGGGAAGGGTTGAAGTAGTACCAAGCTTGATCACGGTGGAATATTATGTAGAGTTTTATGAAGGCAACCCGAGTTGAGCAATTCAAAGGGGTCGATCCGTCGGTGAAGAACCCTTGAGAATAATGTTGGTTTTACTTAACAATATCTTTTATCTTTATGCAAATGATAATGCCGATGGGAAGTGCAGGTTGCAAATGAATAATACGTTGTAGGATTTATTCATTTATTACTGAAAAATGGCTATTGGCTATAATTAAAACGTCAGTACATCTTAATAAAGGATTATAGCCAAGTTGAAAATAACACAGAATGTGATAAGGAATAAGAGGATACGAACAACTTTCGATTATGCTAATTTGTGCGTAAAAATATTTGCAAACTTTGATAGTTTGTCGCAATATCTCAATCGTGGTTAGGTCAACAGGATGTTATTGAAACATGATGTATGTAGTTATCCTCAGTGTGGGAGGACCAACACGATTATTTTTAATAGGTATTATATGTGAGTACTGAGTACCTCTTTGAAAGTATGTTCTCATAAATAGATGTAGGAGATTATAATTTGCAACCGTACGTACGAACTATTTTCCAAATTCGGATATTTATTTTCATTCACAAAATGATGAAAGATGATTACAGACCTATAGGTAGGAATATGCACATATGTTTATTGTATAAAAGCAGGCACCTATCAAGCTACTAACGATTAGCAATATTGCTTTAAATTTCATACACAATAACTAATCAACTAGTACCTAAGTAGGTAAGAACCGTGTAAAATAAATTTAATACCTATAATAATAATTAATGCAGGTACAAAGATGAAAAGCGGCCGAATGTACGCAAGAATATATTTTATATCAGCATTACAGCGTATTTGCACAAGATGATACTTTTGAACAAAAACCACACAGACAAATGTGCAAATATGAAAAAACCTTTTAATTATTACAAAAATAAACATTATCTCCCGAAGTTGGGGTATGGGTATAAAATCACCAACCAGCAAATTAAAACTTGGGTAAAATATTTTCGCGGGCGAAACAAAAGTAAAAAAAAATGCTTAGCAAAATTGCTTACGCAAAATGTTTACCTTTTATCAACATTTTTCCGTATCGGCGTTTTCCCCTAATAAATACACGTAGCTGTACAATCGACCCGTGTAACGGTCAAATAATTTACATGCACGCTAACCCGCTGCGATGTCACTGTGAATATTCACGATGAAAGTTGTTTGATGGGAGCACCCCCTGGCGAACAATTTAAATAAAAGTATCACCCCGACCCTCCCCCCCGTAATTCATACAACCTACAGCCCCCGGTATCCAGTATCCCCCCACCCTATCCCCCGCAGTTCAACCCCACCCGGTTTCGACTCGACGTTTTGAATTACGCTTTAAAAAAGTGAACATCGCAAAAAATGTCCGCTCGATGATTAAAACATACAAGTTATTTGTTTAGGCCTAAAAATAGTCCTCGGTTCAAATGGAAGATACTCATGAATACCTACAGACTCATATATTAAATACCTACATATTTTAGAAAAAATTCTGCAAATGGCTCTATAAAAATCTTTCATCGTGCAAAAATTACGTTTATGATTTTTTTTGTAACCAGTTAATAAATATCCCTTTCAGATCATATGATTGTAAATATTTTTACTTTAATTTTGTATTTAATAATGTTAAATTATGTTTTGCAAGCAGGTATTTTAGTTTTCATTATTTGACAGTTGCTATTTCGGTACTCATTCGTTATTAGTTCGACGGCCATTGCAAAAATTATCTCATGCTACATTTATAAGAGACGACGTTTATATCCTGGGAATTGTTTTTCTTTCTTTTTTTAAAGAAAAAATATCTTTCAGTCAAATTTTGAATATGTATGAATGAATTATTCATAAATGCATTGTTCAATATTGATATTACAGCATTCCATTTGCAGATTCACATACGGCTCTCTCGAGACGGTGCAGGTCTCAGTTTACTGGGGGTGCAATACATGATCTGTAGTGCAAACTGCGCCCTCTTTGAGTTTGGATGCATCAAAAAGAATTATTGAACCGCAGGCACTGGTTATGCGAGAAGGTGATTTTATTTGATCTTTCATATATTCTGCTTTGTTCTGGGGTATTTTATTTATTGGTTTAGTTCAATATAGCCTGTACTTATATTCCACCAATGTCAGATCTGCAAATATACAAGAACCACATCGAGGATGTAGAAACACTAAAATATAAATATCCTAAAGCCAAATTTATAATTGTAGGCGACTACAATCTTCCGAAAATTGACTGGTCTTTCGATAAGAACAATGAAGTGATTATTAACGAAACAGAAGTGCAGTGTGCCAAATCAAAGGAAATGCTCGATATGTCTTTTTTCCTAGGACTAAAACAGTTAAATAAAGTGCATAATTCTTATAACCGAATGCTTGACCTAGTATTTTCTAGTGACTTAAGGACAGTGGTAGAACAATCGGACGAATTGTTATTACCTTTAGACCAACACCATCCAGCGTTAGATATTATTATTACAAATGTGTCTAGAAAATTGGAGAAATTAAAAACTTCATCGTACAATTTTAATAAAGCTGACTACACAAATATTATTAATTATCTTGACCATATAGACTGGTCATTTCTAGAAGATGAAAACAATATTGAAAATCAAGTCCAACAGTTTTATTCAATCCTAAACACTTCAAAAGAACGTCATGTTCCAAAAGTTAATTTTAATGCATCCTTTTACCCCACATGGTTTTCAAAAGAATTAAAAGAATTAATTTATACTAAAAAACAAACTCACCGAATATATAAGCAATCTAGAAACGTAGATGATTATATAACGTTTACTAACTTAAGAAGGCAGTGCAAAGAATTGTCCAAAAATATTATAATGATTATATTAGTTTAATAGAAATGGAGGTTCATGATAATGTAAAAAAATTGTGGAACTTTTCTAATGCTCAGCGAAAAAATGACTGTAGTTTACCAAATATTATGCATCTGAATAACAATTGTGCGGACAGTACCGAAGGCATTGTTAATCTTTTTGCAGATTTATTCAAAAGTGTTTATGATGATAGTATTCCTGATAATGAAATCCCAAACGATATATCACTTGAAGAATCACTTAACCTAAACGCTATAGAAAAGGCTATAAAGGCATTAGATACTAATAAATCCGCTGGACCGGATGGTTTCCCTCCAACATATTTAAAATCTTGTGTTTGCAGTTTGACTTATCCACTATTTAAACTATTTAATAAGTCTTTGTCGTCAGGGTGTTTTCCAAATCAGTGGAAAAAAAGCTATCTTACGCCTATTCATAAAAAGGGAGATAAAAGCGATGTATCAAACTACAGACCAATATGTATATTGTCCGCTATTCCCAAACTATTTGAATCGTTAGTTCTAGATGTCATTATTAAACAAATTAATAATATTATTGTACCCAACCAGCATGGCTTTATCACAGGTAAATCCACTCTAAGTAACTTGATCATATACGAAAATTACATAACTGATTCTCTTGCCTTGAAGCATCAGGTGGATTCAATTTATACTGATTTTTCCAAAGCCTTTGACAGAGTAAGGCGACATATCCTTGTACAAAAATTAAGTATGTTGGGCATCAAGGGTAATCTATTAAGTTGGATTGATAGTTGTCTTAGTAAAAGAGAGCTATGTGTGAAAATAAAATCTGTGGAATCTTACGTTTTCGAAGCCACAAGTGGGGTTCCTCAGGGGTCTCACCTGGGACCAATTCTTTTTTTGTTATTTATTAATGATATTGTTAGCATATTTAAAGATGTGGAAGTTCTTCTCTTCGCAGATGACTTGAAAATATATAAAACAATACGTAGTTTAGACGATTGTTATACTTTGCAACTTAATTTAAATAAACTATATCGTTGGTGCATCTCTGTTTCTTAATATTAAAAAATGTCAGGTCATTCGTTTTTGTAAAATACGAAATCATATAATTTATGTATATTCGCTAAATAACGTAAAATTGACAGCTGTCACTCAAATCAGGGACTTGGGTGTTATATTTGATGAACAGTTAACATTCAATCCGCATGTAAATGAAATCACAAATAAAGCCTTAAAAATGCTTGGTTTTATATGTAGAACCGCATGCGACTTCAAGTCATTAGAATGTTTGAAAACACTGTACACATCTTTAGTAAGAAGTCAAGTAGAGTATAATTCGCCTATTTGGTCCCCGTTTTATAAAATACATTCCAACAATATTGAAAGGGTACAACACAAATTTCTACGATTTATTAACTTTAAACTAAATATTCCAATCCAAAATATAAATTATATCCAGCTGATGCACCAACTAAATTTGATTACGCTGTCAGATAGGCGAATTATCTCCGACCTTGTTCTACTAAATAAAATTATTAATTATAGAATCGACAGCCCTGAAATTCTGGCCACAATAAAATTATTTGTACCTTCCAAAAATACGAGACAAAATTCCACGTTTTTCTGTGACAATTTTTATTTATTTATTTAAATACATGTTACATAATTAGACATTTACATAGAATTGGATACATTGAATCACCATACTAGGCGGCTGCCTGTTTCATGGTGACAATGGAGGATATTTACTTTAAGTGAAGTCTATTGTTAACATATGGAACTATTAGTAATGTAATGATGTTGAAAATTGGTAAAGTTATAATAAAAAACTAGTAAAGAGAAAAAGAATTGGGTAAGGATAAGTTTGTGAGAAGATACATATCCTTATTTTAAAATTTATATGTGTGAGTGCATACGCATACGTATATACAGGTGCACACATCCATACACACATAGGCATATACACACACACACTTACACATATATATGCGTCTAGGTACATGAATACATTAATATGTATATATACGGCCATGGACACAGTACCAACACATTTACACACAGTTGTAATTTTTTTTTTTTTTTTTTGAAGTGTATGAAGGTGTAATTAGAATGGAGCTTGAGTATTTGCAGTAAGTATCTTTCCAAATAGTATTGAGATATATGTTAATAAAAGAGGTGTTATTTTCTAACATGGTGACAGAATATAATTATTTATTAATGTTTGAATAACTGTACTCATGCTGCTTTTGTAGGTTTATTATAATATTTTTATTAAGTTTATGTGTATGTTTCTTTCTTATCTTTTTTTTTAAATTACATTATTGTAAAACTACATTGTTGTAAAACTTTGTTGTAAAACTGCACATCTCGATACAGGAATGCCCTAGTGAGATGTGCAGCTTATTGCTATATATATTTCTTATTTTATAAATAGATAAATGAATACAATGTAAATATGTACAATAAATAATTCAGGCATATACTCTTTCTATTATTTCAAAACAAATTATCAAGCGCACATATCCCTAAATCGAATACAAAATTTTGGTAATAAATTTGGTAATGTCGTTGATATATTTAGAGATTTCGTAGCAGCGCTTAAACGAAATCTACATAAACACTTTGCTGAAATGTATGACTTCACCATTCCATAGTGAAAAACCCTTTTTAGTTTCTATCTATTTCACTCTTTTCTTTTAGACTTTTTAACTTTAATATATATATGTAACTTTACAAATTAATATTGTAATTTAATTTATATTTTGATTATGCTTAAGTCCCTACTAATGCTGATTAATTTCAATCCCGTTATTTTTGTTTGTAAGTACAAAAAAAAAAAAAACTGTTCTCCATAATGGTATTCTATATTATTTGTAAAACATTTATGTAGGTACTACACATATAATAATTATTTTATCTATATATGTACTTAAACTTTTATATGCCATATAGTTAATGTAATAATACTTATAACAATGTATGTAAAAGCCCAATAGGCGTTGAAATAAATAAATAAATAAATAAATATCGCAGAGAAATTCTATATACCGTCGCTTGGAGGAGAAGAGAATAATGATGGAATGTTGCACTTAATACCCACCTGATTACTTGTGATTACTACCCGCTTTCGCTCGAGTTTTAACACATTTTTTAATCAATTTTATTTAAAAAGACAAAGATAAAAGCTCCGTAGGGCGTTTTGGAAAAACGGTTCATTTTGATAATATTTGCATTGGTCAAAACATTTCAGATGAAAATTGTAGCCCAAATTTCATGACACCAGAACTCATCATAAGGGAGTCGATAGATCTCTTGTTTTATGTGTTTAGACAGAGGTTCCGTGGAAAATAGGTGGCGTGTACCTTGGATTAACGAACCCGAAAGCGGTAGAAGCTTTCATTCGTAAGCTGAAGAACGTCAAGGCTACAGGATGGTAAGTGAAGCCCTTTTTTATTAACAATAGTATTTTGACTTCTACGTTCCCCAGAAATGGGAACTAACCCGAGTCAGTCCTATTTTCAAAGCTGGAGACATGAAAGATATCAAGAACCACAGACTATAGACTGGTAAGTTCTGCATTTTGCCAGAGGCCTTTGAGACGTCCTTCCTTTTAAAAGCATTTGAGTTCTTGGAGCAGGTCCCCGAAGCCACTTCCATTTCGCGAATGGCTCGGACCGAGATGCACGGGTTCGACCGAAGCCGGACCTTGGAGCCGGAGTCCCCAAAAGAACTCGAACGCGGGACCTTCTCCCGACTCGCGAGTGGCTCGGATTGAGACGCACGGGTTCTAACGGAGCCGGCGAACCCGGGAACTGCTCCCGACTCGCGAGTGGAACGGACCGCCGAGTTCCGGGTTTGGGTCCGGGTTCTGGACTGGGTTCTCTGGGAGTAGTCGATTTGAAAACGGAGTAGGAGTAGGATCCGCTTCCTGCGAAGAACCCAAGTTCAAGAGACCACTCCAGCTAAACCTACACATCGCTACCATAGACCAGTAGCCATATTAAAAAAAAACTTTCTGAAAAATTGATTTATGAAAAGTTAATTCACCAGATTGCGCTATTCATTGGAGAAAATTAACTCAGTTTCCTACCAAAGAAATAAATAAATAATAAATTCTTCTGAAGAAATAAATAATTTCCTTCTTAATAAAAAAATCAACAATCACAAATCTGCTTACTTTCTCGAGGTTACTAGCCTCTGGTTTAGACTCGAAGCACCAAATAGAAGTAGTTTACTAGTTTACACCGACTTTGCCAGAGTACTTGACCGTGTTAACCATGCAATATTTTTGAGGAAAACGTTTAAGGTTTCGACCAACCTAAACTGAATTTTTTCTCATCATATTTAAAATTCAGAAGCCAATTTGTTTCAGTAAACGGACCTAATTCAAAATAATTTCCAGCGCAATCTGGAGTACCCCAAGATTCAATCCTCGGACCTCTGTTGTTTTTAAGATTAATAGATGATATCTAAAACTGTGTTAGGAACAGAAAATGTCTACTATTTGCAGATGATCTTAAAAATGTGATGGAAATTAGCTCCCAATAAGACTGTCTTAAAATACAAGTTAATCTGGATGCACTATCTAAATGGTCGTAGAAAAACAGATTAGACTTCGACACACGAAAGTGTTACCAAATCCTTCGCTCGTTCTCAAAATATAATAGTTTAGGATAATAAGAAAGAGAGCGAAAGCTTATCACATGTAAAATCCGTGAAGGATGTCGGTGTTATTTTAGGTAATGAACTGTCTTTATCTGATAGAACTTACTTTCAACTTTTAAAATTTATTTTGGAACAAATCGAAAATAATTTCCTCAGGCATATACGCGGATGCATGGAATTTATACAAGGTTCATGCTGTTTCGAGGAAACTGATTCTGTTGTCTGAAAACTAGACGGAACGCAAGTTTAGCTATTATGTCTTTCAAAATTTGAAACAATTTTATCGACAGTTCATTCTTCTTGGGATGCAATGATTTATATGTACGACCACTACAGACGGAGTCGTCCCATGGTATTCCATAATTCTGAACGGCAGAACAGGCATCCTAGCAAAGCCTGTTAAATAAACTTGGACGTGGGTGACTGTTCTCTAAATGAATTAAAACTATTTTTGACGAGTCACCTGCCCAAATTCTGATGTGGCCAACAAAATTGTACGGTAATTGAAACAATATTCTGTAGTACTTTAATTTATAAAAAGTGTAAAACAACACTTCATAAAATCTTTCTCTTTTGTTCGCAAATACATACCTACAAGATATATATTTTCCTGAATTCAGAGGGATTTCTCTCATAACAATACAGGCATAGTTTAAAACATTTTTTCGGTAGGAGTTTGAAGAGTAATATATTTTCCTACTTATGTAGGTACCTACTTCTCCCCTTTTCCTGCGATTAGGCACAGCGGGGTATTATTCAATTCAAAGTTAGAAAAAAACCGTAAATATTTAGAGGTGAAACTTTCCGTGTTTTCCTCTCATTTGCAGGAATTTTATCTCTAGTTTAAATATATGAATGTGTTCCCTTCGGGGAATATAATTCAGCTTTACCGTTTCAAAGGGATGAAAATATGTTGTTTCTTTTTAGTTGGGAATTCTAATTTTTAAGCTTCTCGCGCAGATTTTAAATTGTGTTTACCATCCCGTACCATACACACCATTCTACACCCCAACTCTCCACCGACCTAACACTCAGCCAAATTTTGTAGTGCACATTAAATTATTTAAACTCTGCGAAATTAAATTGCAGCACTTTATGAAAAAAAAAACTATTTAATTACACGTAGTTAACAGAATTTGTTAAAACTGATTAATTCTCGTTATTGTAGCGTTTTCAATGATTGATAAAAGTGAAATCGTTTTAATCAAATGAACAACTCTGAAAGGATAACTTATTACAGCGCATGTTAAAAATATTTGTTTTTTTTTCACATATCAATTGAACATTAATATTGTCGAAAAATTATCATTCCAACATTGTTATCATCTTGTTCACTTTCTGAACAATCTCTTTTAAAATATATAATGAATAATAATAACATTCAAATACTTGAGTCGATTCATGTCAAGAGAATAACTGAAGAGTGTCTGTGCAGGTATATGATGAGTCAAGAGTCAAAAGACGAGATAAAAGTCATGACAAGAGTATAACAGAACAGT
The DNA here is from genome assembly GCA_917880885.1 of Limnephilus marmoratus. Classification (NCBI taxonomy): domain Eukaryota; kingdom Metazoa; phylum Arthropoda; class Insecta; order Trichoptera; family Limnephilidae; genus Limnephilus; species Limnephilus marmoratus. The sequence goes on from OU862910.1 coordinate 32,410,815, forward strand.
TAGTATCTATGCAAGTATGATACGAGTCAAGAATAAAGAGTTATGTCAAGGGAAAGGCAAAATTACCAATGCAGGAATGAGTAAGTAAGGATTATACTAGGCAAAGTTTTGTGGCGGAAAATCATCTCTGCCTACAAGGAAACTGCTTTATCGTTAGTTAATTAAAAAATTAATTAGTTTATCCTTAATTATATTTAAATTCGATCGTTTGTGCACGCATGACGTGCATTATTTTTTTGGTTGGTAGGTATGTTATTTTTTATTAATGATTATTAAAAATATAAAGTAAAGTTGTATAATCACTGTCCCTCTCACTAATTAATTGCTAAGGAATCTTGTTCCGAGGCGGACTGTAGCTTGTTGTATGGGTATTACGTCATGATTTCCTCTTTTTCATGTATGTTGATTTCAACAAAACAAATAATAAATAAAAGCTATTAAGAAGCTACCTACAAGATTTTGGCTCAGATCTGTATTAATTGAAAGTAATCCACTAGTATTTGAGGTTCTCCAATCCTTGATGCAAAACAGATTCTGGAACAATAAAAAATTACCAATGTTGATTAAAATTTGTATGGAAACAATTTGGAAGATAAATAAAAATAAATGTCTTGATATGTACTCCTCCGAAACCTGGGTAGGAGCAATTAATTTGGATTGTTTTCAGTTAAAATTGACGCATTCAATTACCCCAAAATACTACTATTACTAAATGAAATTAATTAATTAATAATTAAGAAATATTCATGATTTAATCAGATGAAAAAAAAAAACAAATCAAGTTGGAGCAGCTTTCAATTCAATGCTAAACAATTGCAAATTGCACTATTTTGAATGCAGAATTGATAGCAATCAAAGAAGCCGAAATATACAATTAAAAATTACATAGTATAAAATGAAGTCGCTCAAAATGTATGTGCGCGTTTTTCATACGGTTTTCACCAATGGATAGAGTGATTGAAGAGGAATGTTTATATGTATAATACGTGTAAATTATATTAGAGAAAAGCCGAGAAATTCAAAGAAAAAATATTTTTGTGCGATTTAAAACGGCTTGCGGGCCGTACTATACTCACTTTTGAAATTCGTTCTACGGAAGAAATTGGAAAATAAATGTCCTAGAGTAAGTAGGTATTTGATTTGAATTATTTTATTTGATTAAGTCGCTCAAAATGTATGTGCGCATAGATCTTTTAAACTACGCAACGGATATTCATGCGGTTTTCACCAATAGATAGAGTGATTCAAGAGGAAGGTTTATGTATATAAAAACATGCTTATTATAGTAGAGAAAAGTCGAGAAATTCAAAAATACAATTCAGGCAGCGGGCAGCTGGCAAGCGGGTGGTGTGGATTTTATAAAGGTGGGTAATGGCGTTGTGTTTCGTTAGCAATAAATGAATGGAACCATTTTGTAATACTAAGTAATTATAAAAGTGCGCTTCAACATACTAAAAGTATTTCGAAGGTAAGACAATGGCCTACAATATTGTAGAGCAAATGAGCAGAAAGGTGTGTTAATATGTTTCCAATGGATCCCATTTCATGTAGGAATACATGGGAATGAAGAGGCGGATTTGTTGGCAAACGAAGGATGTGTGAATGGAATCGTGTATAACTGGATGCCAGATGCTGAAGATTATTGCCAAAAAATAAATTTCATATTTGGAATAATCCATTTGAAACGTTGTCCACTAAAAATGGAATATGGCACAGAGAGCTCCAAAAGGAACCGTTTAAAATAGCATAGATCACTGAGGTTAATCTGAATAGATCGGAAATGAGAATCATTTTTAGATTACAATGTGAGACCTAAGACGGACGTGCACTATTGGGAAGAATATTAAGAATGCTTTGTTTGTTAGGCCTGTCTGATTCTCCAATGTGATCAATATGTGAACAAATTGAAGATGTTGAACACATATTATCGAAGTGCATCAAATATGAACGACAGAGAGTAACCATATTGATGACCTCGAATTCATCGGAAGTATAGAATAGCCTCAACTGAGTCATGCCACATCGAGAATAATGAAATTTATTAGATCATCTAAACTGGAATATATTTGATAGAGAATTCTTACATAAAGTAATAAAGACCCTTTAAAGAGCATTAGAGATTGTAATGATAATATATTAATATTATAATTTAAAAACAGATGAGGCAAAAAAATTACAACATTAGGTGAGTCAGAAGACTCGATAATATACCTACATGATATAAAAAAAAATTTAAATAAAATAAAACTGCATGTTTGTCGACTGTATGCTTTGTTGTCAATTCAGAACTTTAATGGTTTCCTCATCATCATGTTTAGTTAGCCATATTTTTACATCGTTTATAACTTTTTTATCTCCGCGGTGTTCTTAATTTAATTTGGAAGGGTTCTATATAATTTTAAAGCATTAAATTATGTTTTTTCTGGCTAAAAGAAGTATTTAATTTTGGAATGTTATAAGTAGATTAATATTATTAAGTAGATTTGAGGTTTTCATCCTTGAAGTGTGGGTATGTTGGTCAGTAAGGTAATGATTTTTCCTTTAAATTTGAGAAGAGCATTTCATGAGTAGAGTTTTATAATACTGAAAACATTAAAGCTTTTGAAATTTTGTTTTGAAGGAGTTCTTGTGAATACTACCAAGATTATTTTTATTATTACTGTTTGTATATTAGTGTTTGAGGAAGATCCCCATCCATTAATTCCATACTCAATGCGTGATTGGCAAAGATAATAGTAGACTTGATACAGATCATTTTTAATTTGTATATTGTTCACATTTCTGAAGCAGTACATGAGCTTTGTAAGTTTCTTTGTAATGATATTTACAAGGGAGTTCCATCGAAGATTTTCATTGATTTCAATGCCTAGTTAATTTATGCTTCTAGAGTGTGTTACGGTGGTGCATTATATTATAAGCGTTAAGTTTTTCACTTGACATCATATGACTTGAGAGCATAAACATCAGCTGGCTGTCCTCTGGCCATAACGGAAAATGTCAGATATTTAGTTTTTTTAAATGACGGTACCCATACTCGCCTCCCTAATTGAAAATCTCATATACATAAACATGTTTTTTTTTTTATTCAACAGAGAAGCGGACACTAGAAAAAAAAAAGTTCGTATTGTAGGTACCTTTTTGCATATTTTAAAGACAGAGTTAGGCCAAATAACAATTAGCCGACACCACGATTATCAATTAAAAACTGCCTTTGCACTCTGTGAAGTAACTTTCCTTTGTTTATTTTTATACGCTCCGTACTTTCTCCCACGAACTCACAAGTGAGGAAGTTAGGCGTAGACAAGGCTCCCCGCTGAGGGAATAAAGTAAAGGGGGTGATAGCATCACTTCCGGCACAGACACTTCCGGGACACTTCGCCAACAGGAATAGACAATTAATAAGCGGAGAATATATAAGCCGAAATAGGAAATACGGATCATTCGTCTTCACAGCGAATGATAAGATTCGATGACTATTTGGCGTAAAAATGATACTGTTAAAAAAGCGGAGTCTACACTTTTAAATTATTGTTTTTTAATTATCTTCCGCAAAACAGAAACTGTTTTTACAAATTACCTAAAAATACTTTCTTCAACGGGCAGACTAAAGAAGAACACAATAAATGCATTGTGTGCGTGTTTTGGGATCCTAAAGTCTGACAAATTCAACAGTGTTAAATTCAACAGTACAGAACAGTGTTTCATCATCAATATTACATTTAAATAGGATGGCGATAAGCGATGTCAGGCAAGTGTATAGATCGGTTTACATTTAAATCGACATGGAAGGCATTTTTATTCTGTTATGTCTTTTCAGTATCACAGTTGAGATAAAGTAAGTAAAGAATTTTATTTGTTCATATGATACATCAATAATTTTTCTCAAAAAGCGTTCAAAATCTTCCACCAGATATCAAACCAGCATTTTACACTAATAATGGTTTAGGTATGTTTTTACTGAACGGGAAGGACAAGGACAATAGGCTAAGCCACTCGAGAATTTATTCACTCCAATGCAGTGACTGTCCCGCGTATTATATAGGCAAAACGGCACGTAACATAAACACCCGTGTCAAGGAACATCTAATTCCTTGACGCGGGTGATAGGTATGAGATTGGATAACTTAGAAGAACTAGAACTAAGGAAGGCCAAAAACATTAATAGTAAGGTAATTAATAATCAAATACATTTTAATTTAAGCCCAATACTAAGGTTGTTCCCTATTGACAAAGAACATTCCCTTTCCCTTCCCAATTCTTGATCCACACCTACGTCTACTTCTTTCTTCACTTGAGGAGTCCAGCCCAATTTGTTTTAAAACATATAATATTATCTATAACACATGTAACTTAATTTTAGTAGAATATTATACTGCCCCGAAGAAGCTACGGTGGTAGCGAAACCCAGTCGGCGTAAAGGACAGAAAAAAAGTGGCGTTTACAAAGTTATTGTTTTATTTTAAATTAAAGAATTTTATTACACGTAATTGTTTTTAATGTGAATACCGCACAACAGTTCCAAATGCTCCCAACTGTCAGCGTGAGGTCAACGGAGTCAGTGTAACTCCGTTGGCATCTGAAATTGGGGTATGTTATGAGGTTGGAGGGTGCGAAGATGAGTGAGAGGAAAGTTACGAAGTAATGGATTATTCATATTATGTCTTCAGTAAATACGATTAAAGCCATCTTAAGTATCGTTTAGAATCTGAATGGCGGTCTTTCTCTAAGTCTTACAAGAGTTCTTGCTGGAATCGATGGAATAAAGGTTTCCCGTTTCTTGTGGAATGTGAGGCTGAAGGAAATGAGAAGAGACAACGACATGTGGAAGTCAACTGCTGGAAAGTACGTCGATGTTCAGATCTATTTATAAATCAAAAGTACTATAATAGTAATCAATAGCATGCAGGTACATGGTCGTAGAAAGAAACTTACGCATAAGTATGCATAACATAACATACTCGTAAATATGCTCTCGAATTATAACGTCTCCACTCTATCTAACCGGCGAACATATCATGACCCCATGACTCTGTATAAAATCTGCAACAACGTTATCGACTGTCCTGACCTACTGAATCTAATAAACTTCAAAATACCACACAGAATAACAAGGCTTAAGGATTTATTCCACGTTAGCCGGACGCGTTCAAATGCTGGTGTCAGGGATCCAATCAGAAAAATGTACGAATCGTTTAATCAAAATCAAAACCTCAAGGGTTCCGACTGTCTTTTTGATACACGTGTACTTTTAGTAGAATAACATTGATACAAAAACTTAGACATACTTCGTTTATAATTTTAAGTAGCCACCTATTTTTTAATATCTGTATAACATTATTTTTTATCCACAAACATATATTTTTTTGGTCTTACCATCTAAATTTTTCCAAAATAATTTGTAAAGATTTATAAGGATATTGCGCATTCCTCTCATCTCTCTTTTTGTTAAATAACATTCTTATGAACGTATTTACATACTTTTTCCCTATTTATAAGTAAAAATATGTGTGTATGTTTTTATCTGTTGTTTAAGACAATTCGTGGATGCGGTGAGTTCCCTAGTTGTTGTTTTGTATATTCTTGTCATTTGATATCTGTATAAGTATTTTCTCCTTATTAAAAAAAATATACGGTAAACAATTTGCTCATTTGTGCTAATCTTGATACAAATAGTTATTTTATAAAATTAATAAAAATTGACAATCCTCACAAAGAAATAAATTAACATAATGATTCATACATACAAGTGCTAAAAACAAAGTTTGTCGTGAGTGAAATATACCCCTACGAAAATCTTTGCCTTTTTAAAGTAGAGACCTTTAATGCATATTTTGAATAATTAAAAACCAAGGAAAATGTAAACTCTTGGCCTTTTTCGCAATTTGGATGAAAGCTTTTATATTCACCGAACCTTCGAAAGGTACTCTGAAAAATTGTTATGTTAAAAGATCGCTTGTGAGGTTTTTTTAGCTCCATGAGTCTTTAAATTCCGCGAAAAAATTTACAAACACGGTTATAAAATCATTAATTTGACAATCTCTGAAGTAGAGCAGCAGCGGCAAATATCCAAAAGAAGGGAAAATTCTATTGATTTTAAAACTTTTCTTCCAAAAAAAAATAATACGAAAAATTGCGTGCATGCGCCTTTTCTAAAGTAAAAGATTCTCTCAAAATCGTCTTCATTGGAGAGCACGATTTAAAACAACTCAAAAACTGCATACATCTAATTCGATACTGAAAGTTGTTTTATTTAAAAACTGACATAATTTTGATGCCTTTGTCTTGTCTTTCATTTTTCCCATTTCCATCCATTTCCCATTTCATCATTTCGCCATAAAGAACTATTCCACATGTTTAATTATAAGTCATATGCAGCAAGTAATTTGCCAATCAACCGTGCTCTTCATATTCATATTTTTTTATTATTTATTCAATGGAAAAAAAATGTTTTAATGAATTTCTACGCCAACGAAGAGTACTAGCTCTTGAGCTTGGCGTAGGCGTTATTTTACAATTATTTCATTTTTATAACATACATTTTACTTAGAGTATACAATAAATATAAACTATGTTCTGATGTTAATTTTTGATATGACATGTAATGAGGTTAAAACATTTTGATTGGTGATGTTCTGGTGATTGATTTTTTTTAAAGATTAATTTTACCTTTTTCTTGAATGATACGAAAACAGTTATTTTTTTGTCCAATAATACTGGTCTAAATTCTAACATTGTCATTTTCTCCGATTCACTACCTAAATTTAAAAAGAGCATCATGTCAATAATATAATTTTTTCATTGCACATACATACATTCATTCTCCCACTCACACACACACGCACCTTCCCACTACGCACATCACCCGGTAATTTACTTAATATACATGCCATAAATAAGACACTACACAGAAACACATATTTTTTTATTTTTTTTTATTATAACGACTACATAGGAAAAATTTTACATACAAAATGTAATGTGAAATTAAGTATACAATATTGTATTTCTTAGTCCTCCTCACTAGGGGGTCCTGTGCCGAGGCGGACTAGAGTTATTTAAATATAGTTCATTTGTCTTCTATGTCGTTTTTAGGGTCTTCCTTATATTATAGGTTCCCACCTTTGAAATATACTTATTACTTAATTGTAAATTGTTTCCACCACTGTAACTATTGTACTGTTTGTTCATGTTTATAAATAAATAAATAAATTTCGCAGTATGGAGGCTGATGCCAATTGGGAACTGATTTTGCCTGACTGGCTTTGGCCAGGCGAACCTTGTGTACCATAATAACACGTGGTGATATTAGGTGAATATCTCTGCGATAGCTCAAGAAAGTGTGTAGTTTATTTGTAGTTAGAAAACATGTGATTTATTTAAAACAGAAACTTTGCATACCTACATTATCTATTAAAAAGAAAAATACTTAAAAAAATGTATTTTATTATTGTGTTATAATACCATTTCGTTTTTTTCGGTAAATTAAAAGTTTTTATGGAGCGATTAAACCATAGCGCGAAATAGTGTCAGACGTTTATTTATAAAGCAGACACGTTGTCTTATTTTAATCCGTTCATAAATTTATAATGGGCCACTTGCAACACAATTTTTTAATTTTTTTTTCCGGTTTAGGCAAATATTCTAAGACATTCTGTATTTTTTTTAATCGTATTTTTGAAAACCTGGCGATTTTTTGAAAATTTCAATCCGAAAAATCAGCCAATTTTTTATAAACCGGGACATAATTTTATAGGTTTTCCACACGAATGACATAGGAGAATAACAAGGCATACCAAAAATATTAAATCTCATAAATATTTTTGTCCTTGATCCATCTTATTGATCATAAATCATTATAATGTTGAACGTCTGTATTACTAAATCAAATGTAATATACTTGTACTTGTAAATTATAATAATAGTAAATTATATATTATAAAATTTGATTTTGTTAAAATCCGCACCATTATCGTTATACCTCTAAAACACGTACCGACAACGTAAAATGTACGGGGTTCTCTTCATAACATCTGTCAAAAAATCAAACCAAATGATACGTTCGCAGAGAACAAACAATAAATCTAGTGAACGTTAAATGTTAAATTCAAAAATTCGCTTGAAATCAAAGTGATGCCATATAAAAAAAAATAAATCAGTGTGGAATTTTGTAAAAATAATAGGAACATTTTCGGACACGGGACATTTTCATGTAGTGATGTCACGAGCCCAACTAATGGATTTATTTATTTAAAAATAGAAAAACTGTGCATTTCTAAAAATTTTTACTAACATTTTCGTAATCTTAGTAAAAAAATCTATCCACACGATTTTTTCCAAGTTGTTATAAAGTCCATGCAAGTGGCCTATTCCCTAAGTACGTAAAAATAATTTATTTTCGAGAGATCGAAAAGCTTGAAATAAATTCAACCACGTAAATAATTATAACAAGGCAATTTACATGTACAGAAATACTCACAATAAACAATTAAACAATAAATGTAATAAGTTGTGAGGGGGTCATAAATCCCCCTCGCACACAAACCAGCGGAAAGACCCAATTAAGGTTTTTTCTGAAACGGGACAATTTAATAACACAATTACAAAACATTAATAATAGTATGAACACAAATCAAATTAAACCCCTTTTGCGAAACGATACGCCCGACTCGCTATAAATATTCCAGAAAAAAGGTTTTAAAGGGAAAAGAAAAAACACAGAAACGGAAACAGAAAGTCCTGCGAGGCTTCGAACAACGAGATAAAGGATATTACATTTAATTGACGATAATAAAAGCTGAATGCTAAGTGGATGAAGGGAGATGGAGGGTGTATGACAAATGCATAGCTTCCCTAATGGCTTTTTAATACTCATTTTTAAGATAACTTGCATTGTGAATTGCAAAAAAAGTGTTATTAGAATTGGTATGTCACGTTGTTTTGATAAAGTCACATTCTAAGATTATTTTTATATTATATATGTAAGTTTATATATGTACATATCATACATATATCCATCACGACACAAGAAACATTTTCCGGTTAGGGTGGTGGTAGTAGGAGATTTTCAAACATTGTAAGGTTATTCTTAGCCTGGAAATGTTTGTCTTTCTTAAGAAGCTTACAAATGTACTTATTTACTTGTTTGGGTATCGCCGCCCCGGGAACCATTTATTGGATTAAAAACACCTCTGCCATTGGTCACCCAAGTGGTTCGCTATGTTTGATGATTTAGCAGGGGTTCAGGAATCATGGGGTTGAGGTTTGTCCGGATGTTGGCGGAGGATACGTCTGCCCACCAACTGCGTGGCAGGCCGGATCGGGAGAGCCTGGTTGAGGAAGACTTGTAGATCTCTTCAGAAGTACTCCCGAAACATCGCCTTACCCGCAGCGGGAGGGTTTGATTCATAGTCCGTCACTCCTGGACGCACTGATTGACACCAGATTCCTACCTACTCCTTAAAAGATCCTCCGCACAGCATCCCCAAAGATGACATAGGCGCTGAGAGGAATTATTTTCCTCGGTGCCTCCTGTGTGGAGCTAATGTTAAAAAAATGTATAATAACATTTTTTTAATAATATTTTTGCAGTGATGTCATACGATGGTACGCATATACTTTGATATTCTTCTATTATAGAGTTAAATTTTAAGCATTTGAAAATAATTTAATGATATTTACAAGTTGTATGCCCCGTACAATAAAATAATAACCTCATTCAAAATCATTACAGTTTAAGAGCGTTTAACCAGCCAGACGAAAATCCACATTTCGTCGAAAGTTGTTGTTACGATCGTGCAGGGCGGTTACAATGAGAAAGATTAATTATTCTCCATACGAGCTTTTTAAAATTATTTATTTATTTATTTATTTATTGACGCCCTATTGGGCTTTTACATATAAAATACAAATTTCATTTATAACAGCAGTATAACACAAAATAAAAAATATTAAAAAATTTACAAATAAAGCATAAACTCAATGTAAAATAATAGGAATACATCTAATGCTAATTCCACATGGATGACTTTAGGTAACTCGTATGTACATATACCTACGAGCAATAAAAACATTAAAAATAATCAAAACACATTAATTTTTACTGAATTACTCGTTGTATGCTTTTGAAATAAGAACAATAAAAAAAAACAGTAAACAAAAGAAAATTGAAATAAAATAAAATGATTTCTCATTCATTATTTATATCTAAAAAGTGGTGGACTAATTTGGCTTTAAATGAATCGAAATTTAAATTAAAAATGTCAGCGACATCAGTTAGTTCATTATAACTATAATTATAACTCAATATCGATCAACATCGATCAATTATAACTCAATAATTATTATAACTATAATTATAACTCAATATCGATTTTATTTCATTCTAAATTTGCTTTAAATTATACCTACATCCAAAAATGCTGAAAGGCGTGATGATAAAACTATTAAAATAATGTACTTTTTGTAATTATTTTTTTATTATAAGTATTTATAATTTTTCAATAATGTCTAAATTAAATAAGAATGTAAAAAAATCTGAAATACATTTGTTTGTAAGTGCGCAAATAAATACACAAACGGACCAATTTTCGTCAAGAAACACATGTACATATACAGGGTGTCCGGGGGTAAAGTGCATTAACTTCGGGAGGAGATTCTACGTGATGGTAGGAGTAAAAAAGATTAACAACTTTTTCCGAAATTCCTACATTTTTTTCCCACACAAAAAGATGTACCTACTAAAAATCCTAAGTGTGAGGTACGATCTTACTTGCTGAGAGCCTGCCGGGCGCCTGACTCGATTGTGATTGGCCCGTATCGTAACAGCGGAAAATAATAAATCTGGCCGCACACGCCGGACTAATTTTATCTTTTTACCTCAAAACTACCCCTAAAAGTTGGAATTTCAAAAAAGTTATTTATTTATCCTTTTTACTTGTACTATCATGTAGAATCACCTCCCGAAGTTAATGCACTTTACCACCGGACACCCTGTATATATTTTTAATGATTTTATTTAAGAGCGTTTTACCAGCCAGCGGACGAAAATCCACATTTCGTCGAAAGTTGTTCTTACGATCGTGCAGGGCGGTTACAATGAGAAAGATTAATTATTCTCCGTACCAGATTTTTTAAATTATATCTCAATATCGAATTTATTTCAATTCAAATTAGCTTTAATTTATACCTTCATCCAAAAATGCTGAAAGGCGTGATGATAAAACTAATAAAATAATGTACTTTTTGTAGTTATTTTTTGATTGTAAGTATTTATCATTTTTCAATAATGTCTAAATTTAATAAGAATGTTAAAAAAATCTGAAATATATTAGTTTGTAAGTGCGCAAATAAATACACAAACGGACCAATTTTCGCCAAGAAACACATGTACGTACATATTTTTTAATGATTTTATTGAAACTGAAATTAAAATTCTAAAACATACGTTTGCTAGAAAATGTATTGATTTATTTTACTGCATGATTTTATTATTTGAAATGGGTGATGAATGAACAAATCTGTCAATGACCTATGGAATAACCTTTTTAAATTTAACCTTTAAATTGAAAACATGCGAATGCTAGATAAAAGAACAATCTTTCGAAATCATTTATATTTTTTTGTGAAAAAGAGTCAATACGTCTAAAATCTGATTTAAAAATAACATATTTCTGGTTTTTTTGGTAATACCCTCTTAAACTAGGCACGTTAGTTTTTTAGTATCAATTTAAAAAAAATGGTAATATGCAATGAAAACTATGAAAATTAAACACAATTTCGAATCTGAAGTATTTCTCTCCTACCCCCGTTCAGAACGAGAGGGTTGGGTTAGAAGAGAAACGAAAAGAGCAAGAAGGGAAGCTGAGAGGAAAGGAAAGAACATTACCGCAATTGTAGTCGGTTCTCGCTTAAGATAATATTACAGCCCCTTAACATAACTATGAACACAAACTCAATTCTCGTTCCCCCCACGCACCGCATTAAAGGGTTTATTAAATTAGCCAGTTAAAAAGTATCGCCGGCTTAGGGAGGGCTTAACTGAATAATATATTAGCATGTATTTTGACTGTTTTCTTAGATTTTTGGTGTTGCTTAAAAGTTTAAAATTAGAAAATGCTTTATAATTTTGTTTTTAATTCACCCTCTTTTTCAACGGCCAATGTAATAGGCCACTTGCATGGATTTCATAACGACTTATGATCATGTGGATAGATCTTTTTACTAAGATTAAGAAAATGTTAGTAAAATTGTTTAGAAATGTACAGTTTTTTTTTTTTTTATATAAATAAATCCATTATTTGGGCTCGTGACGTCACTACATGAAAATATCCCGTCTCCGAAAATGTTCCTATTAATTTTTTTAAATTCCACACTGATTTATTTTTTTATATGGCATCACTTTGATTTCAGGCGAATTTTTTTAATTTGTTCACTAGATTTATTGTTTGTTCTCTGCGAACTTATCATTTGGTTTCACTTTTTGACAGATGTTCTGAAGAGAACCCCGTACATTTAATGATGTACGGGGTTCTCTTCAGACCGTGAAGATGATGTCGGTACGTGTTTTAGAGGTATAATGATTATGGTGCTGATTTTAACAAAATAAAATTTTATAATATTCTTATTATTATTATAATTTACAAGTAGAAGTATATTACATTGAATTTAGTAATATAGACGCTCTACATTATAATGATTTATGATCAATAAGATGGATCAAGGAAAAAAATATTTATGAGATGTAATATTTTTGGTATGCCTCGTTATTCTCATGTGCCATTCGTTTGGAAAACGTTCTTTTTTTTTTAAATGATTTTCGGCTATGTAATTATCGTTTTTTCACACCTATAAAATTATGTCCCGTCTTTCCGGTTTATAAAAAATGGTCTAATTTTTCAGATTGAAATTTTCAAAAAATCCCTAGGGTTTCAAAAATACGATTAAAAAAAATACAGAATGTCTTAGAATATTTGCCTAAACTGGAAAAAAAATTAAAAAATGGGATGCAAGTGGCATATTGTTTCGACGTTTTGAATTAATTCTATTAACGACTTAATTAAGGCTATATGTGATTATTAATGGACCCTGGGAAGTATTACGCATAATAATCAAACTGGTAGCAATTTTTATAAAATATCGTTTATTTATTGAAAAATAAGAATACATAAAAAACATAAGCTGCGTATCTCACTAGGGCATTCCTGTATCGAGATATGCAGTTTTACAATGTAATTTAAAAAAAACACACTTATAAACTTAATAAAAATATAATTATAAACCTACAAAAGAAGCACTGAGCACAATTATTCAGACATGGATTGTTAATAATTATAGCTGGGCAGTACGCTCATCGTTGGCAATAATAACATTAAACTGTAAACTAAATATGTAAGTACCTGTTAGTTGTGGCTTATCAGATGCATTCATAGGGTGACTATACCACAGTAGCATTTAATTATTAACAAAAAATGAAGATTGGAAAATAACAACAGCTAAATAATATCAGGTAAATGATAGTAAACAATTATGTATATTAATAATAATTACGTAATAAATTTATATAGTTTATGTAATAAATATAATATATTAAGTAAATAAATATAAATAAATTATGAGTAAACAATAATAAACAATTTATTAAAAATAAGTAAATAAAACATAAGTAAATTAAGTACATAAAAATTATGAGTAAATACTAATAAACAATTATATAGTACAGTAAGTAAATTATGATACGAAAGAAGTAGAAAATAATAAGTAAATACTTATAAGCAAATTAAAAAGTACATAATAATAAATAAGTTAAGTACATACACAGTTATTAAATATGGATTGAATGAAATATAGCTTAATTCCAGAGTGATTTATGATATAAGCGACAACATGAGCAATCCAAAACCATCACTCTCAGTTAGTGTACATATTTTGACCATTTTATTGAATAAATTTAATGTACCAATAGTTTTATTTTTTCACTGAGCATATTATAAAGCAACGGAGATATGAAAAACTTCTTTGTCCAAAGGATGTTTGGTATATACCGGCTGATACATTAAAGAAGAGCCCAATCTAGTGTTGCGCACTTGTTGAGATCTTTACGCAGTGATAATGTTGTTTATATTATGTTATTATTTAAATTTTTGTTTATCTTGAACTATTTTTTTGGTGTCCTCAATTTCAGAGAGCCAAATAAAATCAATTTATTACTTGAGTAAGAAATAGTTCATCAATTTTTGGTGTTCGATCACAATAATCTGATACTTTTGAACCTCTTAAATTTAACTTAAACTTCCTCTTAAATTTTACCCCACCACGTCTCCCACAACCCACTCGAATTGCCGTAATAGAGAACTCCAGTCCAATTTTTTTTTATGAATAATGACCTTCTAACTTAAATAACTGCATATTTTTAGAGTTAGTTTTGATAGTTAAAATAATTGTCAAAGTTTTAATTTTTCAAGATCCCCGAAAACCACTGTATGAATAGTGAATGGTGTGACGTCATCACTCCTGAAAAGTTACTATAGGATCGGGCAATCAGCTGATCAACTGTCGCCATTTTGAATTCGGTGTTCGAAGCCAGTCGCGCTTCACTACTACTGAGACTTTTTTCTCCTCACAAGGTTCCTCCAGCACCGCAGATGGCTCCACCCATTGAGTCACCGCTGTCCATCTCCGCAACTCGCCGCGTCGAGCGACGGCCTGGACGACTAGGTCTTCTCCACCACCACGGTGCAGAGCTACATGCTGGTGACATCGACATGCTGACCCATGGTCTGCTCCACCGCAGCATTATCGACCTTCATCACTCATCACCTATGTGCGTCATCAACATCGCTCCTGTCTGCGCTCTGTTACTCCACTCCTAATTGACCAGCGCTACGTAGCTCTTCAATAAAGACTTCGACTCGCGACTACGACCGACCGCCTTTCATTTATCTTCTGTCTCTACCGACAGTGGAGCCCGTTCCCTCAAATGCATATCATCAACGAAATAGTAAATTTTATAATTCTTCAACAACGAAAGAGTTAAATGATTATCAAGTGCTTAGGGTTACTTAACTCAACATGAAATACATAATTAATCTACTCACCCATAATATATATATATGCGTACCGACAACGAAAGATTTTGAAAGTTTAAGTATTAGTGAATTGGCAACTTTTCCCCAAAATTATTTACCCTTTCGTACGAGTAGGTTCCAATTCCAAAAGAGAAAAACTTAAAAAAAAATATTAACTAATAACTTGTGTCAACCCAAAATTTCACGCCTTACCAACTATTTTATAAAAAAACGAACGGGAAACCATTCGACAGTTATCCCTTTACCTTTTATATTTTATCTTCTAATTTGTTGTACGCCAACAATGTGGGAGTAAAACCATTAGTGCGTTGGTACATTACTCAAATATTATCTACCTTACTTACTCATTCATCAATTATATCAACAACGAGAGTGCAAAACTATTGGTAAGTTGAGTACATTTCTACAAAATCACATATATTACCTATTTGTTCGTAATGTCTTAACAGCAAGTAAGCAAAACTAAGAGCAGAACTTATATTACCACCACCTTAACTACACATTCGTAATACTGCAACAAAGAAAGAGTAAACTCGTTAGCTAGTTGAGTTCTTCACCCCAATATTACATACATTACACTACCTTCGTACCTACTCTTCCGAATGCACCAACAACGAAAGCGTAAAATTGTTAAGATGGGTAGTTTCACAGAATTTGAACAATTGATAAAATTTCAAAGTGAATATTCAAGTTCTCAGAAAGTCCTATTTAAGTTTTGTTACTAGTAGTATGAAACAACCAGCCAATGATGAAATAATAACATAACTTGAATAGAACTTATCCTTAGAATCCTCAATATAATATTCATATTAAACGCATTGAAGCCATCTAAAGAAAATTTGTCCATCAATTAAATTTCAAGTTTAATATTGGTTATCATAACATTAACAGCTTGCAGGACCCTTATGGACTTAAATCATTAAAAATTAGAATAGACTCCGCAGATATAATATATCTTCATAAAATTATCAATGGTTTTATTGATTAATTTTAGAGTCCCCTCCGTTAGAACCAGAGAAAAATCACTTTTTCATCTTCAAAAATGTTCTACTAATCTCAGACAAAATGCTTTTATATTCAGAACATGTAATGTATTTGATAAGAATTTTAATGATGTAGACATATTCTCATGTAATTTAAGTACCTTAAAAAAGTATGTCATAGCCAACATTAAATAATTTTTTGACAGTATTGCAAGTTACCATGTTATTGCTTTGAATCCTTTCCAGTTGCATACTTGTTATTTGACTTACTATTGTATTCACTCTTGAGTTGTAGGTATGTACAATGTACATATTATTATTATTGGTGTTGTGAAGTGAGAACAGATTTGACTCCTACTTCATGTTTGAAATTTTGTAAGCAGATTATTACAGTTTATATTGTATTTTTATATCTTTTTTTTTAATAATTTTCAGGGTTATATTTTTGTTAAGTTCTTATGCGTACAGGACCCTTACTTTTTTTTGTTTTACTTTTTAATTATAATTTTAATTATGTGAAAATCTGTCATTGGATATTATATATATTATTATAAGTGTAAAATATCTGTTGATTTTCCATAATAAATAAAATAAAATAAATATAATAAAATAGAACTTTCACAGAAATAGTTATAATTATTATGTTACGTGAAAGATTCCATCCTTAGTATTTGAGTGTGTTACCCCAACATTACTTACTTTACCTACTCATTCGCATTTTACAATCAACAAAGAGGCAAACTATTAGTAAGTTGAGTACCAACTATTACCATTAAATACCTTCCATACTCATTTGTAGTAGTATTAGTAAGATTAGTACTACACACAACATTACATACTTTACCCACTCGTTCAAAATGAGCTAACAACCAAAATGTAAATTTTGAGGTAAGAACATTACCTCAAAATTTCTTCACGAAAATTGTGGATATTGAGCAAACTCTGACAATCTACAATCCGCAACCAACAAATTAGTTTTTCATGCGGAGCCTCGACTGGGGGAAAAAGTTTCCCTGTAATTGTTAACCGGCGTGTTATACGTCACGGAGATATAAATCTTCAGATAATTTATCGCTTCCTTCGAGTTTACCATCACCGTGCGAGGGGAAGTGGAAGGCTGTGTTCGAGGCTTCACAGGATACACTAAATGATTGTCTCTGATTTAATACACGCTACGAATTAACTCGATTTCAATACAAAAAATTATCCAACCACAAGTAAAAAATATTATTGTTGTACTGTTTGTACACTAACTTAAGAGGGATTCTGATGAGCCGAGTTATTTTTCAAAGCGATTTTATCAAAGATAAAATTTATTTTCATTCATGAAACTTTTCTTACTTGTAAAGGTACATTTGAACAAGAAAAAACAGTATTGAATGTTTGATTTAGTTTTTATAGCGGCTGCAAGAGGAGGATCCGAACAAATCAGCTGGAATCCCGGAGTCCTTGGAAATCATTTGGGACATAAAATTAAAAAAAAAAACGTTTTTGTACGATTATAGAATCCGCATGAACCACAGTTTGCAATGAGTGATTGCAAAAATGGCGGAAATAAAATTAAAATTGATAAAAAAAAATAGTCTAAATTTTGCAATAACTTTATTTTATAATAATAAGTCGAGGTTGCATGTAAACGCGGAGTATATTTCATTTAAACTTTGAATGAAGTGAATTGAATGAAAATTCGATGAGCTACGATTCCAGTCGACTTGAAAAACGTTGTTTTGAAAAAACACGTTTAAAGTTTTCGCTTGAAACCAGGCCGCTCCGTTTTCCATGCTTAGTGCGCACCGCTCCTAACTACGAGTATATTCAAAGGTTGAATTTAATGCTATAACTTTGAGAATGTATCCTCCAAATATACAGGAAGATTTTTTGGATCGGCTGGACCCGACTCCTCCCTTAATTCGTGTTGTTCATTTCAAGCGTTGCCAAAATCGATCAACAAATCAAAATTAAATGCCATTTTAGTTTTTGATATTTAAACAATCCTCGTTAAATGCCAATTGTCTGCCAGTTTCAGTTTTTGATAAAATTGTTGTATCAAGAAATTTTTTATTTTCGTTAAGAGCGTTTAACCAGCCAGCGGACGAAAATCCACATTTCGTCGAAAGTTGTTCTTACGATCGTGCAAGGCGGTTACAATGAGAAAGATTAATTATTCTCCGTACCAGCTTTTTAAAATTATAACTCAATATCGAATTTATTTCAATTCAAATTAGCTTTAATTTATACCTTCATCCAAAAATGCTGAAAGGCGTGATGATAAAACTATTAAAATAATGTACTTTTTGTAGTTATTTTTTGATTATAAGTATTTATAATTTTTCAATAATGTCTAAATTTAATAAGAATGTTAAAAAAATCTGAAATATATTAGTTTGTAAGTGCGCAAATAAATACACAAACGGACCAATTTTCGCCAAGAAACACATGTACGTAGGTACATATTTTTTAATGATTTTATTGAAACTAAAATTAAAATTCTAAATATGCGTTTGCTAGATAATGTATTGATTTATTTTACTGCATGATTTTATTATTTGAAATGGGTGTGGTATAATACAAAAACTTTTTTGAAAATTGAACAAATCTGCCAACGACCTATGGAATAACCTTATTATACTAAAAATTAAAAATTTTTCTCAAAATTTATTACATACGAATGCTAGATAAAAGAACAATCTTTCGAAATCCATTTATAATTTTTTTGTGGAAAAGAGTCAATACGTCTAAAAACTTTTTTGAAAATGACGTATTTCCGGTTTTCTCTGGTAATGCCCTCTTAAGCTTATTGGTTGACTGCAATTCGATCAACATCTGAAATGGTCAATTAAAAAAAAAAAGCCGGTTGGCTGACATTTAGTGGTCGTTCTAGATCTTGCGATTTAACTCTATCAGACATTCGTCTTTGGAAATGAAATTTGCCTCTGTGAAGGAAAAAGTTCATGCAAATTTACCACAGCTGAAAGTCAACATTGAAACAGTTATTCGTGAAATAGAGCAACAATTATTCGAAAATATCATGAACATCTTCGCCAAAACATTGGTGTGGTTCCAAAAGAGTAGAATTGGCATTTACCTGATATTGTACGTAACGGATTTTCATACGGTTTTCACCAATAGATAGAGTGATTGAAGAGGAATGTTTATATGTATAATACGTGTAAATTATATTAGAGAAAAGCCGAGAAATTCAAAGAAAACATGTTTTTGTGCGATTTAAAACGGCTGGCGGGCCGTACTATAGTCACTTTTAAAATTCGTTCTACGGAAGAGAGTCCTAGAGTAAGTAGGTATTTGATTTTCCCTTTTCCAATATCCAGTGTTGCATTGCAAGCATTGTATAATTAGTGGCCAGTTAATTAGTTTATATGTATAATACATGCTTATTATAGTAGAGAAAAGCCGATAAATTCAAATATTCAATTCAGGCAGCGGGCAGCGGGCAGCTGGCAAGCGGGTGGTGTGGATTTTATAAAGATTGGGTAATGGCATTGTGTTTCGTTAGCCACAGCAACGTGTGGCTGACGCGGCGAACTTCATACGGCCTATCAATAACTGTTGTGTTAATTTGTTAGCTTAATTAAATTCAGTTTTTTTAATTTAAAAATTACACAGTGTTAATAAGTGTTTTATTTTTTCGTTTATATTTTTATTTTTGTGATTTTATTACTTTTTCACTTATGGAAATTGTGTTTCATTTTCTTTATATGTGAGAGGGAGATGTATAATAATTATTGTATTTTTCTTTTGGAAGGGTGCAGACACACGTTTACCGTTTGTCTCATTTTCGACTGTTGACATTAATTAGTGTGTCAGAAAGAGGGGCAGTGTTGTATGTGTAAGAACAAAAGCAAAATAATCTTTAGACGTTTTTGAATTTTTAGAATTCACTCACTATTCAATATTATACTTTTCACAATATTTCTGCAGCTCTTTCAAAAGATGAGAATTCATTCCATATGAAATGTATGAGGAAAAGAATTTTCTTCATAATTTTTTTTTCGTGAATTTCTTCGAAGTTTTAATAGCTAGTCTGCTATCCGGGGCGGAGACGAATCCAACAAATAAAAGTTCATAAAAATCGGTCCAGCCGTTCTAGAGTTATAAATGGTGTAACTAACCCGACTTTGTTTTATATATTAAGAAAAAATTACATTTATTTGTGAATAACCCAACATTAAATATATACTCTATTCAAATGCACCGTTAAAAAGCGAATGAAAGGGTTTTAATTTAAAAAAAACAGATCATCCGGTGAAGATTGTAAACCTTGTTTAAACCACAATTTAAATAAAAAAAATATATTGGCTTTTCATCATGAAACAATGCATACTTAATTAAAATATATTAAATTTAATTACTTCTTTTAATAGTGCAAAATTATTTTGTGGTGACATTAAATTCAAATTAATAGATAACTTTGTATTAACCACTTAATTATTTACAAAAACCGACATGTTTCGTTAATACATTAATTTTGACGACCTCCGTAGTCCAGTGGGTAAGACTCTTGACTCACCGTCCGGAGGTCGCGGGTTCAAACCCGGCATGCGCAAATAAATTTTATTTGATTAATTTATGTTATTTCACAATTAATTTATTTAAAATAATATATAGTATATTTGCGGCATGTTCCAGAGTGGAAGATACTATCAGTATCGCCCTGGTGTAAGACCACCATTCAGAATTGAAACGTTGCTTGAAAATGGCTTTAGCCGTGTTTGGTGACCAGATCTGAATAGCCAGGTACTTCCCAACCTTCCTCTTCCCCACCTCCTTCCCCTCCCCACTACCTTCAGCCTCACAACATACCCCAATTGGGGATGCCATAGTCTCACTGGCTCCAGACGGGAGCAGTTGAGATTCTTGTGCGGTTATTCACTGTAAAAAAAAAAAAAATTAATACATTGAAATGTCAATGGCATTCAGTTGGATAAATTAGAAATTTTAGAGATTAGAAAGAGTGTTAATGCAAATTTAAATATTATTAATAATCAAAAATTGTTTTTAAATGACCCATTATTAATTCTATTCCCCTTGTAAATGTTTTAAATTTTTAATTGTTCTATATTGCCCCTCTTCCCTAACACATTATTTTCTTTCAAATTTTATTATTGTTAATGTCTATTATTTTTCTCTATTACCTACGTATGTCTATTTTTAAAATTAGTTCTGTCAAAACCCTGAAGAAGTCAGCTTTACTGACGAAACATGTCGGTTTTTGTAAATAATTAAGTGGTTAATACAATGTTATCTATTAATTTGAATTTAAATTTAATTCCTTCCTAACCAGCCTCGCAACATATACCAATTGGGTATTCCATAGTCTCACTGGCTTTAGGCGATTTGGAGCAGTTACACCAGGACTCTTGGGACTCAGTATTCATAAAAAAAATTAAGATGTCACAAAGTGAAATTACATTTATTGATGAAGCAAACAGATCTTTTACGGATTGTTTATTTGTTTGAACTTAAGAGGGAGTCTGGTCCAACTGATCCAAAAAATCATCTTTTTTGTTGCCTAAAAATCTTCCATTAAATTCGACCTTTAAAAGATTGTTTAGTTTTATTAGACCGGAAAACGTACAGACTCGTACAAAAAATTTAAATGCTTTTTTCTCAAAACCACGTTTTTCAAGTTGACTGGAATCGTAGCTCATCGAATTTTCAACCGATTCACTTCATTCAAAATTTAAATTAATTTTTTTTTTTTTTTTGCGGATGAACCCCGACTAATTATTGGACAAAGTTATTGCAAAATAAAAACCCAACTTTAATTTTATGTCCGCAGTCTTTGCAATCAACAACTCTTTTTTGCAAACTGGTTCATGCGCATTTTACATTCATACTTTAGTGTTTTTTTTTTTAAATTTCATATTTCAAATGATTTCCAAGGACTACAGGATTCCAGCCGAAGTGGTCGGATCCTCCACTTGCAGCCGCTATATCTAAATATAAAGATATTCAAATCAAACTTTAAATAGTGTTTTTTTATTTCATATGCACTTTTACAAGTAACAAAAGTTTCATGGGCGAATTATCTTTGAAAAAAAAACGCATGAAAAAAAAAACTCGGCTGGACCAGACTCCCCACTATTACTGGACAGAGTTGGTGAAAAAGATGGTCATAAAACCCAAGTTGAATACTATTGTATTTTTATCGAAATAAATATGACTTGAACTCTTCATTTGTAAATTTATTTGCTTCCTAAGAACAATCGATTCTGAGACCCCCAGCAAACAGGCAAATCTTTTGTATAGGTACGTCCGTGGAAGTCCATAATAATAATTGAACTAATAGCTATTGTGGAATAGGGTTGCTGGTTAATTAAAGCAAATTACATGGGTTAATGCCATCAACACTGTTGTGTGAAAAACCCATTTAGCTTTCGGAATGATGGGTAACGTTACCAGAGTATTTTCACGTGTAGGTCTCTCATTCTTGCGTGTTAGGAAATAAAAAAGATGTATACACTCTTAACTGGTTAGTTCAAGTATTATTACATGATTAGTACGTAGCATTTTTTCAAAGATGGTGGAAGACCGATAAAAAATTTAAGAATTTTTCTTTTTATTTTCGCATACTTGTGATATACGTTTGTAATTTATTTCCCCCTAGTGAGTGCACCATGTACCATGATAACAGTAGGTAACAGATAACGAGGTGCTTTTTAAATAGCTTTTTCGATACGCCTTACTTTTGTAGAACGACGAATTTCTCTCGGTCGTGTGGTGGTGGTGGTATTTGATTAAGTTAAATACACCATGAAACTAGGCTAGGTTACAATTGATGGTTCTACAGGGGTTTTTAAATTTCATTAACACCTATCGAATAAGTACGGTTTTTAATTTAATTTCCCGTGTGTTTAAAATCGAAAAGTGATTTTCGGAATTTGGTCTCAATTTAACTTTTAATGTATTATGTATCTTAATCATTAGTCATGGTTTTGTATAAAAGATTGTGTACAAAATCATCGTGTTTAATAATTGATTACAATTTCCTTTACCACTATCGAATACACATCTGTCCTAATGATAGAAATTATAATGCTGTCCAAAAAAGGAGGTAGCGCAACACGGCACAATACCCCAAAAATAAATCACGATACAGCTTTGGCTATGAAAATTTAAAATCGATCCAATTTCATCGTGACTTATTTTTGGGGTACGAGTATTACGCCGTTGCGTTACCCCCTTCGACACTTAGCCAACGGTTCGGACTGTATTACAGTATTCATCATCAGGGTAAGAATCATGTAAAGATTACAAATTAGCCATGATGATGGCCAATGTAACACTATTCGAAACGTTGGCTAAAGAAGCAGGTAACGTAACGCGGCAAAATACCCCCAAAAAAATTACGATAATACTTTCATTTACGGGTATGTATTTAAATTCATAAATAAGTATGTGTTAATATTGTTTATCGACATAACATTTTCAATATTGCATGTTACTGAGAAATTAAATAATTTATTGATAATTAACCCCATTACGGAACACACAGAGAGAGGTAATTACTGATACCACATCAAACAAGTCAGACAAATTGCTGGCTACAATGAAATAAATTACGCTAGCAGATAATATGAAGTAAAAAAAGCAACCCTTAAAGAAATTATGTCAAATTTGATGGCATGTGCCATAAATGTGCTATAAATAACAGTGTTGAATAAAAGTGTAATATATAATTATGAATTAAGCGAAAATAAAAGAAGTTCCAGAAAAAATATTTACATTTAAAAACATAAGTTGTTTCATGAACAATATTATCAATTTTATTGCTTCATCGTGCCCAGTAATACAAATATTTCATAAGTACCTACAGTGTGTCAAATAAGAGTAGAAAACATAGGAGGGCGCCACTATTGATCAAATGGCAATATTATACATTTAACTCATGGTGTTAATGTAAAGCTATGTAACCTACATTTTTATAAAAAAATAAAAAGTCATAAAAGTAGTTTTGGAATTTTCTGTTAATATAATGAAGAATAACGATGTTGTAACAAAATATAAAGCACAGTTAAAAAATTGCTCACATTTTTTTAATACTAGCTTAAGAGCGTTTAACCAGCCAGCGGACGAAAATCCACATTTTGTTGAAAGTTGTTCTTCCGATCGTGCAGGGCGGTTACAATGAGAAAGATTAATTATTCTCCGTACCAGCTTTTTAAAATTATAACTCAATATCGAATTTAATTCAATCCAAATTAGCTTTAATTTATACCTTCATCCAAAAATGCTGAAAGGCGTGATGATAAAACTATTAAAATAGTGTACTTTTTGTAGTTATTTTTTGATTATAAGTATTTATCATTTTTCAATAATGTCTAAATTTCATAAGAATGTTAAAAAAATCTGAAATATATTAGTTTGTAAGTGCGCAAATAAATACACAAATGGACCAATTTTCGTCAAGAAACACATGTACGTACATATTTTTTAATGATTTTATTGAAACTAAAATTAAAATTCTAAAACATACGTTTGCTAGATAATGTATTGATTTATTTTACTGCATGATTATATTATTTGAAATGGGTGTGGTATAATACAAAAACTTTTTTGAAAATTTAACAAATCTGCCAACGACCTATGGAATAACCTTATTATACTAAAAATTTTAAAAAAATCTCAAAATTTATTACATATGAATGCTAGATAAAAGAACAATCTTTTGAAATCCATTTATAATTTTTTGTGGAAAAGAGTCAATACGTCTAAAATCTTTTTTGAAAATGACGTATTTCCGGTTTTCTCTGGTAATGCCCTCTTAAGTACCTAGGATTGCCTGGGCTTTAGATCATGTCTCTAATTTTAGATCTGAATATATTAAACTCATTCAGATCTAAAAGCAGTGTAACTAAACTCACCATTAGTGATTCTTCCTTTCTATCTACTGTTAAATTCATATTTATGTTAAATTAAATTAAAGCAAATCATTTTGTAAAACACCGTTTAATCAAATTTATGTCATTAAGTAGGTACCGTAACAACAGTGCGTCTTCGATTTTAATTTTGTTTCTTTAAGAAGAAATTTTTTTTTTTTTAAATGTGGTATACTGTGTTTTGTACATTCGGTGTCATTGCACTTTATTAGAATATTTGACAGTTAATTTGGTGTTGCCAGCCTACAAATTTTGTAGTTCAATTTTTAATATGTTCTACTCTTATTTGACAGACTATATGTTTGGTTTTGAAAGGAGAATATGATTGGTTCCTACAGAGATGTAATTTAACCTCTTCCTACAGTTCCCCAACCTGTTTGGAACGAAAATACTTTTGGCCGTGAAAATCTAAAAACGTATCTGCTTGGAAAACTGTTTAAAATTTGGAAAATTTGCAAAAAAAATGTGCAGTTCGAAGGTCGTTGTTTTGGTCCAAGAAGAAAAATTTGGACTGTCATGGAAGCGGGTTGCTGGTGTTGTTGGTAAATTATAATATAATCTTGTTTTAAAAAGTAGGTAGGTACTCATTCGTTTGTTTGGCGATGTTTCTCTCAAGGTATCGCGATGGAATATATACTCCTTCGCATATATAGTAGAGTGGTAAGTGATTGGTCATTTTTTTTTCTCCATACCTTGTTTTATCCTACATCTACATCCTACTATCCTACATACAATCCGATCGCCCAATTCCATCACAACCTATTTCATTCAATTTTGATAAAAATCCACTTTAGGTTCATCTGAAGCTGCGGATAATTCATTTGCAGTTTTGGATACAACAAGGTACTTCCATTTCAATTATATAGTCGGTCTCTTTTTGTAAATATTTGATCATTAATTACAGTCTCATCTAAATTAGTTCTTATAATGTTTGCATTAGTAACATTAACTCATTTCCCATAATTATTTAATGTCATATCATAATATGCAAAAGACGTTAATCATGTGCAACAATATTGATAAAGTTATTGAGACCCAAATTTCTGCTCAGAAATATGAAATCCATTTAGATAAAAGTCCACATTCAAACGGCTAATCACATAAAAATTGTGAACAGCGTCAGTAGAACAATTTAGTTTCGGCCGTG
Organism: Limnephilus marmoratus; assembly: GCA_917880885.1. Taxonomy (NCBI): domain Eukaryota; kingdom Metazoa; phylum Arthropoda; class Insecta; order Trichoptera; family Limnephilidae; genus Limnephilus; species Limnephilus marmoratus. Next base: position 32,436,928 of record OU862910.1, read on the forward strand.
AGAATTTAGTTTTAAGGATGAAAAGTCGATCCAAGAGAAATGTGGGTCACTAAAATCAAGAATTCGTCCCTCATAACCAGTCGCGTAAGAACCAGCAATAAGTATCACAGATTGGTCTTGCATGACGACTGGAAAGACAAATCCATTAAGACGTGGTGCTAAGCCAAGCCATCAGTTCTTTTTTGCAGACCAAGACAGTTGTGCATGGACAACGTGTCGGCCGATCTACAGAGGCTAAAAGGCGAAAAAAGATGAACAATTAAACTAATGCCTAACAAGAGCTATGACTATCAAAATTATGACCCTGCCACTGAGAACTCAGTGAAACCTTTCTTTCTGTTACATGCGTCGATCATGTGAAAGCGGAAGAAGTTATAACGGATATTTTAGCAGTGTGCTTAAATAACTAAGCAAGTTATTTAAACTTTTCTTCAATGAAATTTTGATTTAGTAAAATATATTATTTAAAATGCCAAAGTTACTTTGTCATAACCCTGCGAATTCTCCGTGCATAAAACCCTTTCAATTTCTGAAGTTGTTTGTTGCTCATCAAAAACTTCAACTGCCGAACATTTCGCTGAAATTAAAACGTTCCGACATGTTCGTCGTGCCGTGCATTTTCGTTGACTATTAAACGGTTGAGTTTTTAGCAGTTGTGAAAGCTTTTTAATTGAAGTTTGCCGAATTTCCTTACTTTGACGTGTAACCTTTTTGGGTAATACTGCACGGAAGGTTATTAGCAGCTTGGAGGATAAATTATTTACAACATACCAACCTCTTGAGAAACATTATTGTTGCTGATTAGAGCAAATTTGTTTTATTCATTTCATACTAAATATGTCTAAATTTAAGTGATAACCACAGGTTCAATTAAGTATAAGTTGAATCTTTTCATTAAAATAGTGGCTACCCCTAAATTGTTTTTGTTTTTGGATAGTACATTTTGCCTTCAACGTGAAGTAAAACACATATTTAATTCTCATTTCACATAGAATTTCATTGCTGAAGTTGTGGAAATTGATGTGGATGGCATTACTAATGGATGTTCACGTAGTACTTCTGATTAGTTAATGAATTAAATAATAATGATTTAGATGACGTTATATATTTAAATTATGTAATATAACTAGCTGGTACCCGGCATGCGTTGCAATGCCATTCAAAGAAATAAATTGATTCTCTCTGCATGTCCTTTCCCGTGCATCCCTGTTCCATTCCACTTTCCCCGCCTTCCTCCTCAGCGAACCCCACCTTCCCCCTGCTTTTCCACCCTGCCGCAAAAATATATGAAATACACACATTTTTATTTATTCAAATTTAATAACGCCAGAACTTACCATTATAAAAACTGTCTTTGTTACTCGCTGATAATGTAGCTTTCTATTGGTGAAATAATTTTTTAACCGGTTTAGTGGTTTAGGCGTGAAAGCGTAACAAACAACACTTTCGCATTTATAATATAAGTTCAGATTATATCCATCGAAATCAATATTTTATAATATTTACATAGATATCTTTATAATTAAAAAAATATTTTTTCCATTAAAACATTAAAAAAATACAAATGACAATAAATAACCTGATATTTTAGGTATATCTTACAAAAATAATAGTATATAAATAGTATGAAGCCATTAGTATAAAGATGACCTAATGTGTCTTGATAAAGAGACATTAATAAACGAAATATATATAAAAATTATCACAACACTGTTTTTCACCAATTAAAAAAAAAGATTTCAAAACCAGAAAATTTCAAAATTAAGAAAATTTCAATATTAAGAAAATTCCAATATTAAGAAAATTTCAATTTTTAAAATATTCGTAATAAGAAGACTGTTAACTACTTCTTAGAATAAAATGTTTGTGAAAATATTTAAGATCAGATAAGCGAAATAAAAAAAAAATTACTGCAGTAGTAATGTGAGTACAATTGATGTCATAATTTATGAAGTAGAGAAATAAATAATGATGCCAACCGATACTTTTTAACGTTATTTTCCTAACACGAAGTTTGTTGGATTTTGTCAAGACAATTTTTTTAAACAATATTTTAGCATGTTTACTTTGTCGTGTTCTAATCTCACACAAATCAAAGAATTTAATCAGAACAGCAACGAACGGTCAACTATAACACTAGAATCCCGCCGCTCATAGATCGTATGATAAGGGTAGAAAATTTACGACGTGTGCGGCCGAACGTTAATTATTTTGAACTGTTTCCCAGCCGGACTATTAACTAACGTGGAGTTATCATGAGAACCATTACGCGGGCTGTCATAGCGCGAGTGTTAGGGACGTTAATGTGGCCGTCGGATAGTCCACCAACGCGACGCCGACGCCGACGTATGAGTGTTAACGGCTTTGATTATTTCAATAGAACTTGCATGTTTAATTAAAATAAGGCTATTTTTGGGGACATCCATATAATATTTATGAAACTTTCCAGATATTTACCTACCTTCAGTATCACCCTGGTGAAACACTACCATTCAGATACAAGTGGCTTAAGCCTTATTTGGTGACCAGTACTGAATAGTCATGTACCTCCCCACCTTCCTCTTTACTATATTCTTCCTCTCCTTATTACATTCAGCATCATAACATCCAATTGTAATTAAAATAATTGTTTTTTGTTCATATGAAGCGGATACTTTGTGATGTGACATTATTAATTTAAAATAAAACAATAACTTTGTAAACACCACTTTTATTTTTTATACTTTATGCCGACCGGGTTTCGCTACAACCGTAGCTTCATCAGGGCAGTATAATACTCTACTAACATTAGGTTACATGTGTGTTATAATTTATAATATATAATTTACCAAAAATGGGCTGGACTCGTCAAGTGAAGAAGAAGAAGGTATAGATGGAGAATTGGGAAGGAGACGGACGTGTTCTTTATCAGTAGGGAACAATCTTAGTATGGGACTTTTATTTAAATTTAGTTGGTTATTAAATTTAGTTGGTTATTAACTACCTTAAAAGATAAAAGTCCCATACTAAGATTGTTCCCTATTGATAAAGAACACGTCCGTCTCCTTCCCAATTTTCCATCTACACCTTCTTCTTCTTCACTTGACGAGTCCAGCCCATTTTTGGTAAATTATATATTATAACACTCATGTAACCTAATGTTAGTAGAGTATTATACTGCCCTGATGAAGCTACGGTTGTAGCGAAACCCGGTCGGCATAAAGTATAAAAAATAAAAGTGGTGTTTACAAAGTCATTGTTTTATTTTAAATTAAAATAATTGTGATTTATCATCATCGTTAATTGTGATCCTCGTCAGCTATGTCAACTAGCTCCAGACGATTGGGAGCGGTTAGGACTGTTGGTATTCAAGTAAAAAAATATCCTAAAAACTAACAGGCATAAGGTTAGGGAAACCTCAAAGGTAAAATACGATTTTTTTAATATTACGAATTGTGTTTTAGCCTAGTAATTAATAAGCATATTAGATTCTTTCTGGCTTTTGGTTTGAATAAAATTAGCATCGTATTTTTCATACAAAAATCGTCTTCAAACAGATATTGCGTAAGTAAACCCCAGAACCAAAATGACGTGGATTAAATCACAATTAAGCTATTTGGGCAATTGGGTAATAATTATTATAATAAAATTCTTGGGAAATATATGTCACACAATATTAAAAATAAAAAAAAATAACTTTGATGCAAAAAAGATAAATATTTAATATTCCTTAAAATATTAATTATAGCTGAGTAACAATTAAAATATTTAACAAATAAATATCAGGTAAATGGAGACGTAAAATGGATGACAGAAAAAAACAGTAATTTAATCTACCCGCACGTCGCACCGGTCCAATCAAATCAGACAAGTAACTAACATATAGAAAAGGATTGTTTAATCTGCAGGTGAATAATCGCCCTACGTAACAGCAGGCGAAAAAATACATTCTACCGAATCAAATACGAACACGTCTACCCATTCAAATATTTAAAAAATGGAAAATGGAGAATCTTTCCCTTTTGTGGGAAAATTCCTATGCGTTATATAAATCGATTGGATCGTTTCGTAGAAAAATAAAAATTGAAAGTTTTCCTTTAAGCTCGTGAAATATGGGTCCAGAACCCTTTGTAATATCATATACCATTATCTGTCAACATGCCTATTTTTTACAGCATTATCTTTCTTCCAAGGGGTTTTTAATCCAATATTTCCTTTTAAAACCTTGACTCGCGTTTTATGCGCACCTTTTTATTTTTAATAAAACTATTGTTTTTAAAAATATCCATTTATTTGATTTTAAAAAAATCATTTGAACGGAGATCACTTAAAATTGTTATGTAAAATCTCTTTTTGAGGAAAAATCACTATTTTATAAATCAATCCAATTATAACACAAAATTGCATTTCAAAATTAAGTTTCTGAGCGCAAACATACTTTAACATTTGCGCGTCGAATCAATAGAATTTGAAAGCTCGCGTGGCAAAGAGGAAAGTTTTCTCGCATACGGGGATTTCCAGAGCCGACGGATGTCAAGCTTAACTTTTTCAATGCAGGTTGTTGCATTTCACATGTTTAAATTGATAAACGAGGGTTCTCTGAGGTGAATGGGTTATGTTGTTCTACTCTTTTTTTATTCGGTAAGCTTAAATTTTATTCGTGCGTTTATACGTTATTGGAGTGATATTTCGTAACGTTAATCTAACGTCAATATAAAATTTAAAAAAAGTAAGTTTTCGCAAGAGTTTCTTAAGAATTAAAAGCCAAATAAGAAAATCTTTTCAGTCGGAAATTTATTCTGGTACCTAACTTAGAAATATTTAATTTAACTTGCACATACGTTTCAAAGAAATAGTTAATATAATTCATTCATTTTAGCCAATAAATCGTCTGTTTTTTTAATGTAAGAAAAATTATACTTAACGATCTATATTTTTAAATATTCTTAAAAATCATTAAATAAAAGTATCTCATTTGAAAATGATTTAAATAAAATAATTTTTCTTGCTAAACAAAAATGCTTATCGACCTAAAGGAAAATAAACAAAAGTGAAAACTTTAGTCGGAAATTACTAGTAAAAAAAACAGTTATTAAAAAAAATATCGTTGCATTTCAAAATTGGTGAATGGTTCAATGGTTGGTTTCTTTGGCTATAATTTCCTGATATATAAAGATTTTATTTCATTTTCTTTTTTCACTAACAAATTTTAACAGTTCAAAAATGCACAATTTATTCAAATGTAAAAGCAAAGGTATATCTATATCAATAAATTAGCGTTGATTCGATCGGAACTTAAAATCGATCAATATGTGAATCAAAGAAGGAATAAAGTACCAGCGTAATTATCGGAAAAGAAATAAAATTTCATACCTTGTTAATTACTCAAACTTTTTTCACCGTGATAATAATTACTTCTCAAGACAATATTTCACATTAAATACACTGTTGTTATCATGAAATTTAAAAGGGACATTACATTTTAATAGTCATTTAATGTTGTAATAATATTAGTAATCACATAAATAAATTAACTTTACAATGACTTAATTAACTTTAAATTAGTTTTTTGAGACTTTTGGTATTGTTCTGTCAGTCTTACATTGTTAATCAATGATTACATGAAGATTGGAATACTTTAAAATAAATAATTGTTTCGTAATTTTTCGTTTGCATGAAGCAGTACAGCGCGCGTATAGGTAAGTGTACGCTCGCCACGAGTCAGCGTGCAACTGAATATTTTCCAGCATTTTCTGTTCAACGGGCTTCCCCGGAGTCACGAGCTTTCCCGATGATTCTCGAGCGTCTCCGATGATTCCCGAGAGGCCCTCGGGGCTTGGGGCGGAGCTTAAGGAGCCGGGGGATACGCCTACCTCGGAAGCTGTCTTGGCTGTTTTGTTTGGCGGATGGTTTTTCGTCTTTGCCGCTATATCTTGGTGGGGCATATGTAAACTGTATATGTGTGGCAAGTATTGTGTAGACAAGCGACCTGCGTGTGTGGAACGAACGCTTGTGATCTATCACGAGGCGTCGCCGAAAAAATACGTCCTACTCCTTACAGATACGTGTGCGTATGTCCTGTGTGCTATTATGTAACATTAACGCTTTTAGATAACAAAACATGTGTTAAAGATAGGCTAAAGGAAATGGGGGTTGGAAACAGTACTTAGAAGGTAGTTTTTCTTTGAGAAACTATATTTAATGTGTATGTTTCTTTTTTGTGCTAAAATTAGTCATTCTTATAATTTTTGTGGTTTAATAACCAAATAATTTATATTTTTGATTCGACACAGTACCCATGTGAACAAAAATACACACGGTGTCTATATTTGTGAATTTTGTAACACCAGAGATTTTTATTTACAAGTTTTTGAAGTGGTTTGGGAATCAAATTATCATTCATCGAACCTTGAGATAGTTGACTGCCTCCTTGGTTTAGTGGTTATGGTGTGCGTTTTTATTGTACCTACTGTTCTTGATTTTTTTTCGTTGTGAAAATTATTTTTTAATTTCCAGCCAAAGAGTGAAAACTGTGTTTGTTAATTATTTTATGTTTTCTACAGATGCCTAATTAATCATGCAAAATATGCATTGTAATTTTTTTTCGATATCCAAAGAGTCATCCTTTTTGTTAACAATCATTATGATTTACAACAAAAAGTAAGTACTTATGTATTTTAAAAATTAATCTACTTTATGATATTTTAAATTCGTGTACATCATCTGAATACGTTCTTTAAGATGTTATTGAAAATGGCATTTTAGAAATCAATAATAATTGCCAATATCAATAATAACATGGGTGGGTTTCTTTATTTACGAAAATGCTAAATGCAATGCAAATTGTAAAAGTAAACGATCGAAATTTAAAAATTTCTATGCATTTTACCGTTTACTTTTACAATTAGCATTGCATTTAGCATTCTCGGTAAATGAAGAAACCCACCATTAGGATCAATAAATAATTGCCTCGAGAAAGCGCGCCCGAAAATTGAGTTACGACAGCGTAGTCGGAAACGTGTTTCGAAAAAAGCATTCATGATTTCACCCCTCTTCTGATGACCGAAGCCACCTCAAATTTTTTCCCGATACTAAATTAACTTCGCATAATATAAAGGATAATAAAATATTTATGTCCACAGAAAATAAGAGTTAAAATCTTTACAAACTTTTTATTTCGCAATGTAGGGAGATTAAATTAACCACATACATCCTTTAGTATACGTGCCTGCATACGAGAAATTGTGAAAAATAGTTTCATGGTTAATTTTATTTATTTGCTCAGCGCCTTGGAAGATATTTTTCACAAAAATGGCGCTATGTAAATCAGCCAATTTTTTTATTACTATTATGTTGAAACTACACACAAAAAATTTCACTAGCCAAAATTTTACTAACCAAATAGATAATTACACGCGGAAGAAATTACAAATGGAACAAATTTCGCATGGAACAAAATATAACGCACCAAAAAGACACTGGAATGTTTATTTTTTAAAACGATTTAAGTATTTGTATTGTGTTCCAAATTAATTTCGTATTGGAAAAAAAGAGTTAGGTTTCTTCGTACATTTAAAATAAATATTAATTTTCTTCTAAGATCTAGGATCAAACCATTGATCCACACAGGTAGGTCATTTACCAGACTTGAATGGTATAATTGAAGACTTTGAAGCATTCTATATCATATTATAGAATGTTGTTCTTCAGCATAATATTATTATTTCATTATTATGACATGTTGTGTAAAACAACCTTAAGGCTGTGCGAGAAGATAATGGGCCAGCAATGGAAGGAGGCTGCTGACGTATACAAGGTGCTTACAGGCTTTTGTTTTGGCTACGCATAACTGCGTTAAAGGTCTAAAATTGAATAGGCCTCTGCTGTATGGGCCCCATACCAGAAAAAATACATTAAGAAATTGGAACAGATTCAAAAAAGTTTCTTAGATACTGTGTATATGAGAATGCACTGGGAGTACCCGCGATTCATGCATCGTGAATATCTGCTCAAAGAAACGCGTTGCCAAAATCTCCAGTCAAGGAGGAGTGGGGCCCTTGCAGTAACAGCGTTGAAAATCATTTATAATTTAATAGATAGCCTAGCCTAACCTAACCATACGTCTCCTTATATACAAAATACAAAATAATCTCGTACACACAAACACCGAATTCATTAAAACGTCCCAAGTACATAAACACTTTACACGACAACGCGATAACATACATTTAAACACCATCCACACTAACTATGGTAAACAATCTATTGGTTACGAGGGGGGCAACTTATATAATTGTCTCCCAAATGACATTAAAAACGAAAAGAAGCTGGGTAAATTTAAAAAAAAATTATTTATATTTATTCTTGATAAACAAAATAATGAAATAGAAAAGCGCTATATTGAAATATTTATTTATCTTAATGTGTATAATTATTTCTAGTTAAATGAGTGAAAATGTAATTTTCTTTTAACTGGAATAATAATAAAAAAAAAAAAATAAATAAATAATAAATAAATAAATAAAAAAAACCATACCTCCTGGAATGTTATAAGTTGTATGTGCCAAACAACTACAACCAGGGACGGTATCACGATCTTCTATGTATCCCACATAGCAGAAAGGACGTACTGGCACGGCATAGCATGACACAAGGTATGGTGTTGTTAAATAACGCTTCCAAAACTGTTGACGTCTTTAACAGTTGCCTTGAAGAATTCAAGAGCCATTTTAGTGCTACTCATTACCCGCTGTAATATTATGTATGTATCTCATGTTTTATTTACCCATAAAGGTGTAATTTGTGTCACATGCGTATTGTAAATAGACAAACAGTCTGTAATACACAATGTAAAAAAAATATATAAAAAATAAAAAAAAAAACGAGTGTACTTTAGACCACACGACTGAAGTAAAATTTCACTAACTTTTAACTCCCAACTTCCGTTGGCCTCGCCCGACCGTTCGCCTCGTCCGATCACACTTTTCATGACGCTTTCATCACGCATTCACCAGCTTACTCCCAAGCGTGCATGAAGAAGTTTTACTTTTAAAAATGCCGTGGATCCCCACCTACCCTACCTAAATAAGACAAGAGGAAGAAGATGATGATAAATTAACCCTGAAAACTTGTAAAAGATTGCAAGTTGATTACTGTTTCTTAATTGTTCTGATAATTGAAGCTTTAAGGCTAAGCACAATGTTGAACCAGGAAGTAGAATAAAATAAAAAATAAATACCAACTTTTAAAATATCTGTATTTTTTTAAACTTTATGATTAAAACCTCAAATTGTAATATTTAATTAAATGAAGACAATATTAGCGAAACTCAATCGAAAATCTGGAGATAGAAAAATCAGAAAACGATATTGGCACCTCTGGGACTCGAACCCGGGACCTAGTACACTCATACATGGCAAAAGCTCTACCAAATGCGCTAAGGAATAAAAAATGGAGTTCCGCAAGGAACTGTACTTGGCCCGATTCTATTTTTGGTGTATGTAATTTTGTAATTCCTGGTCAAATCATTTCTTACGCCGATGACACGGCAATAATATTAAACGGAAATTCTTGGATTGAAACATTTTCTAAGGCAAAATAATGTATTGCACTTATTTCAACTTGGTTAAAATTAAACAAACTCATCTTAAACTATGGCAAAACATTTTATTTAACTTTTTATAAAAACACTAAAAACAAACCTCATGATAACCTAAAAAATAGAATCCATAATACAAGTTTCAATCAAGAAACATGTTAACTTTGCAATGAACTCATCGAAGTATAAAATATTAAATATTTAGGTGTGTCTATTGATACAAATCTTAACTGGAAATCACAAATTGATAAAACCATCTCGAAATTAAGATATCTTACATATACTTTTTACAGACTTAAGGAAGGAACTCAATCTTGACAAATTGAAAATGATCTATTTTTCCCTAATACAATCTTCAATAATTTACGGCATTGTAGGATGGGGTGGTGCGCTTGATGCATTTATTAAGCCTTTACAAAATGCCCAAAAGCGCATCATTAAAATTATGTACAATAGAAATAAAACATTCCCGACCGAGTTATTATTCAAAGAGAAAAAAATATTCAATATCCGTAAATTATTTTTATTGCAAACTATGAAATGAAATTTGTATTAAAAAAAAATTGTTTCGTAAAAAATGAAAATAGAATTAGCAAAAGGACGACTAATATGTTTCAAGTTGCCCAAATAAAAACCTAATTAATGCAGTAAGCAGTTTTATTGGTCCTCGTACATTTAATCTTCTACCAAAACATATTCAAATGACAGATAAAATATCACTTTACATAAAACAATTAAAATTATGGCTAAATGATGCAGATATTGAAACACTTTTTTATAAACTAAATGTAATCCTTCATGCTTCACTTTTTAATACAATTCTGCTGTAACTTCAAGACTCACTTTATTTATCTTCTTGAAACTGTAACAAAAAATCAACTAACTTGTATGTGTCACTTTATTACTACAATATTTTCAAAGATATATACCTATATTTTTAAACTTTCACTTTGAAATTTACATTTTTTTACTTGTACGACTAACTTATTGGTGTAATTTAGCACTTTAGTTTATATTACTCACGCACAGGCAGCTCCTTAGTGGGTTCCCATTATCTGCTTTTGTCTTATATATATTTTCTACTTTCTTTACATTATTTGTATCTTGCGTTATGTTATATATATTTCGAAAATATGTAAAAAAATTACTTTTGAAATGTATCTAGATATAATGGGAAAAAATAAAGGAAAAAAGATGTCTATATCCAATTCGGTCACTTTTAACTGTATCATACTTCGACTAAGATCTACCATCATAATCTTCATTTTTCTTAACGTACATATTATTGGTTGCAATATTTATATATGCTTGCAAGATTCAAACCTGAACTATATGCTATCTAGATTCTAGATAGTGTCTGGATAATTTTTTCTACATTTTATTTTTAATATGCCACATCTATTGACAAGCCTTGGATGACTGCAAGTCTAGGATGAATATTTGTATAATAATATAATATTTTACGAGTAAAACCTCAAATTGTAATATTTAATAAAATGAAAACAATATTAGCGAAACATATCTGTTTCTCAGAAAACCCCCCACGAACAGCCCTCCCAATCCTCCATTTTTTCATCATTAATTTGACAGTCAATAAAAAAAATAAAACGCAAAGCAACACGATAATATAAACTCCGAGTATAAATCTCCGCTTCGGTCGGAGCCACCGGATATCCCTGATTAGACCTTGATTAAAGTAAATAAATTTGAATGGGAACGCTCTAAAAAAACACTTCATCGCTATTGAATTATTCATAAATCCCGTCAGGTTAGCTATTTAGTTATTTATCTGAGCCAGGCGGTGCTCGGAGCGCCGAGGTCGGGATCTCCTTCACAATTGGGGTAGCTATTTTACATTTATTTATTTATTCTTTAAATACACAAAAAATTAAAAAAAAACATAAGCCACTTTTCTCACTCGGGCAGTTCTGTATCGAGATGTATAATTTTTAAATTTAAGTGTAACAGTAAAGCCCTCCATATAAAATTAAGAACAAAATATTACACAAACAAGTAAACATAACACTACAACAGTTGTAATTCACACTACAAATATACTTCTTCAAATACAACAAACTTATTTTGAGGCACCATTTTAATTCCAAATTAATAAATTACTTAGTTTTAATTTATTGTATGTATTTTGGTAGTTTTTTGTTTTGTTTTTTAGTTTATTGTATATAAAAACGTGGTAAAACTAAAATTTTTATTAATTTTGAAGGTATATATATAGAATATATGTATATGCAGGACTGGGCAAAATACATGCTTTGCTGTAATTAAAATACAAATTACAAAATACTTTTTCGTATGTATTTAAAATACGAAATACAAAATACTTTCAAGTCGTGTATTTGAAATACAAAATACAAGATACAGTATTTTAACCATTTTTTAATTTCAAATACAAAATACAAATTACAAAATACATTTGGTTTTGGTAGAACCTTTGGTTGCAATAAATTGTCGTAAGTGCCCTTATCTAAGGGTGCGTTTCCATAGAAGCAAAGCTGAGCAGAGTGAAACAGAGACGTGCGAAAATTGACCATTCATATTGCTCAGGAGACACATCTCGTCTCCGCTCTACTTATAAAGTTTTGCGGTATAGGACTTAGGTGTTAGATAATAATAATATTATTATATAATAACACTAGCTGGTTCCCGGCATGCGTTGCAATGCCATATTCAAAGAAATATTTTTTTCTCCCGGCATGTCCCTTTGCGTGCGTCCTAGTTCCCCTCCCGCATCCCCTTCCCCTCCCGCGTTCCCCTTCCACCTTCCCCGCCAACCCTCTCCCCTCTCCCGCTCCCCCGTCCCGCCAACCCTTGTCCCTCGTTCAGTCCCAGTACATTCAGCTTTCAAACAACTCGCGTGCCAGCTATTACAATTTTTTTATTCAAATTTTCATTTTATATATATTACAAATTAAAATGTTTGTATATATAAGAACAATCAATCAAATCTGGTACCTAACATAGGTACCTATTTTAAATTTTTATAATGTAAAAAATCCATACAAAATTCTTTTGTTACAAAAAAAACAGCTGCCTGCTAAATTCAATTTCATCAAACGCGCGAACTATTTAACGTGCGAAGTTAAAATGGTCGTTAAGTTTTCTGAAATTATCCAATTTTCTGCGTAATTTTCTAAATTTTTCTTTCCGTAAGTACCTTCTACAAAGTAATAGAAAACTTAAAAAAAATGAATGATAGGTAAAGTCGTTCTGAAGTTATGGCGTGACCAAGGGAAACAAGGATTCATTTTTATATACATAGATGATATTAAATTTGTATAGCGCAGTTTTGTGTTATTTCACTTCAAGAGCGCTATACAGTAATTAACTTAAAAATAATTTAGTATTCAGTCAAATTATTCCTGTAGTGCTTGATCTAATATTATGAAACAATATTTATAGATTTAATATTATGATCTAATATTTTGAGTATGTGTGAGTAAGATTAAGTTACGTTAAGTTAGATTAAGTAGATTAAGTTAGATTAAGTTAGACTAAGGATGCTAAGTAGATTACTAAATACATAAGAGTGCAATGGTTTTGCATTACCTCTAGTAAGACTTGTTTAATAATTTAGTTTAGCTAATTCTTATTTCTAGGTTCAAATGTTGAAGCGAGAGAGTAATATTGTATATTTCGATAATCTTGAAATACGTACGTATAAAAAAAAATATTTTATTTAATTATTGGGGGGCAAGAATTCCAATAATCCATGCGCTTGATAGCTGCAAGACGAGTGGTTATCTAGCCCCCTACATAGTTAAGTAAATTGAAATACGTACATATAAAAAGATATTTTAGTTAATTTATCAGGGGGCTAGAATTCCAATAATCCATGCGCTTGATAGCTGCAAGACGAGTGGTTATCTAGCCCCCTACATAGTTAAGTAAATTGAAATACGTACATATAAAAAGATATTTTAGTTAATTTATCAGGGGGCTAGAATTCCAATAATCCATGCGCTTGATAGCTGCAAGACGAGTGGTTATCTAGCCCCCTACATAGTTAAGTAAATTGAAATACGTACATATAAAAAGATATTTTAGTTAATTTATCAGGGGGCTAGAATTCCAATAATCCATGCGCTTGATAGCTGCAAGACGAGTTGTTTTCTAGCCTCCTAAGTTAAGTAAATCCTAATATAAAATCCATGCTAATTTGTACAGCGCTCTTGAGGCGATTTTTCACAAAAACAGCGCTATATAAGTTGTCCAAATTTATTATTATTATATAAATGTAAAATACAAAGCAATGACTAACTAACTAACTAACTAAATATAATATGAATAATAAAATAATATATATAATAATAATAATAATAATAAGCCTGTTTTATTTCTTGTTTTACAGTAGTTGGTAGTTACAATATTACAATAAACTCAAATTTGATTTGTATTAGTAAGTTAGCTTAGATTATGTTAGTAATATAAGTATATGTTTTTTTTTTTTTTTTTTTAAATATTGATGATTTAACAAGAACCCCGGTTTGGGTAAAGGCCTCCTCCAAAGATGTCCATTTTTTTCTGTCTTGTGCAATGGAGTACCAGTTTATGCCAGTTGATCCTTTCTGTAGTAAAGTATAAAAGTGTTGCGTTCTTCTATTTTGTTGCCCTGTCGTCTAACTTCCTAAATTTCCATAATATCTTAGTTAATTTTACTTAAGCATTCTTCCAGTTATATAATCGGTCGTATGATGACAGGGTGTTGACGTTGTATGTTATAATTTTTAATTGACGGCTTAACTTTGTGTGATTTTTCGAACTTTTTAAAATAATAATAAAATAATAAAATAATAAATAAATAATAAAATTAAAATATAAATAAAAATGTACAATAACAGTGATATTATAGCACAGGACCATAATAATAACTAGCATGACATAAAAAAATGTACAATACATTATAAAGTATTGATAAGAGAACTAACTACAAATACCTAATCATTAGAAAGAATGCTATAGCAAAGGACAATAGTGTCTACAGGATTCTAGCGTTTTTAGTCTATGTATGATCTATGTCAGTTTATTTTTCATTATCATTATTAGAACGCGAAATGTATTTGAAAATGTACTTTAAAGCCACAAGTATTTAAAATATAAATTACAAAATACCTCAGCAGCGGGTAATTGAAATACCAATTACAAAATACATTTTCAGGAAGTAATTGAAATACAAATACAAAATACGTATTTGTATTTCAAATTACAAGTGTTTCAATTACAAGTAACTCAAATACTGCCCAGCCCTGATATATGTATATAGTTAAGTAGTACATTTATAGTAACAACAACTCATCGTAACCTTAATACAAATACATGTAATGGTTATATACTGACAAACTGACCATGACAAGACTATGTGTTTTAAAGAAATACTATTGAAATATCTCGAACATCACAAAATTCTCTCGTCAAACAATACGGTTTCAGACTATGATTTAATACTATTTGTGCAGCATTCGATTTCATATCAAATCTACAGAAACATAGATCACAGTGATATTACGGCGAAATATTGATATAAAGAATGCATTTGATACTGTGGATCATAACATATTGATTGACAAACTGAAACATTTGGGCATTGTACTCTTCAGGAACTTTTCCGATCTTACCCGTTAAATCGCTTTTCGGTAGTAGAACTGGATAGAGAAACGAGCGAATTAGGTAAAATGATATGTGGAGTGCCACTGCCACGGGGATCAATTCTTTGACCATTGCTATTTCAAATCTATGTAAATGACAAAACAAAGTGAGGTTTAGAAGGAACTCTACCAATAACTTTATGCGTACGATACCGATTTTTTTAAATAATAAACTGAACCCAGCGGAGCTTGAAATGTAAAAGAACTTTGATGTTTCCAATCTCACAAGTTGGTTGAGAATAAACGCTTAACGTAAAAAAGTGCTTTATTCGGCAACTAGCCAAATTTAAATATCTTAATTGGTGACAACTGCCTCGAAAAGAAAACGAGCACAAAAT
The DNA here is from genome assembly GCA_917880885.1 of Limnephilus marmoratus. NCBI lineage: Eukaryota > Metazoa > Arthropoda > Insecta > Trichoptera > Limnephilidae > Limnephilus > Limnephilus marmoratus. The sequence goes on from OU862910.1 coordinate 32,452,503, forward strand.
ACTTGGAAATGAAATGAAATAAAATGAAAAATGAAACTTATAGCTGACCTGCAGGTGATTCAAGCCCGAGCTCTAAGAAAAGCTCTCGACAATATACATAAATCTACCAGGGATATAGTTGACATCTAAGTGATAGCATTGCAGGGACATCATCATTCGTTGTAGCCTTGCGGGAACTTCAAAAAGTGATTTCTTTAAAAGTATGACCAATGGTTTATGATCTGTTTCCACGTGGACAATGTGACCATAGATATATTGATGGAATTTTTGACACACGAATAAAATGGCATATGATTCATTTTCTATTTGTGTATAATTTTGCTGACTGGACGTTAATGTTTTTGATGTATAAGCAATCGGTCCACTATCCTGCAAAATAACTGCGCCTACTGCGCTACGTGAAGAATCTACAGATAATTTTAGCGGTTTTTTAATATCAAAGTTAATAAGTATTGGAGACGAACTTATAATTTTCTTTAAATTGATAAAGGACTTATCATGGTTGGCATTCCACAACCAAGTGACGTCTTTTTTTAACAAAGTCCTTAAAATTTCTGTTTCTTTCGATAAATCTTTAATAAAAGACCCCAAGTGAATTATCGTACCTAAAAAACGTTGTAAGTCTTTCTTACAAGTGGGAGTTGGCAATTCGCGGATGGCTCTAATCTTTGACTCATTTGGCCTGATTCCTTGACTGCTAAAAATATGACCTAGAAATGTTACTTCTTGTAAGCCAAAGTGACATTTATTTAGATTGAATTTTAAATTTACTTCTCTGGCTCTTTTAAAAACACTTTCTAATCTCCTTTCATGAGATTCCAGGTTCTCTCCCCAAACTAAAATATCGTCAACGAAAACTATTACCCCTTCCAGATCAACAAATATTTCCGTCATTATTCTAGAGAAAAATTCGGGGGCAAAATTTATTCCATACGGAAACTTTAAAAATTAGTACCTGCCGAAAGGTGTTCGGAAAGTGCACAAATCTGAACTTTCTTCATCTAAAGGCATGCATCATCCAAAATCCTGAGAATGCTTCTAAATTTGAGAAATACTTTGCACCCTTAATTTTGAATCTAATTTAGTCCATCGAAGGTGTGAGATAATGTGTTCTGCAAATAGCCCTATTTAAATTTCGCGGAACTAAACAAATTCGTAACTGTGATTTTTTTTCTCTACCACAACAATAGAACTCACCCACGGTGTTGGTTTTGTAACTTTGACAATGACTTTCATTTCCTTAATTATTTTTTTAATTTCTCATGCAGCTTGGATGGAGTCTTTCTTGGTGCATCGATTTTGGGTTGAATATCACCTCAAACTGTTAGGTGACATTCATGAGGCAAGCTGAAAAACAGCATTAAATTTCTTTACTACGTTATTCATTGACAAATCATTTTTAGGAATATTTTCAGAATTATTTGTGTTAGAGTACACACGTTTTATTATTCCCATTGCGTGACAGGTAGTTAGCCCTAATATAGTTTGACATGATTTCAATTCAGTAATGACAAAGGAAATTGACATATTTTTACCGTTATTATAAAAACAAATTAACTTACACATTCCTATATATAAAACATCGCAAATCAATAATTTAGAAATTTTAGAAATAAGAAAAAATGTTAATTCCAAAGCTGACATAATTAATAAGCAAAAAATTTTTGTTAACCCTGTTTTCTATATCTTCCCACTTAACCGGCCTTTTACTTCTAATAGCTTGGTAATCCCCAATTCTTCGAAACTCCAACCATTGTTAACCCTTCCCCCTCCTTCAATTTCTTCTCTCCATATGTAATCTATAATTAATTTTTTAACTTTAGTATACTTTTATTCCTGAAGAAGTGAACATGGTACACGAAACATGTTGATAGTATAAAATATTTAAAAAAATAAAGTGATGTAAATTAAGTTATTTCCTTTTCATAAATAAATAATGACATCAAAAGGTAACAACCTTTTAGAAGAAGTTTTCTTCGAAAAATTACACATTCCTTTTGTGGGAATATGTGTACAACCGAAAGAATTAATTTTGAATGCCGTTTCTGTGATAATTTTTTCAGACATTCCAAGTTATTTAAAATTTATAAAAAACCATTCACATTAGCACTCATGTCTATAAGACATGGAATTATAACATTGTTTATTCTTAAATTAATTTGCCATGAATTCAATGATGTATTTATATTGTTGCAATTCAATGTGTCAATTGTTTAGTCATTGTTAGGTATCTTACTTTGTGACAATGTATTAACATTATTTTTCCTACCTTTAAATTTCCCGATGAAACAAAATTTCGAGAAATGACCAATCTTGAGACAATTAAAGCATTTAGCTTATGTCGCTGGGCAAGTTCAAATTGAATTTAAATACATCGTCGTTAATATCAGAATATAAAAATAATATTGACCAATTGATCAGGGAAAGATAATTTGTTCATATAAGTGTAGTCACCATCAAGATATTTATAGTGTTACGAGACATTTGGTTTCAAAGAATCAAATTTGTAAAGTTTTGTGATGTTAATAGAGAGAGGTGGATGGTATTTATTAATATGTAACGAAGAGACATCATCTTCACTAACGATGACATTTGGTATGCTAGTGAAAATTAAGTCCAGGCAATATCCAAGATAATTAAGTCAGTGATTGGATTTACTTGAAACTTATTCATGGAGAAAAAAATAGCTTGTGCTTTCAACAGCTTGTGGGGAAAGATTACTAGTAGGAGTTTTGACCCCTTGATTGTCATTCAGCCACAATATAAGATAAATTACAATCCACACAAACACTTCTTTTGTACATTTGTTCCTAAGGAATGTTACTATCAACCCAAGTTTCCAACTTGCTTTAGCTCGAAACTTAAACAGTTAATAATTGAAAAGAAAACTATTTGGTTATTTCTAATTTAAACTATTTTGTCAACTTGAAGTTGCATCAAACATTTTATAAATTAGGGGAACTGTCCAAAATCGAATCAGCCAAATGCTATAAATCTTTTGTAGAAGTTACGGTAACAAAGTTACTGCACAAACCTAAATAAAATGGCAATTTGCTGCGCAAAGGCGTACTGATGATGACCTCCTTACAAGTACGTATTATTATGAAATTCATGTTAAAAACGGTCACGACATCGACAAACTTTTTGGTAAACACTTTTCCTCTGTACATGTTGATGCCTGATGCACCATTTCTCCACTTAACTATGACTATAATGTTGACTTGAATGATTGCCAATCCTTAAATTAATAATCTTTTTAATAAAAAAAGTACCGGACCTGATGGCATTCCAAACATCTTGCTAAAAGAATGTAAATATACATTATCTAACCCAATTACAACTGCTATTAAGTCCAGAAAGAGATCAAATATTGGAAATTACAGACCATCAATAGTACCCGAGAAGCTACGGATGCAAGTTCAAAATTTTAAGAATTGAGTTTTTAATGCAGACTTGAAGTAAATAATCATGTTTATCAGAGGCAAAAGATACAGGTCCTATCATGAAGAAAAAATAGGATTTTCAAAAATGTATACGGATGCAACTACCATGATGCAACAACTATCTTAGAAGCAGAAGGATGTAGGTATCATGGACTTGTATCTTTATGATTTAGTTGCATTTTGAGTATGTGACTCAAATCCTACGTATTATGTATGACTCAAATTATAGATTACTACGCTTTCTATGGAAGTCAATAATTTTTAAATATTGATCCTTTCATAGTACACCACATGTCATAACAAAATATTCCACTTCATTTAGAAGCAGAAGGACTCAAGTCCGTGTTTTTGTTTGAATCAAGTCAGCGTTTTTTTAACAATATTTTTAAAGGCCATTTAAAATATTGCGTTTTATTTGCTCGTTTTTAAAACAAAATTAATAGATTTAATGATAACTTTTTTTATCTATCAGCATTGAAATCCGGAGAAGTCAAGACACCAAAGTTTTTAAAATAGTTTTTTGACTCTCCTGAATAAATATATACCTTTTTCGACTTGCATCCGTATGCTTTTCGGGTACAGAAACTAATTTTCCAAAAATGTTTTAGTCGATAATTACAAAAAAATCACTCCTATTTTCAAAAATGTTCTGATTGAGGAAAAGCATGGATTTACAGCTAATTTACTGTCCTTCACGATTTTTTTTTACATTTGCTCCACACAGGAGGCCCTGAGAAAATAATTCCCCGCAGGGCCTATGTCATCTTTGGGGATGCTGTCTGGAGGGTCTTTTTAGGAAAGGAAGGAGAGGAATATCTGGGAAGGAAAAGTTTATTAGGGGTGGTTAGAAATATGGGTCAGTTTGTCCAGGAGTGATGCACATATGAATCCATCCCTCCAATATCGGTGCAAGGCAGTGTTCCGAGAGAGTACGGCTGGAGAAGTCAAAGGGACTCCCTCAACCCGATCATCTCTCCCGATCCGGCCTGCCATTCAGCTAGTGGACAGACGCATCCGCTGCCAAGACCCGGACAAACCTTACCCCATGAACCCGGGCACCGCTGCTAAGTCACCAAACGTAGCGAACCACTTGGCGTAAATATAACTTTTTGTTTTAAATTTAATAAAATTAAATTTAATAATGTTGTTATCAAGTTCTGCAAGTATTTTGGTGTGTATTTTTGTTTCGGTTTACAAGAAATTTTTCAAACTGTGGTTAATCCACTGTTAGACGACTTATTTCTACGATTTTAAATGTCAATTTTTTAAGTTGTGTAAATTGATTTATCACCGGTTAAACCAACTTGCTAGTACACTTATTGAGGGAGTATTATATGGGGTTTTAAATCTGTTTCGCCCATTAAGTGTTAGGATTTTCTTAATTGTTTTATATTCACGTTAATGCTATAACTCATTTAAGTGCATTATATTTTTAGGTTTTATAAACATACTACCCAGTAGTGGGGAATAAATAATATTCCCTAAGTATAATAAAATAATAAATAATACTTCATGAACTTGATAATAAAATTATCAAATTTAATTTTATTTGAATTTAAACAAATTAAATGGAGTTCGACGAATTAAACACAAAAACAATTAATATAACATATTTTGTTGTTGTTTTTTTTAAATGTCTTTTTCACCTGTACGTATATTATTTATCTTTATGGGATGTGTGGGATCGAACTAAACTCTTACATTCCGGAATAAAATAAACCATTATTTTTTTCACGTGTGTTCACTATTGCATTTAAATTTATACTCACGATTCAACTCGACAATATTCTTAACATTTTTTTCGTTTTATTCTTTAACTTCAAAATATTTTTTTTTTAAATTTGTCATTTTGTCAACTAAATTATTTTCTGTTCATCCATTACACCACTACGCAAGCCATGGAATCTTTTTTATTGAATTTCAAAGTACAATCAGTTTGTCAACAGGATGTTATTTTTCAATAAAAACATACTTACATAATATTATTTCAATAACTATACAGATTGTCACAATCACACATAAATTAATATAAGCCATCTCTATTTAGTAACCATTGTTTCAGCAAATATCTCAATCGATTTGTAGAATCGCAATTTTTTAAATTACTTGGTAACATGTTAAATATTTTTGGCTCGTTATATTCCAGGGTTCGCCGTCCGTAGTTATTATTATATTTTGGAACAAGCATTCGTTTATTCTTTGTGAACCTTGTATTATGTTAATGTTCAACTTTCCTCTTATAATCAGACTCAGATATATGTTGAATCAATATTTTGTACCATAATGAGGCCTGCACCGATGATATTGTTATATTCCGATACATTAATGATATGTTTCGTCTCTGTGAAAAAATATGTTTTTGAACTAATACTTTAACCATAGCATTTTGTACTGATGTACTGGTGGTTTAAATTAGTTTTGGAAGTGTGTCCCCAAGTGGTTAATCCATACCGTAAAGTTGATGGTGCTAGTGATAAGTAAATATTTTTTTAAATATTTACCGTAACGAAACATTTCAGTTTGTACAGCCTACCCACTGTCGCCCTCCTCAGTCTTTTAGAAATTTTGTTTATTTGTACGTCCCATTTGAAGTTGCAATCAACAGTAACTCCCAAATAAACGTATTTATTTACGTACATATTCATCTTAAAAAAGATTTTCTTGTAAACTCGTGGATTGTTGGAAAGAGCAACTAAAGATAACGAATCCTTAAGTAGCTTCACCCGCAGCAACTTTAAATATTTATCAATAAACCAAAACGGCTTTGGCCTCCTTCGTACGGGGAGATTTGTGGTGCGGTTGTAGATATGCCTACCCCCGGGGCCGGGGCGAGAGCGGGGGACGGGCAGGGCGGGTGATTTTATGGGCGGGGGATCCCGGATGCCGTTTGGGTCGAGGAGTCACACACAATCGGCACAATCCGGGACAATCCGGGACAATCGCGCACAATGAGACACTCGGGTCAATTGAGGGTAACGGGACTCAACGATAAGTGAACAGGAAACAATATACTAAACTTGATATACAATTCGCGCCGATGTTCGTGGCTGCTGAAGCATTTATTAGGAAATTAATTAAATAAAATACTTTCAAAAATAAATTATTCAATTATTTTTTTTCCCAGTCTTGTGTAAGAAAACATCGTTGTATGATTTAATATGTAAATGTAAAATACACCTGAAAAAATATATTGACGTCCTAATTTTCCTCTGCGTTCTACTTTTTGGCATTTTTCAAGAATAAAAAAAAAATCGTTTTCAGCCCAAAATCATCGGAAAACTACAAAAATGAATTTTTAAAAATTATTTGGTCTACATAGAGTCTGTCAATTAAGAGTAGAAAATATTAAAAATTGAACCACTAAATTTGTAGGCTAGCAACACCAATTTAACTGTCAAATATTCATTCAAATCGCAATGACACTGAATGTATAAAACAATGTTAGTCACATTTAAAAAAACTTCTTTTTGTTCTTAAAGAACAAAAAAAATAATTCTAAGAAGCACCGTTGTTAAGGTATCTTATATAAATATATTCAGAACTAAAATTAGAGACATGATCTAAAACCCGTGCAACGCTGGGTACTTAAGCTAGTTTTGAATGAATGTGAGCAATTTCCAACTGTGCTTTTTATTTTACTATAATATTTTTCCCACTTTTATGTATTTTTGATTTTTTACGAAAAATGTAGGTTACACAACTTTACTTTAACAACATGAGTTATGTGTTTAGTATTATCATTTGATCAACAGTGGCGCCCTCCTATGTTTTATACTCTTATTTGACAGACTGTATGTTTATTTAAAGGGAGATAATGTTGAAACACGATCGTTGCATAAATTTAAAATATTTCAGATTTTTTTAACTTTATCATGATATTATAAAACAACTTACCTACTTCAATAAATTTACAAATAAGAATTTTAAAAATCTCTCTGTAAGAAATACGCATTACAATGTCCTTGATATTCAAGTTATATTTCCACATAACTGACGTAACCTGTACACTTTTTCTTATAGTAATACTTTTTCAAGTTTCAACTAATTATTTGCAAATAATGTAAAATAATTTTTTTCCACCGTAATGTTTTTAAGACATGTTATTTTAATACAAGCCGTGATGTAAATGTACTTTTGTAAACATGCCGGTGTAAGAAAATACATGCCATTCTCTAAGTACACAGGGCATGTTTGCAAGAAATGAAACAGTTCAAAGGAGTCCTTCTTATTAAAGGGAAGAGGTAATCTTTTGATGTATCTCTCAACTGTTTCATGTTTTCTTTATCCACCCTCCATTCACCCTTTGGCGACTTATGCAACCCCTATTCAAGTAAAACTCTTTTACATTTGCCTATCGTATAGATTTTTTTTTGGTAATATATTCTTAATCTCCATTTATGATCTTTGAGATGTTATATTATTATTTATGTTTTGAGCTATTGAAATGAAAAGCTTCAATGTTGTGTATTACCAGTAGGTTTACGTTTCTTTTGATAAATTTATAAAAATCGCATAATATCATACAATTTTGTTTTTTATCTACAAAATAAAACCTTTTAAGTTACTACTAAATCAGATTCAACCTAACCTAATCTCTTTCCGATCGCAATTCCATGAAATCTTTCATGTTTCCAATGATGCATTTTTAAAGGTTCCATGCCAACTCAGAATCAAGTCAACTCAACATCTCTTTGAAAAGTCATTAAAAGCTATTAAAAAAAATAAATTTAAAAAGCCGTTATCCCAACCCAACGTAACCTAATTAACCATTTTTTAAATATATTTTTATCATCCCTCTTTACGACCTTTCTGAGGTGGTTCTGAGTTGGTTTCATTCTGAGTTGGCCGTTTATCTTTGCAGGCGGCCAAAAGGAGAAAAAATGAACAAAATATTTTTTTTAAATCCATAGATTATTGTATCCACGAAATGTACACAATACTCCCTGCCAGAAGTAAACTTACGTGTATCAAGCTGTACTCTATTTTAAAGCACTGTAAAAGAAAAACATTATATTTTTCTATTTATGTTCCCTTTTCAAATTAATACATTACAATGTTCCTTTTATGTTGTGTTGTGTCAATGATTCATTACTCCAATCAATTTGATTCTAATATGCTTACACAATTAAAGAAAATGGGTTAAGGTACTTACTGCTAACCCTAATTTTCTTCGGATGGAAATAAACATGTTTAAACTTGAGGTCAAGTTCATTCTCATTGTTAAAATGATGATTTATAACTAATATTATATTTTATGATTTTTAGGTGTAAATTGTACCAGTATCAATTTGAAACTTTTCGGGAAGCCCAATTAATACAGCCATTTAAATTCCTATTTGGCAAATATGTTGACCAGATATACAATATATTTTTTTAAGAAACAAGGTATAATAATATTTTATTATCAAATAAAACACAATGATGAAAATGCAAGATTGATTTTAGTGAATTAATTGATTTCCAAGTATCACAAATACTGACGGCATTATGTAGAAATCTTTGTACTGACTAAAATGATAAAATTTATTCAAAACACTGAATGGATTCCTTCACAAAATTTTAATAAATCATCAATTTAAAATGTTAAAATTCTGTGAATGTTCTACTGAAGTTCTAATATTATTTCATCATGGACCGATTGTTCCACAGTGCTTGGATAATAACAGAACTTCAGACTTTCACAAAACTTGAATAATAACTTTGAAATTTGACGAATTGTTCAAATAATGTGAAACCATCCGTTCAAGGTTAATTGTTTTATTCTGTATCATATTTTACTTGCTTTATTTTAGCCATAAGGATCACGATTTTAGAAGTTTAGAGTCGTGGACCCTCTACTACAAAGCCGTATATTGTTTAAATTTCGCATAAAAAATCGTGTTAATGTCATCGTTCCAAACATATTGTGAATGATATTTTTTCAACAAATCTCACGAAGGTACGGCTAATCCACACCCAAGGAGCGAAGAAAACGGTTCAAAAGTAAACTTTCTCCCCTTTGCATCAAAAGTGGTGCGCTTGCAGATATGTAGCTTAAAATTTTTCAATCTCGGTTTCCTAACACAAGAATGATCCCGCTCCGGTAAAAGTTTAAGCTAATAAAGCGTTATAATATATAAGCTCAGCTGTTATATAAATACTGCCTCCTGTAAGATGGTTAGCTAAGAATGAAAGTGTATATTCAGTATTTTAACTTCTATCTACATTCCATGGCTTTGGAGGGTAAGGGGCTCTTTCTTTTACTTACCACATAAAATAAACGCCGGAATTAAATGCCTGTTCCGAGTGCTTCAAGGGCAAGGGATGTTCAATAAAAAAGGGCAAATAGGTTATAATTATTTAGTCTTTAGTTACATAGTGCAGGGATTCCAGGAATGTAGTGTTTTAATATCTTGACGTGTAATTATTCGTTAAATTAGTTTTATAAAAATATATTTGTGTACCGGGGATTTAATGCGAGCACGGTATTCAAATTAATTTGGGTACCGCCGCGCCGCCCCGGGAACCATTTATTGGATAACCACCACCCCTGCCATAACTTAGCAGAGCTGCTCGGGTTCATGGGGTGAGGTTTGTTTCGGTCTTGGCGGCAAATGTATTTGCCTTCCTACTGCTTGTCGAGTCGGATCGGAAGAGATTGGTTGAGGGAGACCTAACCAAGACCGTTTCAGCCAAATTATCTCGACCCATCGCCTTGCACCACAGTAGGAGGGATGGATTCATAATGTCTATCATTCCTAAACACATTGATACCCAGATTCCTACCCACTCCTCATACCTTTTTCCTTCCCAGAACATGGTCTCCTTCCTTTCCCTAAAAAGACCCTCTGTACAGCATTCCGAAAGAAGAAATAGGTTCTGGGTGGATTTTATCCTCAGGACCTCCTGTATGGAGCTAATGTATAAAAAAAAACGTGGCTAAAAGAGTAAACACAAGAGTGTCTATTAAATACCATTTTGCCATATTGTGATATATCGTTTTTATATTATTTATTATGTACTAGCTTTTTCCCGCGGCTTCGCTCGCATGGTATTAGGGGATTCCCACTCAGCCTCCTCCACCTTCCCTCTTCCCACTCCACTCCCCCCATCAACCCCCCTCCCTCTCCACCCACCCCTCCCCCCACTCCACTCCCCCTACAACCCCTCTCTCACCCTCCCCCACCACCCACCCCTCCCCCCACTCCATCTCCCTCCACCATCCCTCTCCCCACTCCACTCATCCATCAACCCCCCTCTCCCTCCCCCTCCTCCACCCACCCCTCCCCCACCCCATACCCTCCCCACTCCACCTTCCTCCACCCCTCCCCCTTCCCCTTCCTTCCCTCCCCCTCTCCCACCCACTCCACCTCCTCCACCTTCCCTCTCTCCACTCCACTCCCCCCAACAACTACCCCTCCACATTCCCTCTCCCCACACCACTCCCCACCATCAACCCCCTTCCCCCACCCCCTACATCCTTCCCTTTTCCCCTTCCTTCCCTCCCCTCTTTCCCTCCCCTGACTCCCTCCCCCCACCCTCCTCCCCTTCCCCTATTCCCCTCCACCAACATCATCCCAACACCCCCTCCGCCTCTCACCACTCACATTCCACATATTCATTCCCGATACATTCAGCTTTCAAACTGCTCGGGTGCCACCTATTAAATTTTTTTATACAAATTTCATAATGCCAGAACTCAACGGTAGTTTTACACAAAATAACGAACAAAAAAAAATAATTATCCAATTTGGTGCAGTCGTTTGGGTTTATGCGCATACATACATTTTGGTGATTCATTTTTAGAGATAGTTATTAAGTACGACGCCAACAAAGCACTCTTTTTAGGGTGAATTGCCTAATTAAAAAAAAAAAAACATCGTTTCCAAGGCGACAATTGGTTGACGTTTGCAATAAATCGATTTCTTTATTGACAGAAAACGTATGATAAATAATTTCATAACGCCAGAGATTATTCATAACGCCAGAGCTTACCAATATATATAACCTATAGATCTCGCAAATAATGTCGCTTTCTATTAGTGAAAGAATTTTTAAAGTCCATTCAGTAGGTTTTGTGTGAAAGAGTAACAAACATACATCCATTCAAACATTCACCTTTATAATATAAATAGGAATAGGATGGCGCATTCAGGACCCATTTTAAGATCGGAAAAGGAAAAGGCAGGAGAGAATGAAAGGTAATATTTTGTATGGGGCATTGAGGACACATTTGAAGATCGGATAAGGAAATGGCAGGAGTGAATGAAAATTAATATTTTTTTAATAACAATCTTAAATACCCACACCCCGCCCGATTCCGTTCCTATGTCAAGCTTTACACAACAAACTTCGAGAGAAGTACCAAACCGCATATTCGAGTATAATATTAATTGAACACCCACTTCGCAGTGCTTTGGAGATGTTGTCAGTAAGGCCGCATTCATTATACCTACCCCTCTTCTGGGAAACTATGCCTCCGGTCTCAAGAACATATTCGTCAAACTCCATTGTCAGAGCATCATCCAGCGTCAGTTACATAAATGCAAAAATAAATAAATTATTATTATTAAACCTTTCCTCCTTTCTTACGTTTTCCATTATTTCCTTTTTTCAGTCGTCTTATGTCTTAGTGTTATCTCTGTGGTTTGTAACGGGCCGCGTAGCTTATCTTCTATCTCGGGAGGGGGAGGGGGTAGAAACGGAGAGAGGGTGGGTTTGCGATGCCTTCGGGCAAATTCATTTGCGAATAATATCTTTACAGAAATTCACCCGACTTGTTTAAGTAGTCCGCTGGAGGGGTGTGTGTTTTCTTTTGATACGACTATTTAACGAATTATCTCGGTACTGCCGTCTAAAACCGATGAAAAAACAATTTAAATCTTTGGAGTAGGTAATGGAAATATCACTATGTATTTTAAAGAAAAATATGATGGTTTTAGTAACCCAGCAAATTTAAAGAATTCCCTTCAATATTTGAAAATTTCGGAGATGTATTATAAAATTCCGTTTGCTTGCGTCGCTAAATAGTGTTTTTCTTTTTATTAAAATCAATTTAAGAGGCGTCTTTAGGGACCGCTTCCTGGGGAACCATTTATTTGGTAATCAACGCCTTCGCAATATCGCCCCAAGTGGTTCACTGTATTTGGGTGCTCAGGTTCGTAGGGTGATGTTTGTCTAGGTCTTGACGGCGGATACATTTGTCTTTGTCTTTATTTGACCTTTTGACCTTCCAGACGATCTTTCTCCATTGCCTTGCACCGGGAGGATGGAGGATATAATCATACGTACATCACTCCTAGATACGTTGACCCCCCGATTCCTATCCACCACTCAAAGCTTTTTATTCCCGGAACTTCTTCCCCTTCCATTCCACAAAACTACCCTCCAAACAACATCCCCAAAGATGACATAGATCCTGAGGGATTTGTTCCTTCGGGGCCTCCTGTGCTCTCCGTAACGCATGGCATGGAGAAGGAGTGCGCTTAGTTTCGATTTTACCGAAGGTTGCAAATTCAAAAGTTTCAAAGGCTTGCAAATTCTAAAATTTGATCTCCGTCACCAAGGTATTTAATTCGATTAACAGGATTGATTCAATGTACTTTTTACTGACTAGTGTCTAGTGATAACTCGAGCCCAACAAATATTAAGGTCATAATTTAGTACTCGTGTTTTAACGAGCGTTAAGAAATTAATCGAAAGAAACAAAAATAATCGAAACTAAATCTGTATAGCGCCCTGAGGGGATGGGGCAGAATAGAATTTCCCCTTTCTTCGAACTTATTTTTTACGGTAATTATTAATTAAGATAAGTACAACTTTAGTATTTTGTAGAGAAATATGTAAATAAATGTATAAATAGACAAATAATGGTGTTATTACTTTAAAAGTTTCTCAAACGGTAATCAAAGCGTCGCTACCCCGTTCCGCCCCGGGTTTCCCTTTCTACCTACAAATGAAGTAAAAATAAAGAAAAAACCTTTAAAAAACTAAACAGAGTAAATTAAAAGTGCCAATTTCGTACTTACAACCAATTAACAGAATAAGAGTAGAAACAAAGTATTGACAAATTATCAAAATAATTAGATTGAAAATAATAGTACAAAACGAGAGAGCAGAAACAGTACGGTAGGATTTGAACTGGTCGGTAGTGGATTGATGGAGACTACTTTTTAAAAATTCTGATGGGCCAATTTTCAGTAATTGTTTGGTACGTCGCTCTGCATCCTTCTCTAGTTAATAATAAGAAAGCACACGCTTCCACTGACCAGCCTTTGAAGGAAAATTTCCCTTCAATGGAAAGATTCTCTCTTTCATCGGATTTCGCTCTTAAAGGGAGTGTATATTTGACTTGCTGCTGAGGAGTTAGCTCTCACAATCTGAGATATGGATGGAAGATTATTGGATGGAATGAATGGCTCAGACCTTTAAGTAAACGCGAAATTTTACGTAGTTTATTTATTGCGATATGTTTTTTGATAAAGTTCACATTCAAAAGGTAAATGGAATCTGCTTTCATGATGTCCGTAATGCTTTTGCTATTTTGAGTGAATTCAATACATCGATCCTTAACAATGTAATCTATCAAGTTTGCATTAATCAGAACCTTGTTTAAGATTTTGAAGACATGCAAAAGGATTTTTGTAACAAATCTACAGAAAAACATAACAAAACGTAAGAATATCTACAAAATTTCGGAAAAGTTGTTAATCTTTTTTACTCCCACCATCATGTAGAATCACCTCCCGAAGTTAATGCACTTAACCCCTGGACACCCTGTATAGGTACACCTTTAAAATGCTGTTACTCCTAAAAAGAAGAAATTTCACTTAGTTTAAGTAGCTAACATAGTGGGAATTCTCCAAAATCCCGATAAACCTTATTTATTGAAAGATCTAGAGATAAAAGTCATCAAAATATCTGAATGTGCATTGGTGGTTATAATCTGGACTTTATATCTATTAACGTTTGATAAAGTACAGATGTCTCGATAGCAAACATAATCGGTTAAGACTTTAAGGTGAAGGAGGGAACAGTTTAAGGCCAGTGGACTTCCAGAGACCCTGAAGATGAAGGGTTATTAATTATCAACCATAGACTGAACCACAAAGGAGCCATTTTTTACTATTATTTCACGATAAATACGGGTTTGGTGTGCAACTGGGAGCAGTTTAAAAGCAATTATAAAAAAGCAGCTCTACAGTTTGTAAGTAAGATATTTATTTAACTACGATAAGGTTAAGATAAACACTTTGGCCAAAGTGCCTATCCACGCGGTAGGTTACGCACTTTGGCCAAATAATCGGGTGAGAGATATTGCACCTATCGCATTGACCGAATTGATGGAGTTGATATTGTTAATATATGATTAGTAAGATTAATAAATCATTGATTGGTAAGGCATTGTTATCTAAAATGTATAAATAATGATTTTAATTGTAATTCATTTTAGATTAGAAATTCACATTGGAAATTAATAATCATTATTTTTTATTTATTTTTATTTTTTATTTTTATTTATTTTATTTTTTTTTATCTAAGTTATCGTTTAGATAACTTAGAAGCCTTGGAAATTAAAAAATCCCTTAAAAATAATGAATCTATTATCAACAAACAAAAAATATTGTCATATAGCCCAATCATGGATTTGTTCCCCTACCCACCCACTCTACACTAATACCTACGTTTGTTCCGAAACCGGTCGGATTTGCGCATCAAATAAGTGGTTTATACAAAGTTAAATTATTTCATTTTTCTATTATTTATTTTGTTTGACATCTAACTTTTCACTTTAAAACATCACTTTGCAACTTTTCGCTGTAAACTTCGCATTGAAATTTTTCATTTCATAACTTCATTTTAATTTGTTTCATTTAATAACTTTACAGAATAATATACTCTCCTAAACACAAGCATCTGCGTTGTCTGAAGCATTTACGTAATATGATGTAAATCAATATTATTACATATATATATTATAAGTTATAATTATAAGCATGAAACACTCATCTACATTGAACAAATCTCCTGAGAAAAGATTCATGCCGCCGACGGGACTCGAACCCGCGTCCTTCTGATTCGAGTCCCATCGGCGGCATGTATCTTTTCTCGGGAGATTTTTCAATGCAGATGAGTGTTTCAGGCTAATAATTATTACTTATAATAATTGTTACCCTTTGTGATATGCATAAAAATCTTGTCTTAAACATTAGTTGATCAATAAAAAAAATAATCAATATTATTATCTTTATAAAATTTATAGAGAAATTAAAATATAAATATAAAAAACCATATGATGATTCGGATTAACAACATACAAGGCAACATTATTAACGGGCGAATATCTTAAATAATTATTAAGTGAAAAAAAGGGAAAATTAAAAATTCAGATTTAAATTTTTCACGAAAATTAAATAATATGGATTTAATGCATTTGGTGACCGGGTGATTCAGAATCAAACAACTTCAACATCTCCTTTGAAAAAAGTATTAAAAGTGATGAAAAAAATGGTTAAATAGTTTGCGTGAGTTTAGGTTATGGGCAATTTTTTTTTTATCATAACTTTTAATGACTTCTTAAAGGGGTTTTGAAATGCCACCTTTTTGAGTTGTCGTGGAACCAATGGATTAAGCCAGCCTAACCTGAAACAAATTTGAGCCTTTGACCGTCTAAGTAAGTAATTGACATTGATGGGAAATAAAAAAAAATCAAATTTAATTATATTACAAAAAACAGAGTGCCAAAAAGAATTTTTATGCTGTCGTTCGAAATATTCATAATTATTTTTATTTTATGCCCCCGAATTTGTTTTGATAAAGTAATGAAACTGGTCGGAATTTTTGTTTATTTTGAAAGAAAATGATCAATGCAAAGTTCATCATTCTACATAGGCGAATATCAAGTTTTTGATATTCGCCGCATTCGAACAGTTTTGATAAAAGTTTTGTTGATATGAGAATATTACAATTTGTATGGACTCAATTACGTCTTATCCTAAATTCTTGCATTTATCATATTCATCTTCCTATTCCGATTTTCATTTCGAGACAAATTTTCACAAACATCGCTGGAAATTTCACCACTTAAATATTATTTCTTAAAAATACAAGATCGGGGTATAGGCTTTCTGAGAAGCGAACGGAGGTCACATTTAATCAAACGTAACCGCGTTATTTTCCTTCTTGGTACACAGTTTGATGTCGGCAGAGAAAGCATCCCTTTGCTTCCACGCTTGTTCCGCCAACTTTAAGGCGGGCACTCACGTGTTCAAACATTATTGAAACGGACGGCCCATATACTATCAGACTTGGAAACTTTTATACATCAAACTTTCCCGAACCGGAATTTTGAATAAGCCGCCTCTGCCCCCGCACCGTTTGGTAAGGGGAACGAACCGGCGAAAAGTTGCAAACTTGCGAAGAAAAGGTAAGTTTTTAAAATTATTTTATTACGTCACAATGGAAGGGGGTGTACTACTTGTACCTACTTTGAAATTTAGTTTGGTATTAGTTTGCCGCCGATGCACAAAGAATAAGCATTAAGATGTTAAAAGTGATAAAAATTAATATTAGATGCATGATACAGAAAAGAGGTTTTGTATATTAAAGGTACATAATATTTATTTATTATGTGGGCAAATGAGGAAAGAGAATATAGTTATTATTATTTTTGTTCGATACTATCAAAACGTTAATCTGAATGATAGACGTCGGACATAAGCACTGCTGAAAACTAGCTGCATTCTATGAGAAATCCTGAATTGTAGCTGAGCAGTGACCATTTTTTCAATAGAATCAATGAAAAAATAACAAAATACGTAATATTGTAAAAAATCTATTGATGAATGAAAGTTTTATTTACGCACCAGATTTAAATGTTCGAGTTAAATTTTCCCCATAGGAAAAACTAAACCCTTTCACACACTTACCCAAATGATCCACGTTATGCAATTGCACTACACAAGTATTATAAATACAAAACAATACAAGAACAACATGTCAACCTACCGAGACCAAATGAGAAAATAATTCACCGACTCCAGATATTTTCATGTCAAAGGGGTTTGTCTCTGTGGAATTCCTAATTTGACCTATAGATCCCTCAATATAAACATTTAAAAAATCTTTTGTAATCCTACATGTATTTAAAATGACTGATTTTTGCATATTTATATATAAATTCTTTGACAAATTTAATATGCCAAATATAAATTTTGAATGAGAGAGCTAGGTATAATGCCAGTAGCCAAAATGACAAAAATTGTAATATTTTTATAGTCTGAGAATGCCAAATTTTTTTGTCTCATTTCCAAAATCTGTATATTTTTTTTTTATTTTTTCAGAAACAGATTTTTGAGTATTACAGGAATTTGGAATAGCTACATCAATGATATAAGTTATTTTTTTTAATTTTGTCATGTAAAACTATTCAGGTCTATAATGACTAATTGTTCTGTCTGTTAGTATAGATTTATCATAATATATTTTATAAAATTAATTTTCTTAAAATGAATTTGGTTCATATTCATAATATGGTATTAAGTATTATTATAAAAAGTTATTTGGAAAAGCTAGTAACTTTAAAGCTATCTTATGAAGCCGTAAAAAATACGATTTCAATGTTATTTGCATACCCTTCCTCACTGTTTTCAGATATTGAAATATATAATCTTGTTAAATTTTTCAAGCTGATTGTACACGGCACACTATTTAACATTTAAGAAGAATACCTACGAAACAAGATACAAAAATTGTTAGCAGTTCATATATTATTGTATTATATTATTCTACGAATCATTTAACTCCAAACTACAAGTTCGTGCAACGTCTTAGTGTATGCAGTGTTCCCGCTTATCTGCTGAGCTATCTCCACCAATTACGTTATGGTAGATATTTATTAAATACATTTAATTTAATATCATAAAAAATAAACAAATGCATAATATATTATTAATTATTCCAGTTATCGAGGAGGGTGGTGAAATCTACAAGTACCATGTATTATCTAGAAAGATTAGGTTAAAATAAAAATAAAATAATATAAAATGCTCGGTCAAATTTATGCATTTTTTATTTAATTAATGAAGACAATATTAGCGACACTCAACCGAAAATCTGAAACAGAAAATTCAGTAAAGATACGGTCACATCTAGGAATCAAACCCAGGATCTTTACATTGCCGGGGCAGAGCTGTTGCAATATTTTTCATCAGAAAAGACATAAAAGTAGGCTCCTAAATCAAAAGTATTCCAATACAGCAAACGAAGTAAAATCTTGTAGTTGTGAAATGAATAGATGACAGGATGGAATGGGCAGTGGTGGGGAAGAGGAAAATGGAGGAAGACGGGAGATGGGAGGTGCGGGTAGAGAGTATAAGCGTTATTTATTAGATAAACCGATTGATACCGGTGCAAACATAATATAGAGGGTGCGTCCCGTCAACCCGTCGGAAATACGACGTGACATCAAGTCGCAAGTCACACGGGGCTGGTTTTCTAAAAGCACCGTTAATTCCTAGGTTATAGTTATTTTTTAAATATTCAAAATACATAAAGCATACTCAAATTTAGTAGGTGATCGTAGTTCTTTTCAACTCAAAATATTGATTTGGAATACGTACATTAATAAATGATTAATTATACACGGTTCCATGATAGTTGATCCAGTGACAATTGGCCCCCCGACAGTTGGCCCGCCGGCAGTTGACCCGCCGACAGTTGATCCCCCCGACAGTTCATCCCACAGACTGTTGTCGTTTTAAAATTATTACTTGAAATGGCATTAACCGTGTTTGGTGACGAGATTTGAATACCCAGAAACATTTTCCACATACCCTCCCCCTCTGATGGCTGTTCTCGTTGTAATTTTTTTCTCACAATATCACGAACTGGGCATCTACTTGGGTTAGAAAATGATAATAACTTATTGAAATATAACTTAATGGCGACAGATTTATAGTATACCAATATCTAAGTTCTATAAGAAGTAATATTTTTTTATTTGACTTTTTATCGTTTTAAATGGTTTAGCCAGTAAGATAAATGGGCCGTATTATATGCAAGATGGTCTGCGAGATCGAATAACTTGGTGTAATTTGTCTATTATTTTACACTCGTCCAGCGGCATAATTAAACATTGCCGGCGGAATGGGCACAATAATAGTGTCTTCATATATTTTGTATGTAGAATCTCAGTATCAAAGATATAACGTATTACTTGTTAAAAAAAAACTTAAATTATTTTTTTACAAAACGTATGAAGTCACAATAAATTGTGGGTACCTATAGTACGCGCCAAACTTAAATGCCGACCCGAACTTGATTCGATCTATTCTCGCGCAGATAGTCACTTTACTGACTTTACAATGACCGTAAACGAAAGAGAAAGGTGCGTAAAACATTATGTGCTTTAGAGAAAGGCGTGGGCGGGGCGGCATGCCACTTTTCGGATCTTAAACTTGCCTATTGCGATGATTTCTGTATCAAAGTCAGGTCGGCATTAAAGTTGGGCGATTACTATACCTGTGCCGTCTGTCAAGGATTGTAAAAAAAATTATCTGGGAACGGATGAACATTTTTGTTGATACGTGGCTTACGTAATGTATCTAAATAAATAAAAAAATACTGAATTTCTTCGACTTCACATAAGTTTCAATCGTACCTACCGCTGGTCAAGTTAGTGTTA
The DNA here is from genome assembly GCA_917880885.1 of Limnephilus marmoratus. Taxonomy (NCBI): domain Eukaryota; kingdom Metazoa; phylum Arthropoda; class Insecta; order Trichoptera; family Limnephilidae; genus Limnephilus; species Limnephilus marmoratus. Next base: position 32,472,609 of record OU862910.1, read on the forward strand.
TAGAACTATAGTTACACCAATCTGTTTTGTACTCTGAGTTATATTACGGTTGTTTAATATGAATTAATACACAAATATAATTGAAAATCCCACCTCTCAGAGATACGTGGTACGTGACGTCACAAGTGGCAATAGCAGAGGGGGATCCAATCGTTCGCGCCGGGTCTATACGACCCCCTTGGGACTCGAAGGACCCTCCATCTGGCGGAGTGTGGGTGGGTCCCCCCAATAATGGGGGAGGCAACTCATCACTGAGAACGGGTCCCAGGAAGGACAATGTGGACGGGTCAGGTCGTTTACATAAACAGGACTGTTATTTTAAAAAAATTGAACACCGAGATGATTAATATTTTTTTGTAAAAGAAAATAATTTCCTAAAATTTTCGGAAAAAAAAAACTCATTTATGTCTATATGCGGATGCATGGAAATTATCCGAAGCTCATGCTCCATATTATGGACTTACTTGAGTCAATGAATAGAATAAGCCTAGAAACAAAACGTTATGGAAATTTTGCAATACTTAGTTCTAATTTAGTGCTTAACTCTAATGATAGCCCATTCCACATGAAAGGCTATGGCATATAGGTCTGTAAACATCGACCGTAATTGTCAACACGACTTGTTCAAGATACCACACCACAGAACAGATGTTCTTGCACATCATAATATGCCTAGAGGTGTGGTCAGAGGAGTGGATTCATTCAAATTATTGTGTTATATTTATTGTACACGCAATTAAGAATACAATTTTTTTGGGAGGCGGGGATGGGTACCGCCGCCCGGTAACCATTTATTGGATAACCAACACCTCTGCCATAGATCACCCTAAGTGGTTCGCTTCCCAGAGGTGCCCGGGATCATGGGGGGTGAGGTTTGTGCGGGATTTGGCGGCAGATGCGTCTGTCCACTAACTGCGTGGCAGGTTGGGTCCGGAGAGACTGATTGATGGAGATCTTTTAATCTCTCTAGCAGGACTCTCTCAGAACATCGCCTTGTACCGCAGTGGGAAGGTTACTCCTTGACACACTGACCCCCAGATTCTTACCCACCCCTCAAACCTTTTTCGTTCCTAGAACTTTATCTCATTCCTTTTCTAAAAAGCCCTACAAACAGCATTCCTAAAGATGGCGTAGGCCCTGAATCGAATTATTTTCCTCAGGGCCTCTTTTGTGGAGCTTATGTAATTTTTTTTTAATTTTTAGAATGTCTGCAGCATGTTATAGTTATTTGCGTTTAAATGTCAGTATATTAGTACTCGTTGTTACTATCGAACTCAATCCGTTCATCTACTTAGAGGGCTTGCCAAATGGGCTATCGATCACCCAAGAACAATAAGATAAGCCTAGAGAAGTACTAGAATCAAATCGCATTTTACCCAGTTCCGTTCACTATAACAATTTCCAGTGTATCTGCGAACTGCACCCTGCAACCGATCCGACAGAATATAGAACCGAGTAAGTACTTGTACTTACATTCTGTACTTGTACTTACACTGTGTACTTTTGCTTGTACTGTGTTGGTCCTACTGCACCGCAAACTAGACTCGACTCGGGAAGTAACGGGGAAGAAAGACAAGGAACAGCGCAGAGAAAAATACATAGAGAAGTAAAGTTAATACAATTCGTGTTTGTAGCGAACGTGACCGGAATCCATTCACACGTAGAGTAAATCATATACCGCAGTCCGCAACACACAAAACACGTATTCTCACTCGGGATTATGCGAGTTAAATTTACAAAAAGTATACAGCGACACCCTCTTTGGAACAACACGTATTTGTAATGTAATGGAGCAGAGAGGAAATGTAGATTATTATACCGGACATAGGAGTTCGGTATTTCGCGCATTAGCGCTGATGGAAATATTATAATGATGACCGAAATGTTGGCATCCTTGGAAATCGGAGAAGCTAACCCGTGTTGTTTAGAATAATAGCGGTGTATCTCCATTTTATGGAAAAATCAGTTCGTGACTTAGCCACTCGAGCGATAGCTACCCAAATTAAGGAAGATGATTTTTGTGAATTAAAATTATTTATTATATTCAATGATTTTTAATTTTTTTTCTTATATCCTACAGACTGTGAAATCTAGGTGGATTGGTTGGCTTTAACCTTTAACTATTAACGTGATTTTTTTTACTTATACTCTGACGTGGGGGCCTGGGCGGCCTGTTATTTGAAAAGTTTACACATTAGAGATCCATGAAAATTTTTGTTATTTATTGGACCTTTTAAATATATTTAAAGAAAATAAAATACTTTTTCTATTGACTTATAATATGTAACTTATATTTGACAACTTGGGTATTATATAATAATTTTGGCAAAAATCACTTGATATCAGATATTGGTCAGTATTATCTATTAAACTAAATAAAAATAATGAAATCACTTTTATTTTATATTTCCATAGTGTTTCGAATTAATGATATATTATTATTTTGAGTAATTAAATCATTACATAGTTTAAAATGAAGTCACTCAAAATGTATGTGCGCATAGATCTTTTAAACTATGCAACGGATTTTCATGCGGTTTTCACCAATAGATAGAGTGATTCAAGAGGAAGGTTTATATGTATAATATATGCTTATTATAGTTGAGAAAGGCCGAGAAATTCAAATATTCAATTCAGGCAGCGGGCAGCGGGCTGCGGGCAGCTGGCAAGCGGGTGGTGTGGATTTTAAAAAGGTTGGTAATGGCGTTGTGTTTCGTTAGCCACAGCAACGTATTGCCGGGTCTGCTAGTAAATAATATAAAATTATAAGACACCAAATCTTACAAACTATACACAGTCGGGGCAAACCTTTTATTTATCATTGGAGACAAACATGTTTTTTACACACAAAACAAGTGTGTACAGACTTTCTTTGAACCTTCGGTGGACATGTGTGACATCTTCTTCTTAGCTTTAAGTCTTCTTCGTCTACTTCTGGAAGTGCTGGATGATCAGATGTGGGCATGTCAGGTCCCCGAAAAAGTCACTGACATAAGTGCTGACGATGGAAAGATGGAAGCAACAAAAAATGAAATGCATTTTCTTACAGAAATTAAGCGTGCCAACACGTACACCACCTCTCACGGCTCTGGCGTCACTAAATTCGAAGCTACTGGAAGCGGCGTATGCCTCACGCGCGAGGGAGGGGAGTATTTCGATATTATCATTGTTGCTAGGGCACAGCGGCCCCCACTTCAGCAGTTAAAGGTTAAACCGCAGTAAGCCGTTGGAGTTATTCTATTAATTAAATCGAATGACCGAAACGAAAACCGATCACCGGGAAATCTACAGCGCTTGATTGGACAATTTCATAACATGATAAGGATTCAGTGCATTGAAGAAATGTTGAGTGATCGAAATATTTGACCAATCGGGCCTTAAATTTACAATACTGTGTTTACGAAATTCAAATGGGATGGAGATCTGCGATGACAGGCGAGTGAAAGCGTGGCAAAGCGCATGCTAAATGGATCATTTCTTTCCATTCAAATTTGTATGAAAGGCATTTCTGTTTGTCAGAGCAATATTGGTTTTTATTATACAGATAGGCGATTTTATTATCTACATAAAAAAAATTTGCTTTGCGCTTCCTTATTATGTGACCATATTTATCTTTGTTAGTAAAAAAAATAATTTACAGTAAGTATTAGTATTTTTGCAATATTAAACCTCAATTTTTTTTTAATTCAATTTATAATTTATTAATGGTTTTTATTTCATTTAATAATCTTATATATAAAAATAAATCGCTGAATGTATTGCTAAGCGCATAATTCTTTTTTTTTGTGTGTTTGTTATTATCAGGACAAGGTTTTTATAAAACTTCCGGTGAGCTCTGGCATTATGAAATTGGTATAAAAAAATTGCTATTGGTGGCACGCGATGTTTGAAAACTGAATGTATGGAAAGCGGAGGGAGGGAGAGATGGGGGTGGGAGGGGTGGGGGGAGGGGTGAGGGGGACTGGGGGGAGGGGGTGGTGGTCGAAAGGGGGAGGGGGAAGGGAGGGCGGTGAGATAGGGGAGGAGGGGGGAGGTGGAGGAGGCGGAGTGGGAACCCCCCCTTACACCATGCGAGCGAAGCCGCGGGAAAAAGCTAGTATTACATAAAATAAATTTTCACGAAACATATGTAACCGAAGTTACACTTTTATTATTCGAAGTGACCATTTTGATTTAATGATACTAATTATAAAGGCCTGGAAATACTTATCTTTTTGAAATTACACCTACCCGTGTAGATAAACCTCGATATTATTATTTCAAATTGCTCGTAGTTTATGAGTCTATAACCAATGAACTTATAACCAAAGTCCCTAGTTCCTCTAAAATAATCATTCAATTTGACTTTGTCATTTTCGTGTTATTAAGGATTGCAGCCATTGTTTCTTTAGGTATCTCTCACATCTCAATTATAATTATGTCTTCAAACTCTCTTCAGAAAGGTACCTACCATAATATTGATTATTGCAATTTAATGGATCCTCGCTTCTTCAAACTCTCGCTGGGAAAAAAGGTAGCAACCGGAAAAGGAACACACAAACAAATCTACAGACTTGAAATTCCAAACGGTCGAGTTATGACAGAAATTCGTTGGTCCCAAAAAATTGATTTATATTTATTTATTTATTTGTTTATTAAGACATACACAGTACATTATAATACAGATTAAAAGTATGTTAAATTAAATTATTACATGGTTATGTACCTATTACGTAAGTCCATAGAATGTCATTTGGTAATTATGCCTGAGATATGAACCGGTCTAGTAACTTAATTTTTGAATGAATGAGTAATAATAATAAAAAGGAAGAAAAAAAGGGGGGGGGGGGATAAGGAGACATTTTAAAATCAAGAATTTTGTGCTCACTAATTGTAATTGACTGATTAAAGTTTAATGAAAAGTTAAGTGTAAATAATTTTAAAACAATAATATCACGCCAAGAAATTTAATAAATTAGTTTTGTATGTTTGCAAGGAATCATGAAAAATGTCTAAGTGTAGTAATTTTTCATAGTGGGTATAAGTTATGATTGCGCGAGTAATTGGTGAGTTACTCGCTGCATTAGTGTTATTGGATTCTATATGAAAAAGAGAAGTGTGCCTGGTACGCCTTATTGGGACATTTAAACCAATAGTGGATAGCAATTCAGGACTATCTATTTTATTATTTAGCAGGTTATACAGAAACAGCAGATCTGATAATGTGCGTCTTTTTTGTAAACTTAACATGTTATTTGTAGTTTTGTTGTATTTCTTGAATAAATATTTAGAGAATTTATTCTGTATACTTTCTACTATATCTATGTACACCTTATATTGAGGATTCCATAACGGGGACGCATACTCCAGTGGACTTCTGACCAATGAACAAAACAACATTTCAAGAGTCTTAGCACTTTAAATATTCTTAATGGGAAACCTAGCATCTTGTAGGATTTTGATATTATGTGTTCGATATGCTTATCAAAAATTAATTTGTTGTCTAAATAAACACCTAGATCTTTACATGTAGACGTAGATTGTAAAGGTTTATTATTCAATTTGTAAGAATAGATGATTTTATTTTTATTTCTAGTAAATGTAATTGAGTGACACTTAGAAATGTTTAAGGACATTAAATTTGATTCACAATACGCGCACAAATGATCAAGATCGCTTTGTAATTCTATACAATCAGATAAAGACTCTACTGGTTTAAAAATTTTCATATCATCCGCGTATAACACAAAGTAACTATTTTGAAAGCATACATAGATGTCATTTATGTAAATATTAAATAAGAGTGGTCCGAGATGCGACCCCTGGGGCACACCCGAGACGATTTCCGTTAAACAGGATGCGAAACCGTTGACAACCGTGATTTGGTGCCGATTACTGACATATGATGCGATCTATCTATAGAGATCACCGTGAATTCCTAGACTAAATAACTTCTGTAAAAGAATATAGTGATTAACACGGTCGAATGCTTTGGAATAATCAGTATAGATGGCATCTACCTAGCATCGCATATCCATTTGAGCATGAAGAAAATTTATAAAAGACACAAGATTCGAGGTTGTGGAGCGATTTCTCATAAAGCCATGTTGATTAGTTAAGAGTGAAGGTGAGATAGTAGAATATAATTGATCGTAAACAATTTTTTCCAAAACTTCACTTAGAATGGGTAATTTGGATATAGGTCGATAGTTGGAGATATCATTTTTACTACCATTTTTAAAGATTGGGGTAATCAAGGCTGTTTTCCACTTGTCAGGAAATGTTCCTTCAGATAGCGATAGTTTGAAATGGCAAAAATGGGTTTACTACAATAATTTATAAAATTACACAGTTTTGTGATAGTTCACCAGAAGTGCTCTACTTTTATGTATGGGTTTACTTGTTCGGTTTGTTTAATTATTTAAATTGATTGCAGTAAGTGCTCAAATAAAACCGTTGTTGGCCTTATGTTTTTGTTTCAAATGTTCCTACACAAGAAGATTGTGTCTCGGAAACGAAGTACAATCACAAACGACCAATATTAAGGAACTTACTTGACAAATCAGTGATTGCTGACATTATTTGAAGTACAAAATGTAAATGAAGTGTTGTTTTTTTTTCTTGGACTATCATGACTGGTCACTCTCAACCGAGTAACTGCCCAACCCCTCATAATGTCAGGAATCACTGTTAAGTTCGTCCCTTTAGAACAATTATTTGAAGCGTTGTCAGTAATAATATTCTATACAAATAATACATTATATTTTTTCTTAGTTTTGCTCCGTATTTGTTTGTTCCACGTATCTCTTTTCTGTAGACCACACAATTTCGTAATATAAAAAAAAAATGTACGTTTTTATTAACATGAAAATGTTTATTATTTTCGTTTAATACACTTTCAAAATATTTGTGCCTTCGAGAGTAAGGCATCTCAAATACATTTACAAGGAAAATGACAAGAAGGCTGAGAATGTTATCGGTATATAAAACGGAGTGTATTTTTAGGGGTTGTTTGTAGCCAAAGTTGATTAGCTGATCCAGAAAACGATGGCAAACAGTGAACAGTAATCGAAAAGAAACACCTCGCCGAAGGAAAAATAAATTTTACAAACAATCATAGGTGGTTCCAAAGTGCCTAGAAGCAAATATTTCCTAAACGTGTTTACTAAGGCTTATTAGAAAACAACTTCGTTTGTGTTTACGTGGTTAGTTACAAGATAATTCGAATATAAATATTATTTTTACTGGCAGGTGTGATAACAGTATCACATGGATATATATTACATTTGACGTCATTGCCTGTCACGGTTATTTTGCCCCGGTGACTAGCTGTCACTGGATCACAGTGGATCCGAGGAAGCAGCTATTTTTTTAACCAATTTCTATCGGATTTTTAAAATGGTCACCAACACTCAAACTAGGCGAAGCTGGACCAAATGCCGCCCACAGGGCTTAGCAGCAAAAATCTTGCGGAGCGGGTTTTTAACTGATAGTTTTACAATGGATACTGGTGTAATAAAAAAATGCACTACTGTCAAACATATACCTACATAGATGAGAATATTAATTTGCCAACAACCAAATCTTTATAATAGCTAGAGGTACCTATACCTTTTAATATCCCAATATCTTTCAACTTAATTTACATGTGTGTTATATTATCTTTATTAGTATTAGTTCTGTGAATTGACAGCTCGCAATAGTCGCAAAGTTTATGGGCTCTGGCGGAATAAAATGGTATCTACTATCAAACACGGCTACCATCTATTTATTGACAGGATTGACCGGACACGGAACACAAATAAATTCCCAGAACGACGAATTTCAAAGTGGTCGAAAAGGCGTCATAGTAAATTATAGCTATTTTATTTGATCTTTTCTTTCACAATTTTTAAAACTATTCTCGTGTACAGGCTTAAGCCAGCATATCTTATTTCTTTTCAAAAATATTTTGTTAGCCTCGAAGAAAAGATATAATAGGTACTGCACTTAATCTTAATAAACCAATCGTTTGTGTATTTTCCACCACTGTCTCGACAAAGGACATTACCAGTAAGAAGGCATTGAAAAATCAAGAGTTATTTTGTTTTATCAACATAAAAAAATTATAATAATGAAATATACGTTTTTAGATTTTCACGGCCAAAAGTATTTTCGTTATTTTTTTTTTGGGGTGTTAAACCGTGTGGCGCTACCTCCTTCTTTAGCCAACGTTTCGGACAGCGTTACAGTGTTAATCATCAGGACAGATGTGACTAAAGAAGGAAGTAGCACGATACGACATAACACCCCAAAAACAAATAACGAAAATAATGAAAGATGTTTAAAATATCTACTTACTGAATGCAGTCAAAAATAAATTACATTTGTGTCAATAACAGCTATTTACATATTTAAATTTTAGTTAAAAAATAATATTTATACTTGTACTGTCCGTGAGATAAATTCCATACCGTTAAATAAAAATAAAAAATATGTTTTGAATGCAAGTATTTTTACGATAAGTAGGAAATGACGTCACAAAACAAAAGTCAATAAAACACATGGTGTAAAATTAATAACGGAAAGATTAAATTCAAGCATCGGGTACCTACGCATCTGAATACTCGATTTAAAAAAAATTGGATTTTCGGATTAAGTAGACAAAAATAAAAATATTTTTACTAATATATTATAATTACACTATTCACACATTTAAAAAAATAATTCAGTAAAAGCAAACACGTTAATCGGTAACCCGAATACTAATTTAATTTCTCTCATAAAATCATCACCTCTGTAGTCATCCGGGTTGGGATTTCCAATGTCTGATTTAGACTTGTTTGTTACAAAAGTTATTTTATCTTCCACGAAATCAGAAATTTCCTCTTCGTTTTCCTTAGGCTGTAGAAACATTTCATCCATGTCAAAACTGATCTTCAGTCCTTCGTCGATTTGATCACTGATAGGAATTGATTCAATTTCTATGGAGGCTGGCAAGTTATCTTCCTCAGAAGTATCTGTGTTGATTACGTTTATTGATTCATCTTCTGGTTTTAATCTCTGGGTCAGTTTGTCTTCAATGGGACAGACGCAAACATCTGGTTTGGTTTCATCATATTGGATAATGGATGGAGCGAGTTCAGAGAAAAGAGCAGATCTTTTTATAACTATCTGACATGGTGGAATCCAGTTACATTCGGCATCCTGCAAACAAAGCAATACTTGATTATTGAAAATTTGGTGTTCTATTTCAGCTGAAACATGTTTTTTATTAAGTTATTCAGCTACTGGGAATAACCTTCATTGAACTTTTTTTATTTCTTACTTAAATACTAAGGGCCTTACTAATAAACGTGTTTAAAACTAAAAATTGATAATCCACCATTCATGTAGGGAAAACGGTGGTTTATCAGTTGTGTAAATGTAAAAAAACGTTTATTAGTAAGGGGTTTAACATTTCAACAAATCCCAAAAAATCTTTTTTTATTTGTTTCAAGGACTCGATGTACCATTGATGAGGTACATTTTTAATATGAATTGATTCTATTATGCTTTTTTATTAGGTTAGGTCACGAGAGGGCCTTCCAAGTAACCTTTATAAGCGGACGGACGGGAATATATATAACAAAAACTAATAGTTTTCTGTGATCGAGTGATAAGTTTAATGAGTCTGTGGTCTTCTACTATAAAACTAGAAACAAACTAAAGTCGGAGCTAGCTAAGAAGGCATAAAAATATTAATAGATTTTTTTAGATTGTGAAGTATCACTCACTTGCAATGCCAGTTGCGTTAAGGCAACGAGGATAAAGATAACGTAGTTCATGATGACTGCGTGTGTCCCAAACTGTCACTAATTACTGAGGATTACAATTAAAGAATTTGCTCTTAAATAGCCCTGCAAATAGTTAACCGAATGCTTACTACCCTGATAAAGCACGTTCATCTCGCCCACTGCATATCTCCAGTTGTTTATCACTCTTTACGTGCTAGAAACGTAATGCAAGTTAATTGAGATAATAACGTGTTAGAAATTTCAGAATATCTACCCATCTTTTCAATATCAGTAAATAATACAGTAATAGATGATTATTTCATAAAGATTACGTACTGTGAGTGGAAAACTGATGACCACAAAAAATGATTACGTAATGTGTACCTGGTTATCTTTTCAACAGTGTCACGATATTTTGCTTATTTCAGCTTTCAATACAACTATGTTAAATATTGCATTTTATGCCTCCTAATCAAAATGTTCAGGTCCGAAAATTTACACTGTGTATTTTATGATTAGATTAGATTTATTGAAAGAGATGATTTGTTTCTTCAATAATCGCAAATTCACTTCTAGATGTCGTTTTAATTTAATGAAAATAAATAACTTTATTAGCATCACTATTAGATCAAAATAAGTGTGTCAAAAAATCTGTAGTTTGTCAGAATATTAGTAATAATTATTTAGTACATGAATTTGTTTCTTCGATAACCGCAAATTTACTTCTAGGCATCGTTTTAATTTAATGAAAATAAAAAACTTTATGTTCATCCCTGTTTAATCAAAATAAGCGACGTGTTTAAAAATCAATGGTTTTTTATTGTTAATATGTATTTAGCACATTTGTATGTTTACATAATAAAACATTGGTTTTTGAAACATGTCAGTTATTTCGATTAAATAGTGGTTACGCATTGCAATATGACTTAATACACGACCACAAAAAAAAAATCGTCACTAGCACATACAAGACAATATAAAATTTTTTGAACTAATAATACAGTAAATACTTAAAGTGGTAAATGAAACATAGGTCATGGGGGTATGTGCACATTTACAATCTCCTTTCCGCTAGCCTGAAAACAAAGAATCGAATAATTATTTTTAAACCGTTCAATCTTAAGATAAGTTTACAAAATTGTAATATACGTACTCATAAGTTAATGTGCAATATTTTTTAAGATAAGATATTGCTAACGTAGTATTGTTATATTACTATTTGAATTATGCACTTAGTTAAAGCGAAATATTTCGACACTGGAAAGGAAGAGTGACAAAATGAGATATATATATTGTCTGAGTTTTTTATATATTGTCTGAGTTTTTTTCTGCGTTGAGCACTCAAGATACCACAAATTAGCTGCTATTTGAGATTGCATCGCCTTAGACAGCCAATATTGTCGCTTTTTAAATAAGTGCGACTTAAGTCATCTTAGCTTACGTGTGGTGGAAGGTTAAATCACTCACCCTTTTCAGTATTTAGTCAATTAGTAATTCAGTAATTCAGTAATTTGTTTGCTAGCTTTTATTACTTTCGATGTTTAGGATAGCATTTTTTATTTATAATTTTATTTTTCGAACTATTGACACGTACCTTTCTCAGTTAGCAGAGAGATTCCGTTTGCATGAGCTCTCATCATCATCTCAGGGTCCTGCGTGGGATAAAAAGAAAGCTACTATCTGATGTAAATAAAAGAACTCACATTTTGACAAGCAAAAACATAATCTACATAAATACCTTTGTAAACTCAAAGAGAGAGAGAGAGAGAGAGAGATAATTCAGTTATTTTAGTAGAAAGCACTCCAAATGATCATTCGTAGCTTGCCATAGTTAAAATGGCGCACCTCTTCTAACCTCAGCGACAAGGGCTCCAGATAGCTGGAGAAGAGCCCCAGAGCTGCCGCTTCGCAAGCCCATGACACCGTGAAGCATCCAAGATTCCAGTCCATCCACAAAGGCCCGCTGATCACAATGCGTCCAATGGCCATCTTTGAGCATTGAAAGGATAGTTCTAGATTGTTGATGTCATTTTAGAAGCGCCTGCAATCTTCATCAAAGTTGTCCTCGGTGATATTGGATTGTACGTGGCTGTAAACACGCCCGACCAAAATATCAATCTATCAAGCTGTGATCAGTAAATCCCAATGGCTATTTATCGGTGGGTTGTTTGCCGCGAAATTACGAGCGTCAAGCAATATTTCTTCACAGCACTAATTTGAAGGTGTAGTCGCATAATATTGCAAATTTACACAATCATTTACGAGTATAAAAACTCCTTACAAATCAAACTTCCGACCAGTCCATTGTTATGTCATCACGTCACCCTTACAACCGTTTCTGCTTTTTTTTCAAAAACAATCGAGCAACCGTCCAGGCAATTTGAATTTGTTATTGTTCCAACGGCACCCGAAATTAATAATACTCTTTCTGAGCAAGTACTGACTGAATAAGAACCATGAAAATAATTACGTTACACTATGTAATCTACAGCTTCGATGTTGCTTTATCTTAATATTGTGGGTCTGCAGAGTGAAAGCTGTTAATTGGTATTTAATCTTTCGTTAGTTGCTTATTGTAGCTTATTGATGTATATTGACAGCCTTACTAATAACAAAACGCCTTAACGAGCGGTCAACTGCATATTTGTTGCTTGCGCGGTGCACCGTGTTTTTACGTCTTTACTAATAACACAATCACGTATTTTATGATTTTTATGTTGGTCCCCTTGAATCTCACATAGATCTGCGCAGGCCATCTTGTTTTATAAACTTGGTAAAACAATGTTTGACAGTGTTCACTTGTATTTGCAGTTAATTTTTATGTTTTTGAAGATAATTTTCGTTTAAATGATCAATTCACTGTGATATTAGTGTAATTCAACATAATTACCAATGCTGGCGATATTTTTTTTTCAGTTTTAGTCCTTTAAATATTGTTTTGTTGATGATTTAGTTTCGTTAAAGATAGGTTTTAGGTTATTTCTGAAATTTTATTTTTTTTACGACTTTTCTGCGTGAATTTAATAAAACTCCATAAAAGTAATGTTATTTAATAATGTAAAAGCCTCATGCATGTGTAAATATAAACAAATTCGAGAAATCGACGTATTAATTGCGTAAAAATGAATCCAAGATGTCAGATTTTTTTAGTTATTTTTTCGGAATTACTATTATATTTTTTTATCCTTTTTAATTCTATGAACGAGATAAAAAGTGAAGTGGCAGTTTTCTTCCAAATTCATAAAGTAAGAGGTGTGTATTTTTTAAATTTTGAATTTTCCAAAATTTTTCGACCATTTAATAGAATATGTTTACGGTCAGCTGTTTTGTTTCAAATTTTTTCATGTTGAAACTTAAAATACTGCAATTTTCAAAAACAATCGTATATTTCAGATACAAAAATCTAAAAGGCAATTCTATCTAGTTTCTATAAAGGTATATGCTTTTACGACATCTTCAAAAATAAGAAATATACAAGACATTTAAAATACGTTGAAAAAATTTCAAATTTCTTTCGGACATCAATCGTTAAAACAGAGATAAACTACCCTCTCAGGCCGTGTAAACAATGTGTATTTCTTTCAATGAACAACTTTTTAATTAGTAATGTTTTCACATCCGCGGCCGTTTGTCAATTGAATAAAAACTTCACGGGGTTTTTTAGTAAGGCTGTGAGAGTATAATAGAATTCGTTTTTATTACTTTTTTTTTTATTTTTTTTTCGGTGGAAGGCAGTTACTTTGTGGTTTGACACCCTTCGCTATAATCCACGAAATTTGTAGTTGTAATGAAGGAAATTGTTTTACTTCTTCGAACTTTGCAAAATAACTTTGTGGTATATACATATCCTGATGAAGACAACATTGTTGTCGAAACATGTTGATTTGTTTTAAAAATAGTGGTTTAAACAAAGTGATTTTTTTTTCATTATATGAAATTGTTTTAGTTCACTTATTTTTTCTTTTTTAACCAATTTTTCTTTAACCATTTCTTTTTTAACCAATGACCATGTATTCGTCATGTCCGTAAGTCTCCGTAATGGTCAAGACATCGATTTCAGTGGATCATTAGCCAATGTTGATCAGCACATCTAATAATAAGCTTGTACCTATTCCTCACTAAATTTTAAATTTATTTGTCTGCTAGGTATCTGTTCTCTCTTATGTATGTGTATCAAAAAGTGTTTAGTAATTCATCCACGCGTGAATAAAACATTAGTATTTTTTCTTTCATAATTTTAATGCACTTTCGACTAAAGCGCCACTTACCTTGGAAATTATTAATATTAATAAGAATGCGTGTACAACAATTGATTGGCTTTGATAAATATATACACAATATTTAAGCGGTAACAAAATCTGTTACACCCTGTCAAAGAAATGATTTTTTTTTAGCTTTCAAACAGCTCTCCAGAATGGAAGGGGCGTTCATCAAATTGGATCATCACTTAACACAAATTCTTTCAGGTCATGGAGAATTCAGGGGAAGACTGCACAGCCTGACCCTGTCTCCCCATCCAAACTGTGCGTGTGGTGACACAAACCAAACAGCCGAGTACATTCTGTGGCACTGTGAGATTTTGACGGACGCAAGAGATGAAATGTTGGAAGGTCTGAAAGTAACTACGAGACCAGCATGGAATGCAGATCTTGTGTCGAATAAGGAGAATCTCGAATGCCTGAGGAAATTTACAAGGATCTGGGTTGAGCGATGGCCTGAACTTAGAGTCGATGATAAAATTTAACTTCATTGTGTGTTTAGGATCCAGGTGTAATTGCTCCTGGAATCCATGGTCACCCTTTTATTATACTTCTACTACTACTATTGCCCTTACTTACTATTATTTCGCACTGAAACTGTTTATTCATGTATTTATGTATCATGCTTTCTTAGGTACTACCTTCAACAGCCTCTTTAACATCTAAAATTTGTCTCTATTTCTTGCTTTTTAATCATTGTTTTCTCTCTCTTAACTTGATATTATTAATAACCTTACCCGTATATACTACACTTGCTACTTTCATTTTATTCTTTTTTTTTCTAAACCTAAGATATATTTCAATCAAGTTTTGCGTGTCTGGACTTGCATAAGTAAGGAGCCGGATCGTAAGGAGCCGGAACGGAACTATCACTTAATCATTTTGTATTGTCTTACACCCCATCAAGGGGGTGGACTAGACCTATGACCGTGCATCAACTGAGGAGATGACTCCCAAGGCAGCGGTTGCATAACCCGCCCGCGCCTCCCCCGTTGCCATGAGCGGGCCTGAAGACCAACCGTTGCGGACCGGTGCCCTTCCGCCCTGCCTCCGGTGACCCGATGCTCACTTTTATCCCTAGGGTCTTCAGGTCTTTCACTCTTTAATTCCAACACTTTCTTCGAGGGCGTACCGGGAAGCCGGCTTAGGGGCGCGGACATCGTGTCCCGCTTGCGACTGGACTGATGGCTCCGCTTATCCTCGGCGGGACTGCCGGACGACTGCAACTCAGTTGCTTTGGTTAGGTCGTACAATCTCATCATAATAATGTTTTTTTTTTTCTAGTAACCTTTCCTCTTTTCTATTAATAAACTTTGTTTTCAGCTATATCCAGTGGCGGAGATGAGACGTGATACTGTGAAATAAATAACTAACACCATGTACGCACTCGCATACTGCCTGCTAACAATGTATGCCCGGACATTGGAGGTCTAGAGTCATTTAAAAAAAAAAAATAGCTTCTTTATAAATAAAAAATTAGAGTCCTGACGTGTACGGTGAAGGAGGAAACTATCTGTTTCCTTAGAACGCCGTGGGAAAGTGGTGGGGAACCTCCAGCTCTCTTGCAAAGCTCTCATTGGGACTGCCCGGTGGTCAATGGAATACTTTCTCTGGCTTTTCTTTTTATATATTTTATTTTCTTTCCGCTATTATAGTAATTACTTACATTATAACATAATCATATAACTGTTTTTTCCTCATTACTTATTTTATTTGCAGAAGGTTTCTTCGACTGGTCATAGCCGTTATTTTTATTTTTCTTTTTTCTTTTACTAACACTATTTTCTCTTTTTGATGTTACCTATTTCAGAAGAATTATTCCACGGGCTGCTACTTCTATTTATCTTTTGTATAATGTTAATGTAAGTATAATGTTAATGTAAGTTGTTAATGTAAGTAACTTGCATACTGCTTACTAACCCCGTATGCATGGACGTTGGAGGGTCTAGAGTCGTTCAAATAAATGTAGCTTCGTTCAAAAAAAAAGTAGAGTCTTGACGTGTGCGGTGAAGGAGGAAACCATATGTTTCCTCATAACGCCGTTGGGAAAGTGGTGGGTCCCTTCCAAAGCTCTCCTGCAAAGTTACAAAAAAGGCGTTTTAGCCGTTTACCCACTCGAGCCTTGATTTATATTTCTTTAACCAAAATGGTAAATTAAAATGTAGTAAAAAGAATAAAATGTATTTTTACATTTTGTCATTTCGAGTGCATCAATATTAATTCCTCGCTAAAATATTGGAAAGAAATGCAAGTTGCAAGTAAGCGTATTTTTATTATTATATCTATCGGGATATTAATTAAATAGGAATGTCATCGATCGGTTACAACACCGTGTACCTAACCATCCCACACGTACATAAATATTTAAATACATATATTTATTAGTGGAGAGGGATATTTTTTAAAAGCAAATAAATTTCTTTGAAAACGGTACTCCTTGAATTTCATTAGTCAACACAGTCAAACACCAGTAGATATCTCAAACAGTTCGAGATTTACCTTGATTTGGGTTTCTTGTGACGGGGGTAGCGACGTATTCAAGGATCCTCAAAAATGATACGCACCCTTCATTAAGCGTCCTCGTAATATAATCTTGGTAGGTCCCTCGTCCCCGTAATAATAATTAGTAAAACACGGTTTCTATACACGGTTCCATACACGGAATCTATACACGGGAACGTGTCGCTGACAACCCTCGCGACACATTTATTATACTGACTGATGGAGGTACAAGATTACACCATACGCCGTGATGACAGGATGGCGAAACCACTTGACTGATTGCCTATTGCTCGAATATCAGACTTGTGAGTTGTGTGCATTCGGGGTGTGGATTTGGGGTGACTTAGTCAAGTTTTAAACCCTCCGGCACTCATTTCGTTCAAGTATGATTTTCGGAGTTTTCCTACGTAAATTTAATGTACGTGGTGCCCATTTGAATTAATGCAATTTTAACACAGAAGATAAGTTCTTATAACTTGAGAATTTTGCCCATTCTGCGTTAATTACTGTCAAGATAAAAATTTCCAGGTCATAAAATTTCGCTTTCCCACTATAATGGAGGCAATTTGTGAGGCGGGTATGTAAGTGGCTAGGCACGTTTGGTGATTGTCCAGATATTGGCGGCATATGCGTCTGCATTAGAAACTGCAAGTTGGGCCGGATCAGGAGAGACTGATTGAGGGAGACACTCGAACCGGACTCTCTAGACCCATCGCCTTCACTACAGTTGGTGGGATGGATTTAGAGGTTCGTCACTCGTATCATACTCCTTTTTCTATAATTTACTCTCGATCTAATGAACCTAACACTGAATTATATTCCATAATAAATCGCCTGTATATACTTGGTAAAAATATATATTGTCGATGATGTGATAAATATTGAAAGATTATCAACATACAAACATTATATCTAATTAAAGCTCTAATCAAATACATATCGAATGTTTATATTCTTCATCACTGTTTACTTCTGGATTTTTAAAATTAATTTTTATTACGTACTTTACGTAGTTTATTTTTTTAGTCCAAAATATCTTGTGTACATGTATATGAGATTTTCTTTTTCTTCATATTTGTATTTATAATATCTTACTATTTGTGCTTTATGTTGTCACTTCAAAATATACTTTTAATTTTTTTTTATCATATGAATTTTTTTTTTCTTAACGATGTATATTCTGTATCCATTTCAAATTCTTGTAATTCCTGTGTAAAAGCCGTTAATCGCGTTAATTCATAATAAATAAATAGATCTTTCTTTAAAAATATCCTCACAACTGCAGCTCTAAATATGAATAAAGCCCTAAAAGAAATTATTAACCTCAGGTAACCTGTGTTGAACTAATGTAAAATATGTAAGTAAATGGTTATTTCAAAGTTTCAAAGCTACACTTAACTAGAATATAATTTAATACCTTTCTCTTACGGCAGAAGATATGATTAGAATTACCCATTGAAAAACATGTTATGGTCAAATTTATATTTAAAAAAAATTATCTTAGGTGTAGCTTGACTATTTTAAAAATAATTTGTGATTTAAAATCATTTTGTTCATAATTTAACAAAGGTATTTAGCAAGTAAATGGTACACCACCTCAGTAGGTACGGTGTATCACATTTCTGACGCATGCTGATTATTTCGTGTCCATTTGCCTAACGTTCCACCACTAGGCTCGGTCAGTGACCAGTAGTTTACACTGAAGAAATAAATCCGAAGAGGTGTATTTATTATTGGCCTATCTGGTGTGCCCGAAGTAAAGAAAATTTTTCTTTACTTCAAAGGCGTCAATTATTTTTTTAATTCTTTCCTCCACATTTCAACAATTTCGTGTCTGGGGCCTAGATGTGAATTGACGACACCAGTTTCCCTTTAAATCAGTTTAATTAATGAATAGTTTAACAGATGGACATGTGGTGTGGGCGTGTCTGGTGGAATTTTGAATTTGTATCTGTTTAGCTCATGCACACTAATGGTCAACCTTATAAAGAGCCGTTTTGTCATCAATCATCTCTGGCACTTTACACTTGTTATTGTTGGTAGCCTTTTTTAAAAGAAGTGTATTTTAAAGTTATCAAAACTAGTTTCTGACATCAAGGTAAATGATTAATCCTTACGAAAATTTGTATTCCGACCACGTTGAATGCTCTATCTACAAACTTCTCAATATTCATGCGAGAGGGTTCAATCGGTTTAACCGATTCGACGCATCAGACTTGACCAACCTGAGTTCCAGTTGCTTCTGAGTAAGATTGCCCTCTAGCAGAGATCAGTTATGTATATTGGGGCCATCACGTTCGGCGCTTTGTACTTAAGATGAATATAAACGCTAGAAATATTTCGAATCATATGCCTGCAAAATTTTAAAATCAAGCGTCTTATTGTGTGGTTTTATTTATTTTATGCATAATTTTATAAGAACGAAAAAAAGTTAGAACATGGAAAACCTCAAAAATAATCTTAGCCATAAAGGGGTATTTTTTGAAAATTGTTTCTTGTATTACTTCATAGTTAAGTCATGAAATAATATTTTTTTTGGTGGTTTACGCTTATATTTTTTGTTACGTAAATAATAATTTTATTGTAATTCCAATACATAGAAAAGCTAGTAAAAGCTTCGATTCATCCGTTGCATATTTTTTATGTTCATACTGTAAGCCGATTCGTTGTAAAGATTAATCAAAATAGTATCTAAATAGGATTTCACGTATATGTTCATCTAAACTTATTTAACTTATTAGATATTTACGTTCTGGTTCTTTGTTGGTACAGTTAAATCAGTCTTACGCCCAGTTGAAATACAACTAAGCAGTGATTATAACTATTCAGTATATCAATATTCCGATTAATAATAGTGATCTACTGAATGTGTCTTAAAAATATACGCGCAGCTTAATATTTTTAAGACATTTAAATTAATTCTTTCTGTGACTCAAAGCCAGTGTAGGTAGAAGAGGAGTAATGTGACAGTTCTAGAGATTTTCTGTTCAGTGAGAGCACAGTAGTGCAGTGCGAACTTCCAGTACGTGATAGCTGATATGGGCAGCGGTACTTCGGTGAACACCAATCTGTTTAATGGAATGGCCACCATAAACCATGGCGATTGATATTTCAATATGGCAGTTATCGGTTTGCGATTTATGGGTTGCAGACATGAAGCCACATAATGGTTTGCAAATAACTATCTATAGAGTATTATTACATGCAGGTTCGTATGAAAAACATATGTCAATTTAGTTAATTGTGAAAAATAACACGTGAATTCATGTGAATTACAAACTTCTTTTGTCCAGCACAGCACAGCACTCCCACCTTTTACATCGTCTCTTCCAACATTGAAACGAAAAAAGAAACAATTTTGGATGTATTAAAGGTAAGGGGTTGGTTGTACGCGATATAGATCGTATACTTTTGGATTGAGTATATTGGTCTTAAAGTTTCTATTGATAATTTGCAAAACGAAGGTTTTCGTGGAGTAACTAATTGAAAAAGCTTCATACATTTGATTTATTTATTTACGGACAAATAGTCCATTTAACAATATTACAATAGCACGAATAAAAAAAGAAAAGTAGATGGAAAAGCAGAGTAGATGAAGAACATTGACAAAATACTTTTAATATAAAAGTACACATATAAGATAACTCAAGTAGCTTGAAGATGGATTTAAAAAGACTTAAAAAATTCATATTGCGTATCAACTGCCGAAAGTCATTTAGGCTTACACCAAAAATTTACGTTGACAAGTCTCGACATTCTGGATAAAAGAGAATGATATCCATAATTTGTAGAAAGTTGATTGAGGAACCACAATTCATTATTTCGGAGTCTACGGGAAGGGATGTTGAACTGGATGAGTTGTAACAAAGCAGGTGTGTCAGTTTGAAAATGCACATCATGTCATACGTTTTTCTAAAGAAGAAATGTTTAAAGTATGTTCAATTTCATCATACGAGTGCACGCCTCTTTCAAGTGATAACCTCCAAGCAACTCCTTGTAGGAAGCTATATTGTACAAATTCGATGTGACAAATGTGGACAGCATAGAAAGGAGACCAAATGACACTAGCATATTCAAGGTGAGGGCGAACCAACGAACAGTAAAGAGTTTTATGTGTACTTGTATGTTTAAAGTCAGAGGTAATTCTATGAATGAAGCCGAGTAGTTTAAGTGATTTATTTACGATGTTATTAATGTGATCATGGAAAGAAAGTTTGCCGTCTAGAGTGACCCCAATGACTTTGATAGATGTGACAGTGGAGAGACAAACATTATTTAGTTTTTAATCAAATTGAACGGGTTTTTTGGTTTTATAAAAGGAAAAAAATGCATTCATCAACATTAAGTTCCATTTTAAAAAATAGAGCAAACTATTACATAATATGACATATCTTTTTTTAAATTTCAATCTTGTCATTTGTTATTAACAGGACAGAGTTCGGAAACGCTAGATGAACAGACAAACTATTCATGAATGAAATGCTCTGCTCTGCAATGCTCCGTTACAAATAAAGTTTTGAATAAAAACAAGATACAAAAAGGCAAACTAAGGCATTCCCGATAAAGAAAACCATACGGTACCCTTGAGGTGATTTTTTCACTACAAAGGCGCTGTGTATATCAGCCAAATTTTATTATTAAAGAGATACCGGAACAACGATGAAACTTACAAAAAATAATGCTATTTAATGTATTTTTTTTATGCCTTACGCATATAAAAAGATATAATGGATCTTTTGTAAAACAGACTATTAAACAAAAAAATTATGTTGCGAGGTGCATAAAATTTAATTAAGACGTATTAAAACCCCCTATTTTACCCCAAAGAAAATTTGGCACATGAGAACTTTTTTGGCTTGACTTAAATTAACTTAATATGTTTTTATTTTTTACATGAGATCAACACAGGAGGCCCAGAGGAAAATAATTTCCCTCAGGGCCTATGTCATCTTTGGGGATGCTGTGTGGAGGGTTTTTTTAAAGGAAAGGAAGGAGAGGAGAGTTCTGGGAAGGAAAAGGGTTTAAGGGGTAGGTAGGAATATGGGGTTCAGTGCACTTCTGCTAAATCACCAAACGTAGCGAACCACTTGTGGTGACCTATGGCAGAGGTGTTGGTTATCCAATAAAGGTTCCCGGGGCGGCGTTACCCATTCCCGCCCCCCAAATTGTAATTGTAATGTACCTATGTATGAATCTTTATTTTCTATTTACTGTTTATTTCTCACAAAAATAAATATATTTATTTATCGATAAAAAGACAATACAAGCTAAACTTAACTGCAACAACCATGGTACACAGATAACAATTATTATTACTGCATAAGCATATTTCGTACTGAAATGCAACAAAATAATTGTATTTTGTGTCCAAAATTTATTACTGTGAATCAAATTAGTTCATCACATTTGTGATATGGATTCGAAAATTGAAACATTATTCACGTAAATGCCTTGTTAACACCAAACAGACCTTAATTCCATCTTAATCCGCAGTGAACCACTCCCGCCCACCGAGCGGCTTTGAAAAGTGTGTAACTGTGTAACTGTGTGACTATGCCACTGTGCGACTGTGTGAAGGCTGTCATTGCGGGTTTTGTTGTGTAAATCCGCATCCACCCCTGGAACGTGTGGACTGTACCTTGGCAGTGGACTGGCAGACAAGGGCGGAGAGTGGAAATTGAAACCGGCAATTTCAAAATAATACCGTTCTTTTAAACTACACTGTTAAGTTGAACTGGATTAGAAGAACTTAACAAGAGCATGAAATAAGAACCAATATGGAAAAGAGGGAATAGTGAAAAATAAAATCATTTATTCACTGAAGAAAAAATAATACTAATAAATCTAAACGAACCATTAAAAAGAACAAAACACCTATATATATCTGTCTTACTGGGATAACGCCTCCAATCAATCAATAATAACATTATTTATTGGTCAGTTGGTTATTCGAGTATATCTACACTTACTTATTATCTACACTTTTACTGCAAAAATGGCCATGCGGTTTACGTACGCGTGGTGCGACTGAACCTAAAATCACATTAAACCCTTTGAAAATAATATTATTATATAAAAATTGCATGCAAATGAATAGTGGGATATGTATTTTTGTTTTATTCTGTGGGTCCTTTTGTGTGATTTTATGGATTTGCCGTCTAAAGCTTAAACGTGGTACTTTCGACACAATAAAACTGCCAGCATCAGCAAGAAAACTTGAATTGTGGGTCATTTACATCAAGACAAAACACAACCTAATAACAATGAATAATGATATTAACTGTATGTGTTAACTGCACCTATATATGTGAAAAACGTGACTGTAATGTACATATATGAAATGTATTAAATGAGTTATAAAACTATCAGCATCAGCGAGAAAACTTGAATTATGGGTCATTTAAATCAAGACAAAACACAACCTAACAGCAATGGATAATAATATTAACTGTATGTATTAACAGCACCTACTTACGTGAAATATGTGACTGTAGTAATTGTACATAAATGAAATGTATTAACTGCATTGTAATAACTGTACCAATATAATATATTAAACACGTGACTGTATTTGTACTCGTTTATATGAATTAAAAACTCTTCTTTCGTCCACAAGCAAATGCTTTTAATGGAAGACCAGTAATATTATTATATGTAGCATTTTTAAGATAAATAAACAAACAAAAAAATAATAATAAAAATAACAAAAAGAAAATACTTGGATGATTGGAACATCGTCGTTTTATGTGAATAAAATCTCATCAAAAAGCTGTAATAGACACAATAAATATCTACTAGATCTAGAATTAAAAAATATATTCAAGGTTTATTTCATTTAAATCAACGCTCGTTAAAAAGTGATTTTAACTAATTATCTCGTGAAGAAAAATAAGCAATTTCATCGAATATAAAAAAAAAAACAAATAATAAAATTTTAAATAAATAAAAAGAAAACACTTTGTTTACGTCACTTTATTATTTCATATGATAAAATATATAAACGCAATGAAATAATAAAGTGACTTAAACAAAGTGTTTTCTTTTTATTTATTTAAAATGTCAAGTCACAATGTGTTTGCTTCTTTTGAAAAAATAAAATTTTAATTTGTATTTTTCCTCTGACCGCCACTGGTTTAGTACGTGGGGAGTCAGGTAAATGATACAAACAGGATGATGCTAATGGTACAGAGTGATTTATGAAATCATGCCGCTAAGCTCTATTACGGGCGGGCGTTCCGCTCTGTATATTGAACAACAATGCCTATGAAAGGTTAAGGTGTCAACGGGGGTACATCCTCGTTGTATCCGGTACTCCTATACACACTGAAGAGTACTATGATACTACTATACATAGATGTTACTAGATAGATTGAGTCGCGATGGATACAAAGTTCGTGGAACAGTGCTGCCTGCGTGACGTAATATAACAAACACCCTGTCTGTCTGGAATACAGGATGGGAACTAATTAGCCCAGAGTGGAAGATACTTTCGAATCGCGCAGTTGATAGACCACCATTCAGAATTGAAACCGTACCAGAAAAAGCTTTGACTATTGTGGGGTAACGGATTTTCCTCGATATTTGAATGATACATTTTCACCATGAAAATGGATCCGTTTGATAGATGGATTGTTGAAAAGCCATTAGAATGGTGAAAATATGTCATCGTTATAGGTTTTAAGAGGAGATTTTTTTTAATTTGAGGACATTTAAAACCATTTGCTCATAATTTAGGCAAATAATTTTGTATTGTAAAATCGAATTTTGATTTTATACAAATTATTGAAAGCTACATTCATTTACATTTAAGCAATGAAGTAAGTAAAAATAGATTACTTAGTTTTAACAAAAACCGACATGTTATGTAAGCAATGCTTACTTCATCGGAGTTATTTTAAAATTATTATTGTAGAAAGCAATCACTTTGTGGTTTTACATATTTAATAAAATAAAATACTTTTTTGTTTAAAACCACGAGATTTATTAATTAATGAACCGACCGGTTTCGCTTTACTCAAGCATCTTCAGGGTACAAATTAATACTAAACAAGAAGTACATAATGTGTGCTTATATATTTATTTATTTATTTATTTATTGTTGTTATACGCCCGTAGGGGCTTTTACATAGATTAGAAAATAATATTTAATATATCTAGGATTACACATACATAGAATTTATACCAAAATTATAAAAAGTGAAAAAACTTTTAAGAATATACAAGTAGTTTTTAAAGAAAAAAACCACTTGTATATTCTTGTGGAAAACCGTGAAATATTTTAAACAATGTAATATTTAACAATAACATAGAACAAAATATAATATAAACATTTCAATAACAAATCAAATCGTTAAATATATTATACCCATGTTACAATAATTTGTAGGATTCAACAAAGTGTTGGTTTAAATTGCATTTTAGAATGTAAAGGGAATCAGCAAATACATCTACAATACCACCAAACTTGTTGCCTAAATAATGCATCCTATTGGTAAGTGAGTGTGATTGATAGTTAGTTGTGTATGTGTTGCAAAAGAATGTTATATTTTGTCTAGTATTCCTTGTCGGTACAAGAAG
This sequence comes from Limnephilus marmoratus, assembly GCA_917880885.1. Taxonomy (NCBI): domain Eukaryota; kingdom Metazoa; phylum Arthropoda; class Insecta; order Trichoptera; family Limnephilidae; genus Limnephilus; species Limnephilus marmoratus. Next base: position 32,497,681 of record OU862910.1, read on the forward strand.
TTTAATAGTAGAAACGATGGCAGGGCTGTCAATTAGGTTGTTCATAATTCTGTACAATAAAATTAGGTCTGAAATGATTCTTCTGTCAGACAGCGTAATTAAATTTAGTCGATTCATTAAACTTAAATAATTAATATTTTCTATTGGAATTTTGAGTTTGAAATTTAAGTACCTAAGAAATTTGTGTTGAACTCGTTCTATTTTGTTAGAGTGTACTTTATAGAAAGGGGACCAAATAGGTGAATTATATTCAACTTGACATCTAACTAATGAAATGTAGAGTGTTTTCATGCAATCCAAGGACTTAAAATCAGTTAGGGTTCTACAAAGGAAGCCAAGAATCTTTAAAGCCTTATTAGTTATATTATCTATATGTGGTGTGAATGTTAAGTTTGAATCGAATATAACTCCCAAGTCGCGAATTTGTAATACTGGTGTTAATTTAACATTATTAAAATTATATTCATGTAAAATATGAGAATGAGTTCTGGAAAATCGTATTACTTGACATTTCTCAGTATTCAAAAATAACATATTTTGTTCGCACCATTTAAAAAATTCATCTAAATTAGCTTGTAAAATTAGGCAATCATATATATTTCGTATTTTTTTAAACAATTTTAGATCATCTGCAAAAAGTAGGACTTGTACATCTTTAAATATATTTACAATGTCATTAATGAATATTAAGAAGAATATTGGGCCGAGGTGGGACCCTTGCGGGACACCACTTGTGGCCTCGAATACATAGGATTCTATAAAATTAATCCTCACACTAAGCACTCTATTACTGAGGTAACTAATAATCCATGTCAATAAACTTCCTTTAATGCCTAACAGTCGGAGTTTGGATATAAGAATGTGATGTCGAACCTTATCAAATGCTTTACTGAAATCAGTGTATATAGAATCCACTTGTTGTTTCAGACTAAGGGATTCGGATATGTAATTATTATAGATAGTTAAATTACTTAAGGTAGATCGACCTCTGATAAAGCCATGTTGGTTAGGAACAATAATATTGTTGATAGGTTTTACAATGGTATCTAATACTAATGACTCGAAAAGTTTGGGTAAAGCAGACATAATACAAATAGGTCTATAGTTTGATATATCGCTTTTGTCTCCTTTTTTATGAATAGGCGTTAAATAACTCTTTTTCCACAGAGCCGGAAAACAGCCAGATGCTAAGGATTTGTTAAAAAGTTTTTGTATGGGATATATCAAACTATCAATGCAAGTTATTAAAAATATGGGAGGAATACCATCAGGTCCAGCAGATTTATTACTATCCAATGCGTTTATGCCCCTTTTTAAAGATTCTAATTTTATGAAACATTGGCTTAGGTTTAATGACTCTTCCACTGAAGTAGTGGAGACTGCATTAACAGGAATATCTTTGTCGTAAACACTTTTAAATGAGTCAGCAAAGAGATTAACTATACCCTCGATACTGTCAGCACATTTTTCTTTAAAATACATGTTATTAGGATATCCACAGTTATCGTTTCGCTGAGATTTAGTAAAATTCCAGAATTTTTTCACATTGTGATGACGTACCTCATTTTCTATTACGTTAACATAGTTACTATAGCATTTTATTGATAGTTCTTTACATTGTTTTCGTAGTTTAGTAAATGTTATATAATCGTTAGGATTTCTGGTATGTTTATATTTTCTGTGGATACATTTTTTTTTATTAATTAAATTAGTTAATTCTTTTGTAAACCATTTCGGATAATAAGATGATTTGAAGCTAACCCTGGGAACAAATTGTTCTATAGAGGTATTTAAAATCGAGTAAAAGTGTTCTAATTGATCATTTATATTATTTTCCTCATCTAAAAAGGACCAATCTGTTTGGATAAGGTACTCAATAATATGATGGTATTCAGCTTTGGAAAAGTTATACGATGGGGCACTTGTTTTTTTTGAAGATGTTAAAGGCATATTTGTTATGATAATATCCAATGGTGGGTGGTATTGATCTAACGGTAATAATAATTCGTCGGATAGTTCAACCATTATTTTCGAATCACTTGAAAATACTAAATCCAACATTCGATTGTTAAAGTTGAAAATCTTGTTTGATTGAGTTAGTCCCAAGAATAAAGACATATCACGAATTTCACTGCATTTATCACACTGTAATTCTGCTTGGTTTGTAGCAGGTCCATTGTCATCTTGGCTGGTCCAGTTGGGAAGGTTATAATCACCGGCAATAATGAATTTTGCTTTAGGATATTTGAATTTGAGTACTTCTATGTCATCAATGTGATTTTTATATGTTTGCAAATCAGATGCAGGTGGGATATAGACACAGCCGATAATAATTTTTCCATTAGGTATATTGAGCAATACAAAAATTTGTTCAACACTTTTGTGTTTAACCGGTAATTTAGTAGATGATATATTCTTGGATACGCACAGCATCACACCTCCTCCGTTAGACTTTTTGCTCGTAAAAGAATTTCGATCAGAACGATATGTGGTATAGTGATGTAGGCCTAATTCAGACGAGCTGATGTCAGCATTTAACCATGTTTCAGTTAAAAACAGAATGTCGTGTGAGAAGATTGGGGAGTTAGTTTTAAGTTGGTGCAATTTTGTACGCATTCCCCGTACATTTTGATAATATCCTGTAAGTCTAGAAAATCTGTTTTGTTTGTTTTTCAGTTTTTTGATTGAGTTTTGATGATTTTGGGAATTCCATTGAAATGTTTGATTCGTAAATCGACTTCGCCCTTTTCTTTCCTCTCTTCTAATTCCTTCCAGAGGTCAGTTAAATGTTGTCTTTGTTGTAGAGTCCTATCAGGTTTGATTATAATTCCATTGGACAGAGTAGTTTTGTTAAAGAGTAAAAGTTTCGCCTGTTTGACTTCATCGAATTCTAATTTAATTGGCCTGGTTTTGTTTGGAATTTTACTTCCAAGCCTGTAAATTTTCACATCTTCTAGATTGAACTCGCTATTAATTTCACTAATAGCTGCTAATACCTTTTTTCCATCCTCCAAGACGCTCACCGTGGTAGAGTTAGAATTACATTCGGGGACGTTGAGTAAAATGACGTTCTTCGAGCGGGTCTTGCGTTCCTCAATCTCAGCGAACACGTCACAAATATAGCAAAATATAGATGGAGACAACATGATACAAATATTACAAACACATAGACGGCCATAAAATACATTAACATAAGTACTCAAGTAATGGGAAAAACCGAAAGATAATTATGTAGACTAATGGGTTACAATTTTAAATTAAATTGTAATAATTGTTCGGCTTTCTATATCGGTAAGACAACACGTAATGTCAATATTAGGGTAAAGGAACATCTCCGTTGCCTCAATACTAACGGTTTTTCAGAATTCGCCAATCATTTGATCGAAATATATCAAACGTTCTGTCATAGCACCGGTGCTAACATCTTACATAAAAACGGGCATGGTAACAGACTAAACAATCTAGAGGCGCTTGAAATAAAAATAGCTGTAAAAACCAAAAGTCATATACTTAATAATCAATTAGACATATCAAGTAGTCCTATATTAGGTCTGTTTCAATAGGTACGGTACAAAATATCCCTCCTCCGTTTATTATATCTCTTCTTCTATGTTTGAACACGTCTCCAATTTTCCATCCAAAATTTCTTCTGGAACCATAATTTGTGTAAGTAGATACTTTAATACCTACCTGCTATCAAATCACCGTTATGTCTTGCACATCACTAGTTATTATCTACGGTCTCCATACAATATGTCGTTTGTCAAAGTCATGAGACACGATTAATAAAGTCTTAAATAACGAACTAAAAATCTGTGTGATTATAAACCATGTATTAAATGTAATTTTAAAAAAATATATCAAATTAAACAATTTGTTCAAAGACACGTCACTATCTCAATTACAATTATTTTTGAAACTTTCTTTGGGCAGGTAGGTCAGGAACCATGTCAAAGTTAATTAAACCACCTAATCAAACTTAACCATCTTTTCAAAGTAAGGTTTGCTTGAATAGTAAAGTGGAAGCAGCAGATTTTAGAAACCGGAAACGGAACGTACAAACGTTTACAGACAAATTGACAGATGGTCGAATATCCCAAACTCGGTCAAATAAAAAAAAAGATTTTTTTTTACATTAGTTTCATCCAAGGGGTCGTGAAGATTTTTGCTCTATTTTAAACGAGTCGTGTTTTATTAAACATTTTCGCAATTTTCGCATCGATTTAAATGTTAGCGCTCTCCTTTACCATTCGTAATTTCGTATCTCTCCATCTTCTTCTTTTCGCACCCGGTTGCAGAGCCTTAATCAAAACAAGTTTTTAAATGACCCATTGCTAAACTTTGTAAATGATTCTCTATAATCCCCTTCCCACTTTTCATTGACAACTTTAAGTCTGTCAATTATTGTAATTAGTTTTACATTAACCATGATGAAGTAAGCATTGCTTACGAAAGTACTTTTTTTGAATAATAAACGTGGTTAAAACTAAGTAGTCCATTAATTTTAAATTAATATTTGGTGCCACAAAATAAGTGTGCTATATAATCAAAGCAACGAAGTAAGTAGATGAAAAGGTAAGGTTAAATTAAGTAAGTTTGAATTTAAAATTTAGATGTGTTGAAGATGAGGGGTTGGTTTTAAGCGATATATATTGTGTAATTTTGGATTGAGTAATTGGTCTTAAAGTTTCTATTGGTCATTTGCCTTTATGTAAAATGCCCTTGGCGACGTTTCATCAAAATGGCATAATTTTTAAATAATTATTCAATATTAAAATTAACAAATTAAAAAAAATAATTATAATAACCAACTTAACGTGTTGTGGGGACTAAGGCGAGGTTGCGCAAAGCTGAAAAAGTAGGAAAGTCAAAACTATTCATGATTTTATGATACAATTTAAAGGTCTCATAGAGTACCCTCTCTCTGGGGAGTCAAGTTCTTGAATTGTAAAAGGGTGACAAAGAACGGTGTAAGAAACGAGAAACTTTTCGTGTGAATGAAAATGGAAATACATAATTTTTCTTTCGAGAATTTGCAGAACGAAAATTTTCGTGGAATAATGCTGTGAATAAATAACGATTTTTGACTTCAATAGTTTTTTAAGTTTTTAGGTTTCCAAGAACTTCTTAAATGCTAGTGGTGGACTAGTTTAGATGCGCTATGCTTTGCCAAGGACTAATTTTGACCGCAGATTCATCTGCGATTAATTTGAGGTTAGATTAAAGTTTTTTCGATTTTAATAAGTTTTATTGTGAGCTTTATTGACAAGAAGAGTAATGACAGAAAATAAACGATCTTCGTAATACGATAATGCACATCATCATGACTGAGAAATGGTTTTTTAGCTTTCCACTCATCAGTGAACAGATTAGACAAGGCAAACACTCCGCACCTCTCTGTAATAATTTTATTCCTTCCATTTTCCACCGACATTTTGGCATTAGTGGCATTTTTTCACTGACTCAGGACTCCATGATTCACGTGTAATGAAAATACAAAATTTTCCTAATAATCGTTACCTTATTAAATGGGTATGGTAGGTAATATTTTCTCAACCCGTAAGAGTAATAGTGTTAATTGTTTAGGTTGTTTGAATCGTTCTCGGATGTCAGTGTCACTACAATGTTTCATGGTCTACTCGTCTTTGTAACATGGTTTGCTTTGTAACTAATTATTGCTTTACAATGTCTTAAGATTTTTCTATCTCACGAAGGGGGTATGTAAATATCATTCACTTTCAACAATTTATTGTAATATGTCTATAAATATATAAAGTAAAAATTCATGAAGATTAAAAATAAATGGGTTTTCCGAGAAGATAATGTACGTGCAACCTGTAAGAAATCTGCTGATTTCATGTATTTTATATTTACCACGAGATTTCGTATTTTTTGAGATTTGATATTTGACATGAATAAATTTCTACCTACCAAGGATTTTTTAAGGATTACTGGGAATTGACGAAATCATGGATTTGATGTGGTCGCACTTTCAACTAAGGCACTGATTGCTAATATTATATCAATATTTATGCATATCTTCGTTATTAATAGACTTAATAAAAATGTTGTGAATATTTTATTATGTGTAGGAAAAAACTAATAAAGAAACTGACAAAAAATAGTTCAGGATAAGACACATACAATACTTATCGAGCCAAAAAGGCTTGATTATTCGTTGTATACACTGTTATTAATAATAATTTCTCTTCGAATTTCGGAATTGCTACAAGGTATATTAAGTGTCCTATATATTTCTTATTTTTAAAGATGTTGTAGAAACAAATTCCATTTTAGAAATAAATTATTTAAAATAAATAAATTATACATGTGCAATGATCTGTAGGATTTTTATATTTCAAATATCCTTAAATATTTAAAAATTGCAATATTTTAATTTCAAACGTGAAAAAATTTGGAAAAAAGTTTACCACAAACATTTAATCAAAACGTCAAAAAGATTGAATTTGAGATTGCTTTCAATTCCTCGTAAAAAAGACAACAAAAAACCGAAATTTTGAAAGTATAAATTTTGCTTGTACATCTTAAAAGGTCTATTTCTTAGATAAATGTTAACCAACACACGGTTTAGGCATTTATGTTAAAAAACATCTCCTTCATGAAACACTTTTTTGAGAGAAAATTAATGTTCAACATAATGCCAAAATTAATGCCAATAATGTATTTGACTTAGACTGACGAAATAAAGCCAATAAGGATGTATGTATATTGAATTATATGATCATTATGATTAAGGGCGATTAACCAGCCAGCGGCCGGGAATTCGTATTTCGTCGAAAGATATTGTTACGATCGTACAGGTCGGTTCCAATGAGAAAGATTAATTATTCTCTGTTCTAGCTTTTAAAATTATAACTTAATATCGATTGTATTTCATTTAAAATTTGCTTTCATTTATATTTCATACTTTTTGTTATTATTTTTTGTTGAAATAAGAACGTTAAATTTTTTTTTAAATATATTAGTTTGTAAGGCCGTCAATAAAAAGACAAACTGAAGTATTTTAGTCACAAAACGTGTGTGCGGATCTTTCTTAAAATGATTTTATTCAAACTAAAATTAAAAGTATGAAACTTAGCTTTCTCAGAAAATTTATTGATTTATTTTACCGCATGATTTGAAATGTGTGTTATATAATACAAAATTTTGTTTGAAAATTTAACAAATCTGCCCACGACCTCCGGTAAAACCTTATTGTACTAAAAATAAACATATATATATTATATATATTTTCTCTAGATAAATGAAACAATTTAAATTTGTGAACCACTTTTATATTTTAGTAATCCGACCGGTTTCAGAACGACCGTTCCTTCTTCAGGGCAAATGTATACTGATTTGACAGTTTTGAAATATGTATGGGAACAATCTATTATTATGGTAGGGGTGGAGCCGTTGCTAGGTATTAATGTAGAGTGGGTGGGTAGGGGTACATATCCATGATTGGGCTATAAAACAATATTTTTAAGTGGTTCAAACTAGGGATGTTATGGAGCTCCGTAACCGTAACCGAAACTATCGGATATCCGAAATAAAAAAATATCCGTAACCGTAACCGAAACCGATATAAAAGTTTCGGATAGTTTCGGATAAAGGCAGGTTTTTGTTTATTTTGCCCGGCAGAGCCGTCACTTGACGAGTCGTCACGAGCTGCGCGTGTCTCTTGCAATTTGCATTGTTTATGATTTATTTTGTGATTGTGGGTGTTCAAACATTAAAACTTATTATTTACGAGTACCTACTTACTAATATAAAGCTGCAAAATTACTTTTTGTTAAGTATAATTTACCTTTGCTCAATTTTGACTATTAGAACTACAATTAAGGTTAAAGTTTATTAATAAACATTTTGAAATGGTTTCATTACTTACAAAATTCATGGAGAACGGTTTTTGTGTATATACTTAGATTACAGGAAATGTTTACCATGGTTTTATTACAATATGATGTTTGTTTATTATAATATTGTTTTTGTATTTTTAAGTATACACCTTCATGGGTACCTACCTACATATCACTTTTAAAGTGGCTATAATAATAGTTATTTATTTGACTGATTTTAAAAATAAATCATAATATAGGCTAGAAATAAAAGTCAAATCGTGCTACATGTATTTTACTTTTGTAATTTTAAAATTCTGATATCCGTAACCGAAATTATCCAAAACTAGCGGATAATCCGAAATAATTTCATATCCGTAACCGTATCCGAAACCGGTATAATATTATTCCTATATCCGTATCCGTATCCAGATCCGAAATTTCATATCCATAACATCCCTAGTTCAAACAAAGTTAAATTGTTTCATTTATCTATAATGGATAACCACAAAGTTATAGCTATATTAAAAAGTATATATTTTCTCTAAATTTAAAACATAGTTTTACTAGATAAAAGAACAGTCTTTCGAAATCAATTTATAATTTTTTGTGGAAAAGAGTCAATACGTCTAAAGTTTGATTTAAATATGACATATAACCGGTTTTGTCTGGTTATTCCCTTAAAAGACCATTTTATGAACAAAAAACACGATTTATGTAAATATTACAAGAAGACGTGTAAACTAAACAGCTGTCACCCAATACTACGCGACACACTTGGCGGTAAAAACAGTCATATCACTAATGATCCAAAATGCGACGTTGCCGATTTTGAAAAAAAAATTACCTACACTTTTTTTATTAGTACAAATCGAGTCAAAAATTGTACAGTCTCTATACAATGTGTTACTAAACACCGTTTAACGGTTGGAAAGTGATTTTTATTAGTAGGGCTGGTGCTTTATTCAAGTTACGTAGAACTCGCGAAAAAAATTATTATTGCAGTAATATTATATATCTGACAACATTTGAGGTTGTATCCTAGTTATCTCATCCACCTTGTTGGGTGTTTGATCCCTTATTATCGATGCGCGTATACAAGGTCGCAGACAGTGTTAACAGACTCGCGGTACAAGCTAAGGGGTTGGGGTCTGTGTTTGGAGGTGCAGGCGTGCATCGCACTGCATCGTACACTGTCGATCTGCCATGTGTAAGCATGTTTGTTTAAGCAAATTTAATATATAACCATGTAATAATATTAAAAACTAAGTGTTTGTAGAAAACATAATTTTATGAACAGAACGGGCATGTTTTTAAAATGTTTTGAAAAGTTAAAAAAGTTTTACAAATTTGATTTCTTGTAGAGTAATTTCGGCTTATGTAGATATCTTTTACCACAGATCATCAAAAATCTTTCGGTTTAATGTTTAAATACCTATACAATTTAACGTGATATATTTTTAATTAAATGAAAACAAGAGATTAATTATACTTTTGAATGTAGCTATAACTTTGAGTTATCCATTACAGATAAATGAAACAATTTAACTTTGTTTGAACCACTTTTATATTTGAGTAAATCCGACCGGTTTCAGAACGACCGTTCCTTCTTCAGGGAAAATGTACACTGATTTGACAGTTTTGAAATATGGATGGGAACAATGATTATGGTAGGGATAAATATAACAATGTATTATTATTACATTATTTCAAAACTGTCAAATCAGTATACATTTGCCCTGAAGAAGGAACGGTCGTTCTGAAACCGGTCGGATTTACTCAAATATAAAAGTGGTTCAAACAAAGTAAAATTGTTTCATTTATCTAAGAGATTAATTAATTAATTTCTTATCCTGATGAAGAAAACTTTGTTTTTGAACCATATCGATAATACATATTATATAAGTTTTTTTTTTAAATTTAAGTAGAAATGGCGCCACAAAACGAATTTGCTAAGTTTGAAGAAATGATATATATTTTTATACAATAAATATATATTTTTTTTATTTAAAAAAAAAAATTAAACATTACTACATAGGTGATGTACATTTTATTTGAATACCATATTTACGTACGTGCATTTTTATTTGAATGGGATATGTTGAGGCTGAAGGTAGAGATTGGGAAGAGGATGGTGGGGAAGTACCTGGCTATTCAAATCTGGTCACCGAACTTAGCTAAAAGCCATTTCAAGCAACATGTCAATTCTGAATCGTGGTATTACTCAAGGGCGACACTCGGAGTATATTCCAACCTGGAACGTGTGTAAATATACCTTATATTATTTTACAAGATTAAAATGAGAATTAAAACATTCAATCAAATAAAATTTAATTGAGCACGTCGGGATTTGAACTCGCAACCGTCAGATTGCTAGTCGAAAGACTTAACCGTCGACAACAGAGGCTGGAGTGCCTGTATCAGAAATACTGTGTGTGAGAATGGTTTTGGTGGCACGCCTGCCTTTTCACATATGCAAGAGCGAGACGGCTGAATCAATGTATAAAAGGTGATGGATGTTCCTGCTCGCTCTCCTTACTTACAGACAGCTCCGATAGCTAGCACGTAGTTTATAGACTTATATTGTGCAAATAAATGTTCATCTCGTCCACGTGCGTATTATTTAAGATCTGCAAGACCACCTATCACGCCTACACACAAAGACTAAATAACACTGTGTTGAGAGCAGAACTGTGTTTACAACACAATTCAATAGTAAAAAATAAAATAACACAGTATTAGAAAGGCAAACAACACAGTACAATTGATAATATTTCGACGGCCGGCGTAGTCCAGCGGTAAGGCTCTTGACTAGCACTCTGAAGGTCGCGGGATCGAATCCCGGCGTGGCAAATAAATTTTATTTGATTAATTTGTGTTATTTCACAATTTATTCATTTAAAATAATATATAGTATATTTGCGGCACGTTTCACAGTGGAAGATACTCTCAGTTTCGCCCTGGTGTGAGACCACCATTCAGAATTGAAACGTTGCTTGAAATGGCTTTAGCCGTTGCTAACAACCTGGCAGCGGCTACATGGTGTCAGAGTTGCGCTCGGGGACTACGCCCCGTATAGGAACCAGAACCTCGCTGGGCCCGGGTGCCACCAGGAGGGCGGCACCACAGGGCGGGCTCCGACCTACCTTGCAGGCGGCTAGCTCGAACCAACGGCAAGCAGGGGAGACCCTCGTCATCAGGGCAGGGTGGTGTGGTCGCCGGTAGGCTGTTTGGAATGTTTTACATGGGGGGAAATACTGGCCGTGATCACCCTCGAACAATCTCCTCAATAAAAGAACGGTATTTAGGTAAAACAAACAAAATGTATTGTGAGAAAACACAGAAATACAAGGTTAAAAGGCAGTTCCTGGCTAGAATGTCCCTACACGGTAAGTCTCTCAACCTGTCCTCTCTGGGGTCGTCATTGCTCAGGTAAAATCGCGAGGGCAAATAGAACACATTAATTTAAGGGGGCTTACTGCGACGGAGGCGGCAGGTCCAATCCTCGTCCGCAGCAGAGGGGATCTCGTTCCAACAGGAGTCTCCAGGTGAAACGTCCCACACACGTAAACATTGTCACTGTACTTTAAATTACGCCTCGGCCTTGTCTGCCGTAGCATCTAGAACACGCATTTGCGTATTAAATTCCCGACGCCATATTGCGTCGCGGATGACTCGGGCCACAAAGGTGCCCTGCGGAGAGAATTTCTCCTTAACAAAACAATCGACTGTTCGCGGAGCGCTCTGCCTAGGAAGTGTGGAGAGTCGGTGTCTTCGCCGACCGTTGCTCGCATTTGGCTCCACTAGCGCGCGCGGCGCGCTTGCGGCGAAAGAGCGAAACTGTAGTCTGTGCAGTGGCGTGGGTGAATAATTAGTAGGGGCTTATTTGTGCATCGTAACACCGTGTTTGGTAACCAGATCTGAATAGCCAGTTACTTCCCCACCTTCCTCTTCCCGGTCTCCTTCCCCTCCTCACTACCTTCAGCCTCACAACAGCCTCCCAATTGGGGATGCCATAGTCCCACTGGCTCCAGACGGGAGCAGTTGGGACTCTTGTGCGGTATTCATGTAAAAAAAATCATTAGTTTTATTAGGACGAAAAATAAGAACCTGTATGTTGGCGTTTTTTGCATTCGCCGAAAGAAAAAAATATTATTTTTGGATGTGTTAGGTGGGAAATGTGAAATGCGCTTTCCCGCGTTATTTATTGAGGAAGCTGCGCTCGAATTGATTAAGCGCTCTGGGTGAAAACAGTGCCAGATAATAATGGCGTGGTATGAAGATAATGATTGCTGTTGCGTAGTGTTATTTTAAAATGATTAATGTCTACATTGTGCTGATGGTCGGGGTGTTTATTATTTATAGGGGCGATTAAGTATGGAGATGACGGAAAGACTAGTCTAAAGTACCCTCCTAGGAATCAGATGGTTCGAGTTCGAATCCCAAACCAGTTCCCGGCTTGTTGTGATTGTAATTTGTAAAATAATTCGATTTGTGTGCAAAGCCTGCAATATTACAAGATTTTTTTACTCACTCAAATTTGACGGCCTCCAGTGGTCGAGGGGTAAGGCTCGCGACTCGTAATCGAATCCCGGCGGCGTATTTCCTTTTCCGTGTTTACTACGAGGCAACCATGCCTCGAAATCAACACGGGTTTGCATCCTACTGTGCATGGGTTTGTAACGCCAATCTCTTTCCAAACCCGTGTTCAGTACGAGGCACGCGTCGTCAAAACGTGATTCTTACATAAAAAAGGAAATGTGTGCATACACGCACAATATAATGGATGGGCAATAAAACGTAAACAACCATACTAATAAAATAAAAATAAAAAAAATTTTAAAATATAAAAAGTAAGTATAATTTAAGAATACGGAACGTTCGTGTTGTCGAAGTTCAAAGCGCGGATAATACGGAATATTCCTTCCTAATAGACATTCAAATATTACATATTTGTCGGAAGTACCAATCTAATAAAATAAATTCATGTCAATATAAAAACATAAAAGAACCTACTTCGAATTATTGAGTTGAGGTTCCAACTACGAAAGCTGCATGTCATCGTAATTTCGATATACATCCCAGGTTTTAAATGGTTTGTTTGGCAAAGCAGGGTGTCTCTAGCGGGTATGTGTAATTATTCTAATACATTTCTTTCCATGTTCTGCTGTTATAAATACAGTGGAGGTTATCCACCTCTTACCCGCCCTGGTATAAGTAACAGATGGTTACTCCTTCAAAGCTCTCGCAAGATTCTAATTTTTTTTGTTAAACGAAGCTACATTTATTTATTTTGAACGAATGTAGACCTCCAGTGTCCATGCATACGTTGTTAGTAAGCAGTATGCAAGTGCTTAACAGAAAAAACAAAATGCAAAAAATAGGTTAGTAAGACAAAGATAAATTAAACAGGGCAAAAGAAAAACTTATTCATGAGGCTCCATGAGTCGGCATTGCATCTGTAAAAACCTGCAAGCACCTGTATAAAATAGAGAACATAAGTAATTCAATAAATCTCAAATCAATTGGCAAGTACCAACAAAAATGTGTATGGCTTTCGGTCTGACCAAAAATTACACTTGTTATAAATACATTGAAGTACCCACCACTGTCCCGCCCCGGTATAGGCGACTTATGGTCGCCCCTTCGGAGCTCTCGCAAGAATCTAATTTATAAATACAGGTACAAACTTGTTTATAATGCATTCACTTAATACCATAAATAAATTATTGTTTATGTGGCAATAATATTTATGTTTCATGCACCGCCGAGGACGCGTGCCTCATACTGAACACTTAGGATGCACAGTAGGATGCCGCTTGCCTTCTACTGGACACGGGTTTGGAGGAAAAATAGCATTACAAACCCATACATTTTATTTGATTAATTTGCGTTATTTCACAATCAATTCATAAAAAAAATCATAGTGTATTTGCGGCACGTTTCAGAGTGGAAGATACTCTCAGTATCGTCCTGGTGTAAGACCATCATTCAGAGTTGAAACGTTGCTTCAAATGGTTTTAGCCGTGTTTGGTGACCAGATCTGAAAAGCCAGGTACTTCTCCATCTTCCTCTTCCCCAACTCCTTCCTTTACCCAATACCTTCAGCCTCATAACATGCTCCAATTCGGGATGCCATTGAAAACTGACTCCAGACGGGAGAAGCTAGAACTCTTGTCAGGTATTTATTTTAAAAAATTCAGCGATCAACGTTCTAAGAAGCTAGTAGTGGTAGTCTCAGAAAGAGGTCGTTCTTACGTCATCGACGATCGTTTTTTTCCTTCTCACACGTTTTATATGAAAACGAAAAAGACAGAAGATCCCAGAAAGATTACTTACGGGAGGATGGTGGGAATCTATGGAGAGAAGGGCGTCTAGTATTTACATAATTTTACTGAAGGATCGTTACTAAATGCGAGATCTAACAGGAGGTGAAATTAGAATTAAATACATTAGTAATTTGTTTAAGACCTAAGAAATTTGACATTGGTACTTATAATTTCACGAGCATTAGCAGAGATATTAAAGTGGATTGTTGGATTTGTACTTGGGTTGTTGGATTTGTACTAATCCAATCTACTCGTATATTTGGAATATCACCGATTAGCAGCATTCTAGCTTTTGGATATTTGAGCTTGAGGACCTCTACATCTTCAACGTGGTTTCGTATATTTGTGAACTTGATGTGGAATATACACACATCCAAGAAAAAACATATCCAAGTTCGTCTTGAATAGAACGTAAAGTTGTTCAATGTTTTTTTTTTATGCAAACATTTTTAAATTCACATTATGCTATGAAAAAATTTGTTAACTTTTAAATTAAGATTAAAAACCAACAATAATATCACTTCATTTGGTGGGAGTGGGTTTGAAATTTGCTTATATATAAAAACCCATCCGAAAATCGCCATTTAAGCACTTTTACTCTCTCTAACGAAATGAGATTTTACGAAAACTTTTTGTTATTACCGCTTCACAATTAAAGCTCTATAAATGAAACATTTCTGAACGCAGCCGAATAATAAAAACTGTTTTACAAAGGTTACAAAATAAGCTATCAAATTATTATAAATATTATCATTTGTAAATATTAAAATTTAGAACGCAAACATTAAAAATAGGTTAAGAATGACTCACGTGATGTTTTTATGCGAAAACGGTACTAAAATCACAGATTATGTAAACAACAATACTTATTCTATTGTATATATGTGTAATAAACACTTTGGTCATCTCACTTTTTTATCATTTCATATAAAAATATTTAATAAAAAAATAAAATGTGGAGCGCGGTGGAGCCGCCGGTAGTAAATTTGCGCGGGTAAATATTTTTGTCAATTACGCGACTGATTCCTGTTATGTATTTCTATGGACAACTTGAATAGGGATGTACAGCTTGATCTACTATCGACCTTTCACTTTTTGTTTTAGTGATGTAACTAAAACAATAACGGAGTTGGAACGATTTCCATGGAGACACACGCGCTGACGTATAAACACGCTTATTGTACTTGACTGCTGTCATATTTTTAACGTATATATCTGCTTAAGTTGCGGAGGGGTTGAGGTGATTTGAAAAGAAGGAGATACTCTTGCTAAAGATGATACCGGCATAATATCATAAGTAGGTACGAACACCTCTATTAATTTTATCGATAAGGTTAACGAAGCGTTCAAATAATGCTTACATTATACGAATTAGAAATTATTACACCATTTCGATAATACTCGCAATAGTATGTAAATAGTAACCAAATATAGTTAAATTATTTCACCAAGAGAAATGCTTGTGTTAAATTATGAAGTGAGATAACATTGTTATTTCTCAATATCAAAAAGTTGTGCATTTTAACTAATAACAAGTTTATATTAATTTTATCGTGGGGTTCGCTCTCAACCCCAGAATTTGGGAATTGTGTTATTAGAATACCAAGAGCCACACATTATAACCTCACGCGAGTCTGTACGCTTCCATGCTCCTGCACCAACGTGAATAATACAACAGATTGGTCTTTGGGGTAAAAAAAAAACATTACAAATGTTGACACTAATTTTTGCAGTCCAAGAATTTTGTATGATAACCTTTAAAATGTTACTGTGATAATGGGATAAATAGTCTGTAACACATTGTAATTAACACAAACTATCATCTCGAATGGCAGGCGATGACGAAGATAGACTGGACAACCTCGCTCTTATGTACCTCGCTCGTGTTGTCTCTCTCGTACAAAACGTCTGTCGCATATTCAATACAGTTTCACGTTGGGTTATTTTCTCTTCAGGCTTTAAGTGTCTATATATTGAGTACACATGTTAGTTTCTGGACCCCTGGCAGGGTCGATCGATAAAGATTGTATTGATAACTTTCTCTAATTTCTCATCGTTCCTTAGGACAACTGCAGATCGCTAACGTACAAACAACAGTTGACATCGAATATATTAAGAACATTTGCAAACTGTCATTTATTCGTTGACGATATGCAGTCTTGCTAGAGAAGTTACCAAAAGTCATCGATACAATCCTTATCGGTCTACCGTGCTAGGGGTTCTGGAAGTATGTATTGATATATATTTTTTTAAATTTTCTTTATTCTTTTTGCTTATTACAGGTTTGTTTTACATGGTTTTTCGGCTACCAAGCTAGGCAAATGCCCGTATTATGGTAGTCGAGGTTCATAAGATGTTATATTAAGTATAGAATATTAAGTATAATCATCCATATATGCAGATGAAAGTACACACATGTAGCATATATATTAAGGAAAATATTCATACTAGTATTAGGTACATAATCACATACAGGAAAGGAGTTTTATCTAGGTGAATCTTGTATAAATAAAAATAAAATACAATAAAGAAAAGAAAAAAAAAGGAATAAATAATAATATTTTAAGGATAATAGAAATAAAAATAAGAAGAATAAATAATAATGTATTCTTTTTTAAATAGAAGCTGTGTCATATTTATGTTTTCATATTTTAGTTATCCTCGATTGGGAGATGTTCTGAAGTTGACAAGACTAGGGAGGAAAATTTATATAAAAATGTATATAAATTCTTGAAAGTTCCTGGCTATTCAAATCAGAAGAGCGATTCTTGATCTTGTGGGATCGTTATGATATGACGGGAGTGATCTATTGTTAGATTTGTGTGATTTTACATATTTACTGTCACATATTTGAATTTAGATCGCTTTAAATACGAATTCCTTGAAGTATGTATGATTTTTTATTAATTTAATTTACCTTGTACGTAGAAAAAGCAAATAACAGCCATAAAATCACACAAACCTGACAGGAGATCACGTCGGTTATCTCATAACGATTCCATAAGAGATATAGAATCGCTCGACTGATTAGCAAAGTTTCGATTCTGAATAATTTCTTTCATCAAGGCGTTACTGAGATTATTTTCTACTCTGAAAAGTGAGAAAAAGATACAAATATTATTTATAAACCATCTTTGTGAAATAACACGTAGGTACACCAAATTTCCGATTCATTAGCCAAATTTTTATTAGCTCGGTGACGGCAAAGACTTCAAAAACTAATTAATTTTCTTACTAGTTTTTTTTTATATGAATACCGCACAAGAGTCCCAACGGCTCCTGTCTGAAGCCAGTGAGACTCTGGCATCCCCAATCGGGGTATGTTGTGAGGCTGAAGGTAGTGGGGAGAAGAAGGAGATAGGGAAGAAGAAGATGGGGAAGTACCTGGGTATTCAGATCTGGTCACCAAACACGGCTAATGCCATTTCAAGCAACGTTTCAATTCTGAATTGTGATCTTACACCAGGGCGATACTGAGAGTATCTTCCACTCCGGAACGTGCCGCAAATATACTATATATTATTTTAAATGAATAAATTGCGAAATAACACAAATTAATCAAACAAAATTTGTTTGGGACGCCGGGATTCGGTCCCGCGACTTTCGGTGTGTGAGTCAAGAGCCTTACCTTAGAGCCTTAGTAGAGGGCTAACCTAGTGTACTTCACATCATTGCCCCACAACAACACAATTCTAGCTCTAGCCCCATTTCTGAATTATCGTCTTCGTAAGTAGAATATTTAACGATTAATTTACATTTCACAGTGGGAAAGTTTGCCAGAAATATCGCCCAGAGTTCGAATTTTCGCAATATTTCCTCAACTTCTACAGCAAACACGGGCTTTAATTGGCATTCAGTGAGCAAAGAGAAAGAGATATGGAAAATAAGCCGAGTTAACATTTCATTGGATGGGCAAACAAACGGAGGTATTAGCGTATAATGAAGTCACCACCGCGCGCCGCCCGCAGCCCGCGCCGAGAGCCTCTTTGGGACTCAAGCGAGCGAGCAGCCAGCAACGAGGAGCGAACTGGCGAACAGCTAATAGTAGGCAGTAAGGTCTGCTGTAGTACTTACCCACAGTGGCGGATCACGAATCTCCCCCAAGACCAACGTAACTGTATTTCTGAAACTGTATTTTTTTAAGTAAAACTTCTTATGCACGCTTTACTTGGGGAGTAAGCTGTGAATGCGTGACGAGAGCGTTATGAAAAGTGTGATCGGGCGAGGCGAACGGAGGTTGAGAGGGAGATAAAAGTAGTAAAATTTTACTTCAGTCGTGTGGTTTTTAAAATTCTATATATTTATTTTGAATTTCGTATTTTTTTATTTATTTTTTATTTATTTAATAAAATAGTATCAATTATACATTAAATAAAGTTTTCTATTAAAATACATTTAATAATACGCTTTACACCCTTTTTAAGAGCAAAGCTCGAGTTAAAAAGGCGGATAAACGCATGTTAACCACAATTTAGCAAAAGAAAAATATTTTTTTTTTAAATATATAGAACAAAAAATAGATAATTAACAGAAAATAAGAAAAAATCATATTTGTACATATATATAAATATTTTTTTTATATATATGTATAAAACAAATAATAGATAAGAAAAACAACATATTGAAGCGGAGGAGATAAAAAATAATGAGAGAAAAAAGATTACTAATGTTATATTTGAGTTGTTATGTTGATAAGTCATATAAAAAGAGTTTTTATTGATTTTTTTTAAATTTTTTGTAATTTGTTTCCAATCTTAATTTCAAGGGTAATTCGTTAAACCATTTAACTCCAATATATTTGTAGAATTGTTGGGCTGTGGTGGTGTAACAGCGAGGTATAGTCAGAGAACCAAGGATATTTGTTCTATTGCTGTTCGATAAAAGAGTGTTAACATTATTGAGACAATCTTTGTGTATTTGTAAAAGCGTAATTTTTTTATAAATAATATGAAGTGAAAGGACTTTGAATTCCTGAAATAATTTGATAGTAGGGTAATTGTATGGCTTTTTTAGAATTATTTTTATTAATATTCTTTGGATAATTTCTAAAGGCAAAAGAGAAGTTTTGAAAGCACCACCCCAGCCAACAATTCCATATTGTATTTTCTTAACCGTTCTACTATATATTTTGCTACTAGATGTATGAAAATATTTGTTCACATATAAATAAAGATTCAAAAACAAACAATAATATCATCAGGCTTCTGGTCACTTAAACCTACGGTAGGCGCAACTGATCTGTGAGATGAAGTGATCTGTTATTTTTGTGCCAAAGGGTAAAGATCGACCTAGGGGCGTGGCCTCGAATTTTCTTCCTTCGCCTCCATTCACATTTCAGAAGAAAAAAAATTTGTCATTTGACACATGAGAACGGGTCGTTTCTTCGACCCGTTCTTGTATTCAACAGCTCGGCTGTGGAATGATTTGCCGGCCTCTTTGTTTCCTCCTTCCTACAACATGGGTCTCTTCAAGACCAATATTCATTCCTTCCTCTCCTCAAAAAGACCCTCCACACAGCATCCCTGATGACACAGGCCCGGAGGGAAATTATTTTCCTCAGGGTCTCCTGTGTGGAGTTAATGTAAAAAAAAGAAGGTAAATGTAAAATAAAAGAGGCGAAGAATATTTTTTAGTCCTCATCACTAAGAAACCGTGTGCTGAGGGATTTAGATTTTGGATAGAGGGTTGCCAACGACTTCATGGTTGGGGAATGGTTTTTTTCTGTTACTTCTACGGCCATGTTTGTGAAATACTAATCAGTTCTCCTTAAGTCAAGATTTGATGTTCTTTAATTTGTTGATACTGAGTATATTGTGTCTCTTCTTAAGAGTAGCTATCAACCCCTGAAGTTAGTTTCAATGACATAAAAACAAATTAATATGCTTTGTCTAAGTTTTATTAATAATAATGATAAGTAGACGTAATTGCAAATTATAATTAGTTACAAAATACCTAATCTTTTTATTTTGATTTATGTGACCACCCAAAATAGCACCGCTGTCTATATGGTATAGAGACGGGATAATTACATCGCCACACGGTTGGCCAGCGATGTGAGATGGATTAAGACAGAGTCTGTGGGAAATGGTGACAGGGAAGGTATCAGTGCTTATTAGTAATGACGTTTATAACATATAACAAAATGTAGTCAGGTACCTGGTACATGTCGGCGATGTGATTGCTAGGAACAAAACAAAAACAAATTGCAAAAAACAAAAAACGTGAGGTCACCATAAAAAAATCAATATGTATAAGAAAGCCTTGTGCCTGAGTTAGTCTTTGATTTAGTCCTTGGTTCGATCCCCGATAAATAAAAAAAAGATTTTAAGGTTAAATAATATCATGGAATCAGTCTGGATTTTGTGATTGTTCCTCCTACACAGGGTAGTGTATAACTACCACAAAGTAGAAAGCAGTTAGGAACGTGTTAAACAGGCAGTGGACCGAATTCATCCACCTCTTCATATCTAAGTTAATAAATATATATTTGATATTTCATAAAATGTGGAGAAAACAAAAAGGCGTGAAATGATTATTTTCACCTGTTTTAGAAAAATTCACGGCGAGGGCGCTTATTATTCCCAATATTGGTAAATCCGCCTCTGACTACGCCCTGAACGGCCACACACTTCACCCCATAAGTAAGCTACCAATAGCGTGGAACTTCGTTTGAGACATTGCGTAAATCCAGCGGATGAATTGAACTAAGTCACGAGCACGTCGTGTTCTTTATGTATTACTTTAAATCTACACAAGTTTCTCTATTAAATAAAGCCATCTCAACAAGTTTTTGGAATGGGGTTAATTTTGCGGGAATATCTTTGATTATGTAATCCGCTAGGTAGATTAAAAATCTAAGTAGATAAATAGATAAAATAAAAATATCAATTCGTCCTTTTCTCGTTATAATGGAAAACAACACGTTTAAATTATATAGATAGGTTTAAAAAATAAATGAATTTCAAGTAAGAAAAGAATCCTATTGTCCAAGTATTGTGGTTATTCAAAAGGCGCACCTCCCGGTTAGGGGTCGTCCATTAATCACGTGAGGCTCGAAAGGGGGGGGGGAGGGGGGGTCGGGAAAAATCATGAAATATCACCAGGGGGGGGGGTATAATGAGATATCACGTGTATTTGTTTTTCGTGGTAATATTCTGAAAATTTCAAAATACTTTGTACTAAAAAAATACACGTGATTTTTTGGGGGGGGGGGGAGTAGTCTAAAACCTCACCACATATCACCATGGTGGGGGGGGGGGTGGGTTAAAAAGTTGCTAAAAACATCACGTGATTATTGGACGACCCTTAGATGAGAGTTCTGGGTTCAAGTCCCAGTTGCGACCATTGTCTTTTTCTCTTTTTCTGTGTCCTGTTCTCTTTCATATTTTCATTTATTATTATTAACTTCTTCTTCAATGATATATTACAATGATGGGAATAACCAAATACAAATATTTTAAAAAACTACAGGCCACCTCAGAACAGGAAATCCTAGTGAGGAGATCTGTGAAAAAAAAAATGAATCTATACTTATTATATACATCATACATACATGTACAAACCTTGTTATTGAAATTAATAAAAAAAATAAATAAAAAAAAACCTTCAAAAGTTTTAAAAAGAGAGTTTTTCTTAAAAAACCATGAGTATAATTTTATTAATATTACACGTGAAAAACTTACTTAAATGTCCATATTTTTTAAAGAATTCGATATTTAGATAACCCACCCTTTTTGTACAGGGAATTAGCAGTAAAACTATCATTACTCTTGTCGTTTACAAAAATAAAAAAAAATATAAATATATTTTTTACTTTCAACTTTCAACAAAAAAATCCCGCCAAAAATCCTAACGTTTCGGCAATGTTTTGGATTTTATCCGTGGAATAAAATATAAATACTTAAATAATTATTTCTTCTCTTTCCAATGACAAATCACATACATGCATTACAGAAAAAATATAAAAATACTATTTAATGCATGGACGCCCCGGTCGGAGGCTCTAATGGAATGCGATGTTTGTCGCTAGTAATGTCCTTCCGAGGCTCAAGTGATCAATATTTAAAAAATATATATAATTAAATGTGGACTCAAACTTTCGAAGAATTTTTCGAAAATATTTAATCCTTGAAGAAGTGCAAGTGCGCACATCCTCACAAGCCCGTGTTGGGTGTATTAAAGCCATCTTACAGGGAGTGTATCAAGGGAAGTAAATTGCTACTCCCGAGCAAGGAACTCGAGACATAATGTGTTGAGTAAATCATTTAGTCGCTTATTCTCGCTCGGAATGTGAGCACATTTGCGTATCGCTCTCACTACAAACTGAACTGTAGAATTATAATGTTGGTATAGTGGGCGAAACGCTACGCTGTGCATAGAAAATAGTCGCTTTTTTGGGAATTTTCCCTTTAACGAGAATTGAGCTTCAGTCTTTATAATACGTACACAATGTTTATCATTATTCGCTAGATGCCTAGTGCGACTTATTGTGATCAAAAACATGTTTCTTCTTTTTTATTTATAATTTGCTACATTTTGTATCACTGTTTTGTAGAGGTACATAACTTCAATTTAATGGAGGATAATGGCCTAAAAATTAGCAGGAAAAAGACTGAATATTTGTATTTACCATTTGAAGACACAAACGCTGTAACTCCTTCGATGCAACTGGATGGAGTAACATTAGCCAACTGTGATTCATTTAAGTATCTGGGCTCACTAATCCACAGAGACGGAGGATGTGCAGCGGATGTCATCCATAGAATAGGTGTGGGATGGATTAAATTTAGATCCGTAACAGGAATATTGTGTGACTCCAAAATGCCTATAAAACTGAAAGGAGAAATATACCAGACCATTGAAAGACCCGCAATAATGTATGGCTCCGAATGCTGGACTATGTACAACTCCTACACTAGGCAACTTGAAACAGCAGAATTGCGAATGCTTAGATGGTCGGCAGGAGTATCATTAAAAGATAAGATCAAAAGTTCACGCATTCGTGGTAGCCTGGGTGTCACAGACATAAATAGCAAGCTGGAAGAACGACAGTTGAGATGGTATGGACATATAAGACGGAGACCATCAGACCACACAGTGAGGCAGGCAATGTCTATGGAGCTTCATCGACAGTCATCCAAAGGAAGACCGAAGAAATCCTGGACGACTCAATGTTCCAAAATTCTTCGGAGAAACGGCCTGGATGAAGGCGATACCCAGAACAGAAGATATTACAACCTGAGAACGAGAAGAGCCGACCCCAACAGCCTACCTAGGCAATGAGTTGGGACAGCGCAAAGGAAGAAGAAGAAGATATAACTTCAATTTAAGTCGAGGCATTGCAATGAAAATTTTAACAATGCTTCGTTATTATTCTTTTTAATGTATGTATGAAGAGAACGGTAATATGTACGTTTTTACAATAAGAAAAAATGATTCATTGTAGAACTGGTTGGTACACAGTGGATCAGCCTATATTTAATGGTGGATCATGGATAGCATTTCTTATACATAAAAATTGAAATTAAGCCTAAATTACCCAAAAATTGATATAAGAACGGTCGTTTAGTTATGTCACATACGACGGGTTTGGGCAAAAGTGATTTGAGGTCATGTTCTTATGTGGTATTCCGAACTGCTGCTGGAAACGTAACATAAAATGTTGACTTTCATGTCAACACTCCTACTTTTTTTATTTCTTCCCTATATGTTTTAATTTGTTTCTTTTTGCTAAGAAATACAACAAATAATGGATTATTTTCTAGTTTGTGTGCAGAGGCCCTTGGTTCTGTAAAATGTCTTTGGTCAGACCTAAGTTTTAACTTCGTCTTCTACAAACCAGTCCTCGTCATCGGTAACTTTGTTATATTATTTCAGAATTGCTTTGTATAACTTGTCGCTTTACCTTTTTTTACTCCGGTTTCTTTTATTTTTTTTTTGTTTTTGTTGGTTTCGGTCGCTTTTTTAATCCATACTATTTCATCTCCGGAGCGTCTGTAGCGATCATACTTTTCCCTTGCTTCTGGTCTTCTTGCTATACTTGTAAATTTTTTGGTCCAGCTTTCAGTGGAGCTTTAAATTGGTCAGGGATTATAATGGTTGAGCTTTTATTCACTTCACGCAATAGTCTTGTTTTCACAAAGTTTGTAAGCACAGATGCTGGCAATCTCGGTGGACTGAATTTGTATTTTGTCAGAATTTTATAGCAGATTAGCCCTGTTCATCAGGGTACGTTTACCTATTATTATTTCTTCCCTCACTTTCAGAGTCATTCT
Organism: Limnephilus marmoratus; assembly: GCA_917880885.1. NCBI lineage: Eukaryota > Metazoa > Arthropoda > Insecta > Trichoptera > Limnephilidae > Limnephilus > Limnephilus marmoratus. The sequence goes on from OU862910.1 coordinate 32,522,125, forward strand.
AAAAAACTGGAAAGCTGTGAAACAATCAACACATCCTGTATTGATACAAAACTAAAAAACAATCAACATAAAATAAATGCTAAACAATCAATGTAAAATAAAATTAAAAATCATAAAAGAAAGGTATGATTCATATTATACAAGGTGTCTGGAAACACATTGTCATGCTATGTATAAATATAGGAAACTAGCAAATTTTTATTTAATTTTTTGGTAGTAAAACATCGTTTTCCGGTTTTCGTTCGAGTAATTCGATTCGATACATTTTTTTTTAATTAAAATTTTTCGGTCGCTACTACCAATTATTACTGTTAGCCGATGACTAAATAAATTACCTTACCCTAACAAATATTCTTACAAAAATGGCGGCTAAGTTCTTTTCAACGCCGGACCGTTTTCATGGTTATTATTCAGTGGATTGACTGATTGACATTTGGGGCAACAACAATTGTTTATTACTTACTTATTATGAAAATAAAACACATTTTTGTTTGCACAGTAAAATAGTTCTTCTGAAAAGTCGTTAAACTTAAACACATAGCCCCGGGCCGCCGGACAATTTCGTTGAACCCTTTTGTTATTATTGTGTGCAGTGCAAATATTTGTATGACGACTGCCCATTTAAATAATGAAATATAAAATTTTGTAGTGTTTATTGTCATAAAGAAAAAGTTCCTCGGTGAATGCGATATTAGCTAATACCTTATTTATATTTCGAACGCTAAAATATTACTGAATTACAAAATAAATTGAAAAAATGTTTGAAAGGAATGATTTCGTAAACTTTTACTTCTATTAAATAATATTCCTGCCATTTTTTATTAGAACATTACAGTCGTTGTCTGAACACTTAGATGGAATTTTGAGTGTTTATATGTTGAACTATTTATTGTTTAAAGCTAATCTTTTATATTTTTGAATGAAGCTATCACTTTGTGGTTATCCATTATAGATAAATGAAACAATTCAACATTGTTTGAACCACTTATATAATGAGTAAATCCGACCGGTTTCAGAACAAACGTTCCTTCTTCAGGGCAAGCGTATACGTATACGTATTAGTACACTCTTGCCCTGAAGAAGGAACGTTTGTTCTGAAACCGGTCGGATTTACTCATTATATAAGTATAAGTGGTTCAAACAAAGTTGAGTTGTTTCATTTATCTAATCTTTTATATTTAGCCGGCAGACAGTTCAAAAAAAGATCTAACAACAATGGCGTAATACATAAAACAGGACAGACGATGAAGTTTAACAATAATGTTTGTAATTAAAGAAAATAACCTATCGATGAAGACTCTGTACAACAAGGGATGCGTGACTGCAAAAGGAGAGTGCAACCATGCGATGTTAATATATCATTTATTTGTTTGCTCTCTCTGTATTATTAGGGTACTTACTCCGTTATACTATATTCAATGCTGATAATTGCCATTTAGGCGCGCAGCCTTGATCCGACTCCAATTATCATAATGACGTAAAACAATCGAAATAAGAATTCAGGTGAAAAAAAAAGGTTCTCCGGGTGATGTAAATTTACAATTCACCGCTTAAACCACTTAAGAGCGTTTAACCAGCCAGCGGACGAAAATCCACATTTCGTCGAAAGTTGTTCTTCCGATCGTGCAGGGCGGTTACAATGAGAAAGATTAATTATTCTCCGTACCAGCTTTTTAAAATTATAACTCAATATCGAATTTATTTCAATCCAAATTAGCTTTAATTTATACCTTCATCCAAAAATGCTGAAAGGCGTGATGATAAAACTATTAAAATAGTGTACTTTTTGTAGTTATTTTTTGATTATAAGTATTTATCATTTTTCAATAATGTCTAAATTTAATAAGAATGTTTAAAAAATCTGAAATATATTAGTTTGTAAGTGCGCAAATAAATACACAAATGAACCAATTTTCGTCCTGAAACACATGTACGTACATATTTTTTAATGATTTTATTGAAACTAAAATTAAAATTCTAATACACAACTGTGCTAGAAAATGTATTGATTTATTTTACTGCATGATTACATTATTTGAAATGGGTGTGGTATAATACAAAAACTTTTTTGAAAATTTAACAAATCTGCCAACGACCTATGGAATAACCTTATTATACTAAAAATTAAAAAAAATTCTAAAAATTTATTACATAACTTCACTAGATAAAAGAACAATCTTTCGAAATCCATTTATAATTTTTTGTGGAAAAGAGTCATTACGTCTAAAAACTTTTTTGAAAATGACGTATTTCCGGCTTTCTCTTGTAATGCCCTCTTAACAGTTTCCTGATACTGCACTGTGTGCATGTATAATGTATAGGACAGCAGTAATTTATGTATATTACTGTTATTGGAAAAGATGAACGAACGTGTATACAAATTTTCTCAATAACACTGAAGCGATTGCCATTGCTAAACCGCTTTGATCATATTACCCATAGCATAGCGGTTTATGCAAATTAATGAACAATAAGGCTGCCGATGTATTTTAATGTTTTCGCAGGACACAAAACATCACGAATTTCAATAATTTTATTGTGTACATTAAGCGATGGAATCAGCGTTACGACCGGTGAGGTAGATATATTATTATGCACATCTTTATCTTTATCTTTACCAAGTATAAAATGAAGTCGCTCCCGCTGCATGTGCGCTTAGATCTTTTAAACTACGCAACGGATTTTTATGCCGTTTTCACCAATTGATAGAATGATTTATGAGGAAGGTTTTTATGTATAAAAATTTCTCATGGTTTTGTGTAAATTGGTTGAAATACATAATGTATCTGGCCAAGCGGCAGCGGGCAGCGTGGTGTGGATTTGATTTAACAGATGGCGTTGGTTATAAAGATTTCGTTAGCCACAGCAAGATGTGGCCGGGTCTGCTAGTCAGTAAATAAGAACGACGACTGAGTAAATCGCCGTCTAAGCAACCTGTATAAAAAAAGCCTTCGAAGCGTCTCTGGTGTGGTGTTCACATAATAAAAGAGATTTTTCCTTTTGAACTAGATTGACTTCTAAAATATATGTGCGTTTCGCAGTGATGCGCCCCGTATTATGTTCGTGGCATTATAACGTTATTCTATTATTGCTAGCAGTGGTAATAGCGCCGACACAATGAAAACGTGCCATTTCCACAACGAAATATGTAAATATGAGCTTTGTGTGTAATCATCGCTTACGATTAACACATAGACTCTAGACTGAGAGATTTTAACGTGACGTTTTTATTAATTGTCTTTATTTATTACTTGATGACGCGTGGGTAATATTTCATAAAACGTATAGATATGTAATTAAGAACAACAAATAAATAGGCACGCCTACTTATATTATACAGGAATATGATTACAAAAGACATAAATACTTGAGATGGTTCAAATCAAGTGTCAGAATACAAGATGAGTATATACGATACGGTAATTTATGAATGTAAATTAAGGAAGGAGTGAAGGGTCAACCATCTCTGCTACTCCTGAAACGGTGTGATGATTAGAGCCATTGGAGCGTTTTTGGTCACATTTTGGTCAATTTGCGTACGTTCTCGAGTGCCGGCTATCCAAACGGTGACCAATTTATGTATGTATACATTTAAATTATTAAAAAACATTTTTTGATTTTTTTTTAAAGATTCCGCGTGTTGCGATCTTCGGTTAATCGCAAGGCTAACTTAGTACTTTCACAGTTTAACAGGAAATGTCTCGCATCTTTTCTTTATTATTTTTTTATTGATATTCCGGAACCGGATTTTTTCTTATAAATCATTGATCATGTACTTACATATTAAAAAATGGAAATTCGAATTTTAATTTATATCTACGATTAAAACCTAGGCACTAGGCCATAGATAATACACAGAAGTCATAATATTTATTACTGCTCTAAGTAGATCCCACGAACGGAAATTTGAAAGTAGGCAAATAATACGCAGAATTCAGTCATTGTATTTAAAGATTTTTTAATTTTGTTTCTTGAATCCTAAAAGTATGAAAAAAACCTAATATAGGTGTTTTAATGGCTCTTTATTAGTTAAGCAGTTTATATACTTCGCTTTCTGTCAATCAATTATACAATACGGCATTATAGGATGGGGCGGTACATATACAAATCAAACACCAACAATTTACATATCCCAAAAAATTAAAAAAAAAAAAAAATTTAAAAAATCCCTATTCCTAATTAGAAAATTAAGTGCATTATACTTTTATCATGCAACATTACAAATTTATATAGATAATATTCAAAATAAAGTTGCACCCTTTAAAAATAACAGAAATTTTAGACAAACATCAATACTTCCCACTCAAAATGTAAAAAAAACAATAGGACAGTTAAATCATAAATATCTCGGAGTAAAATGTTTTATTTCACTACCTGAAAAAATCAGGAACATGAACAGTAACATAAAAAAATTTAAAACTCAGCTTTAAAATTATACCGAAAATTTGAACTGAATAAAAAATAAAAAATTAAACCAATATAATAACACCCCATACACAAAAGCCCTGCTTATTTATGGGGGTACATCAAATACGTATATTATGTAATTAATTATTGTATAAAAAAAATTGTAATTTATGTATCTTTTTGTGAACAAAAAAAATATATATATATGTTTCCATATTAAAATTCTGAGGTATGATATTTTGACCATTTCAAACGGGATATTTCAAAACCGAACGCATAAAAAATTCCTGGCGCCCAAGGCTTAAAATGATCATATTATAGTGGAACCTTCTAGTGGTTAGTTCGTTATGTTGAAGAAGATGTATACATTTTTCACGCTTATTTATTTTTGATCTGACTGTATGCAGTTCATAGCGCCATAAGGTTACCTTTAAACAAATAACAGCGCTCCACAAATTATCAACACATAATTTTTGTACCATCATCAAAGCTCAGGATTTATAATGTTAGGTGTGTAAAAATCTTGATCAATATATAACACTTTTTCGTGACCTGTCTCTCAAAGTTAAACGAATAACATATGCGCTTACGTGATATGTGAAAATTTGGTTTTAATTTTAAAAAGGTCAACCAATTTCTGTTCAGAGTATCAACGTCACTATTAGCCTCGTCGAAATGAGCAACACCTTTAAAAAACTTTTTATTTTAAATATTTAGATATTACAAGCAACCTAAAGGTGTGTAACGTGTGATCTTTATAAATATCATTTTTAATTTTTTTTTGTTTAATCTTTAAATTAGGAAATTAGGAAAATAATATCAATCCGACCTCTCCCTATCTAGCATTCCACGCAGCTGGTGGGCAGGCGTTTCCGCCACAAAGACCTGAACATACCTCGCCCGATGAACCCTGAACCCGGGCACCCCCGGTAAGGACCAATTAGCATGGTCCAGGAGGCGGGAATGGGTACCGCCGCCCCGGGAATCTTTATTGGATAACCAACACCTCTGGCATAGGTCAACCTGATTGAGCCGTGATTTAGCAAGGGTGCCCAGTTCATGGGGTGAGGTTTGTCTAGATCTTGGAGGCGGATGACAAGGACACACTGAACCCCAGATTCCTACCCACCCCTTAAACCCCTTTCCTTCCCAGAACTCTCCCCTTCTTCCTTTCCTTAAAAAAACCCTCCACACAGCATCACCAAAGATGACATAGGCCCTGAGGGAAATTATTTTCCTCAGAGCCTCCTGTTTGGAGTTCATGTAAAAAAAACATCTTATTGTATGTTTTACATCTCACAAATTATTTGTACCTTGTGTAATGTAATAAATATCATTTAGTTGTTATAGCACATACAGGTGTTACAATCAGTACCAAAGGCAAATGCATAATAATTCAATGCCAGCGCCTACAAAGCAATTAAACTGAATCGTCATTAATTCTGAGGAATCAATAATTTATAACCCATAATGTAGTTTAATTTTCAGGATTTCATGTAACACGTATCAAGAATCATTAACTTTGGAATGCTGATATCGTGCTGGTATTACCAACTATAATGTAAAGCAAATATTGCTTCAGAATACTAGCATACCAATATAATTGAATTTTAAACGACTGTAGCTGACGGCGACTTAAAGCGGCGAAGCTAATGAAAGTTATGCGTATTATGAGTAGCTAGAAACAAAGGCGGGGAAATTTTGGCGACATTTTTATGTTAATTATGGTTCACAGCCAGTATCTTACGTTTCTTTAATACTTTAAACATTGGAGGGGACCCCACCACTTTCCCAACGGCGTTATAAGGAAACATATGGTTTCCTCCTTCACCGCACACATCAAGATTCTATTTTTTTTTTTAACGAAGCTACATTTATTTGAACGACTCTAGACCCTCCAATGTCCATGCATACGGGGTTAGTAAGCAGTATGCAAGTACTTACATTAACATTATACAAAAGATAAATAAAAGTAGCAGCCCGTGGAATGATTCTTCTGAAATCTATAGAGAAAAATATATACAGATAAAGGTGTTAGTAAATAAAGAAAAATAAGAGCTGCGCCCGGTTGAGGAGACCTGGTTAAGGTATATAACGAAAAAGTAACAGTAATAATATAATGCAAGTATTTGCAAAAATAACTGAGAGAAGAAAAGGCATAAAAATAAAATATCTATACAGAGAAGGTATTCCACAAACCACCAGGCAGTCCCAATGACAATGTGTATGGCTATCGGCCCAACCGCAGACGAAACCCGGAGCCCGCGCCCTTTAGCCGACTCACCAATTTTGCCACGAAGAAATATATGTGGGAAAGAAGAGGAAGTTTTTGAAGACTCGGGGAAAAGATCAGCGTCGGATTGTCGGAGGGGGGGCGGAAGGACGTCGAGACCACGCGGCTGTTCCTCAGGCCTACCCATATCATTGGGGGAGGCGCGGGAGGATCGCAGAAAAACCGCTCCAGTATGGGTTCGCCTGGCTGTACGCACGGACGGGGTCTATCCCACCCCCTTTTATGGGGTGACGACGATACATAAATATGTACAGTTCAGCTGCACCACCAAAATATGGAACTAAAGCTAATGTAAAGTAAAAAAAAAATGATAAAAGCAATTATATATTAGAAACATAATTGTTGTATGATTACAGAAGTCATAATATATTGGGCGATGGCGTCTTCACCACCATGGTTTCGTTTTGACTTATGTATGTACTGAAACATTTTCTTTTCTTGTTTTAATTATTTTCTTTTAGCTCTAACTTCACACCGTTTACAGGCATCCATGATCTAACGTTTCTGCTAAAACTGATTTATGCTTTACTTCAACAGGCCATGTTCTATCTTGGAGGGCGATGGTGGTGAAGACGCCATCGCCCTCCAAGATAGAACATGGCCTATTGAAGTAAAGCATAAATCAGTTTTAGCAGAAACGTTAGATCATGGATGCCTGTAAACGGTGTGAAGTTAGAGCTAAAAGAAAATAATTAAAACAAGAAAAGAAAATGTTTCAGTACATACATAAGTCAAAACGAAACCAGTAATTTACAGGTCACAAAAGTAATTTTATAAACAGTTCGAAGCGTATACACTAGTGAAGAGTAATGGAGGATATTCCAAGGGAGACAGGAGCAATACGTGTAGCACCTGAAACAAAGATGAATTTAGTCTAGATCGGCGACTCTAAGTACAGACCATCTCTCCACCCAGGACTTGACAAACTTTTTCAGGCACTCGAAATTCTCTTTATTCGACACAAGGTCAGCGTTCCACGCTGGTCTTGTTGTTCCGCGCAAGCCATCCAACATTTCCTCTCGTGCTTCTTTCATCAACTCGCAGTGCCACAGAATGTGCCTGGCATCCTGGTTAGTATCACCACATGCACAGTTTGGATGGGGAGAAAGGGTCAAGCTATGTAACCGACCCCTGAATTCCCCATGTCCGGAGAGCATCTGTGTCATGTAGTGATTCAGTTTAATGTGTGCCTCTTCCATTCTGAATTTAACTGAAGGGAAGAAGGAGAAAGTCCATCTGCCCTTCGTCGACCTATCCCATCGCTCTTGCCATACACTCAGAGTCCTTTCGCGCATCGCTTTGAGCAAGCCGGGGAGGGCCACGTCTCCTCCCGGTGTCAGTTCGACTCCAAGGTGGACAGCAGCCCTGCCTCTAATAAGTTCCTTTTTTGTCAATATTTCCCTAATTGCAAGGTCAATCGGCAAAACGCCGGCCAGAACCGGTAATGCATCTGAAGCTACAGTCCTATAAGCGCCCGAGAGCGACAACAGGGGAGTCCGCTGGCCTCGTTTAAGAGCCGAGTTTATCAAGACATTATCCAGGCGATGCTCCCACACGGAGGCAGCATACGAGACTTGCGTCACATATACCCCCTCGTACAACAGCCGAATCGCCGGAGAACGCAATCCCCACTCGGCTGTTGAGATTCTTCTCAGTTTCTGAAACAAGGCCTGGGCCCTATCGGAGACGTTCTTGACGTGGGCTAGGAACGAAGAAGATCTATCCATAATGACGCCTAAATACCTGGTGTTTTCTGCAAATCGAATGGATGAGTCTCCCATTCTAATGAAGGGGTTCCTGCCTCGGCTAAGCATGCCCTTCATGAGGAGACCCACGGTCTTGTGGGGAACGAAGTTGAGTCTGTTTCTCTTTCCCCATTCAAGGATCACTTTTAAACCTTCTTCAGCCTTATATTCCACTTCCCTTCTACTGTCCCCAGAGACCAAATACAATTTGTCATCTACGTAGTCGACCGATGTACAACCTTCAGGTAAGGGTAACCTGGAGGAGTCGTCGAACAAGATTTTCCACAGGTCGGGTCCGAGGACCGACCCCTGCGGACATCCCATGTCGACTGTTCGGGTGATTAAAACGTCCCCGTGCCCTATGATAACTGTCCTACCATTTAGATAGTCACTAATAATATCAAACAGTTTACGCGGGCAATTCCTGCTTTTCAGCTTGGTAAGTATCATCGGCCACCACGCGTGATCAAAGGCACCCGAGATATCCAAGAAGATGCCTATGACGTACCTCTTTGGACATACCCTCACCCATTCAAGCGCATGCTTAATGGCGTGCTCCGTGGATTTGCCCGGGATGAAGCCGAATTGAAGTTCGCTGGACGGCGTCAGGGTGAGGCGTAGACGGTGCTTAATGATGATTTCCAATACTTTGCCTAGAATTGGCAATAAGGTTATAGGCCTATAGGCTCCTATGTCCGTTTTCGGCTTATCGTTTCCCTTTGGTATAATCCGGAGCACGCCCTTCTTCCATTCTGTAGGGAATTTTCCCCTACGTAAACAAGTCTCCAAAACTTGGTAGAACTCCTCTTTGGCGTACGTCCAGACATTCTTCGCAATTATACCATTCAATCTGTCAAATCCCGGTGCCTATTTCGGACCCAAACCCTTAATTATTACTTCAACCTCGGCTCGACTTAACGGTGGCATGCCCTCCCCCTGGGCGGGTACATTAGGTGGCAGCCGTGACAGATTTCTAATCTGTTTATGGTGGACACTTTCCCCTATTACTGAGTCTAATGGAACTAACTTACCCAGAAGTGTCTCAAGAGTGGAGGTAACATCAACACTCTCAACGTTCCCGAGCACCACACTCGACAAATAACTGTCAGATCCTTTTCCCGTTTTTCTAATGACGCTGTGGATTTCCCACGGGCTGGCGTTACCCACTTCATTAACCCAATTGTGCCAGGCAGCTCGTTTTGCCAAAAGGACACCCGAGCGATAAGCACCTCGTGCGGCCCTAAAGCGGGCTTGGAGGACAATAGCCTCTTCAGGCGAGCACAAACTCTGCTTGACAACACTGAGATTCCTATAAGCGCTTTTAAAGGCTCCCTTCAGCAAAGTCAGCTCTTGTGTCCACCACGGCGTCCGAATAGCCTGTTTAGGGTTAGTTCTTCCCAAAGAAGCTTCAGCGACTGATACCACCGCCGCGTTAAAAAAATTCCCCAAATTGTCCGGTTCCCTAGCTGCTACGTCGTGAAAGCCCCTTAATGATTGACGTAGCGCTTCCCCGAATTTATCCCAATCCGCCCTTGTGGTTCTGAAATTCCACGTAGACCGTGGAGCTTCTATCTTTGGAATACCCACAGAAAAAGTTATAAGTCTATGGTCAGAAGCTAACGCGCACTCGTGAACCTTCCACTGGGATATTTTGGCCGCAACAGATCCAGAGCATAGAGTGAGATCAATGTTGCTTTCGCCTCCGGCTCCTGAAAAAGTAGAAAACGTGCCTGGTTCATTGAGGATGAACAGACCTTGCGCCGCAATAAGGTCTTCGACAGCAAAGGATCTTTCCGTTCGGATTCCGTTATAGTCAAACCAGAGAGGCGATCGCGCGTTGAAGTCTCCACCGATAATTATGTTTCGACCTCTTAATTTGTGAAGCGCTCGCGTTAGGCTCAAAATATGCAGTTCAACAGGGTTACCGTATTTAAAATAAACGGAGATCACGATGATTTCCGTATTAGCTAATTTAATGGAAACACAGGTTTGGTAATCGTTTGAGAGCCCTTCCAGGAGTAAGGGTCTAATCAAGGAAGTGTTGATCAGGACACCCGCACCCGGAGAGGAGCCCACCTCGAGCATCGCACCTGGCCTATTTATACCAGGAGTTTTACCTTGCCACGCGTATTGCTCCTGAATAAGCAAGATGTCAATGTTTAGACTGGTCATGACCCGCTGGGCTTCAAGGGTGGCCACCCGAGATCGCTGCAGGTTTACCTGACCTATGGAAAGGAAATTAGCGGCGTCCATAGTCTGTCTTGCGCACCTGCACCTCTATGGCAGCTCTATGAGCGGGACAAAGTCTGTCACCTGTCTTATGATTTGCTGGTTTACCAAATCTCTTACAATTGGCGCATATGGCTGCTTCTGTCTTCTTGGGGCAATCCTCTAAGTCGTGACCACTGGCGGCGCAGTGCCTACAGGTAATCACATCTGCCGTACAAAATTTACTTACATGCCCGTATAAATGGCATTTAAAACATCGAGTAGCACCCAAGTAGTCACGCACACGGCAGGCGTTCCACCCAAGAAAGCAGTGGCCGCTGTCTATCAGTACCTTTCTGCTCTCAGGGTGGCAGGTAACAATCATATTCATCGTGGACCCATCTTTTCTGCCAAATAGAGAGACTCGCCGCATGGTGCGCAGATGGTCTTCCCTCGTAATTGCGGACTTACCTTGAATGTTGTTTCTAAATATCTCCTCAAATAATGCCTGGTCCCCAGCGGTATCGCCTTTAGGTACATCATATAAGACCACCTTGGGAAGATTTCCCTGTGGAAGTACCATTTTCAGGCCACTGGCCTCGAGTTTGGCTGCCGCGTTTTTTATATTGTTTAGCCCCCCTGTGCTGGACGTCTGCAACAAAAGGCCAGCACCTTTTATCTTCCTCGTTCTGACCGCTTGGAAGCCGTCAATGGTAGGATTTAATACCTTCATCAGCTCTTTTTGTGTACTTTCTGAAGTTTTACCATCCGGAATAGTAGGATAAAATAAGACGGTCGGTTGGGGTAGTGGTAAATCTCTTTCGGTGCCTTCGACGAATATCGAGGCTGAGGGAGCTCCTGAGGCGGCACCGGCATACGTCTTACGGGCGGGGTGCTGTGGAAGTTGGACTGGGTGGGTCACCGGCGCAGGTCTGCTGATTAAGAGGTCCAACTTATCTGAGAAACCTCTTTGAGCCTTCAAGACCTCACTGAAGGCGTTGGCTCTGGCAATAGCTGAAGCATTTTCCGTAGCCAGGTTGATAAGCTCTCTCTTAATCACATCTATGCTTATCTTTATGTTGGAGCGGTCTTTTTTATTAAGTTTATTTTTCCCTTCTTGCACAGTTGCCGAGATTCTCGCCAATTGGTCCGAAATGGGAGCTAGGCGCTCCTCCCCGCTTGTTGGTGACCCTTCTGTCCGAGCCCTTTTTTTCTTCACCTGGTTGGGAGAAGAAATCTTACCTTCCTCTCCACTGGCCAATCTGGTTTCATTCATTCTGCCGGCGGCAGTCTGGGAAGTTGCCTGGATAGCTTCTGCAGCTTCCAAACTCACCTGAATACTCGAGAATTCGCGAGGCGAAGCGGGACGTCTGGAGCTGCTTGGTTGCCCTCTTTGAGCCTTCATTTGCTCTATAATTGAAAGCGATCTGGAGGTCGACTCTTGATGGGCTTGTTCCGCTTCACGCCTTTTAATAATTAAGTCCCTGTTTTCTTTCGCTAGTATTCTCTCCAAAACCTCGTCTTCAGACAAGATGTTGGAAGAAAGCTCATCATCTGACTCCATGGCTACTAGCCCATAGAATCGTTACGAGTGATAAAGAAAGAAGACAGATCGTCCGATCACGCAAGGTTGATACTTGGGTCGAAACCCACGGTTTTTAGAGCACTAAATGTCGTATTGCATTGAATTTAAACACTTTACAACTAAAAAAATTCTTAAGAACTATTTTAATGCTTATAAAACTATACAATTATTATATTTCTGCGCCTTTGACACTAGATACTGATCACACAAACGTCTCTTCCGCACAACAGTTGTGATAGCCTACTAAAATATTTAATTAATTGTATTGATCTCTTATAACTATACCTACAACTAAAGATTGTCTACAGTTCACTTAATTTAATGCTTAATAATTAAACAATTGTTTTATTTCCGCACTTCACACAATTCACACACGCTACTTATCACGCAAACGTCACTTGGCGTAAATACAAACACTTAACTTCGTTTTTGTTATTGTACACTTTTAAAAAAAAAACTGTTTTGTGATTCTTGCCGGTAGAAAACCGAAAAAGAACTGTAATGGGACGAATGTCGTCACAAAAAATCATTCGTAAACATAACTTATTTAGCACAATTGAAATAATAATATACAAATTAACCTAAAAACAACAATAGCACTTTGAAGTCTGTTTGACAGTTTGACTTTAAACTTTTAAACTGTTTTTTTTTTATAGGCTTGCCGGTAGATAATGAAATACGAAGAGTGAAGAATAATACAGCCGCACCGTAGGTAGGCGAGCTGAACTGTGTTACTTTAAACAAATATTATATATTTAATAAGAGATTCTACTTTTTAGTTATTTATTTTTGGGGTGTTATGCCGTGTTGCGCTACCTCCTCCTTTAGCCAACGTTTCGGACAGCATTACAGTGTCTGAAACGTTGACTAAAGGAGGAGGTAGCGCAACACGGCATAACACTTCAAAAATAAATAATTTGCCGTGAAAATCTAAAATCATTTCAGAGATTCGACTACACAATAAATCCTAACCATAGCACTGAAAGTAAAGATAAAAACATTTAAAAGAAAAAACAAAAAAATAAGAGTGTGCAATTCACATTTTTTTTATATGAATACCGCACAAGAGTCCCAACTGCTCCAGTCTGGAGCCAGTGAGACTATGGCATCCCCAATTGGGGTATGTTGCGAGGCTGAAGGTAGTGGGGAGGGGGAAGGAAATGGGAAAGAGGAAGGTGGGAAGTACCTGGCTTTTCAGATCTGGCCACTAAACACGGCTGTGAAATAACACAAATTAATCAAATAAAATTTATTTGCCACACCGGGATTCGATCCCGCGACCTTTGGAATGGGAGTCAGGAGCCTTACCACTAGACTACGCCGGCCGTCACATGCGGTAGAAGTGTAGATAGATGCTAGAAAGTTGCTAGATGTCGCTTTCTTTTCTTTTGTCTGTTTAATTTGAAGTGATTTGAAGATTGAATATTGATTTAACAAAAATAAAAATGTTTATTTTTTTTGGATTTCGTAGGATTCGAACCTCCGTTCGCTGGATGTATCTATCCCCCCTGAGATTTGTCAGGCGCTTTACGCCGCTGCGCTATCGGAGGCTCGCGCGGAGTCGTGAATTTACCGCATTATATTAGAACCGAGGACCCGTCAAATAATAAATTTTTGTGACCCACTTCCGTTACATCCGAATTTCAAATCACAACGGGTCTAAAAATGTTTCTCTTCAAAAATTCAAAATATGTCAAGTGCGTAATGTTTCAAAGGTATACGATTTCCTGGTAGTCAAGTTTTCCTGAATCTTCCTGCAGTTGAAATTTGTTTCCAAGTTCAGTGTGCACCGGGCAGCCTTTGTGCAACATGACTTACTCCTCTGGCACGTGCCAGACGAACTAAAAAGTAGTTTGACAAAGAGCCGACACTGCACCGGGGGCTACCTTGTCTCAGGGTGCCTGGCTAGCGACCAGCGACTTAAGTATTAAAACACGTGTTTAAAATACAGGTGGGAGGATTTTTTTTGAACTAATTTAATAATAATTATTGTTAATGTATTTAAAATACATGTTGATACATGTGCGTATGGTGTGCATACGTGAAACGTAGGAATTAAAGAACGCCGATGCTGATTAAAATACTCCACAAAAATCCTAAAGAATTTTTGTTCTAAACAATCAATTAATTGATGCATTGAAAATATATGAAATTTAAGTGGGTTCAAAAGGGTTACCGGATAGAAGAATAGTGACATCTATGGGATAACTGCTGCAGGAAATCACATTGATTTAATCTTGATCAGTTTATTAAGAGATTATGAATACTAGAGACATCTGTGTGATTTTTATTGAAGCTAGTGTTACCGACTAACTAAAATAGACCACGTGACTCAGTAGGTGCCGATTACCATTGTATTGTTATTCTGGTATATTCTTGAACCTGAAAGACGGTATTTTTACATTTTTAGCAGTATAAAAAGGGTGCTATTCAAAATACTTCCTCTCTCGCATTAATCGATACCTCGGTTACAGTTCCCTTATTGCCCCAGGCGGGGTCCGGGCCAAAACTAGTTATAAAAAGTGTTGATTTCATTTGTTATTCAAAAGTGATTGTAAATAAAACGACTCTACGTTAAAAAAGTGTTTTACAATACAAAAGTCCACGACCCCCGATGAATTGAAGTTACTTGACACATAACATTGACAAAACAAACATGATAAAATAATAGATTGAGTTATGTGAGGTTTATTTTTTAATTCTCTAATATTCGGTTTTGTCACTGTTCTTTTTAATAACGGCTCTGTTTTAACACCATTCTATTATTTCAATTTCTGTTTTGTTACTGTTCTGTTTAATAACGGCTCTGTTTTTACACCGTTCTCTTGTTTCAATTTCTGTTTGTCACTGTTCGGCTTAGGCACCGTTCTGTTTTGTCGCTGATCCTTTATATCTCTGCTCTCTTTAACCTCTCCCGCTCCCGACCACCTTGGAGCATTCTCAAATGTGAATGTCAATTTCTCATCGAAAACTAGGAAATCCAATGTGACCAAATTTAAAAAAACGGGAAAATATCAAAGTATTATCAGGCACAAGAGTTCATATTTTATGGTCACATGATCAAATAGTCCTTAAATACAATATCTTTTGATAAATATACAGGGTATTAAGGGACGTACTTTAACTTACTTACTTTAACCTGTGATTCCTGACATTACTACAAAATGTAATTGAAATTTTGGTTCCGTTGATATTTTTGCTATTTTTTTCATCGAAAATCACTAGGTACTGGATGCTAGGATTGGGAGTGAGGGGTTGGAAGGTTACTCGACTAAGTAACTAGTGACGAGAGGTGAAAGATTTTTTTATTAAATTGTGTAATATAAAAATCGAAAAAAGTCACCGGAGACCGAAATTTCATTTATTTTCTTTTCTCCAAATGATGTATGGAATCACTGGAAAAAGTAAGTACTTTGCTTAACATCCTGTATGTATGTGTTAAATTTAACTTATCTTACGACAAAAATAAATTGAGATAATTTTATCGTGATGAATTGTGACTGTGTAATAAATTGGTAAACGGCTTTTTCGAGACGGTAGTTTCTATATTATGATGTGATATTTTCACAAAATAATTCTAAATTAGAAAACGCTCGATGGGACCTACCTACCTATTGATTTCCAAAATAAAAAGAATGGGGAAACGAGTTTGGTAGGTAAGTAAATTGGATTCCGATAAAACAAAGAATTAGAATACGACCCTGGTAGGTACTAAAAACATAATTGGTTTGTTGTGTATTTAGAAGTAGCCAAACGTTTGTCAAAAGAACGTAAATTACAAAATTAATGGTGCAGCCCCTATTTTTTACAATTGAACCTTGGAATCCCCGCTGCAATAATGCGGACAAAGTGCGGACATATCTACATAAAATATGATTGTGTTTATGAACACTGAACTGAACACCGACCTGCACTACGAGTATGTGCTATGTGCTGTACCGCGCTATGTGCTGGGCATGCGGGGGTGGTCGGAAGTGGCCTTTTTGTGTTTTTGCGCCTCGACCAGTGTTTACAGATGCAATAAAACAAAGCCGCCGAACATATTACGTTGGGCCGTAAATTATTTTCGTGCAGTTCAACAAATTAATATCAAATGTTTTCAACAATTAACAATGGTCGAGGGGTAAGGCTTTCGACTAGCGAACCGGAGGGTCGAAACCCGGCGTACGCAATTTAATTTTATATGATTAATTTGTGTTTTTTAACAATTTGCTAATTTAAAATAATGTGTGGTATATTTGCGGTACGTTGCAGATTAGAAGATGCTCTCAGTATCAGCCTAGTGTAAGACCTCCCATCTATAATTGAAAGGATGCTTGAAATGGCTTTAGCCGTGTTTGGTGACCAAATCTAAATGGTACTTCCCCACCTTCCTCTTCCCCATCTTTTTCATGCATCGACTCACGAATACTATTATGTTCGACTCAAGTATTTGATTTATTTAATGTAGTATTTATTACATTATACAATTATTTTTTATGCCGTATCTGTCTTTTTTATTATTATTATTTTTCGTATTTGTTATTTAGATTAGATTGGTGGTGTGCTGTGCCCATCTCACTGGGAACTCATGTTATGAGTGCAGGCGCAGTTTAACATAATCAGTATAAAATAAAATATTTGGAATTAATAAAAAAATACTTTAAGGGTTGAAGTAAACCAAACATTAGTGTGACCAGCTCAGGTATGGGGGCTCCATCGAAGCCAGAGTAAAGTTTGCCTTCCAAAAACTGGGCGTACTGTACAGGGCCTGCAGATACTTTAATAGTACACTGCTGCTAACCCTGTATAAATCACAAGTGCGCCCCACGGTTGAATTTGGCAGCCACCTCTGGTCTGGAGCTCCAAAATATCTGAAAAATACCCTTGACTCTGTGCAGAAACGAACGGTCCGTTTAATAAATTCTGCCATTTTAACAGACATGTTGCAATCTTTAGAGCACAGGCGTTGGATGGGAATGCTATCCTTGTTCTACCGGTGTTACAATGGAAAATGCTCCGAGGAACTAGCATCATTGATCCCTTTGGCACCGGTGCATAGTCGGGAAATACGCCAAACGCTTGCCCATCATTTGAAAATGGTTGACATTTGTCACATGAGAACGGGTCGTTTCTTCCACTCGTTCTTGTGTTCAACAGCTCGGCTGTGGAATGATTTGCCGGCCTCTGTGTTTCCTCCTTCCTACAACATGGATCTCTTCAAGACCAATGTTTATTCCTTCCTCTCCTCAAAAAGACCCTTCACACAGCATTCCAGATGACATAGGCCCTGAGGGAAATTATTTTCCTCAGGGCCTCGTGTGTGGGTTAATGTAAAAAAAGTGGGGGTGAAGTTAAGTGGTGAGGGGTAGGAGGGGGGGGGGGAGTGAGGAGAAAGATAGGGAAGTACCTGGCTATTCAGATCTAATCAAAGAAAACAATCAATCAAAACAAACAAACACGGCAAAAGATATTTCGAGCGATTTCAATTATGTATGGTGGTCTAGCAGTTCTAGCACCACGGCGATACTGAGAGGGTCTTCCAGCATGGAACCATTGTCAGATTATCTATTCCCCAAAGGGCCAATGGCCAAACATTTTTGGACTTTGAGCATCCTTTAATCTCAAGTTCATAGATTTTTGTTTATTTGAAAATTGAAGCGTACATTGGCATGCCATAGGTTTTATTTAAAAATCGAAGCAGGAAATGGTTCGACCAACTGAAAGTATTTATTATCCCTTATATCACTAGATCCCATACGAACTTCCGTTTTACATCCCCGGATTCTAAGTGACCGGAAAATGATATTTCTTAAAGTCAAACCAGGCAGAGCGTGAGAACATATCTTCTACTTCTCCCCCTAATCCCAGTAACGCTGAAGCTTGGAAGACAGAACACGGGCGGAGAGCTTTTACCGGTCCGAATGAGGGAGAGCTTTTGGTCATGGAAACGGAAACTAAGCCATGAGTTCGTAAGGCTTTCAAGGGTAAACGCGAAGCACGCGAATGAATTCCTAACTCGAAAATTCACTGTTCTATGGGAAATAAAGAAACCGAAGCATGTTTTATTTGCAGGTTCTTTGAAAGTAAAGTTTTTATCGTTCTTTACTGACTAGAAAAGTAATTATTGATTTTATTATTATTATTAAAAGGCCATTATTTGACAGAGGAAAAATACATAATTATTGAAGAAGAATAATCACATCTTATAAATCTTAATGAAACTTGACAGAGAACAAGACACAAGGAATAAAAAGGTCGAATATTCGACCATTAGGTCGCAACTGGGAATCGACCTATTTAATTTATTTTATTTTTGTCGATCTCATATTTCAAATTCAGAATTAATTACAGGTATTACATACTAATATTCTAATTAATTTTCCCTATATTTTGAAGTATTCTTTAGATGTAAGCCCGGTAAGAGGAGGATCTTGGGTTCGATTCCCAGTTGCGATCGTTACTTTTTTATTGTCCTGTTATCTTTTTATCTGTTTCTTCTTCTCTTTTACGTTTCATTTAGATATATGAATAATATCTTCTTCTTCAGAGATTAATATTTAATTGATGGCCATTGCCTTCAAAAGTTATTAAAAAAATTATTACAATAATTAAAAAAAAAATTTTTTTCTAAATAATATTTTGTAACTTTTGTACTAAATTACAATTTGGGAGGCGGGAATGGGTACCGCCCCGGGAACCTTTATTGGAACACCAACACCTCTGCCATAGTTCACCCCAAGAGGTTCGCTACGTTTGGTGATTTAGCAGGGGTGCCCGGGTTCATGGGGTGAGGTTCGTCTAAGTCTTGGAGGCGGATGGCCAGGACATACTGAACCCCAGATTCCTATCCACCCCTTAAACCCTTTTCCTTCCCAGAACTCTCCTCTCCTTCCTTTTCTTAAAAAAAACCCTCCACACAGCATCCTCAAAGATGACATAGGCCCTGAGGGAAATTATTTTCCATGTAAAAAAAAATAAATATTCTAATTAATTTTCCTTATATTTTGAAGTGTTCTGTAGATAAGTTGCCCGGTAAGAGGAGGATCTTGGGTTCGATTCCCAGTTGCGATCGTTACTTTTTTATTGTCCTGTTAACTTTTTATCTGTTTCTTCTTCTCTTTCATGTTTCATTTAGATTTATTTATAATATCTTCTTCTTCAGGGATTAATATTTAATTGATGGGTATAGCCTTTAAAAGTTATTAAAAAATTATTACAGTAAATTTGAAAAAACATTAATTCAAAATAATATTTTGTAACTTTTGTATTTAATGAGATGATTTTATTTTTCGACACAAGTGAAGTTAATACAATTAACATGTCAAAATTAATAATACCAACTCGAGTGATGCAGATTTAAGAGTGTTCAGTTTTGGATTTGGCCATTCGATTTAATTAATGTATACCTCCAAATCCTAAGAAACTACTTAGGGCATTACCAGAGAAAACCAGAAAAATGTCATTTTCAAGTCAGATTTTAGACGTATTGACTCTTTTCCACAAAAAAATATAAATGAATTTCGAAAGATTATCTAGCATTCGCATGTAATAAATTATGAGAATTTTTTTAAATTTTTAGTATCTATAATAAGGTTATTCCATAGGTCGTTGGCAGATTTGTTAAATTTTCAAAAAAGATTTTGTATTATACCGCACCCATTTCAAATAATTTAATCATGGAGTAAAATAAATCAATACATTATCTAGCAAACGCATGTTTTAGAATTTTAATTTTAGTTTCAATAAAATCTTTAAAAAATATGTATGTACATGTGTTTCTTGACGAAAATTGGTCCATTTGTGTATTTATTTGCGCACTTACAAACTAATATATTTCAGTTTTTTTAACATTCTTATTAAATTTAGACATTATTAAAAAATGATAAACACTTATAAACAAAAAATAATTACAAAAAGTACATTATTTTAATAGTTTTATCATCACGCCTTTCAGCATTTTTGGATAAAGGTATAAATTAATGAAAGCTAATTTGGATTGAAATAAATTCGATATTGAGTTATAATTTTAAAAAGCTGGTACGGAGAATAATTAATCTTTCTCATTGTAACCGCCCTGCACGATCGTAAGAACAACTTTCGACGAAATGTAGATTTTCGTCCGCTGGCTGGTTAAACACTCTTAAACGTCACGTCTTTTCCCCGGCTTTTTTCCAGGGCTAGGCAATCGCCAAACGACTTTATCACACTCCTTGCATCGTATTAAGCGTCTCTTATTTCTGTTATTCTGAATGGCCCGACTCAAGTATTTGGTTCACTTGATCGTGCAATTATTCCTCCGGCTTCTTCATAACCTTTTTTTTTGTTCATTATCTCTACATGCCTAAACCAACTCTTCGTCCCTTTCACTACATCAACCTTTACATTTACATCAGCCTTGCATTCTTTGCGAATATTCACAATTATCACGCTTTCATGCATTTGGTTTTACTATACTTATACTTAAGAGATCTCATTTCTACAGCATTCAGTCTACTTTCATTCTTCACCTGTATATCACACATGAGATTTTTAAAGAAATTGTATAAATTTCATAACTAGTATATTATTTGAGAATGTCTCATTTTAATTTTTCAAATGTAGTCTTATTTTTTAAATGTGAATACCGCCCAAACGTCCCAACTGCTATCAACCGCCTGAAGACAGTGACTAAGGCTCCCCAATTGATGATATAAATATTAAAATAGAAAATATTACCAAGCTGGTGTCTGAAGTTGAGATGCTTCGGAGAGAAGTAAATGATAAAAACAAGATTATAAAAAGCTTTGAAGTTAAAATCGCGGAACTAGAACAAGCCTCGAAAGAAGATTGCATAGAAATATGTGGAATCCCACAATCAAATGAGGAACAGCCAGTCTTACTAGTACAACAGGTGGCTGCGGCAGCTGGGATGGCTATTCAGCTACACAACCTGAAGGAGGTGAAACGTATCCAGGACAGACGACCAGGAGCCCACCCGAGAATCCAAGTTAAATTCCACGATAACAACAAACGAGACCAAACATTAAAAATCCGGAAGAACATCGAAGCCAAAACCGCGACAACCCTGGGCAGCGAAAAAATCTACATAGGAGAAATCATTTATCCATACTTTAAAGAACTACTCTGGAAAACTAAACAGAAAGCAAAGAAACTAAGTATATGTATGTCTGGTTTAGGGAAAACAAAATACTGGTTCGTAAATCACCAAATGAAAAAATAATCTATGTTAAGCATTCAGACGATCTAAATAAACTTATCTAGACGGTACATGGCACTCGCACCACCGGTTGTCAGTTATCTAATAAGTCAATAAGTACTATAATTCTACCAATTTTTTAAAAATAGCTTCAACCGGTGGTTACGAGTGTCAAACTGTTCTTAAACGTGATATGTAAAAATGGATGCTAAAACTAACTATAGAACCTCAAATTCTTAATTCTGTAAAAACATTCTACAAAATAACCTATTCTCTCTTCAAATTGCACTATTCTTAATTCTCTTAATTATTGTAGTTATTTTAGATAATTTAGTACTGATCACATTTATCCAAATCGTTAATCGAACTGATCTATTATTTATATTTCCTAAATCTATCTATGTTCATTTAGTCAATTTAATTTTAATTATTTTAATACTTGTATTATACACTTTTATCATATATTACACCTTTATTACACTTTTATTATATACTTATATTATACAATTTTACTCGATAAAAAGAATTTACTTTGTTCAATCAGCAAAGCTTATTCAATCTACATACGATATTTAACCCAAATGGTAAATCATATTGATCATTTAATTATATTTCCTATACTTATCTATATTAACTTACTACACTTAATTTTACTTATTTTAATTTTTATAATTTTGCAATTATGTGATTCCCCTAAAATTCTCATTTCTCAAATTATCTTTCATGATCTTATTTACACCTATTTATCTAAATTACCTTTTTATACCAAGTATTTTACATTCAAATGTTATTATACTACATGTATTTATTACCCAAATTATTTTAATTATTTTAAAATCAAATTTTATTGTTCTAAATGTTTTTATTACCCAAATTATTTTAATTATTTTAACATCACATTTTATTGTTCAAAATGTTTTTATTACCCAAATTATTTTAATTATTTTAACATCACATTTTATTGTTCTAAATATTTTTATTACCAAATTATTTAAATTATTTTAACATCACATTTTATTGTTCTAAATGTTTTTATTACCCGAAATTTTAACATCTCATTTTATTGTTCTAAATGTTTTTATTACCCAAATTATTTTAATTATTTTAGCATCACATTTTATTGTTCTAAATGTTTTATTACCCAAATTATTTTAATTATTTTAGCATCACATTTTATTGTTCTAAATGTTTTATTACCCAAATTATTTTAACTACTTTACCAACAAATCTTATTGTTCTAATTGTTTTTATTACCTAAATTATTTTATTTATTTTAACAACAAATTTTATTGTTCAAATTGTTTTTTTAACAAATATTATATATTTATATGTATTGTGTAAAATTTTGTATATGAAATGGAGGCCTCAGCACGGGTAAACCACCCTGTGAGGCCAACATCATTAAATTGTGTATAAAATGTAAATATATTGCATCAAATAAATAAATAAATAAATTGGAGTATGTTGTGAGGCTAAAAAAGGCGTTCAAAAGGGGAAGAGAAGGCTATTCAGATATAATCACCAAAGACAGCTCATGCCATTTCAAGAAATGTTTCATTTCGATACGGAGCGTATCTAACACTCTGGAACATGCCGCAAATATATTATTTTTAAATGATTAAATTGTGAAAACACAAGTCAATCAAATAAAATTTACTTACCACGCCGGGATTTGAACGTACCGGATCGTTAGTCGAGAACCTTGCCCCACGATCACGGAGGTCATCATACATAAATAAACCTGTGAACTCGGTAATCTGTTGTAACAGTAGTTTCAAAATCTCATTTTTTTTATTCCAATGTTTTCTTAGGTACGTGTATTATTTCAGCAAGAAAATTCGGATACCGCAAACACTACAAATTCATAAATATCTATTCACCACAACCCTTGTTTCTTGTTTGAATCTCTTGGCATTCCGACTCCGTGTCATCCGCAGTGGGTAGCAAGTAGCAAATAGCAAATAGTATCTGTAGGGCGGTAGGGCTCTGGGTTTAAGGGTGTAAGGGTGGAAGGCTGTAGGCGCTGCCCTTACAACCCTCACCCCATAAGGTCACAGGGCTAGATGTCCCATGAATAACGCATCGGGTCGGAGGTCCAAGAGGAATTTCAATTAGAAAACGATACCGTTTATTGTATAAAGACCATCGATGATGGACTTAGAAATTCAGTGTTTATTGCAATGATCTTATAATACATACAGATGCGCCGTAGAAATCTTAAAGTAACTAGCCAAAAGCAAGTCATTTGTAGTAAGATCTGTTCTACCGCTTAAAAGAAAATTGCATTAAAAAAAGGTCAAAACGCCCTCGCGCATGACGAGAAAATGTTTTCATTACTCGAGGATCTTGGGAGGAACACTAGTAAAAGCTAAAACATTTCATTTGTAAATAAACTTATTATTATCATTTGAGATACATATCATTATTATATTTATTTTTTAATAAGGTGTATTACAGATCAATAAAATCGTATCGCAAAATATATTACATTATTTACATAGCTTTAAATAAATAAAAATAAAAATTGAACAATAATATGTTCCAGAGTTCTTGCCTAATATGACTATTCAAGGCCAATGTTGAAAATTTGAAAAGAGACCTACCACATTTAGTAGCACCTTACATCTTGTCGTGTTATGCTGGACTAGAATATCCGTTCTGTCATGTGGGAAACAGAGCAAGTTGTGGTGTTCTAGCAATTCTGTGTATTTTATGTATGGGGTCCAAATAGCAGAAGCCTATTCTGGTTTTGATTGTAAAATGGATTTGAAGATCGATGTCAAAAATGTTTTCTTGTTCTTATTGCAAATCCAAGAAGTTTGTTATTACTAATCCAAATTACGAAGTCAGTGGTCTCGCTAAGTAAATTTTAAATTTTGTTCAATCTTTCTGTTTATTTATCGGCTTGCCGTAAAACAACATGCAAATCAGCGATAATAACCAGTACAACAACAATCGCCCCCTTTTGCAAATTGTCGGTGCTCTATTATAGCTTGATCACTTGACTCCTCCGTCAGGCACCCGCCCAAGCCTTCTATTCTAGTCGACCTTAAGGTATTATTTGACTGGATTTTGGAATACGGAAACGCCACTCGGTCCTATCGTTAATTTCATTCACACGCACATATTCTTTGAATGTTTCAATTAAGAAACAACGTTTAAATTAAGAATTTACTGGAAACATCAGATTGTTTCTTACTTGCCAAATTTTAATTGTGAGACTATGGCAAGTCTAGATTTATTATAACGTCATTGGTTTATTGTTAGCTGCATGGGAAATACGATATTTGAATAAAAATTAATGCTTTCAATTTCCCGGAGATATAATACGAAATA
Source organism: Limnephilus marmoratus (assembly GCA_917880885.1). Taxonomy (NCBI): domain Eukaryota; kingdom Metazoa; phylum Arthropoda; class Insecta; order Trichoptera; family Limnephilidae; genus Limnephilus; species Limnephilus marmoratus. The sequence continues at coordinate 32,546,877 of OU862910.1, forward strand.
CTAAACAATTTGCTGATAACGGTTCAAAATATAACTCAAAGCGAACGCTTTATAATGGGCCGTTTTCAGAAGTTCCCCCTTTCATTAATTTGGGTGTGATATTCATAGAACCTGGACTATTATTTCGATTCATTTGTTTACCGCCTAGACGTATTTTTTTGGTTGTTGTTGTTTTCTGTATCAAAGGTAAAATAAACAAGAATAAAATGAATTCAGTAATGTCTGAACTAATTATTTTTGACAAATATTTTTTTCGGCGAAACAAAATAATGATATATGGCATAATGACAATTTTATCGTGCATTCTACGTAAAAATTTTATTAATATATACTGTGCAAAATGAAACTTTAATGAATAATATTATAATTATTATTTATATTGGCGGTCCAATTTTGAGAAAAATGACTCAAAAAGGAGAATTACAAATTGTTTAAAAAGCGAAGGTTACTGACCTCTAGCGTAACATTTCGAAGCTAGTTTATTAGTGCAGATTTCCTACTTGCGACGTCATAGTTGCACTGTTGTAGTGATAGTTGACAAAACAGATTTCTGTATATCACAGTCTTACATAGGTATGACCATTATTGTTTACTTGTTTTAGTGTGAGTCTTTTTTTGGTTATAAATAATGTGTTCTTTAGAAAAAGTGCTTCTTATCTCTTGAAAACAGCTAGAATCAACTAGTTATGGTCTGAAGACCACATTGTAGTGTTTTGTCGGGTCGGGAAAAAGTATTATTGTAACGTGTGATTATATGTAAGTTAATAAATAAGACGGAATTAGCCAGTGAAGAAATATTGCGTCTTTATTGAAGATCTTCTGCCATAAAAAACAAACTAAACACAGATTATAAGTATAAGTAACTTAATTCGGCTACGGTTAGTTAATTTTTCAAAAATTTAATGGAATTAATCCTTTATTATATGCGTGTATGTGTGATAAAACCATGTACGATCGTCTGAGAAATGTGGAGATCCGTGAAGAATGCAAGGCTGATGTAAGCATAATAGAGTAAAATTAAGAAAGGGACGCTCAGATGGTTTGGGCATGTAGAGCGAAGGAACGAGTAAAGGAGTGTAAGGAGAATATATGACGCAAATATGAATGGTAGTTGGGAACGCCCGAGGAAGACATGGCACGACCAAGAGAATCAGATACGAGTCAGGCCATGTGAAGAGTCGGAAAAATAGAATTGCATGTATGAGATGATGTATGAATGTGAACAAGGCAAGGAGTGTGTGCCAAGATCGAGTTGTTTGGCGGTCCGTTCTCTCTGCCTACCCCTGCGGAGAAATGGCGTGATGGTTAGTTAATTAGTTAGTTAGTTCATTCATTATTTTGCTTTCAAATCTTTATCTTTTGGAAACACACGTCCATCTCTAGTATACATATTGGAACACAACATCAAGTATTAAGGCTATTATGACAAAAAATTTAAATTGTTTCAAATGGCATCGAAATCATATGAGATTGTATGACAGTTCTCCCAACCTAATGGGACCGTATTTTCCAATGCGGCTTCTAGCGGTAAAAATCGTGCAAAAACGACCCAATGGGTTCATAGAGTGGCACTACAATTTTATTGTAAGTTGTTAAAGCACTTTCGGGGTAGGCATATGCCTCCACATATAGGAGGCTCTGAGAAAAATATTTCCCCTCAGAGCCTGTGTCATCTTTGGGGATGCTGTGTGGAGGTTCTTTATAGGAAAGAAAAGATTGGAAGTTTTGGGAAGAAAACGGTATGAGTGGTGGGTAGGAATCTGGGGTTTATGGTGTATCCAGGAATGACGGACATATGATGTTCTTCCCACAACGGTGCAAGGCCATGTTCCGAGAGTCTTGCTGGATAGGTCAAACGGTCTCCCTCAACCAGTCTCTTCCGATTTGGCCCGCATAGACGCATCTTCCGCTAAGATCCGGACAAACCTAGGCACCCCTGCTAAGTCACCAAACGTAGCGAAACACTTGAGGAGACCTACGACAGAGGTATTGGTAATCCAGTAAATGATTCCCGGGCCGGCGTACCCATAACCACTTCCATATTGTGCTGTGTAACAATGTATTCTTTTGTAGATAAAACCATGTCTAGCAACATGTTAAATCTGACTGGTGGTTACTCTCAAGCACGGCAGTGTTTTCCGCTCTGTAGTAAAGTCACATCTAACTCCAGGGTCCAGACTTAATGGAGATTTAGAATTCAGATTTCAATGTTAGACAAATTGAAACTTTTTCAATATCTCTAATACCTACTTCGACGAATCTGCCATTAAAGTAATAAATTTTATTCGAGTTGATACTGTAAAGATGAAAAATCCCGCTGAAAACTGTAAAGGAAATGAAATTTACGTAACGCTTGTTTAAAGAACTCGGCGTTTCTTTGAAACTTTAAAAGAATGTGCTTGAATGCAATCGAAACTTTAGCCAATGAGTTAGTTACTCAGTAATGAAACAGTTTTCTGGAAAATTTCTCGACGAACCTTTTTCAGCATGCTAGATATAAGTTATGTAAGGATACGTTAGTTAGTTAGACCTGAGCATTCTTAGAATGCTTTATTTGATGTTTAATGCGGATGAAAATTTTAGTAGGAATTTTTCATTGCACAAAAAAAATAATTCGTATAACAAAATAATGCATAATTACAAAATAACGCGCATCGAGGAAATATCTACTCTTGGAAGTATCTCCTGAATCTAATTCACTGATGAGTTTGGAATACTTTTTGGAAAATTGAGAAAAAAAAATTAATCTTTCACAGGAAGATTCCATTAAAGGTAAAGTATCAATTGTTTGAACCACTTATATATTTGATTAAAGCCGACCGGTTTCGGAACACCCGTTCCTTCTTCAGGGCAAACGTATACTGATTTGACAGTTACGAAAGGAGGCGTCTACTAATATCTACAGGAATTCCAAAAACTGAAAAAATCGAATTAAAATCTATGAGAAGGAAAGTGTTGACGAATATCTACAGCTCAAACTGTTGACGAATATCTATGAAAACCAAAGTGTTGACGAATATCTACAGCACTGGCAGAGGTTGGATTTGCAATTATGTACCTATAGCATATTGGAATAACGTAATATTGCGTGTGCAGTTTAAAAAACTTAATTTATGTAAGTATGTGTGTAAAAATCCCTAATATCGGACTATTGTACACATTTAGCTGATTAATCCAACCTACGCTCTGTAGATATTTAGTCAACACTCTGAAGTTCGTAGATATTAGTTCAACATATGAGCTGTAGATATTCGTCCGACATACAGGCTGTAGATATTAGTATCTGGAGTCTTACGAAATAGTGGATGAGAACAATGTAGTATTATGGTAGGGGTGGAGCCGTTGCTAGGTATTAATAATTATTGCCATCTTTTTAAAGTTCTAATGTCTTCGCGGAGAATAATGAGCATTCTGACTTATAATATCACAATGGATTTCCACCCGAAGAAGTCAGTGCTGTCGCTTAGTACATTTACCATTCAATTACTCTGTGCATCTTGAGGTAGTATTCGATGAGACTACGAAACGAAAACGCCGTTCGGTCCTACCGTTTTTTACACATATTCTTTGAATGTCTCTCTTTGTCATACATGAACAATGTCTTTATTAAGAATTTACTGGAAACATCAGAGTGTTTCCTACTTGCCACATTTCATTTTCTGAGACTGTAGCAAGTCTAGATGTTAGTAAAATCATTGGTTAATGGTTAGCTGCTTGGGAAATACGATATTTTGATAAAAATTATTGCTTATAATTTCCCGGAGATATAATCCGAAATACCCATAGACATCCAAATGGATAGACAAGCAATTACAGATGAGGGGTAAAACCAAACTATGAAGAGCGAAGAGGGGAAAGATGACTGTCATTCGTTGAACAATCAATCTGACAGTATATAGGCATCTCGCATTACAATATCACCATTTAGTTCTTAAAAGCAAAATCTGCTTTGAATGAATAGACCTTTTTACATGGGAGCGCGAATTGCTTGCCACGTTCAAAACATATTTGCTAAGGCCAAATGCTCGCCCCAAAAAGACTCGCGCCAATACACATATCAATATTTTGTTACCGTGTTTAGTTAAAACACTTTTACAAATGTTTCATAATTTACTTACCCCTGTAACCAGCGACGAGCACATTGGAGTACCGCCCACATTAGCTATGTACACATTGATACGTAGATATATTGTATAGCACAAGCTGCCGTTATTTCGTTAAATGTATGGATGTCAGCTTCTCGCTGTTCACGGCAAGAATGATGACGTCACACATTTTAGATTCAAGCGAGGCTATATCCCCTCCCCATGGAGCGAGCCGGTTCCAAGGAGGAGCTACAGCCGGCGCCATGTGGAGGGGGAAATAATACGTTTTTATCACTTAGGGCAGGTCCAGGTATATTCATATGTCCGTGGAAATACCAAACAATTTGCTGATAGCGGTACAAACTATAACTCAGTGCGAACGTTTTATAATGGGTCATTTTCAGGAGGTCCCCCTTTCATTAATTTGGGAGTGTATCTATTTCTCTATGGAATGAGTTTTACAATATTTAATGAAAGAATTTCTCGTAGGTCAGAAACCAGTCTTTATATTTTGCCCCTAGTTGTGTGCAGACCTTCTGTAAGGGGGTGCAAAAAGTACGTTAATCACGAAAGCTCTTCAGGTAAGTGGTAGGTAGGCACCTTCCTATTTCCTATTAGGGTGAGTATTAAGCGTTAATGGGCCAGAGCCTAGACTATCGGCCGGTGCCTAATAGAGAGATACATATCACAGACTTAACCAAAATACTGGCTTGAATTCCACGAGGCTATTAAATTTATGAGCTATAAAATGAATCGTAACTTAGCGAAACCAACCCCTCTACCATTATTTTAATTCTTTACGTGTCCCAAATCCTGAAAAAAATATTTGTATTCTTTGTGAAAAATTACAAATATTTGACATTTATGTTCATGGTAAATGAATTAGTTCTATTACAAATTTCAATTAAATTAAATGGAGTTCTACGAACTAAACACAAAAACATTTAACAAATGAAAATAGTTTCTGTGGCGCGCTAAGGCTAGGAATACAAGGACTGCCAAAAGAAGCTGATTTCGATAGCTTCAAGCAGTCACTGCTTGCAATGAACGGCAGTCCTCATATTTTGATGGAATTTTGATCTGCAAGAACTGTAGATCACCAATCACTATGCACTATGCAATTATTGTTTGTGGCCGCCGATTTTCACCGCTTTAAGCAATTCACAGCTGAAGAGCGGTGTTTAAATCTTTTGCAACCTTTGAAGAGTTGAGAGTTCTATACATATTAAGCCTTTTTAACCCCCTTTGACTTTCTGTGTGTTGTTTGTCTGTCCGTCCGTGACATTGTAGCTCCTAAACGAATGGACCGATTCTCATGCGGTTTTTTGTTTGTTGGAGAGCTGATATGATAGAGATAATTCTTTGCTACAATTTATGAAAATCTGTTCAGATTTTTGTGTCGGGGGTTGCATAAAATTTTGAATTTTTTACTTATTATTGTGATTAATGTACCCATAACAAAAAAAAACAATTCGCGAAGCATATTTATATTCCATTGTGTTTTTGAAAATTACGCATTATTTGTATCGCACGAAATTAGGGATTATTGGTTGTGAGAGAGCGAATAGTGGTGTTTGGACATAAGGGTTGAGGGTTCTTTGAAAGCGTGACTGTTATTGGTGTTTATATCTTAAACCCGAATCTAAAAACAGTTCTAGGATTCATTTTATGTCCATCACTCATGATGCACACACCTCTCAGGTTCCTGCCATCCTTGAAACCATTTTCCCACCCAGAACTTCCTCGCCTGCCTTTCCTCTAAAACATCCTCCACACAGCATCCTCAAACATGACACAGGCTCCCACGGAAGTTACTTATGTGGAGTTAATGAAAATAAAAGTAATCTAGGAACTTACACAAACGATCAAAACATGCGAAATGCCAAAAAACTGATCGTTTATTTCACACAAAATTAGGCTTTTTGGGTCGCAGCTCAAAGGCTGTGCGATCTTTTAATATCGAGTCTTTATACATTTCATTAGGTGGTATTCATAACTTTAAAAACATAAAGATAAAAGAGATAATCAATAGAAACCCAAATGTACGTTTTAAAGCATGGAATTTGAAAGATAAAGCTTCCAAAATGATGTATCGCTTGTCTCACACGAAATTAGGCTTTACGGGTCGGAAGGGCGCAAAGGGCGGTGTTTTAAAATCGACCCCCACATAGTTTTCGCCCGCTGCCCGCCCAGTAGTGCATCGGGCCGGGAATGCAATTATCGTGATTTATTCTCAACATTTACTCAGTGGAGGGCGCACGCAATACCACCGTAATTTTACAACAAACTGACGCTAGCGTTACATTCGGCCTGACCACGTTTTAAAAACGGACACCCCTTCGCGTTACTAGCATTGTTTTATCTGTAAGTATATTATGTACACCTTGTATTCGAAACAAAAATCTCCTTTGTACGGAAATAATGCTTTATTTTTAGAGAGCTAACTTTTTAGAACTAGAAAACGCTTCTTTTCGATATATTTTGCAATAATTCCACGCATTTTATTGCTTTTTTTACGTAACTTTAAAATTTTATACACGAACAATTAAGAAGCAAAGACAGGTAACGATACAAGTACATTGATAAGACGACAGATATGTTACTTGTGTTTATTTTTTTATTTTATTTTACGCCCAGAGTGCTTATACATAAATATAGGGAGAAAAACTTTAATATGAGAAATAATCTCGAACATGGGGAATAAAATAATTACAATAGATACAAAATACACACATGAAATAATAATAGAAGAAACAAAATTTAAAAAAAAAACTAGTGTGCTTTAGACCACACTACTGAAGTAAAACTTCATTAACTTATATCTCCCTCTCAACTTCCGTTCGCCTCGCCCGATCACACTTTTCGTAACGCTCTCGTCACGCATTCACCAGCACACTCCCCAAGTCAAGCGTGCGCAAAGGCCCGACCGTTCGCCTCGCCCGATCATACTTTTCGTAACGCTCTCGTCACGCATTCACCAGCTTACACCCCAAGTCAAGCGTGCGTAAAGAAGTTTAACTTTAAAAAATTATCATATGGGTTTACAAAGAGACAATCGAAGGTTTAATAAAGCCTCGATGACACACGGCGAGTTACAAGCTACTATCTACTAAGTTTTAAAAGCGTGTAAATCGGCGAGTGAGATTGTCATGATGAACACAAAAGTGTCCACTCGCTCAGAAGCGTAGGAAACTGAGGCCGCTGCTAGCGCCAGTAAAAAGAATAACGACGCCTGCGTGAACCAATTCTTCAGATATTTGACAGTCGAAATCAGCTGTTTATCGGAAGCTATGTTGGAAACATAAATAAACCAATCACGAGCAAGCTGAGCAAGCGTGTAGGCGATTAAAGTTGACGACCTTTCAACTTTTTTTCGTAGATTGTCAACAATCTGCTAGTAGCTGCTAGTTAGCAAGTAACACAATGACACTGGGCGAGTTTACAGATATCGAATTTCCCAGATAGTAGCTTGTAAACTCGCCGTGTGTCATCGAGGCTTAAGAGGTTTTTATGATTTACAAAATTCGCCAAGTTAATAATAAACATGGCAATACCACCTATTAGTTTCCGTAGCGTCAAATCGTATCGGAAAATGAGCAATGTAATTTCGCAAATAGGATGTAGTAGAACAGAGTATCGTGTTGTGTTATTCTCATGCTAAGAAAAAGATATTTTTTTATAAGAAAGGGGGATTAAATCATTACTTTTAATGATGCATTTTCAGTAAATAACTGATGAAGCAAAAGTAAAATACAACGTAAAGGTAGAAAAAATGGTAGTAACCTACTCTTTGCTACGGCAAGATAGGCTTATTTAAGTGTTGTTCATAATTTTAAAGATATCAAGTGATTATAGCTTTCTTGTTCTAGAACAAGCAAGCATACCCACAAACTCCGAGTATTCATTTGTTAACCATTATTTGCGGTATTATTTGAATATATTGAAGTATAAGAAATCAACTCTTGTAGCAACGTGGTTTACGCTTTTTAATTTTGATGATGAAGGTTATGGGTTTTGGTAACCGTGCAGTGCAAACACTTAGGATGGGTTGTTTAAAAAATTAGCTCGACACAGGAGGCCCTGAGGAAAATAATTCCCCTCAGGACCTATGTCAACTTTGGGGATGCTGTATGGAGGATCCTTTAAGGGAAAGGAAGGAGAGTAAGTCATGGGAAGGAAAAAGGTATGAGGGTGGGTAGGAATCTGGGGGTCAGTGTACCCAGGAGTTGCAGACGTATGAATCCATCCCTCCAACTGCGGTGCAAGGCGATGGGTTGAGAGAGACCGGCTGGAAAGGTCAAAAGGCCTTCCTCAACCGGTCTCTCGATCCGGCCCGTCACACAGCAGGTGGGCAGACACATCCGCCGCCAAGACCTGGACAAACCTCATCACATGAACCCGAGCACCCCTGATAAGTCGCTAAACGTAGCTAACCCTTAGGGTGACCTATGGCAGAGGTGTTGGTTATCCAATAAATGGCTCCCGGGGCGGCAGTACCCATACCGTCTACCGAATTAAATTAATTCTTAATTCTGTGAAAATTCTATCCCAGTTCTGAGATTATTTCAGTTTTATGAAGCAACTGGTTTATACTGATATAATAACAACTTGAATAGAACTTACACAGAACGTAAAAATTAACTTCAAATATTTGACGAAATCGTCAAAATTTTTGGAACAACCAATCCTTAGATATTATTATAATTTTAGTTACTGCCAGGTGCGGATTTTCCGGTCACATGTATTATTGAGAAATATTATTTTTAAACATAAATTACTACCTTCGCGAAATTTCTTTTTTTGAGTAGTGGTGCACCAAAATTGGGATACAATACTGTGTGACAAACTGCAAAAGTACTTTAATAAAGGTAATTCTTATTACATGTAAATATATCGGTGATTTATTAGGGCTCATTCGACTTCCGCAAATCTTTGTATTTAGAGTTGGAATATGAATCAAAATATTGACATAAATGAAGCATATAAAAAACATTGAAATAGTTTTGAATTATTATATAAAAGTTTTTTATTATCAGTCCCCTGATTGATTTTTTAGGTAATGAAAAATATGTTCAGCCGATCTCTTTGAATCACTCGAGCTTCAATATCAAAATACACTTTTCAATATTTTCACTGTCGATTTCATGCGAGACAGAATTTTCATTTAAAAACCCTTGGATTTAATGTAAAATATACAACTTATTCAAACCACAAGTTAACACTTTTTTTTACATAGTTTTATTGCGAAATTCACCCCAGCATCAATTTTGATGCAGCCAGCGTAGCGAAAAATGGTATTGCAGGATCTAATGGCATTTTAATCCCGGAATAATCCGGAGAGCGGAAAACATCCATTCACATTACTCAATAAATAAACTAGATTAAATTTTATACTTCCAGTACCCGGCATTGGAATAGGTTTATTTATTATATAATCATTCCGGTAGGTACTTTCATTATAGCTTTTATCTTATGGGCTTACTCCAGGTACATTTGGGATTTTCATGGCTATTGAGTATTCATCGGTGGTTCATTGTTAAGTATTCATCAGTGAATTCAAGGAATGAACTTTTCCCTTATCTGATGACAGAGAAATCTGCGGAAGGCTGTGTCAAATGACGGTCCACGTGCTTTTAAGAAAAATACTTAATACAAAAGGAAATACTTTTTGTGTGTTTTCTCTGTTTTAATATATATATATTTTTTTATTAATATATACATTATTTTACAATATTTCATAGTAAAATCCGCGCTAAGGCCCCCATTTTATAATATACTAGCTGACCCGGCCACGCGTTGCTGTGGATAATAAAACACAACGTCATCTACTGGATGGTTATCCAACCTTCATAACCACCGCCGTCTTTGAGTTTATCGCGAAGAGACAGACGGATGCCGCGGAGGACTTAAATTTATAATACGTAGAGATGATGTGAAAGATTATATGGGTAACTAACGTATTTCAGTTAATAAGGATTAATACTTTATCCGTCTAAATAACTTTTCAATTACCGCAATGTACGTGACCATTTTTTTAGAAGAGAATGGGTATAGTAAGCTATCCGTAAAAGATAGATATATGCCTTCGCGGACTTTTTTGTAGATCTATAAAAGAGGAATATCCCACCATGTATTGCTTTGTTATATCCCAAAAGGATTAGTCAGCGTTTTCGATGAGAGCTACCAGGCGGCTTGACTTTTTCCGACACTTCTAACAATTATCGTTATGTTTCAACACAAATCCTTGACAAACCTTCCTCCCGAAACACTCTATCTATTGGTGAAAACCGCATGAAAATCTGTTCAGTAGTTTTCAGACAGACAGACAGACGACTCGGGGGACCTTAATTTATAATATGTAGAGATAGAGATTGTAATATTTCTATCTTCTACCTCTTTCGACTTTAAACTTTGCTTGATATTAAATATATAAACTCTCCTCGTCATCGGCAAGACAGTTGATATTTCTATCTTTTGATGCTGATTTATTTTATTTTTGGAATTCTTTCATCCCTTCAAGTTTTCTTGAACTTTTCTTTTGGCTCTGATCGATATTTAAATTTTTAAGGCTTTGCATGTGTGTAGTAGGGATGGAAAATTCCTTCCCTACGTCACACAAGCCTTCATGAAAATTGGACCCTTATTTTCTTTGATACTACAGAAAGCTTACTTAAAGCTCCCTTGTACTACATACCTTTAGAGATATATGTACTTAACTAATTAATACGTTATTTACGACCTTGAACGTAAATATTTTCGTATTTATGTTGTAATTAAACTCCATCAAACGTTGTGTAATTTTTTGATTTATGATATGGGACTTTAATTACTTTCATTCTTTGTGGTAACTTCTTGATTCTAGTCAGAGCGTTGAGTTTCAAACTGCACTGGTCTCTCTCTTGCAAATCTAACTTTAAATAGTTTCTCTAAATGAACTAACTTTCCTCCGTCGCTTATTATGTTTTCCTACATCCTAACGAACTCGTAAATAACCTGTACTAATCGAATTACGCATGTTTAATTGAACAAATAATTAAGTATGACTCAAATGGTTAATTGTTAGTAAATTTGATTATGATTGTTTTGTATCTGCTTGTCATCTCTCCAATCCGATTCAGCTGCTATAAGGTACATATAAAGATGGGTTTAGTAGGTTAATGTAATTAATAGATTGCATATTAGACGAACTCAGAATACCCTTTTTCTGCCGAAAATTTGGCTCCTATCCTCCTGCAAGTTAACAGGATGGTCAAGGATCAACTAGAACTTCGCACAGTCAGCCGACGCGATTTTCCAGAGGGTCTTAGTACCTTGTTCTGTCAATCTTCCATGTCGTCGTGCACGTCATTCAGGTCTTTCCCTAAGTCCCGAAACCCCCAAATTCCTACTCCTCCAAGGTCTACTATTTACTTAGGGCGAACCGGTTTCGTCCTATCTGCAATCATATACTCACGGTGTTGTGTAGAGTTACGGGTCGTGAATCCTCCCTCCACGTACAAGAAATGATGTGAGAGTAACTCTGTCGAGTCTAAAACGCTAATTGTAAGCGGGTCCACATCATCCAATGTACAGTACATAGAAAGATATATATGTAAACATACGTTTGGGTAGGATTATAACTCACAATATAAAACTAGCTAGTCTTATATTCCGAGCTCGGATCCCTCGCATAGAATTCTGCGAAATTCTAAGTTTGGTAACCGAATATATACATGATAATAGTAGGTAATATTAATAGATACTAGTATAATAAGCAATTATCTGGCGATATGTTCTGGAGATTCGCCAAAACTCCAAGCTTTTTGTTTTGTTTGGTTGGCAATTTTATTTAAGAGATTGCCATCTCTATTATGTGTTTGGTTAATGGTCCTTGTTTTTTTAAGGAGCGACCACTGCCTCCTATTGTTGAACTGTTTTCTAAATTTTCCCCCAAGGTTCAACTTTTGGTAAAATTTTTACTATCCCGTGATTTTTCAGTTGTCTCATGTAAATGATTGATACTTTTTATTAGGCTATCCCGTGATTCTTCAACTGCTTCTTGTAAATGATTGATGCTTTTTATTAGGCTATCCCGTGATTTTTCAACTGCTTCTTGTAAATGATTGATGCTTTTTATTAGGCTATCCCGTGATTTTTCAACTGCTTCTTGTAAATGATTGATGCTTTTTATTAGGCTATCCCGTGATTTTTCAACTGCTTCTTGTAAATTATTTATACCTGTAAGAGCAATTATTTCATAATTTTTCCCCGAATTTTTCATGTAGTTCTTTAATAATCTTTTATCTGACTATCCCGTGATTTTCAAATGTTTGATGTACCTATTATTTGACTAGCTTATAATAAATCTATTTATTTTCAATTGTTCAATTCAAAATTTATCTCTTCGTGTTCAAGTTAAAGATGGTGTTTACAACCTTTTCTATAATTGTGCAATTTCTTGGCTTTGTCCCATTGTCAAGTTAATATTAATACCTGTCAACTACCTAATAAATATACTATAACCTATATAATAACCTAACTTACTATAATACTAATACCTATCAACCACCTATTAAAGACCCAGGTACATCTTCCTTTAAAAGCATCTGACCCAGTGCCTCAATGACCGAGTTGTTTTATAAACCATTTCAATTATGTAAACATCCCCACTGGCTTCGTGACCTAGATTCCAAACATGAGATGTTTGTTTATTTTTTTTTGAACATTCCTAAACGCGAGCTTATATGGTTCTAATTTTTTTTTTCTTTTGAATTTAATAGTGATAATTTCCTTTTCGCAGAGGTCTAATCTGTTCCCCGATAAATATAATTATAATGCATACATATATATACATATACATTTTGTCTCAATAAATAAATATACTGATATATGTACAATTTTATTATAGTTGAGGTAAATTCTAATATCATAACTCATTTTTTTGATCATTTTATATTAGCTGAAGTTATAATAAATAGTATATATATACTAAATAAATACAAAACTTTGACTTGGGAATTTGCCAAACACATAACTATTTTAAATAGTTACGGATAAATGCAAAGATAGGTATTCGAGATCGATACCTTTACTTTTTAATATAAGTGTGTTTCTTTTTTTTTTTAAACTTTCTTATATACATATATATATACATATATATATATATATATATATATATATATATATATATATATATATATATATATATATATATATATATATATATATGCGGGGAGCATCAAATGAGGACAGTTTTTCAAGCGCGCCTATACTTTGAGGACAGTTGGATAGTTTGGAGACAGGCCCAATCTACCTGTCCTCAAAGTAACATTTTACCGTTATAATAAAATATACACAGGGTTTAGAATGAAGTCAATTTTAAAATTATGCAGAATGCATACTTTGGGCCATAGTTTACAAAAATACTCAATAGATGCCACTAACGGTATCATTCTTGGATTATGAAATATTTGGTAGGAATCTTCGATACTTGGTCGATGGCGGTATCATTCTTAGATTATGAAATATTTGGTAGGAATCTTCGATACTTGGTCGATGGCGGTATCATTCTTAGATTATGAAATATTTGGTAGGAATCTTCGATACTTGGTCAATGGTATGAATAAATAATATCATTTGCTCGATACCTCTCTACTTACTATACGTGTTTATCTTTTTCGTTTGCCTATGTCGGATAAGTTCACACCTGAAACTCGGCATCCGGAAATATTTTTTAATATTATTTATTCTTCTCTTAATATTTCAATAAATTAATATGCTTATTATATACTTTACGTAATATTCTGGTGTATTAAAAGTAATGTTAAATTAATAAAATAAAAATTACATACACTAACTTTTATATGACTCTTTTACAGTTTATTATGATTTTTTTTAGTTACGTACTATAAAATTTGAATGTTGATAATATATGTAGGTATTAAAGTAATAATTAATAATGATAAATGCCTGCTGTTCTATGAAAAATGTCAAAGAAGCGCCTTACTGTCCGCGATATTGTAATTAGCTTCGAAATAGTTTTTTTATAGATTCGTATCTGAGTGATTGCGATCCTACGGCGTGCGCAAAAAAAAATTATTTTATAAATTTGTATAATTCCACGAAGATGCCTTGGATTACGATCTTGGCTATGAATTCGGAAGTCGCGTCTGAGTAATTGCGATCCTACGGCGTGCGCAAGAAAATTTTATTTTAAAAATTTGTATAATTCCACGACGACGCCTTGGATTACGATCTTGGCTATGAATTCGGAAGTCGCGTCTGAGTGATTGCGTTCGTACGGCGTGCGCAAGTAAATTTTATTTTACAAATTTGTATAATACCATGACGATGCCTTGGATCGACGATCTTGTCTATGAATACGGAAGTCGCGTCTGAGTGATTGCGATCCTACGGCGTGCGCAAGTAAATTTTATTTTACAAATTCGTATAACTCCACAACAATGCATTGGCTTACGATCTCGGCTACGAATTCGGAAGTCGCGTCTGAGTGATTGCGATCCTACGGCGTGCGCAAGTAAATTTTATTTTACAAATTCGTATAACTCCACAACAATGCATTGGCTTACGATCTCGGCTACGAATTCGGAAGTCGCGTCTGAGTGATTGCGATCCTACGGCGTGCGCAAGTAAATTTTATTTTACAAATTCGTATAACTCCACAACAATGCATTGGCTTACGATCTTGGTTACGAATTCGGAAGTCGCGTCTGAGTGATTGCGATCCTACGGCGTGCGCAAGTAAATTTTATTTTACAAATTCGTATAACTCCACAACAATGCATTGGCTTACGATCTTGGCTACGAATTCGGAAGTCGCGTCTGAGTGATTGCGATCCTACGGCGTGCGCAAGTAAATTTTATTTTACAAATTCGTATAACTCCACAACAATGCATTGGCTTACGATCTTGGCTACGAATTCGGAAGTCGCGTCTGAGTGATTGCGATCCTACGGCGTGCGCAAGTAAATTTTATTTTACAAATTCGTATAACTCCACAACAATGCATTGGCTTACGATCTCGGCTACGAATTCGGAAGTCGCGTCTGAGTGATTGCGATCCTACGGCGTGCGCAAGTAAATTTTATTTTACAAATTCGTATAACTCCACAACAATGCATTGGCTTACGATCTTGGTTACGAATTCGGAAGTCGCGTCTGAGTGATTGCGATCCTACGGCGTGCGCAAGTAAATTTTATTTTACAAATTCGTATAACTCCACAACAATGCATTGGCTTACGATCTTGGCTACGAATTCGGAAGTCGCGTCTGAGTGATTGCGATCCTACGGCGTGCGCAAGTAAATTTTATTTTACAAATTCGTATAACTCCACAACAATGCATTGGCTTACGATCTCGGCTACGAATTCGGAAGTCGCGTCTGAGTGATTGCGATCCTACGGCGTGCGCAAGTAAATTTTATTTTACAAATTCGTATAACTCCACAACAATGCATTGGCTTACGATCTTGGTTACGAATTCGGAAGTCGCGTCTGAGTGATTGCGATCCTACGGCGTGCGCAAGTAAATTTTATTTTACAAATTCGTATAACTCCACAACAATGCATTGGCTTACGATCTTGGCTACGAATTCGGAAGTCGCGTCTGAGTGATTGCGATCCTACGGCGTGCGCAAGTAAATTTTATTTTACAAATTCGTATAACTCCACAACAATGCATTGGCTTACGATCTTGGTTACGAATTCGGAAGTCGCGTCTGAGTGATTGCGATCCTACGGCGTGCGCAAGTAAATTTTTTTTTCTAAATTCGTATAACTCCACAACAATGCATTGGCTTACGATCTTGGTTACGAATTCGGAAGTCGCGTCTGAGTGATTGCGATCCTACGGCGTGCGCAAGTAAATTTAATTTTCTAAATTCGTATAACTCCACAACAATGCATTGGCTTACGATCTTGGCTACGAATTCGGAAGTCGCGTCTGAGTGATTGCGATCCTACGGCGTGCGCAAGTAAGTTTTATTTTACAAATTTGTATAATTCCACAACAATGCCTTGGATCGACGATCTTGTCTATGAATACGGAAGTCGCGTCTGAGTGATTGCGATCCTACGGCGTGCGCAAGTAAATTTTATTTTACAAATTCGTATAACTCCACAACAATGCATTGGCTTACGATCTTGGCTACGAATTTGGAAGTCGCGTCTGAGTGATTGCGATCCTACGGCGTGCGCAAGTAAATTTTATTTTACAAATTCGTATAACTCCACAACAATGCATTGGCTTACGATCTCGGCTACGAATTCGGAAGTCGCGTCTGAGTGATTGCGATCCTACGGCGTGCGCAAGTAAATTTTATTTTACAAATTCGTATAACTCCACAACAATGCATTGGCTTACGATCTTGGTTACGAATTCGGAAGTCGCGTCTGAGTGATTGCGATCCTACGGCGTGCGCAAGTAAATTTTATTTTACAAATTCGTATAACTCCACAACAATGCATTGGCTTACGATCTTGGCTACGAATTCGGAAGTCGCGTCTGAGTGATTGTGATCCTACGGCGTGCGCAAGTAAATTTTATTTTACAAATTCGTATAACTCCACAACAATGCATTGGCTTACGATCTTGGCTACGAATTCGGAAGTCGCGTCTGAGTGATTGCGATCCTACGGCGTGCGCAAGTAAATTTTATTTTACAAATTCGTATAACTCCACAACAATGCATTGGCTTACGATCTCGGCTACGAATTCGGAAGTCGCGTCTGAGTGATTGCGATCCTACGGCGTGCGCAAGTAAATTTTATTTTACAAATTCGTATAACTCCACAACAATGCATTGGCTTACGATCTTGGTTACGAATTCGGAAGTCGCGTCTGAGTGATTGCGATCCTACGGCGTGCGCAAGTAAATTTTATTTTACAAATTCGTATAACTCCACAACAATGCATTGGCTTACGATCTTGGCTACGAATTCGGAAGTCGCGTCTGAGTGATTGCGATCCTATGGCGTGCGCAAGTAAATTTTATTTTACAAATTCGTATAACTCCACAACAATGCATTGGCTTACGATCTCGGCTACGAATTCGGAAGTCGCGTCTGAGTGATTGCGATCCTACGGCGTGCGCAAGTAAATTTTTTTTTCTAAATTCGTATAACTCCACAACAATGCATTGGATTACGATCATGGCTATGAATTCGGAAGTCGCGTCTGAGTGATTGCAATCCTACGACGTGCGCAAGTAAATTTTATTTTATAAATTTGTATAATACCATGACGATGCCTTGGATCGACGATCTTGTCTATGAATACGGAAGTGGCGTCTGAGTGATTGCGATCCTACGGCGTGCGCAAGTAAATTTTATTTTACAAATTCGTATAACTCCACGACAATGCCTTGACTTACGATCTTGGCTACGAATTCAGAAGTCGCCTCTGTACTTGCGTACGGCGTGCGCAAGTAATTTTTTTTTATGTATGCACCTCACAAGACTCTTACATTAGAGCGACACTGAGAGTATTTTCCACTAGCCGGAACGTGCCGTAAATAAACTACCTACCTATTCATATTTATATTTTTTCAAAACCATAAATTTTGAAATAACACAAATTAATCAATTAATATTTAGTTTGGCCCGCCCGGATTTAATCCCGCGACCTTCGGATTGCTAGTCGAGAAACTTTTCAAAGCCCGCAATATTGTAAAAAAGTACATAATGGGTTTCGGTTGCTTAGTGTTTGATGATTACGATATTTGACTACGAATCCGGAGGTCGCGGTTGCAAATTACTAAATTTGTGTTTTAGGAGTGACGGACCCATGAATCCATCCCTCACACTGCGGTGCAAAGTGATGAATCGAGGGAGTCCTACTGGAGAGGTCAAAATATCTCCCTCCATCAGCCTCTCTCGATCCGGACTGCTACGCATTAGTAGGTGGGCAGACGCAACCGCCATCGAGACCTAGACAAACCTCACTCCATGAACCCGGATACCCCTGCTAAGTCCCCGCTTCACATGGTTCCCGGGGCGGCGCAGTGTTACCCATATCCGCCTCCCAAATATGGTGGATTTCGGGTACTGCTAAGTCACTAAAGGTAGCGAATCACTTGAGGTGACCCATGATAGACGCGTAGGTTATCCAATTATTGGTTCACGGGGCGGCGGTACCCATACCCGCCAAAGGTATGAGAGGTGGATATTAATCTGGGGGTCAGTGGGTCCAGGAGTGACGGACGTGTCGATCCATCCCTCTCAATGCTGTGCAAAGAGAGAATACTGCTGGAGAGGCCAAATGGTCTCCTTCAACCAGTCTCTCCCGATCCGGCCAGCCACGCTGTAGCGGGCAGAGGCATCCGCTGCCAAGAACTAGACAAACCTCACTCATGAATCCGGGCATCCATGCTTAGTCACCAAATATTACTAACGAGGTGACCTATGGCAGAGGCGTTGTCAATAAATGGCTCCCTGGGCGGCGGTACCCGCACCGACCTCCCAAATTGCATTGCGGTAATTGAAAAGTTATTTAGACGGAAACAGTATTAATCCTTATTAACTTAAATACGTTAGTTGCCTCAAGGATTTCATGTACATTATTATAATCTTTCACACCATCTCTACGTATTATATATATATACCGTGGGAGGGATAGATTCATACATACGACCCGGCCTGCCACGCAGCTGGTGAGCAGACACATCCGCCACCAAGACCCGGACAAACCCCATCCTATGAACTCGGACACCCTGCTAAGTCAGCTTACGTAGCGAATCACTTGAGGTAACCCATTGTAGAGGTGTTGGTTATCCAATAAATGGTTCACGGGGCGGCGGTACCCATACCCGCCAAAAGTATGAGTGGTTGGGAGGATTCTTGGGGTCAGTGGGTCCAGTAGTGACGGACTTGTGAATCCATCCCTCTCAATGCGGTGCAAGTCGATGGGTCAAGAGCAAGAGAGTTCGGCTGGAGAGGTCAAAATGACTCCCTCAACCACAAATAATGTCGGCTAACACATCCACCGCATCAAGAAACAGACAAACCTCACCCCATGAACCCGGGCATCTCTGCTAAGTCACCAAACGTAGCGAACCATTTGGGGTGACCTATGGCAGATGTGTTGGTTATCTAATAATGGTTCCTGGGGCGGCGGTACCCATACCCGCCTCCCGTGTTTGTTAGTTTTGTAATACGAAAAATGGATATGAAAAAAGCCTACCCTCCCAGCCCCCCCCCCCCCCCTCTCACCACCCTTCCACCTCCTCCCCCCACCACCACCTCTGATCCACCCCCCCCTGCACCCACCCTCTGATCCCCCCCCCTCAGCAACCCCCTCCACCTCATCTCAACACTCCCTCAACCTCTCTCCCTTGGGACTCTTGTGCGGTATTCACATAACAATAATTTAAAAAAAAAAACATTTTTCTTTTTAGCGTTGGAACTCTTGTGCGGTATTCACATAATAATAATTTACAATAAAAATATATATTTTTTTTTAATTTTAAAAACATTTTGGAGCAGTTGGGACGCTTGTACGGTAATTTACAATAAATTAAAAAAAAAATTTTTTGGAGCAGCTGGTAGGTACTCTTGTGCGGTATTTACTTAACAATACATAATTTACAATGAAAAATATTTAGAAAAAAAAAATTTGAGCAGTTGGGACTCTTGTGCGGTATTCACATAACAATAATTTACAATAAAAAATATTAAAAAAAAAAAAATTGGAGCAGTTAGTACTCTTGTGCGGTATTATTATATGAATGGCTCACCCCAACACCACCTCCTGGTTCTTGTACAAAAATCTCATTCAAACTCCTCACGCCTCACCACCTCATGGATTTGACCCATACGATACGTGACATGACATGTAGCCCAATACACCAACCACCTCACACCTCACCGACAAACCTCATCCCATGACCCCGAGCACCTCTGCTAAGTCACCAAACGTAGCGAACCACTTGGGGTGACCTATGGCAGAGGTGTTATCCAATAAATGGTTCCCGGGGCTGCGGTACCCATACCCGCCTCCCAAATTGACTATACCTAAATAAAAACAAATCTGTTCACATCTTATTTCAAGTGGATTTCTAAAAAATACCTACTGTCGATATATTACAATAGTAAAATTATATTGTCAATACTGTTTCGTAATATTCAAAGTATTAAAAACATTTCACGTCCTGCTGTAGATTAGGAAAGATTGTTTTCTTAGAAAACAAGCCGATAATATATCTCTTTTCTTTTCCTTATATTTTCTATTGAAGAGAAAGAGACGAAAATAATATTATATACATATGTTTATAATATTCCAAATAAAGGTATCATATTTCATTTTGCCCGACTCGCCGCTGAGGGGAACCGCAGCTAGCAAGTCAAGTAAAGTGATTTTTATCACAAAAAGGACAAAGAGAAGTATAAGATGTAATGTTATTTTATTGAAATCAATTTATCCCTTTCCATTTGAACCCAACCTTTTGCATGTCGTAATATTTTGTCGGCTATATCACAGTAGTTCGCTCTGCACCTGCATGCTACCAGCGGCATATAATGAATGAGAGCGCCCCTTCACCAGAATCGTATTCCTAGTTTAATATTTTTTTGCCATACTGCGCTTTTACTTAATTTTCTAATTATACAGTTATGTTAGTTGTATCAATGGTATATCTAATAAATATTATTTATGTATCAATGAAGAAGAAGATAATACGCAATATATATCTTATTCAAACAGTTAGATTTATTACCACCAAAAGTGAGTATTTATGTCGGGGAGACGAAAAAATATGCATGTTACATGTAAATTTTGTTAAAATTATTTCACTCGCGTGGTATACGCCATTTGTATTTTTATTTTTTTGTATTAGATTTCATAAACAATCAATCATCAATCAATGCTGCCAATCATAGAAAAACCAAATTATTGCCATATAAAACAATAATTTTGTAACACTTAATAACTTGGTATGCAGGAAAATAATGTCAAATAATAGTCTAGTCTGTATATAGTCCAGTCAATGAATGATCCAAAAGGAGGTGTAGAGTGCGTGAGCAGAAACCTAATCAGAAACTTGTTAAGGGTGCTTAGGGTGTGAACATACTAAAAGTCCTTACGTCTAGTTGGTGAGCTAGGGAGGGGAATGGGGGGGGGGGGGGAAAGGTCCCAATTTAAGGATTTCCGCTTATATCTCGAAAATGGTGCGTCGCAGAGGAAATTTTTTAAAGCAAAAGTTCATAAAATTATCTACAACTGTTATGCTTTAGGTAATTTTCGAAATCTCTGCCGTTTTTGAGTTACACGCTCCACAAATGTAGATATTTTCGAAAAAAAAATCATTTTACCTCACATTTTTCATCCAACATTCCTTCATATCGTCTAAAATATTTATCAAAGAATGAAATTTATTTAAAAGAACTTGTAAAGAATTTAATTTTCTTTTAGAACTTGGGAATGCTAGATCTTTGCTGGAAAATAGAGAATGTCAAGTCCACTATTGCATTTATTGCCTTTTCACCAACTCGAACAGCATTGTAGCAGTTGCTACAATGCTGTTCGAGTTGGTGGTCATTGGTGGTTGGTGGTCATCGTGGTTCATTCCCAAGGTCAAAAATGATTTTTTTCGAAAATATCTTCATTCGTAGAGCTTGTAACTGAAAAACGGCTGGGATTTCTAAAATTACGAATATTATATAAGTTATACATAATTTTATGAGCTTTTCCTCTGCGACGCACCATATTCGAGATATAAGTGGAAACCCGAAAATTGGGACCATCCTCCCCTCTCCCTCCCCCCCTCTCACACCAGCTCATCACCTAGACGTCGGGACTTTTAGTATGTTCACACCCTTAACATGTTTCTGATGGAATCGCTTAGGTTCCTGCTAACGCACTCTACACTTCCTTCATTGACTGGACTAATATCATGTTTTATTAATGATTTCAGTTCAATTTGACATAACTAGCAGCTAATCAGTTCTGTTTTCCTCTCCCCTCCATAAACGGAACCCTCCTTTTTCATCGCGACCGGAAACCTTTAAATGAAACTGAAATCTTCTTCTACTTCTGCTAGGCTGATAATTTCACCCCATTGCTGGTCACATATACATAAATGGGTGTTACAATTTATTCACTTATGAGGTGAATGCATTGACAAGTTTGAACCCGTATTTAATAATAACAGTTTAACATGGAAAGAAAGGTATTAATTACACATACCCGTTAAGTCGGGTCTTTTCCGAGTATTAACTCAAACAAATGCTTTGACAATTGCTTTGAAGTAACTTAAAAACATTTTTTTTGTTTTACGTCTCCTTCGTTTGTTGAAACATTGTTGAAAGATTGGGGTGAAGTTCGCGCGGTCACACACAATTTGGCTAGTGGTCCTTGGGTAGGACCTGTCCACGCGTACCCAATGAACACTTGACGTTTGACGTTTACAGAAATATTAAAATGCGTTCTGATTAAGAAGAGATGCTAGCTACATCAGGGAGAAAACACAGATATTTTAATAGATATTTGTTTATAAGGAAAATTTCCAAATTATATCGATTATTGCACGACCTAAAATAAAATAAAAAAGTGTGCGCGTGGAGTCCACGCGTGACAGAAGTGAAACTTCTTGTTTATTAGGTATAGATAAAGATAGTTTTAGTTTTATTTATTGAACAAGAGATAAATAATAATTGGGAATATATACAAGGAAAAAAAATAATAAACAAAACACGAAACGATCCTCACCATAAATCTCCCAGTACGAATCAAGCAAACCTTGAAGCAATAATTAAAACTACTAAATGTGTACAACCAACGAATTGTGCTATTTTATATTGAAACATATTAGTTCACATTCCTGCCGCAGGTTTTTGCTGATCACATGTTATGAAAATGATGCGTAATTGAATACCGCATTGTTTTGGCATCTGTCAATGAATGACAATGACAATGAATGTCAGTTACGAGTCATAAGATTATATTAATTATTTTAACTGTACGACTACTATAATATAAACATAATTTGAAAGATGCCCCTTACTAAGCCTTTCATGTTCAAATCTTACTCGAGGGTTCCATCTAGTGGAATTTCTTCGCTGACTGCCGCTGGTGCGTGGCGTGTTCCCATACCTACTTCATACCTATGAACCTCCACCGTTGCCAAATTCAATACGTAGGTATTCAGAGTTTCAACTTACGAAATGTTTTTGCAATGAAAGGGGTGTTCACGCTTTTAATTTTGTTAATTAATGTATTTTTTATAAATAATTATATTTATTGCTTAATATAAATACGTGTTTATAAATTAAATTCATTTATAAATTTAAGTTTATCGGTATAATTATTCAGTAAACCGTCATTCCTATTTGTTTTATTTTAAGGAAATCAACACAAGTTACGAAAAACAGTTATAAAATTGATGGTAATCACAAAAAGCAATTACATATAGATTTCTCCCTGGGTAATTAAATATGATTTAATAAGAAGCAAATACCGACTTTGTTATGTGACATTATTATTTAAAATATTAAGTACTTATTTAGAGTTAATGTTTTATGGTAATTATTACAGTTCACCAATTAATATAGCGCCCGTTTTATAAAATATGGAAAATAAAGAACCCGACTTCCAGTTCATCTCTGACGCCGCGCCTTATGCAAACACTATGAGACTATGGCATCACCAATCGGGTTATGTTGTGAGAATGGAGGTAGTGGGGAGGGGAAGGAAATGAGGACAGGAAGGTGGGGAAGTACCTGGTTATTCAGATCTAGTCATCAAACACGACTGAAGTCATTTCAAGTTAGCTTGGGGGTTTGGTTACCGCCGTCCCGGGAACCATTTATTGGATAACGAACACCTCTTACAAAGGTCACTCCAAGTGTTTCGCTAGGTTTGTTTTAGGGTTGTTCTAGGTTAGGTAGGTAGGTACCAGTTAATTCTGCTTATTGTTTTTTCTAAATTATCTTGTATGTTAGATAAGTTGATAAGTACAATACATATGTTATAATAAAAATAATAATTATAATTATTATAAAATAAAGTCCCCGCGTCGTCTGTCTGTCTGTCTGTTCGCGATAAACTCTAAAACTGCTGAACGGATTTTCATGCGGTTTTCACCAATAGATAGAGTGAGGAAGGTTTAGGTATGCAATTTGTCTAGGATTTGTGTAAATTGGTTGAAACATAGCGGTAATTGTTAGAAGTGTCGGCAAAAGTCAAGCGAAAACGCTGCCTAATCATTTTGGGCTAGGTACCTACCTTTTTTTTATAGTGAATACCGCACAAGAATCTCAACTGCTCCCGTCTGGAGCCAGTGAGACTATGGCATCCCCAATTGGGGTATGTTGTGAGGCTGAAGGTAGTGGGGAGGGGAAGGAGGTGGGGAAGAGGAAAGTTGGGAAGTACCTGGCTATTAAGATCTGGTCACTAAACACGGCTAAAGCCATTTTCAAGCAACGTTTCAATTCTGAATGGTGGTCTTACACCAGGGCGATACTGATAGTATCTTCCACTCTGGAACATGCCGCAAATATGCTATTATTTTAAATGAATTAATTGTGAAATAACACAAATTAATCAAATAAAATTTAATAGCGCAGGCCGAAAAACAACAACAAAAAAGTGATTATTAGAGCCGATACCCTCTCAATATATAGGTAGATACCGATACCCTCTCAATATTGAGGAATCACTAAGTTACGCGAGATCAAAAATACCTACTACGAAGAACGGCATTCTGAAACAACAGAGCAACATCCATAGATACCTACCTACCTACCTATGTAAGTTCAAAATTCGACTAGAACAACATTACAAACGAACTTGCCGCGTCGGGCAGGCACGTGTTGTGATCATGAGGTAGGGCTGTCAATACTGCAATTTATTTAATTTATTTTCTCAGAATTTACGTAATACACAAATAAGGAATGACAAATCATCATATTTATTGAACTGTGTTTAAGGAACTTTGGTTTAACGTTATACATTTTAATTTACTTTTTAAAGTTATCCTATATTATCTTTCTATAAAATCTATAACAAGGGAAAAAAATAACAAAATTAAATATTTTCTAAATCTACAGGATATGTTTTGGCGAAACAGTCTTTACATAAGTATGTGCAATGTTAATTGCACAGTAATTTTTGGGACAGTTGTATCAATTTGACTTTCATAATTTTCTTCATCTTAGGTATAATTTTTATGACAAAATGCTCATACTCAACTAGGCGGTTCACACGTTTCAACATTTGTTGATCAACTCGACAATTGAAAGCTAATTGACAACTGTGAACACTTTTTCAACAAAGTTGATCAAGTTTTTTGTTGACTAGCTGAAGTTGAAAGCTCTACTTTTGACGTTCAAGAATGACCATCGCCATCTTGGTATGACTCATCGATCAAGTTTCATAGAGAATCGACGCGTATGAACACATGTTTCCACCCGCATGGGTTTTTTCGCGGCCAAAAGTAGACGTCAAACGTGTTACCTTGTTTCTACCGTCATGGAATCCGTAACGAAAAAATATCTGAAATGGTCGGATGATTTGATGTTCAGACTTATGGATCTGTACCAAAGCCATCCCTGTCTTTGGGATCAATTGCAA
Source organism: Limnephilus marmoratus (assembly GCA_917880885.1). Taxonomy (NCBI): domain Eukaryota; kingdom Metazoa; phylum Arthropoda; class Insecta; order Trichoptera; family Limnephilidae; genus Limnephilus; species Limnephilus marmoratus. The sequence continues at coordinate 32,572,524 of OU862910.1, forward strand.
GAAGTGAACAAAAATAGAAATGCCCGTGATACTGCAATAAATAGTTTTATTTTTGAAATGGGTATTGTGGAACTGACGCCGACCGATGTAAAAAATAAACAACATTTTTAACAAAACAAAAAACGGCTTCAAAAAATGCACTAAAAAGTAAAAAAATAATTTCGTACGATTGTTATTTTTGGAGTCGGTGTCAGCCAAGATCTCCACATCTCACCTACCTATGTATGTAGTTACCTTGGCTGACACCGACTCCAAAAATAACAATCGTACGAAATTATTTTTTTACTTTTAAGTGCATTTTTTGAAGTCGTTTTTTGTTTTGTTAAAATTGTTATTTATTTTATTATTTTTAGTGACGAGCGTGCGTAAAGAAGTTTTACTTCAAAAAAAAAATCATAGAAATCTGTCAAAATCGTCCATTTGTCGCGCACATGCTATTGCAAATTTAAGACATATATGGTTTTCTCATGGATCCCATTGTCAGATCTGGACCAAATTAAAATGAGACCAAACGGCAAGCACCAGCTTTCAAATAAAAAAAGAATCATCAACATAAAAAATATATATATATATATGTATTGTCGAATTGATAACCTCCTCCTTTTGGAAGTCGTTTAATAAAATAAAAACTATTAGAACGATGTACAAGAAGGAACTAGGATTAATAAATAAATCAATAATAAATAAATAAATTGTTTTTCTGTCATCATCTCTTTCAAAATTGTGTTGGATGCGCCTAATTCACTCCTTCTCATGATCCATTTTCTCGCCCAAATACGACATTTTTTAATGCTTTTTCATAATCTCGAGCTCGTCTCGCAGAACATCAGAAATTAGAGAGACGCACGTACTGACAATTTCAGTTGACGCCATCTTGCATGTCAAATTCGGTTCCACTTAAATTAAAACGCGTGAACATAATCTCATTCAACTTTTAAACCAATAAAAGTGGATCAACAAAAATCGAAACATGTGAACGCGCTCAACGACAGATAATTTAGTTGTCTACCCAACACGAGCAACACCGGGTTCACGCCAGATATGTAGGATTTATACATGTAGACTGAAAATAAGATAGTTAACCGAGTTAAATTTGTTTAAATAAACCACGAAAGCTAGATTAATAATAACCAAACGTTTACTCAGCCCTTATACTACCAAATGGAATCCGACACTCGCTTAGAAAATTTATTTATATTTTGGTAATAAACGTCATGCAATAATAGCTCTAATAGTAAGCTATTATATAGTTTAATTTTGCCGTCCGCCGGAGTTGTTTATTTTTCGGTAACCGGATGTGTCAAAAACGCAACTTTGACGATTATTGCAACAACTTTAAAAGAATTTTAATTAATGAAGAAAATATTAGCGAAACAGTTCCTCTTATCCACTTCGATCCAAAGTTTCATCGCAATCGGGTGAATGGTTGAGCGACGCATAGGACACATACTTACATATATACAATATACATATTTATACAAACCCAGAAACAAACACATTTTGATTTTTATATATATATAAATAGATTAATATGCCCAAAGACACTCGCAAGAACAGAGGCACAACTTGACATTAACGTGAAATTGGCTGACTTATGCCATCTTAGGTTTTTCTGGCAGCCACCTATGGTCTGGAGCCCCAAAGTACTTGAAAAAACTATGCAGAAACTGGCGGTCCGTTTGATAGATTCTCCCGTCTTAATAAACGGATTGCCATCTTTAGAGCACAGGCGTCGGGTGGGAATTCTATTCTTATTCTACCGGTATTTCAATGGAAGATGCTCCGAGGAAAGCGTCATTTAAGTTATGTTCAGATATCTAATATAACCGCGAGCAGGTATCTGTTGAACCGCGAGCGCTTATGTTTCGTGCCGTTCACACGGCGCAGATAAAATATTTCTTCCTATGGTAGGAGAGGGGGTCAGTTGAATTAGCGAGCGGCCACGGAGTACGCATTTTTTGTACTGAATCTATGAACTTGACATCTGTCACCCACCGGTCTTGGCAGCTCCGTAATTAAAATGACCCCCTCTCCTGTTTTCGTCGGAGTGGGGGGCGCTTAACTGATGGCATATCGCCTCAGGAGCGGTTACGGCGTAAGATGTGTATTGTCTATGGTTGATGTGCGCATAAAGCGCTCAGGTGTGAACGGTCTGAAGGGATTGTATGGAGAGCGATATGTGGCGTGCTATGATCTTTAATATTTATCTGCTCAATGTGAACGAGCTCTGATCCTCTCGGCACCGGTGCAAAGTCGGGAAACATGCCAAACGCGCGCCCAACATATTTACACGGTTGACATTTGCCACATGAGAACGGGTCGCTTCTACGACTCGTTCTTGAGTTCAACAGCCGGCTGTAAGACGGTTTGCCGGCCTCAGTATTTCTTCCTTCCTACAACATGGGTCTCTTCAAGACCCATGTTCACTCTTTCCTTTCCTCAAAAAGACCCTTTAATTCAGTAACTAAACGTATCCGAACACCATATATTTACTTTTAAGTAACACGCTGCTCAACTTATCAATTACCCAATCAGAACGGGCAGAACGGGGCATTAGACTTTTTTCTTAAACCGTATTTTCTTTTTTTTAGAAAGATGTTTATATTATACATAGATATCCAGGAAAATTTCTGCATACTTAACTCAAAAATGCATTTTTAAGTTGTGACATGCGGTGACAAAGCTGCGATATCCCTATCCCGTTGTTGTGTCGCATGCAGCATGCATACACAAAGTGTTCCTCGTTCCAAGTTCCAACAACTTTAGTGCCTATCCAGGAATCAAGGGAGAAGCATCTACACGAGGGCATACATTAATTACGTTTTTCGTCCAATCTAGACGCTCTTGGTGAGATAAATTTGGGCAACGCGTATATTCTTTTCAGTCGACGTGAGATTTTACTGGACCCCCCCCCCCCCCTTTTTGAGCAAACGTAATTAATGTATGCCCTCTGCTATTCAAAAGATTACTTTGCCCGTTGATTCAGTGTTTGTTTATAGTGATAATTAATTGTGAACGTTATGGAAACGCGCAAGCGCAACAGAAGATATAACGGTATGTACCTAGCCACTATACGATTGTTAATATTGTCATATTTTCAAATATAATTAAACATTTAGATTTTAGATAAATTTTGTCAACTTTAAAAAGGTGAAATGTAATTTTTTCAAGGACCGCCATGATATTAATTACGACGGGGATGCTATGTGGAGGGTCTTTTTAAAAAAGGGAATGATAGGAAGTTCTGGGAAGGAAAATCGGTGTCCTCTTTGTGCGGTGCTACGTAAATAATCGATGTCCTCTTTGTGCAGTGCAACGTAAATAATCGGTGTCCTCTTTGTACAGTGCTTCGTAGTCTCCCCACTCTTGTCTACTATAGTTTTCTGAAGGTTTCACTTGTACCGCGTGTGAATTGCGCACTCTGATTTTTGAAGTGAAAACTTCTTTAGCACCGTTGTGATTCGAAAGTCGATGAAACAAAAAATAGTGACTCTCGGCTTAGCAAAACCTAACGCAGTTGGCTGAGCAAAAACCGTTGAAGATTCCTACTTGCATATAATATTACTTTTTTATCTGAAAATAACACAAGAGTCCCAACTGCTCCCAACCGTCTCGAGCCAAGTGCCAATGGCATCTGGCATCCCCAATTTTGGTATTTTATTTATTAGCGTTATAAACAGTCTGTACAAAATTCATAAATGACAGTGATAAAAATAAGTATGACATAGACCAATAAAATAACGACAAATAATTTAGAACCGTAATGCAAAAATACACAATACCTAAACCTGATATAAATTATTCTGATAAAGTGTATCTTCTTACTTATATCTACAAAAAGTAAATAACTGAGGATTTTCAAGGGTTTACATTTAAATTTTGATTGATATAAATAATATATTTCAGGAAGCGATTGTATTTGAATTCCAACTGCAAAAAGTTGGAGAGAAAATGTGGTGATACTAAAAATTAAAAAAAAAGAGAAATACAGAAATCAATCAAATATTAAGTTATTTGTTAAACATGTGGCATCAATAGTGTTATTTTTTTATGCATGCTGTGAATTTATCAAGGTTTGTATTAAACACATCGATATTTGGGCATAATCTGTTAAATGTGCTACAGCTTCTTCTTACAAATACATTTTCAAGATAATTTGTCTTGCTCTTAGGGATATAAAAGGTATGGTATGGCGTGATACTGAGGGTATTGGGAAGGGGAAGGAGATGTGGAAAACGTACCTGGCTATTCAGATCTAGTCACCAAACACGGCTAAAGCCATTTCAAGTAATCAGACTGAAGCTTAGCACCTCACAAAGAGGAGACCGATTATTCTATATTATTCTCTCGCAGGCTAAATCCTATAAATGTAGGAGTTTTGTCTCTTTTTATTGTCGCTTTTTCGTTTCATCGAGTTTCAAAACACAACGGTGTTAAAAAGTTTTTACTTCAAAAAAAAATTTACAACTGTGCAGTTCACACACGGTAGAAATGAAACCTGGTGGGAAGACTACAAAGCACCGCACTAAGAGGGGACCGTTTATACTATCTCATTATCTCACAGGTTGAATCCTATAGATGTATGTGTTCGTTTATTTTCAGTGTCGCTATTTTTTGTTTCATCGACTTTCGAATCACAACGGTGCTTAAGAAGTTTTCACTTCAAAAATCAGAGTGCGCAATTCACACGCGGTACAAGTGAAACCTTCAGAAAACTATAGTAGACAAGAGTGGGGAATAAATGTTTAATTTTGTTTAATTATATTTGAAAATATGACAAAAAACAGAAAATTTATTTTGAAAAGAAAACATAATAAGCCGTATTAACGAGTGAGCGGTTCAAAGCATAAATAATATAATTTGTAAAAAAATTAAAACACTTGACATTGTATAGAGCACTGTAATTTGTTTATGTTTATATACACGAATGTGGAGCAATGATATTAATTTGTGAAATTCATACTTCCATTATGTTCTTTTAGGTGACGAGGATAGTACAGAATTGCGATTTTTGTTTGATGACAATTTTCTTACAACCCTCAAAAGAAGTCGAATTAAAAATCCTGCCCTTGGGGCTTGTACAGAAGCCTTGTGGAAAGACGGCCGGTGGTATTCAGGAAAAGTTGTATCCACAAGTGGAGAAATTATCAATTTCACATCTGAATCTGACTCAATTGACAAAGCATCGCACCAGGCAATACCTGAAAATTCATCTTTACTCAAAAAATCTACTTTGGATGGAGTCGATATTAGCAAACTTGATGCGGAGCAAAAAAATAATCAAAATGGAGAAATTATCAATTTCACATCTGAATCTGACTCTAACTCAATTGACAAAGCATCGCACCAGGCAATACCTGAAAATTCATCTTTACTCAAAAAATCTACTTTGGATGGAGTCGATATTAGCAAACTTGATGCGGAGCAGAAAAATAATCAAAATGGAGAAATTATCAATTTCACATCTGAATCTGACTCTAACTCAATTGACAAAGCATCGCACCAGGCAATACCTGAAAATTCATCTTTACTCAAAAAATCTACTTTAGATGGAGTCGATATTAGCAACCTTAAAGTAAATCCGTCTGGAAAGAAGAAATATTTCTGTTGTTACTGTAAAACATTACAGTCGAAGTTTGCCCGCCATTTGGAATTAAAACATAACACTGAAATAGACGTACAGAAATTCACAATTCTTCCAAAAGGCAATCATGAAAGACGTTTTATCATTGATGACATCAGAAAAAGGGGAAATTTTATTCATAACACAAATTCAAAATACAACACTGGTGTTTTGATCACATGCAGGCAACGCCAGCCAAATATTGTCAACAATGCCGAAGATTATATCTGTTGCGCTAATTGCAAAGGTTTTTTTTCCAAACGCACTCTTCGTATACATTACAAAAAATGCAATAAAGCGCATACAAAAGGATCACGTACAATAAATGTAATGGGAAGACGATTAACCGGTTTCCTACACCATAGAGCCAATGAAATCCTTAGATATAAAGTTTTCCCCGTATTGAGAGATGATAATATTACTAAATCCATTCAGTACGATGAACTTCTTATTGTGTTTGGAAATAAACTTTGTGAAAAGTACAAAACACACCAACAAGACATGATTAGAGCCCACCTGAGATTGCTAGGAAGGTTTAAAATGGCAATAAAAAAGATTAATAAGGAAATAACTGATTTTGCATCAATATTTCAACCACAGCATTTTGATTCCGCAATCAGCGCTCTTCGTGAATGTGCTAAATGGGATAAATCAATTATGTGGTTCAAAACGCCAGCTGTTGCCAATAATCTTACAACTCTGCTAAAAAAGTTGGCACGTTGTCTACGTGCAGAATGCATAAAAAAACAAGATGATGACAAAAAAAAAATGACAGAAGAGTTCCTTCTCCTTTTCGAAGAGGAAGTTCCTGTATTGATCAACAAGCCGGCAATTGAAGATCAGATTAAACAAAAACGACTGAAACAAGTAATTCTACCTTCAAAGGATGACATCAAACTATTACATGATTTTCTAAAAAAAAAATGTTTTACCTCTGCCGGCATTTTGAAAACGGATTTCAACTTTAACGCATGGAAAACTTTGTCTGAAGCGACATTAATATCCGTAATGATTTTTAATAGGAGAAGAGCGGGAGAAATAGAAAGAATTACCCTTTCCGATTTCCAGTGCCAGGAAACGATAGACGTGAATTCTGAACTATTAAGCCAAATTTCTCATGAAGACAGAAATCACGCCAAACAATTTGTGCGAATCACTCTACGAGGTAAATTAGGTAGGACCGTGCCTATTTTACTAAAAAAAAATTTAATACAATCAATTGACCTTATAATAAAGTTTCGCCAACAGGCTGGCGTACAGAAACATAATGAATACATTTTTGGAGTACCAAATACATCAAATAATGGCATAAAAAAACCCTATTTGCGAGCATGTGAGCTCCTTCGTGTATTTTCGAAAGAATGTGGAGCATCGTTCCCTTCGACGCTCAGGGGTACCACATTGAGAAAGCACATAGCAACGCATACTGCTATGCTTGGCATTGAAGAGTGTGACATGTCGGATCTGGCGAACTTTATGGGGCATAGTACCAAAATACACAAAGATGTATACAGAATGCCGGCAACAGTCAGGGACGTAACAAATGTATCTAGATTATTGGAACAGGCAATGGGTGGAGATACAACCGAAGAATATGACTCTGATACTGATAATAATTTCTTGCAACAGTCGGAAATAGTAAAAAATCATAGTCTGACGACTTCCCAGGCTTCGACTAGTCTCTTGGACAGCACTGTGTCTTCTGAACCGGAACAAATACGTGAGTTTTGAATTGTATTATTTCTTTCGGGGGTGACTATAATTGCACCCACTCAAATTCTGGATTAGATTGTTTAATAATGGTATCATAAATCAGTCAAATGTGTCCGATTTCTTTGAAGCCCTCCGTTGTTGAGTAGATACCTATGATCCTCCACTGTGAATCCCGGGTTCCAATCCCAGCATTTGCAAGTAAATTTTATTCCTGGGTTCGAGTCCCAGTAGAACCAATATCTTTTTCAGATTTTTCTGTCTCCAGATTTTGGTTGAGTTTTGCTAATATTGTCTTCATTTAATGAAATTTTATTCAATCAATTTCAATTATTTCACAATGAGTGTTCCAGAGAAGTAGATACTTTCAAAATCGGATTTAGTGCAAGCAGCCTATCATATCTTTTCATGTACATTATATCATGATTTATTCCAGGGGCTGAAACACGGGTGAGACGTGCTAAAATATCCACTTCAGATGACAGTCTTCCTGGATCAAGTCCTAAAAAAAATTATGATACAGAACATCGATGCCTGCCGAAGGTTGCAGATAACTCAATTGAATTCAATGATTCCAGCGAAAAACGACGCAGCAGTAAGTAGAGATGTGAACAATTTGAATGATATAGGACCATATTTCTTGCTCTGAAAATATATTATTGTGCGACTTGTTGATCAGTCTCTTATCAGTAAATTATTCCATTGTGATGTTTAAATTTAAATTGTACCGCACCTGGGCAATGGGCATCTTCACGTTAATCTATCTGAGATTTCTCCACTGGAAAGCCACAATATTGAAATATATTGCATATAAATATACATACAGGGTGTGTTAAGGGACGTACTTAACCAGTGATTCATGACATTGTTTGGAAAAAAAATGTAAACATTTTTTTTTCTCCGGTGTCATTTTTGACGTTTTTTTTTTACAAAAACTAAAAAAAAAATAGCAGATGTTGGACAGTTGGGGGCAGGTAAGAGGTTGGGGGGTTATTCGGCTGAGTGATCAGTGACGTCATGCAGAAGATATTTTTTTGTTTGATTGTGGAGAAAAAAAAAAATAAGTCACCGGAGACAACAATTTCTCATACGATTTTTACTCAAAATAATGCCAGTTGTCACTGAAGTAAGTCAAGTTGGTCCCTTAACACCCTGTATGTAAATACATATAATATTATTATTTATTTATTTTATGTTTTTTTTTTTCAATAAATACCCAAAATTTATAATGACAGCTCCTCCTTACCATAAAGAGACAAGGCTCTTGTTTTTCGTGCTCAAAAAATAAAGTCATTAGGTAATAAAATATTGTAAATAATAACAAGAAAATAATAAGAAAAAAGAACAAAAGATTTGTCGGTAATGGATTTAAAAAAAAAACTGAAACAAATATGGACTCTTGCAGTAGTTTTAGGTAATTTTTCAATTACAACTTTGATACATAGACATAAGATTTATGGATCATTCATTTCTGCCTTCCAAGATTTTAGCTATCTAACAAAAGCCTTGTTTTTAACCATTCTGTAATAGTCAGTGCCCTTTACCTTGCAATGTATATGCCATATACCTTTTTAGTATGTGTTAAAAATGGATATTTCAATTTTGTGTTTCAGCATCCCCCTATGGAAAAACGAGAAGAGTGAAATGGAGCGAAGAAGAAAGAAAAGCAGTTTCAGAATATTTCGGTGACTTTAAAGCTCTTAAAAAATTGCCCTCACTAGATAAATGTCATTCCGCAATAATGAGGAATACAGTGCTACGTAAAAGGCAGCCACAGCAGTTGAAAACATGGATTGATAACCAAAGAAGAGCAGAAACCCGCCGTCAATCGTATGCTTTTAAAAAAGACCTTTTATAGGTACCTAGTAATGCCTAGCATAATCCTTATTTTGTCAAAACCGCCGATTGAGGAAGGAGAATGATGATTTCAGTAGGAGTATATTTGAGGCTGAGTGTTGAAACAAAGACGGCAATCTCCAATTATTTTCATTTTTAATAATACGCATACAATGTCTTTTTTAGATCTTTTGCCGTACCATAATGCATAATTTTTGCTTTTAATTTTTTCCATTAGTTACAGTCTGTGTATATTTTATTGTGATTAAATGGTAGATTATTTAGTTATTTTCAATTAATTTCAATCAAATATTGCAGAACCAATAACATTTATTCAAAAATGTATTTTTGTTTCTCTATCCATCACCATATCTAACTCATTTTGTTTCAACACGCCTCATTTAAAAAAATTATGTAATAAATTTTGATTAAAAATTTCTCGTCTATGGGCAGATACCTCTTTTCAAATAGACTCCAAAATTTTGGAATATCTAAATTTCCTACCCGAGGGTATAAATCATAGCTTCTCTATGTTTTATATAGGTATCGCTTACACTGACCTACGTCTTATTTTTTTTTGGCAGTGTATAAACTCACAACTAATCGATGGTGATAATGTGATAACCAATGTTTATAAATGGTTTTTCGATATTGTGGTGACAGCTTTTATGTTATAATATCTATGTGTTTTTTTGTACATAACTTGCCTCAATTTTCTGCAAAAATTTTTATTTTAACTTCCCAATCTTTTAACAAAATGCAAAAGTATGCTGCAGTGCTTTTATTTGTACTGGAGTTATTGTTGATATTATTGTCTTAATATACCTATTTCTCTTTAAACTTTGCATTACAATATGAACCTCTCAGGTGGGTAAAATATGTATATTAAAATTGTTGTAAATAAAAGTTTCCACTTGTAAGTAAAGTTGCATTTTCCGCATTTTGTTTTTAAAAATCCAGTGGTGTCATACAAAATTTCTTTGTAAAATAAATAAAAAGAAAGCAGAACTAATTTAAAATCACCCTGCCTAGCAATTCCGTATTTTTTCTGAGATCGTTATTGGATAACGGACGTTATCTCCTGTCAGATTTGTGTGATTTTTATGGCTGTTATTTGCTTTTTGGGGGCATCCATTAATTACGTGAGCACAAACGGGGGGGGGGGGGTCCAGCAAAATCTCACGTTACTTGAAAAGAATATACGAACAAAATTTATCTCACCGAGGGGGGGGGGGGGGTCTAGATTAGAAGAAAAACTGCTCACGTAATTAATGGATGGCCCCTTTCTATGTACAAAGCACATTAAATGAATAAATAATAATTTGTGTTTAAATCGATCTAACTAAAATACGTGACAGTAAATATGTAAAAATCACACAAATCAGACAGGAGATAACGTCCGTTATCCAATAACGATCCCACAAAAAATTTGGAATCGCTGAGCTGTTCTCTTGCAAATATTATAACTATTTTCTTAGCTTATTATTATCGTTTTAAAATATGGGTTACTATAAAATTATTATGCTGTGTAGCATTAAAAATTGTATATATTTTTTTTATATGTTTACTCAGTTTTTATTTTGTACAATATTTTATCTTACTTAAATCTTAAAAAAACTGATCATTCAGTTTGATTGTAAGAAATCACTCATTTTTCCTATTTTTTAATTTGTATTTTTTATTGTAATATAAAACATATGGGTTACATTTATTAATACATATTTTACAAAGTATTACTTTTATGGTGGTTTCAACCATATTATTTGTGAAACATTGTTTTTGTAAGATAGTAGTCGCCTTCACATAATTGAACTTTTTTTGCCTGATATTTATTTCATGGAACGGTAAAGGTTCTATTTTTTTAAGTATGTTTTTTACGTTAATCCATAACTATTTACCCCCTATCCTTTGATTGATTTCGCTAATGCGTTTATAAACAGGATTGCTAGGTCTGTTAATACTTGCTCTTAATTGCTAAAGCAACCTAATGGATACTAGAAATATATATTTCAATAAAGTATTATAAAAAAAATGATATTGTTTTATTTACGTAAAAAACAAATTTTACTCCGAAATCTGGTCGCTGATTGGTTAGGTAAGTATAAACCAATATAAATGTATATTTTTAAGCTCCATACAGGAAGCCCTCAGGAAAATGATTTCCCTTGAGGCCTACGTCATCTCTGGGAATGCTGTATGGGGGATCTATTTGAGGGAAGGAAGGAGAGGAAATTTGGGGAAGGAAAAGGGTGTGAGGGGTGGGTAGGTTCCTGGGATTAGGTGGGTCCAGGAATGATGAACACAATATAAATCCGCTTCAGGGCATCTTTTCTTAACGTTTTTACCTAAATTCTTACTACGAAATTTTATCATTCAAAACCTTTGATATTTGTTTAAATATTCATAAAAAATTACAGTAAAATTATTATTTTTTAAATCTTATATTTTTCTTTTTCCTTTCATTCAGCTGAAATAAACTACTATTTTTATTATAATATTGACTTTTTTAATAAGGGGAAGGGATCCACGACAACTCAACTAAGTGACAATTCAACACCCCTATAAAAAGTCAAAAATAAAATGAGGAATATTTGCGACGCGTTCCAGAGTGGAAGATACTCTCAGTACTGCCCTCTTGTAAGAGCACCATTTAGAATTGAATCTTTGGTTGAAATGGCTTTAGCAGTTTTTGGTGACCAGATCTGAACAGCCAGGTACTACCCTACCTTCCTCTTCCCCAACTCCTACCCACTACCTTCAGCCTCACAACATGTCAGTAATGCGCATAGTGAATTTAATTTAATTAAATTTTGCACACATTATTTTTTAAATTATTAAAATTTATTATTTTAAAATTGACTTCATTTTATGCGTTGTGTATATTATATTACCTATGTACAAACGGTAGTTTTTTCCTAACATGGACGTATGCCTAGCTTGGAGGTCGATAAACTATTTACAAATGAAATAAAGATATAAATAATAATTAAAAAAATAACTTAAGAAAGAATGTTGACATTATTTATCATCATAATACACATATCCAAGTTTAATGAATTATTCTCACTGCGTAAAAATCTAATATTATGAGTGTCATCTAGCGACAAAATAATTAATACCTGTGTCTTAATACAATAGAAGTTTCCTACTTACCCTGTGTTCTAAAGTATGCTTTATCGAATTCTCACCGAAAATCTAATATTATGAGTGTCATCTAGCGACAAAATTATTATTACCTATATCTTATTCCAATAGAAGTTCCCTACTTACCCTTTGTTCTAAAGTATGCATTATGTATATGGAATACCTCTCTGTGTAACGCATTATTTGAGACCACGACGGCAGTTTATGTGTGACGCACATTTTGGGGACAGTCCTCAATCTATCGTGTATATCGAATAGCCAAATGTCTTCAAACTATACCGTAGATACATGTTTGGATATATATTTAAAACGGCACATCATATTCGTATATAGCTGTGCGGGGGTAGTTTTTAAGGGTGTGTTAAACAAAATGGTGCAAAAAAAAAAGTGTATATAATTTGGCTCAAAGCATGCTTTCCGCAAATATATATATATCTATTTTATATATATAATATTTTATATATAATTACATATCACATATTAAGCAAATAATATTTTGTTATAATAATATAAAATTTTATACCGACGATCAGCTGCCCTCTGCCTCGTTCATGTCTCTAGAAATTTTTATACTTTGTAAGGACTTACCCCAAAAGGTCCACTCCTGTCGGGTTCAACACGACAAACCTTTTATATTTTTTTTTTCTCTCTAATTCAGCTATTGTCTAACTAATCCTAGATTAATCATCTTTATTCATTATTTCACTATTGCGTTGACTCTAAACTGAATTAATTGATGATTAATCTTTATCAATCAAAATGTATTCCGTTTAAATTATAAATTTTAAGCAACATCCACTTCACGATTATTTACGAAATAAGAAATTTATTATTTTTATTTTTGTTTGTCACCGAACCCTTTTTATTTATTTTGCAGTAAGATAACGTTTTACTATTTATTTAAGCTTTCCGAAATAGTTATTATTATTAAGTTATCACAATCTCATTTAACAACAACTTAATAATTTGTATTATTTATTCTAAAGTCCATATTTATTATTATTATTTTATCTAATACTAGATTAATCCTGTGATAAATTATTATGTTCGATTTGCACTTTATTTATTTATTATCTCTTTTCAATTTGCACTGTTTAAAAAAAATAATTAATTTAAATATTTGATATTTGCTATAACTCTCGCCGTTTAAACTGGACACATATAATTAATTATCACTTATTTGCATTACATCAATTATCACATAACTTTATTTATTTATTTCACTGATTTTTGTTTTTCACAATTTCCCTAAGTCTCAAAATGTTTATATTTAATGATTGTAAAATCCGAACTTTTCACTACACAAATTGTATTTATTGCAGCACTTTTTAACTTTTCACAATTTAAATTTATGATTTAATCACCTCACTGAATCTAATTAATTATTATTAATGGTACTAATTTCTTACACTAAATTTAATACCAAACTTTAGACACTTAGAACTTTCTGTTAAAATGCATTTTATCTAACACTAGATTATACTAAGTCCGAAATCACTTCTATTGACTTGACTCCAATTATTTCAGAGTCATAAAAATTTTTTAACACTTAGACAATTTTTCAATTAATAACCGCTTTACACGTCACGTCACGTCTCACAAACTTCCGCTTTTCAAAACCCCCGATGACTAACTAAAAATCACTAAGTCCTGTCTTTTAAACCCCTTTCAGGATTAGAATGGCCTATCTAAGCTATCTTTGATCCACGAATTTAATCTCTAACAACTCGAGATTTCATATATCGATTCTGTCATTTTTGTTTAACTGTCGTTAGGTCCACCTTTCATGACTTTGTTCATGCCCTATCTCGTTTAAACATTTTTCCAGGATCGGACCGGCGATATTACGTCAAAATGCCCCTCATTCCTTTTGTCTGTTGGTCATACAAAATTAGCTCAAATTTCATAATTTTTTAGTTATTTTTTTTCTCAATTCGTAAAAGGTCCGTCTTCGATAACTATATTTACGTCTCGATTTTTCCGTACCTATCACAAATCATGATTATCTCCATATCGAAATGTTTGCTATGCAATTTCGAGTTGCAATTTTTATAAATTCTACTCTATCTCACTGCTACTTGTATGAATTTTTCCATTAAAACCCGTATTTTCTCTATTTACGTAGTATATCTGAATTTTCCCCTTTCCCCTAGAATTTTCTTGTATTCACAACACTCTTCCTACGAATTTCCTCTTTTATCCTTATGTTATTATCCACATCTATATGATTAGTTACATTCCAAGCCAAATTTATTGTTTTCATCGATACTTCTGAATTTCCATGAGTTTTCCTTACGGAATCATCTTTTAATTGTTTTTATTTTCTTTTCTACTACCCCCCGTTTTGCCTCCGATGTATGTCACCTCTTAGAAAATTTCATTTTCTATATACTACTACTTTTTATGTTATTTTTCACATTTTTCATAGGAGAAACTTCCACTTCGGTCCTTAAATATATGTCAATTTTTATTACTTCATATGGATCTTCCCCCAAATTCCGTCCCTTTCTCCCCTGAATCTACATTAATTTAAAATTTGACATCTGTTTATGTCTGGACTTCGACGTACCGACCGATAACTCAGCGTTTATTCGAGGATAATAAAATCTAATCGTTTTTAGTTTGAATAAACAGTCCCTATGCCCAATGATAATTTTTATCGTCCAAAAAGCCATTAAAATGGTTTTAATCGTCTATAACCATGTTCGTTTTCTGATTGTTTTAATAACAAAATCACGTGTGGGGTCGTCAACTCAAATAATGTTTACGTCTATCATCAAACTTTCCTATCTTCCATAGTACTTTCGTCAAACAATTGACGGAAAACAATTCCTTTTTGTTTGATTTACCTAACGCAATGTAACCAGTATGACCTCCCTATTCCAAATATATAACGATATCTATTTAAACTCGTCTGAAAACGCAAAATTAAGTCGAAATCTTATATTGTTCAATAAACACTTCCGTTTAAACGTCCAGTTTTTCCATTAGATTTCCTTTTCAAATCGTTTTTTTCTGACGTGACAAAAGTGACATTCCAAATTTCCAGCGTTTTTCTTCCTTTTAAATGTAAAATGTACGCTTTCCTTTTAATCTGGTTTCCCTGACCCTCTATGTACTCGTTATACGACTGAATAACCCTACAGTAACTTTTCTTACGTTTTACACGTCTTTTCTTTAATTTTCCTCTTATCATAAATCTCTAGCTATTTTCTTGCCTAGTTTTTCCAACATAATATGGATTAATTTGTTCGTTAACGGCGGTTGCCAACACCTTCATTGCACTGATTGTTTATCTTAAATCTGGGGTCATTGTATCTAATGCACCGGGCGTGAGACCCTGTTTACATTATAGTGTATTGATCTTTCGGTCGGTGACGATATTCTTTCTCATAAATCTCTGATTAATTGCTTGGTTCAAAGTCCATTTCTTTGTTCAAAATCTGGCTACGCCTTCCATTCTGTGATTGGTTTCATTAGTTATTTATAGCTTTCTGCTTAGACCTGATTGGCTGTTGATTTCAACTATTTATTATTACGCTGATTAATGATGATTTCTAGCACCCTCTGTGTTCTTTTCATCAATACTCATCTCAATCTACTTAATTGTAGATCCCTATCGTCAACAAGAATTCAATTTACTTTGAACCGGTAGATGTCGCAGGTGTATCTGTTTTATAATTAATTGGTATTTTCTTTTTGAATTAAAGTGGGAAGCTACAATATTTTCTTATTTTCACTGTTGGTTAATGCAATTCATCACAGTTCCCTCCTCTGAACTCAATTTGCTGTGGCTAACGTTGTATTTTATTTAGGCGTCTTCTTCTTTTTTTTTTTTTTTTTTTTTTTTTTTTTTTTTTTTTTTTTTTTTTTTTTCTTTTGTTAGACACCGAAATTGTGTTCAAATTTAGGCCAGCTACCTTTTCCCTCCCCATGTCGTTATTCCTTATCTATTCTTCGTATCCTATTGCTCCCTATCTCCCCTCCTCATTTTGTTATCCCCTATCTCTTCTTCGCATCCTATTACTCCCTATCTCCCCTCCTCATTTTGTTATCCCCTATCTCTTCTCCGTATCCTATTGCTCCCTATCTCCCCTCCTCATTTTGTTATCCCCTATCTCTTCTCCGTATCCTATTGCTCCCTATCTCCCCTCCTCATTTTGTTATCCCCTATCTCTTCTCCGTATACTATTATCCCTATCTTCCCTCCTCATTTTGTTATCCCCTATCTCTTCTTCGTATCCTATTGCTCCCTATCCCCCTCCTCATTCTTTTATCCCCTATCTCTTCTCCGTATACTATTATCCCTATCTTCCCTCCTCATTTTGTTATCCCCTATCTCTCCTCTATATCCTATTATCCCTATCTCTTCTCTGTTTTATCGGATTGTTAACAATCTTGAATTCAATCTCATTGTATTTTCTATTTTCTTTTCGCGTAGATTTTACTTTATGGAATTTTCTGTAATTTTGATAGACTCAAAATTAATCTCTTTTTGCTGGAACACGCCCCTCGACTCGCGTGTTTTGGTGGTCCCCAACTAAATTGGACTAAGACCTCCCTTACAATGATTTAAGTAAAGATTGTTTACAATCTCGCGGCCTTTCGACCAACTGAAAAGCGGGCGGTCTCTTGGTGTGCAAATAATTGTTTTTGTTTGTAAGTATAAGTTTTTGTGAAATGTATATGTTTTCGCACGACCTCACCCAATCCGACAATCAGTGGTATACATGTTCTATATAAATTTTCCAGCATTTTTTTTTTCTTTATTTAAACTTTATTGTCTAATCCTTAATTTCTAATTGTTATTTCATAGTTCATTCAAAATTGTCCTAACCTAAGTGTTACCCACTCTAATTTGTAATTTTCATAAATGTTCTTAATTATCCTCAATTGGTTCAGCGTTCCCGTTTTTCCCCGTTTTTTCCGAAATCTAACTATTTATATCGTAATTCAAACGTTACCTTTTTATATTTACCTAATTTCTACCACATCTCTACAGATAAACATTTTTTTTTTTCTAACTCCTAAGCAATGTTTATTTAAAACTCTATTCTATAAAACGTACCATTATGTGTGTCATATAATATCTCTAATTCTTTTCCTCTTAAGTGTCCTTAATTATCTAACAAAATATTTTTTTTTTTTCTCACTAACACATCAAAAAAAAAACCCCCCTTTTTTTTTCTAAATTATAAAATCAAAATTAACGAATATTTTTACCTTACTCTATTTCTATATTTAAACATGATTGTCGCTTATTAAGAAACTTGTCCACTCACTCTTAAAGACTCGACGACGACCCGTCCCTCGCAAGCAAACTGATAGCCTAACATTTTAGTAAAGTTTCTTTCTTCCCCTACCCCAAGACGTATCCTAACATATTTTTATTTGTATTTCTCAGTCGTTTATTTATTTATTAATGTTTTCAAATATTTGCAAATTTCGCATTCTATTCGTTGACTTCCACTAACTTTAATCCTGATTGTTGTTCCTTGTTACTCGTGTAATATCTCGCTAAATGTATGGCGCTATAATCTCCTTTTATTTCCCGAGTTACCGGATCAATTAGGGTATACGTGTTACTGTAAACTACTGATCCGATGACGTACGGCCCTTCGTAAAGTAAGTTGAATTTCTTAATTTGTTTTCGCAATAAATTTGACTGTGTAATCTTTTTCAACTTGACCATGGCTCCGATTTCATAGGTCACTAGTCTTTTATTGAGATTATAATATTTTTGTCGATTTGTAGCGCTTTTCTCCAAATTCTTTTGTGCTGTCAATCTAATTTCATCTATCGTCTTCGTAGGTTTTCCACACCCCTGAGTATACTTGTCTAAACTATAAGTTGGTGATTTCCCGAAAGCTATCTCGTTTGGTGAAAATCCTGTTGAACAGTGTATTGAATTATTGTAAGTCTGCTCTATTTCTTTAAGGAAAGCTGACCATTTTGTATGTTTTTCGTGACAATAAATACGAAAAATTCTTCCTAACTCTTTATTTACACGCTCAGTTATATTCGGTCCAGGATTTCGCACTGAAGTATGTACGATTCGTATGCCCATTCTATTCATGTGACTTTCCCATTTTTTTGACGTAAATTGAGATCCGTTGTCAGTTAACAAAGCATCTATTTGTATGATCTTATTAAAATCCTCTACACAATTTAACACGGTCTTAGTACTTGCTATCCTCAATTTATATAATTTTACAAATCGGCTGAAAGAATCCTGGATAACAAATATGAATTTTACGCCACCCATTCCCCTCGGTAATGGTCCGTATAGATCTGCCATAGCTAATTGTCCTACTTCTTTGGTCATAATTGATTTACTTGGCCCTACAGTTGGTCGAATTTCGCGCTTCGCCATCTGGCAAAGGTGACATCCTCTTACTATGCGTTTTATGTCTCGGCTCATACCTGGCCAGTAATACCTGTCTCCCATAGCTGATCCTGTTTTGAAAATTCCCCCGTGCCCAATTTCTAAATGTATAATTTTTATTAACTCCTCAGTCAATTCCTGTGGTACTGCTAAAACCGTTTTGTTTAGCCCTGTGGTGTAATACAAAGTTTTACCTATTTTCTCGTAATTTTTTAAATACCTATTAACATTTTTTGTCGGTGGTCCGAATTTTCCCTTGCGCAAGTACCCGAAAATTTCTCCCAAAAATGTGTCCTGTTTCTGTAGTTCTGTTATATTTTCTAAGTGTTTTCGAATGTGTTGTCTACCTTTAACCGCAAAAGCTGCTATTTCTGGGCATGTGTTTTTCTCCTCCTGCACGTTTTCCGCATCACAAGAGTAACGAGATAAAATGTCAGGTCCTATATTTTCTTTTCCTTTAACGTACTCTACAGTGAAGTTAAATTGATTTAAATACAAAATCCACCGAGTTAGGCGACTACTGTACATCTTCCATGTCTTCAAAAACGTCAACGCTTGATGATCTGTTCTTATTATCAAATGTACTCCTCTTAAATACGTCTCAAATTTATGTAGAGCATATATTATCGCCCACAACTCTTGCTCCGATGTGGTCCACTTTAACTCTGGTCCCCTTAAAGCTTTGCTAATAAATCCAATAACGTGGTGGTTTCCTTCGTTATCTAGCTGGTATAACTCCCCCCCTATTGCAAATCCCGAACTGTCTGTCTGTAAATAATATGTACTATTTGGATCATGATGATGTAAAATAACTGTTTCTAAAAATAATGTTTTCACCTTCTCGAATGCACGCTGTTCTAAGTCACCCCACCTCCAAGTTCGATTTTTCTGAAGTAAATCACATAAAACACGTGTTGATTCCCCATATTTATTCGCGAATCTACGGTAATAATTGCAAAGTCCAAGGAAAGCTCTAACTTGTTTGATTTTCTTGGGTACCGGAAAATTTTTAATCGCGTCTATTTTTTCCGGATCCATTTGAACTCCCAAAGGCGTTATAATATGTCCCAACATACGCACTTCTGTGAATAAAAATTGACATTTTTCGAGTTTACAAGTCATGTTTGCTGCCTCTAACCTCTCAAGTACCGCGTCTACATGTTCGAAATGATCTTCTTGGCTCCCACACGTATATATTATTAGATCATCCAAGTAATTAGCGCAGAATTCTCTCAGTCCTGGGCCGAGGATTTTGTCCATTCCCCTTGAGAAACTCCCAACTGATGTCTTTAACCCCTGCGGCAATACCTTGTATACATACGATTTCCCATTGTACACAAACCCGGTATATTTACGACTCTCTGGACTGATAGGTATCTGGAAGTAGGCTGAATTTAGATCTATCGTGGTGATGAATTTTACGCCATGAAAACGCTGTATTATCTCAGAAGTTAATGGTGGTTTCTCTACTTCGGCGTGCATTCTAGTATTTAAAAACCTGGCATCCAAAAGAATCCTAACGGTTCCGTCCTTTTTTAAAGTAAACGTTAGAGGACTAGAAAACTGTGTGGCCTCCCTACTGATGATTCCTAGTAATTCCAATTCTCTAATTTTTTCGTCAACTTTATCTCTATAAGCAAAAGGTACAGGATAAGATCTCTTAACGAAGGGCGTTTCGTCCGTCATCTTTATTTCGTGAGTGTACAAAGTTGTGAGACCCGGCCTGTCTCTAAATACATTCTTATGTTTGATTAAAATCTTTTCCAACCCTTCTTTCCCTTTTAACTCCAAATCTAGCCCGGACACAAATGTCGTTATTCTACGCTCGAGACACGCCGTATCATTTATTTCGGGGTTTACTTCGATACTAATTATTTTTCCACTTGCGCAATTTTGATTGCTAATCTCACCTTTAGGTTTCCTATAAGTTATCGATGAATTTACCAATTCTATTTCCCTTTTACCAACGTCTGTTTTTATTTTCAACTTCCTATTTTCCCCACATTTAAACTCAGCTGTGTATTCGTCTAACCAATTGATACCTAATATAACGGGCCTAATCAACTTGGGTATTATTAAACATGGCGTATTTATTGTAACATTTTCAAATCGTAGTGGGACTAAAACCAACCTAGATATTCTCTGACTTTTGTGTCCTATAGCTACCTTAATCTGTATTGCTGTTACTGGCATAATCGGATAAAGCGTTTCATCAGTCAAATAGTTTTCGTAGAATTCTTGTGCTACACACGTGATCTGACTTCCGGTGTCTATTAAACAATGAACTTCCGTGTTATTTATATATGCTTTGGCTTCCGGTAATAACGGTAAAGTGCTACCCTTTTCTACTTCCTCATAATCTCGGTCCTCAAAAATGTTGTTAAAACCCCTAACTTCCCTACCCAATTTTTCTTCAATCATTTCCAATTTATTCCATTCGTCAGTTATATGTTGCAGTGAATTGACGCATACTTCCACACGCATTTCCTCCTCTGTTCTCGTTTCTTCCGCTCCATCCTTCCGTCTTTTTACGTACTTTTCAGCTTTTACTGGGGCAGTCATTCCTTGTTCATCCTTTCCTAATCCTTTCGTCGGATTCCACCCCCATCTCATCATAATCTTCAATGCAGTGTTGTGTCTTGGCGCCGGCGTCCCTCCTCCTGTGTGAGTCGTATCCATGGAGACTAATGAATCAACCCCCGTCCGTTTCCCGAATTATCTGCGACCACTAGCTCCTTCCCGGTTGTAGGTATTGTAGGATTTCCTTTTGGTGAACTGCTAACTTCGGTGCATTTGCTGCAACTAACGCCTTGGCCCACACTTTCTATCGGGTGTATCCTCCTTTTTATGGCGTGGTAACGGTCACGGTATTTGTCCTTCTTGCTAACTTCCTCCCCACTCCTCTTCTTTAAGTTCCGTTCTTCTGGCGTACATACCATTGTATCTAGTTTTCGAAGAAACTCAGCGGCGACAATCTCGTCTCCTGATTGTCCCGAAAACCATAGCGATTGAATTTCCTTCGGATAATGCCTCATAATTTCGTCGACTATGCCCAACGGAGTGTCAGTAATCTTCAAAGCCTTAGCAAGTTCCCAATAGTTTGCGAAATGAGTGAGCATGGATATATTTTTCTTGGCATCATATACCCCCTCTGCAAGTCGGCGGCGAACTTCATTTTTCTTAATGTCTCCCCAATAGGTAGCTAAAAAATCTCGTTCGAAATCTAACATAGTCTCCCATCGCTTATTGTACAATTTCGCCCACGATTTGGCTTCCCCTTTTAAATTCTCTCGTACGACAATTAAAGGATCCGTACGTTTCACTTTTCTAGTGTATTCTTTTAAATCCTCGAGGAAACTAATTGGATTTTGATTTCCGCCGGAGAATGATGGTCGCTCCTGCTGCGGTAACATTTCCACGACTTGGAGAACGTTTTTCTGCGCATTATCCTCTCCTATCACCGCCACTGTTGCTGGGTTTTCCAACTGCTTCTCTAGTTCCTGCATCTTATTGACAAGTGGTGCTAAAGCTGCCTGAATTATCGTAGTTATGTCTCCTATGTTTACTGTTGAAGTCTCGGCTGCAATATTTTCCCCGATTGCTGTCACTAAAGCCTGTGTTTTCCTTCCTGTTCCACGTTTCCCCACCATCTTCTTAAATTTTCCGAGTTTTGTCGGCTAATGTTTATATTTTCCTTACTAAGCGACAACCTTATAATCTCTATTTTAATTTTCTTAATTATTTATGTAAATGTTGCCTTTCTTATTCTATATATATTTTTTTTCAATTTTCTCGTTTTTCTTATTTTTCTTAAATTTTTATTCTTTTTTATTTTTATTTTCCTCTACTTCGTTAATCTTATCTTCGATTTCTTGTTCCTTTTCCTCGGGTTTTTCCTGTGAAATTATTGGTTTATCATTTTCATGTGGAAAATTTATTTTTCCACACTCCCTCTCAACCTTGCCTTGTTCCCCTTCTGGCCGAGCTCCCTTGTCTCCTCCCATATTCTCCACACGCAATGTAGAATATTTGGAACGCTTGAATATGTTTCTAAGCTCATCTTCCGTTGATATTTCTCCAACATCTCTTTCTGTCGCATCCGCCTTCCTCTTTTCGGCCATTCTCGTTTTAATGAATTTAAATTATCGAATTAAATATCGACTATATGTAATTGAAAGTTTTTTTTTTTTTTTTTTTGGAACCTGCCCCCTATAAAACACATTATTTTCAATTATATTATTTTTATTTGCACAACGATTGCAACCCGAATTAATCCAACTCTAAAATGCACACTTTATTTCAATTGAATGTAGGTAGTTGTTAAAAAAAACGGAATGAATATTTTTACCCCATTGTTAATGAATATCCCGTGATTTTCGTTCAAACAATAATTATTTATCGTTTAGAACGTCAACTATTCCTTCATGGTTTGCAGTACCTATTGATATTTTCGCAAAATCTGTTTTGAATTCGCAATCTCTATCAAAACATATTTTTGCACATCAATTTGCAATAGGTACCTACCGCAACATCCGTTTTGAATTCGCAATACCTACTGATTTTTCGCAAAATCTGCTTTTTTGTCGTCAATTTTAGAGTTAAACCCCTTTTTTCTCGAAGTCCGAATAATCAAATGTTCATTTAAATAGGTTATATACCTATCATAAACCTTTGTCTACGATATCAGAAGTTCTCAATTCGACGCTATCCCCAATCAAGTATTTAGGTATGTTATTCTATCTTTTTTTTTTTTTCCAATATTTACATTAAATTTGCAAAATCTATTTCGTTGTTCATAACAACTGTCATAGATCCCTTTGTATTCGTTGATTTCTACCCTCCTCAAAATAAACATATTTACTGCAATTTTAATAATCGAGTATCTCCAAATCGATAAATACCTATTGACAACTGTTTAACACCGCCATATCTGATTTCAACTTCTCATTTCGATCCGATTGAATGAATGTATTTTTCCCATCAACATGAGCTCCACCAAACCCTTTTAAAATGTATTCTATATTTATGTTCCTTATATTTTATGTTATGTCTTTTTATGTGATAATGTTCACATACAAAACATAACATTATCTATAAACAATGGTCACATTATGTAGATAAGTTCCCCCTTTTATCTCTGAAATGTGTTTCCTCTTTCATCGAAACCGAATGTTGATGTTATTTTTAACGGATGTTTATTTTATAATGCCTCAAAGTGGTGCGTGTCGTTTTCGATGTGTCCCACCTTTAAATGCTAGATGTTTTTTTTTTTTTTGTTATCAGTATCTCGATGTTGACTTTTATCAATCTTTTCGATGCTTACGAACACCGCGCGTTATCTCGAATCACATTGTTTACATTACGGTCGTTAACATTCCTGACCCAGATATGTCAATTCTTAACTCATTATATTTGTTATTTATGGCCTGTCTTGACTATTTGTTTACATAGAGCATATTTGACCTAAATTCTTTTGTATACAATAACAAATGAAAGGGGTCTTTATTAACAAGTTCATGGTCACTCGATTTAACACTTTATATTGACACTTTTAAAATTATTTTAAAACTGTAGAGTTTATTCGTTAGCACTTTTTTTTTTTTTTTTTTAATGTATTGTATATTTATGTTTATTTATTTATTTATAAATATTTTTTTTTTGTTGTGTTTATTTAACGTCGCACTATTCTGATTTTATTTTTTAATTATTTTCACTTCAATTAACATCACTTTTTTTATTTTTTTTTTTTTTTTTTATGATACGTCATACTTTTATTATTATTATTTTTTCCAGTTTTTGCAATAGATTAACCAATAAAGTTTTTCAACCCAAACTTGTATAACTCTGACTCCTGGTCATGGCTTTGCAGTGTAATATTTCTATCTTCTACCTCTTTCGACTTTAAACTTTGCTTGATATTAAATATATAAACTCTCCTCGTCATCGGCAAGACAGTTGATATTTCTATCTTTTGATGCTGATTTATTTTATTTTTGGAATTCTTTCATCCCTTCAAGTTTTCTTGAACTTTTCTTTTGGCTCTGATCGATATTTAAATTTTTAAGGCTTTGCATGTGTGTAGTAGGGATGGAAAATTCCTTCCCTACGTCACACAAGCCTTCATGAAAATTGGACCCTTATTTTCTTTGATACTACAGAAAGCTTACTTAAAGCTCCCTTGTACTACATACCTTTAGAGATATATGTACTTAACTAATTAATACGTTATTTACGACCTTGAACGTAAATATTTTCGTATTTATGTTGTAATTAAACTCCATCAAACGTTGTGTAATTTTTTGATTTATGATATGGGACTTTAATTACTTTCATTCTTTGTGGTAACTTCTTGATTCTAGTCAGAGCGTTGAGTTTCAAACTGCACTGGTCTCTCTCTTGCAAATCTAACTTTAAATAGTTTCTCTAAATGAACTAACTTTCCTCCGTCGCTTATTATGTTTTCCTACATCCTAACGAACTCGTAAATAACCTGTACTAATCGAATTACGCATGTTTAATTGAACAAATAATTAAGTATGACTCAAATGGTTAATTGTTAGTAAATTTGATTATGATTGTTTTGTATCTGCTTGTCATCTCTCCAATCCGATTCAGCTGCTATAAGGTACATATAAAGATGGGTTTAGTAGGTTAATGTAATTAATAGATTGCATATTAGACGAACTCAGAATACCCTTTTTCTGCCGAAAATTTGGCTCCTATCCTCCTGCAAGTTAACAGGATGGTCAAGGATCAACTAGAACTTCGCACAGTCAGCCGACGCGATTTTCCAGAGGGTCTTAGTACCTTGTTCTGTCAATCTTCCATGTCGTCGTGCACGTCATTCAGGTCTTTCCCTAAGTCCCGAAACCCCCAAATTCCTACTCCTCCAAGGTCTACTATTTACTTAGGGCGAACCGGTTTCGTCCTATCTGCAATCATATACTCACGGTGTTGTGTAGAGTTACGGGTCGTGAATCCTCCCTCCACGTACAAGAAATGATGTGAGAGTAACTCTGTCGAGTCTAAAACGCTAATTGTAAGCGGGTCCACATCATCCAATGTACAGTACATAGAAAGATATATATGTAAACATACGTTTGGGTAGGATTATAACTCACAATATAAAACTAGCTAGTCTTATATTCCGAGCTCGGATCCCTCGCATAGAATTCTGCGAAATTCTAAGTTTGGTAACCGAATATATACATGATAATAGTAGGTAATATTAATAGATACTAGTATAATAAGCAATTATCTGGCGATATGTTCTGGAGATTCGCCAAAACTCCAAGCTTTTTGTTTTGTTTGGTTGGCAATTTTATTTAAGAGATTGCCATCTCTATTATGTGTTTGGTTAATGGTCCTTGTTTTTTTAAGGAGCGACCACTGCCTCCTATTGTTGAACTGTTTTCTAAATTTTCCCCCAAGGTTCAACTTTTGGTAAAATTTTTACTATCCCGTGATTTTTCAGTTGTCTCATGTAAATGATTGATACTTTTTATTAGGCTATCCCGTGATTCTTCAACTGCTTCTTGTAAATGATTGATGCTTTTTATTAGGCTATCCCGTGATTTTTCAACTGCTTCTTGTAAATGATTGATGCTTTTTATTAGGCTATCCCGTGATTTTTCAACTGCTTCTTGTAAATGATTGATGCTTTTTATTAGGCTATCCCGTGATTTTTCAACTGCTTCTTGTAAATTATTTATACCTGTAAGAGCAATTATTTCATAATTTTTCCCCGAATTTTTCATGTAGTTCTTTAATAATCTTTTATCTGACTATCCCGTGATTTTCAAATGTTTGATGTACCTATTATTTGACTAGCTTATAATAAATCTATTTATTTTCAATTGTTCAATTCAAAATTTATCTCTTCGTGTTCAAGTTAAAGATGGTGTTTACAACCTTTTCTATAATTGTGCAATTTCTTGGCTTTGTCCCATTGTCAAGTTAATATTAATACCTGTCAACTACCTAATAAATATACTATAACCTATATAATAACCTAACTTACTATAATACTAATACCTATCAACCACCTATTAAAGACCCAGGTACATCTTCCTTTAAAAGCATCTGACCCAGTGCCTCAATGACCGAGTTGTTTTATAAACCATTTCAATTATGTAAACATCCCCACTGGCTTCGTGACCTAGATTCCAAACATGAGATGTTTGTTTATTTTTTTTTGAACATTCCTAAACGCGAGCTTATATGGTTCTAATTTTTTTTTCTTTTGAATTTAATAGTGATAATTTCCTTTTCGCAGAGGTCTAATCTGTTCCCCGATAAATATAATTATAATGCATACATATATATACATATACATTTTGTCTCAATAAATAAATATACTGATATATGTACAATTTTATTATAGTTGAGGTAAATTCTAATATCATAACTCATTTTTTTGATCATTTTATATTAGCTGAAGTTATAATAAATAGTATATATATACTAAATAAATACAAAACTTTGACTTGGGAATTTGCCAAACACATAACTATTTTAAATAGTTACGGATAAATGCAAAGATAGGTATTCGAGATCGATACCTTTACTTTTTAATATAAGTGTGTTTCTTTTTTTTTTTAAACTTTCTTATATACATATATATATACATATATATATATATATATATATATATATATATATATATATCTATTTTATATATATAATATTTTATATATAATTACATATCACATATTAAGCAAATAATATTTTGTTATAATAATATAAAATTTTATACCGACGATCAGCTGCCCTCTGCCTCGTTCATGTCTCTAGAAATTTTTATACTTTGTAAGGACTTACCCCAAAAGGTCCACTCCTGTCGGGTTCAACACGACAAACCTTTTATATTTTTTTTTTCTCTCTAATTCAGCTATTGTCTAACTAATCCTAGATTAATCATCTTTATTCATTATTTCACTATTGCGTTGACTCTAAACTGAATTAATTGATGATTAATCTTTATCAATCAAAATGTATTCCGTTTAAATTATAAATTTTAAGCAACATCCACTTCACGATTATTTACGAAATAAGAAATTTATTATTTTTATTTTTGTTTGTCACCGAACCCTTTTTATTTATTTTGCAGTAAGATAACGTTTTACTATTTATTTAAGCTTTCCGAAATAGTTATTATTATTAAGTTATCACAATCTCATTTAACAACAACTTAATAATTTGTATTATTTATTCTAAAGTCCATATTTATTATTATTATTTTATCTAATACTAGATTAATCCTGTGATAAATTATTATGTTCGATTTGCACTTTATTTATTTATTATCTCTTTTCAATTTGCACTGTTTAAAAAAAATAATTAATTTAAATATTTGATATTTGCTATAACTCTCGCCGTTTAAACTGGACACATATAATTAATTATCACTTATTTGCATTACATCAATTATCACATAACTTTATTTATTTATTTCACTGATTTTTGTTTTTCACAATTTCCCTAAGTCTCAAAATGTTTATATTTAATGATTGTAAAATCCGAACTTTTCACTACACAAATTGTATTTATTGCAGCACTTTTTAACTTTTCACAATTTAAATTTATGATTTAATCACCTCACTGAATCTAATTAATTATTATTAATGGTACTAATTTCTTACACTAAATTTAATACCAAACTTTAGACACTTAGAACTTTCTGTTAAAATGCATTTTATCTAACACTAGATTATACTAAGTCCGAAATCACTTCTATTGACTTGACTCCAATTATTTCAGAGTCATAAAAATTTTTTAACACTTAGACAATTTTTCAATTAATAACCGCTTTACACGTCACGTCACGTCTCACAAACTTCCGCTTTTCAAAACCCCCGATGACTAACTAAAAATCACTAAGTCCTGTCTTTTAAACCCCTTTCAGGATTAGAATGGCCTATCTAAGCTATCTTTGATCCACGAATTTAATCTCTAACAACTCGAGATTTCATATATCGATTCTGTCATTTTTGTTTAACTGTCGTTAGGTCCACCTTTCATGACTTTGTTCATGCCCTATCTCGTTTAAACATTTTTCCAGGATCGGACCGGCGATATTACGTCAAAATGCCCCTCATTCCTTTTGTCTGTTGGTCATACAAAATTAGCTCAAATTTCATAATTTTTTAGTTATTTTTTTTCTCAATTCGTAAAAGGTCCGTCTTCGATAACTATATTTACGTCTCGATTTTTCCGTACCTATCACAAATCATGATTATCTCCATATCGAAATGTTTGCTATGCAATTTCGAGTTGCAATTTTTATAAATTCTACTCTACCTCACTGCTACTTGTATGAATTTTTCCATTAAAACCCGTATTTTCTCTATTTACGTAGTATATCTGAATTTTCCCCTTTCCCCTAGAATTTTCTTGTATTCACAACACTCTTCCTACGAATTTCCTCTTTTATCCTTATGTTATTATCCACATCTATATGATTAGTTACATTCCAAGCCAAATTTATTGTTTTCATCGATACTTCTGAATTTCCATGAGTTTTCCTTACGGAATCATCTTTTAATTGTTTTTATTTTCTTTTCTACTACCCCCCGTTTTGCCTCCGATGTATGTCACCTCTTAGAAAATTTCATTTTCTATATACTACTACTTTTTATGTTATTTTTCACATTTTTCATAGGAGAAACTTCCACTTCGGTCCTTAAATATATGTCAATTTTTATTACTTCATATGGATCTTCCCCCAAATTCCGTCCCTTTCTCCCCTGAATCTACATTAATTTAAAATTTGACATCTGTTTATGTCTGGACTTCGACGTACCGACCGATAACTCAGCGTTTATTCGAGGATAATAAAATCTAATCGTTTTTAGTTTGAATAAACAGTCCCTATGCCCAATGATAATTTTTATCGTCCAAAAAGCCATTAAAATGGTTTTAATCGTCTATAACCATGTTCGTTTTCTGATTGTTTTAATAACAAAATCACGTGTGGGGTCGTCAACTCAAATAATGTTTACGTCTATCATCAAACTTTCCTATCTTCCATAGTACTTTCGTCAAACAATTGACGGAAAACAATTCCTTTTTGTTTGATTTACCTAACGCAATGTAACCAGTATGACCTCCCTATTCCAAATATATAACGATATCTATTTAAACTCGTCTGAAAACGCAAAATTAAGTCGAAATCTTATATTGTTCAATAAACACTTCCGTTTAAACGTCCAGTTTTTCCATTAGATTTCCTTTTCAAATCGTTTTTTTCTGACGTGACAAAAGTGACATTCCAAATTTCCAGCGTTTTTCTTCCTTTTAAATGTAAAATGTACGCTTTCCTTTTAATCTGGTTTCCCTGACCCTCTATGTACTCGTTATACGACTGAATAACCCTACAGTAACTTTTCTTACGTTTTACACGTCTTTTCTTTAATTTTCCTCTTATCATAAATCTCTAGCTATTTTCTTGCCTAGTTTTTCCAACATAATATGGATTAATTTGTTCGTTAACGGCGGTTGCCAACACCTTCATTGCACTGATTGTTTATCTTAAATCTGGGGTCATTGTATCTAATGCACCGGGCGTGAGACCCTGTTTACATTATAGTGTATTGATCTTTCGGTCGGTGACGATATTCTTTCTCATAAATCTCTGATTAATTGCTTGGTTCAAAGTCCATTTCTTTGTTCAAAATCTGGCTACGCCTTCCATTCTGTGATTGGTTTCATTAGTTATTTATAGCTTTCTGCTTAGACCTGATTGGCTGTTGATTTCAACTATTTATTATTACGCTGATTAATGATGATTTCTAGCACCCTCTGTGTTCTTTTCATCAATACTCATCTCAATCTACTTAATTGTAGATCCCTATCGTCAACAAGAATTCAATTTACTTTGAACCGGTAGATGTCGCAGGTGTATCTGTTTTATAATTAATTGGTATTTTCTTTTTGAATTAAAGTGGGAAGCTACAATATTTTCTTATTTTCACTGTTGGTTAATGCAATTCATCACAAGATTAATACTGTATCCGTCTAAATAACTTTTCAATTACCGCAATGTACGTGACCATTTTTTTAGAAGATAGAATGGGCATGGTAAGCTATCCGTATACAGACAGACAGACAGACAGACAGACAGATAGACGACGCAGGGGACTTTAATTTATAATATGTAGAGTTGTAGAAAAGAGATTTCAACCAATTTACACAAATCCTTGACAAATCATATACCTAAACCTTCCTCACGAAACATTCTATATATTGGTGAAAACCGCACGAAAATCCGTTCAGTAGTTTTCGAGTTTATCGGGAACAGACAGACAGACACACAACGCGGGGGACTTTAATTTATATTATGTAGAGATGTAGAGTAGAATTTATACATAATACTGTTTGAAAGAAAAAGAAATATATAATGTTATTGACGAAAGAAAAACACTTAAAATAAAAATAAATTAAAACTAAAAATAAAGATTAAAAATTAACAAACCAAAAAATAAATAAATGAAAAACGGCATATTTTATGATTTATGTGTTTGGGAGTGTTGCGTGTCTTATTGGTTTTGTGTGTTGGGTGTTGGGTGTATATATGTTTTATTCTTTTACGTTATAAAATTTTGGTAATATTGTCTTTTTTGTTCTTTAGTCCGTTTTCCTCAATTTTTGTTTCACGTGAAAGACTGTTGAATGCTTTTATAGCATAGTATTTATGGTGCCTTTGTCCAAAGGTAGTGTTTACCGTCGGAGTTTTTATGTTTTCTTTGTACTCTTGTCTAACGGGGTCTAATAGTAATATTTTGTGTTTGTTGGAGTGTGTTTTTTTTAATCAAAAATGTAGTTTAGTAGAGTTTTAACTAATAATTGGCGTATATCTAGTACATCACATCTTTTAAATATTTGGTCTGTATCGGCTAGTCTATGTTTTTAAGTATTACCTTTAAGATCGTTTTCTGTGCGATTTCTATTTTATCAATAGCTGAGTTTGTTGTTCCTTCCCAAATGATTATTCCATATTCTATTATTGAAAGTGCAAAATATATTGTTATAATTTGTTTTTATTTTATATAATGTTTCTCATGTTTAGAAAAATGTGTATTTTTCTGAGAAATTTATTTGTGCTTTGTTTGATATGATGTGTCCATCTAAGATTATGGTCAATTAAGATTCAGAGATACTTTATTTGTTCTGTTTTTTTCTAGAGAAGGGCAATCGCAGATGTTGGTGATTATGCATACGTGTATTTTTATGGTGTTTGTATTGTTTTTTGGCTGTCCCGTGTTAGTTATGCTGAACGTTGTGAATTTTGTTTTCGATACGTTTAATGTAAGCGTGTTAGAGTCTAGCCATGTTTTCACTTGCGTGATTCCTAGATTCGTTATGTTATATACATTATTCCAATCCTTAGATTTAAAGAGTAAAACTGTGTCGTCTGCATAACTAATTTTTTCACCGTCTATTTCCATGCTGCAATTATTACACCGTCTATTTACATTATAAAACTTGCTATATTTATTATTTGATTTTCACCATCGTGATCAGAATATTTATTTATTTATTTATTTATTTATTGAAAAAAATAAGAAGTACATGAGAAACATAAGCTGCATATCTCACTAGGGCATTCCTGTATCGAGATATGCAGTTTTACATTGTAATTTAAACAAAAAACATACATATGAACTAAATAAAAATATAATTATAAACCTACAAAAAAATATAACAATAAGCAAATTAAAGATAACATAACAATATTATGCAGGATAATTAACAAAAAGGTTCAATTTGGACGGCGGTTATGGGTACCGCCATTCCAGAAGCCATTTATTGGATAACCAATACCCTTGCCATAGGTCACACCAAGTGGTTCGCTTGGCGGGATGGGTTAATATGTTTATCACTCCTGAACAAATTGTCTAACAAATTCCTACCCACCCTTCACACCCCTTTCTTTCTAAGAAACTTCCTCTCCTTCCTTTCCCTAAAATGACCCTCCACAGACATTATTATTTTACGATTTGTGACATTGAAACAATTTATAAAATATTTGCCTCAGAATCAATGCCTTTCGCGAACAAAAGTTGTCAACATTCTTAAACCGAAATTAACCTTTCGGATGTACACTGTTAATGAAACTTGAAAAACACAAAATTTAATTGGAAATCTGTCAAAAAAATTGACGTAGAAGGCACACGTTTCTTCATGAATTATTTATTGATACAAATAAAATAATTATCTGATTGTAGGTAGGTACCTACCTACTATATTACTTGTCTGAATTTACACGATGAGTTCGAATTTGCAAAATTTATAATATATTGACAATTTTATAGTTTAATTTTCTTTTGACAAATATTTTTAAGGCACATGAAATCAAATTCTTAATAAGGATGTAATGACTGCTTCGCCTTCTAAAGAATTTATTGATAATACAAACACGAAATAAACACGAAAACCAAATTCTTAGATTTTTTCAGTTACCGACTTCTATATTAATTAACACATTAACAAGATTAAAGTAGGACTTCCAGTGTCTGGGCACTCGTACGAGAAAAGTAATCCGTTGGTTTACTCAGCACTGGCGGCGCGCGGCGATGGCTATACAGGCATTGGTTCGTGCTCCCGGAACACTCCGGATCTCGAGGAATGCGGGGAATATTTCTGCGATACGATGAAATATGAACCAGTTCCCTGAGCAATTTGGATTTTATTCCCTATGCACATAAAGCAGTATCGAGTTTGTAGCAACACACTTATTTTTTCAGCGAAGTAAGTCAACGTTATTTTATATCTACACCGCATTAACTCGCGAGTCCTTCGAGCCTTTTTGAGTGTCAACATGAAATGTAAGATAACAATAAACACTTTCAATATATTTTTTTAACATTTTGCTTCGTAGGTGATAGAGTAAGCAGATAGAGAGGGTGCAAGAAAATCCATCATCCATTTTTTTCACAAAATATTCTGGTAGTCTAGCTAGGCCGAATCAGATAACTACATAATTATCGTCGTTTTTTACAAATTTAAATTAAATCACTCTTGATATAATCTCTGCATATTATAAATAAAAGTCCTCCGCCGCGTCTGTCTGTCTGTCCCCGGTGAACTCAAAAACTAGTGAACGGATTTTCATGCGGTTTTCACCAATAGATAGAGTGATTCACGCCAGCTTAGGTGCATAATTTGTCAAGGTTTTTTGTAAATTGGTTGAAATAAAATGAGAATGTCTGTATGTGGTAGACGAGCGGGCTGGCAGGCGGGCAGAGTGGATTTGATTTATATGATGCAAATCCACAGTTTTATGCTGAGATTGATGAAATTTTGTACATGTGACCTTTAAAGCAAGAGAAAGGTCACTGTCTACATTTGATTTCGAAAACTCTGGGACTTCAGCTAGTAATTTATAAATTATAGTTATTTACATTTTTGCCACAGAAGGCCTTGAGAAAAATAATTTCAATCACGGCCTATGTCATCTTGGGGTATTTTTAAGGAAGGAAGGAGAGGAAGTTTTGGGAATGAAA
The DNA here is from genome assembly GCA_917880885.1 of Limnephilus marmoratus. Lineage (NCBI taxonomy): Eukaryota > Metazoa > Arthropoda > Insecta > Trichoptera > Limnephilidae > Limnephilus > Limnephilus marmoratus. Next base: position 32,606,725 of record OU862910.1, read on the forward strand.
AAAAGTATGAGGGGTGGTTACCAATCTGGGGACCAGCGCGTCCAGGAGAGACGGACGAATAAATCCATCCCTACTACAAAAATAAGACTGTTAAGTAAGAAGTAGTAATAATAATAATTATTATTATTTATTTCTTGATACGGGGAGGATAGTGCAATCCCACACGTCTCATATATGTAGTTATATATATTTACACAGTAAAGAATAAGAACACAAATAGAAAAAAATATAATAACAAAAATAAATAATCCTGTGGTCTTGAGTGAGCTCGGGCCCAACGCTCACTCAGGAGTGGCGGAGGCTATTATCCGCATCCTGGTACCGGTATCTCATCAGGCTGGCGAATCCATGGAGTCCTTATTCCGTAAAGATTGTTGATGCGCTGCTTTACCTTCTGTATCCAAATATGATTCAACATGCATCATTAATCATTATATTGGATCCGGAGACGTTCCATCGAGCTTACTCGGTATTGACACCATGTTTCACGCGTATATAGGCTAGTGCAGAATGCACTAAACAATGTTTCTTTAACATTATTGCTGCATCGGAAGAATCTTCCGGCAATCATATTTGACAAAACACTGATACTTATCCTCTGTCGTTCAATGTCACCATCATCCGAGAGGTCTTCAGTGATGATGTGCCCCAAGTATTTTGCATTCGTAGATGTGCTTATATTTTCCTCGTTAAGTTGTACGGGACGCATCTCTTCAGGGTTTTTTTTCCGTGGTGGAATGCAATTAGTTCTGTCTTCTTGGGGTTGTACAATAGCTTGTGTCGCTCTACATAGAGAGAAAAAATGGCCTTATATTTAAACGCCCGGGGTCTCAAAAGTTACATATGATCTGTAGCTATCCGAAATCGTAAAAATAAATGAAATTATTGTTCACTATTAGCCCGCTAAAATGACCGAAAGTTTTGAAAAAAATAGACTTCGTCATTTGGAAAAAAAATAAAACAAAGGGGTCATATTTTATATTTTGTACCAAACTTATTTTTCATTCCATAACTGCAGTACAAAGAACCCAAAAAAAATAAGTTTTTAAACATACGCAATGTGTTGGTTGAAAATATAAAAGGGGAAAATAACACTTTTTCTGGATAAAATCAGAATTCTTGTTGACTTACTTGTATTCATAAACTTGAACTTTTTTTTCATTTTTGTCAGTTATACGCATTTTTTAATAATAGACAAATGTTAAAAGGTTAAATTACTGAAAAAAGATTATTATTAAAAATTAATAAAAAAATAGTTTTAGGTTTGTTTTCTGATTTTCAATGCATTTTAGCGGGCTGATAACCATTTTTAAAAAAATAAATTTAAATGCAGTTCTCATTTTCTTTGTAAGACGCAACTTTTAAGATCCCGGGCGTTTCTGAATTCAAAAGTTGAAATAATTGACACACCTTATTGTACAACGTGCTGTGGTTATTTGCATATTCTTCACAGATTTTTAATAATATTTTCAACCCCTTGACCGACGGAGCTAGGAGAATCATGTCATCCGCATAGCTAATGTGATTTAGGCACAGATTATTGATGCGACAGCCCGCTCTCGTGTCCAGGCGATTTGATAATCGTCCATGTAAACATTGAACAGGATTGGGGACAATTGAACAGGATACACCTTCCTAGCCTTACTCCTGATCGCAAGTATTTCGGTTGGGAGTAATACTCTTTCAGAGTTCAAGAAATTTTTAACCAACACAATGCTTGGTTGTATTGTACGACTATTACCATAAGTAATTTAGGTCAATATTTTAAACTTTGCTACTCAGTTTAATTTAGTTTAGCTCACAAGTTAACAAAACAATAGTTAAGTTAAAGTTCTCCTTTCCTCCTTCTTGTTTAGACTTTCATTATTCCTCATATCAATTTTTAAATTAATTCACGCGATTTTTTATAGTATTTGAAAGTAAATATTTTCGACGTACAAGAGTGATTTTCGGATAATTTTTTTTTAATGGAATATGATGCCCTTTTACAGTTTGAGAAGAAGCCGCAGAAGAGGAACTAACGAACGAACAGGCTATTTCGTTTTTAAATGCGTGGGTATTTGCAGTCACAAAAAATACGCTATCGACACATTTATGGCATGGCATGGCATCTCTATTAGGGATATATTGTAAGACTGAAAGGAGTGAGGTGAGGAAAGAGATTGGAATGGTGAAAGTTTGGAAGAACCTACCTATTCGGATCTGGTCACCAAACACGGCTACATGCCATTTCGGGCAACGTCTTGATTCTAAAAGGTGATCTTTGACCAAGGTGATTGTGAGAGTAAGTTACTTAATAAAATGCATTAATATCTACCGAAGATGTGCAATTTGTCAAGTTCTTATTTCAATGGGACTTCTAAAATATGCTCCAACAATTATAAAATACTCAAAAAGCAATAATCAAAATCATTTTAAAAAATCGTTGCAAGGAAGTACCATCTTTAAATATATTTGCGAAATTTAATGTATTTCAAATAAATTTTTTTTTTTTATGTTTTTCATTTACTTACAAATAATTGCCCAAGTTTCCTCTAAAATCAACAAATATTCAAATCTTTAATGACCTATGTCTAGCAAAAATAAGTAGTATTTCTATTTTTGAGAGAGATAATTCATGGTGGAATTCCATTATAATATATTATAATAAAACGAATATAAAACTTTACTCCACTTAATTTTATTTGACGGTTTCAGCTCGGTAGAGCCATCTTCAGACTGGTACAAATAATTCTTAGTCCACGGTTTATATACACAACATATTGGGGAGGGGGGGAGGGGTGGTCTACAAGGATTTTAATCGATTATATTAATTATATTTGTTGCTGTCGAATTTCTAAATATTTTGGTAATTCCAGTAAGCCTTGGGTTTGTAGCTCACTTCAATGTTGATTAGCGAAAACATTACAAGTTATATGAGTTACTAATGATCTAATTTTATTGTCAAATCGTTATTATATTTATGAAGTATGGTATTTTTTATTGCTTTTTGAAGGGATACATGTTTACATTGGAGTAGGAACAGTCTAAACTAAATGCATATTTTTATTTCGAAATTATTATAAATATTTTACTGGATATAAAAGTGGGGACTTAGCAAATGAATCTAATTGCTTTATCTTCACAAAGTTACTTTTTGAAGGGAATAAAATAAACGTGTATCCCATCAAAAAGCTATAAAAAAATACCGTACATCATAAATATAATAACGATTTGACAATAAAATTAAGTCATTAGTAACTCATATTACTTGTAAGGTTTTCGCTAATCAACATCGGAGACCCAAATTTCATTTACATTTTTACTCCAAATAATGTCAGGCACTGGTTAAAGAAAGTCAAGCACGTCCCTTAACACCCTGTACTATATTATTTTTAATTAATTAATTGTGAAATACTGTAACCCAAATTAATCACACGACAATTTATTTGCCTCGCCGGGACCTGCAACCTGCGAGTCAAGAGCGTTACCGCCAGACCACGCTGGCCGTCATAATTGAAATATATATAGACCTCAGAACGGTTTAATACCAGGTGAAGTCCATGTAACAAAAATAAATAATTTGTGATTCTTTTTTATTGAAATAAATAAAAAAAAATATTCTTGATTACTACGGTGAGCCAAGCAGCCAAGTACGATGATATTGGTTGTTAATTTAATATTATGGTGTCAAAATATCAATGCTCACGTGTGTGCATGATGATGTAATTATGTTCATGTAACAAAAATAAATAATTTATTAATTTGTGATTATTTAAAAAAAAATTTTTTTTTTAAAAGATTGTTGATTACCGCGGTGACCCAAGCACGATGATATTTGTAGTTAATTTAATACCAAGCTTCAAAATATTAATGCTCACGTGTGTGCATGGTGATGTAATTATTATTCCTCTTGTCGCAAAGCACCCAACTTCTCATTCATATCTCATCGAAGGCAGTGGCGGCTCGTGACTTTTGGGTGTGCTAGGGTGCTCATATTAAAAAAATGGCATCATGGATGTTGTCGTATGCGAAAAATATATTTTTTTTTTTTTTCAAAAATCGGTGTTTTGTATGAAGATTTTTCAGGAAATCGGTGCGGCGCACCGCCAAACTGAAACTTTCTGAAATTTTTCATACAAAAAACTGATTTTCAAAAAAAAAAAAAAAATTTTTTTCGGCTACAACAACATCAATAAAGCCATTTTTTTAAATATCAGCACTCTAGCACACCCAAAAGTCACGAGCCGCCACTGGCGCGCAACGTGGTTCATAACAACTGTCGCCACAGCGTGGGGCCTCGGAATTTTTTTTCTCTTTCTTTTCTCCCTCTGTCCCGATCGTTTTGCTGGATGCAACTGGTCGAAATTCTCCCTGCACAGGAATTGTTTTGTGAACATTAATTATAACTTGTTATTCTACATCCAGTGTACAGGAATTTCTGTGAAAAAACCACAGAAACATATGGGTAGAATCACGCCGCATTTTAAAGGTAGCCATTTTAGAAGCAAGTAGAAGGTCGCCCAAAATTTAAACCGCGAATCTGACTGCGCACGCGCCACAAACACCGGTCCGCAACAGCTTTCGCGCCTATGCAAACGGCAAATATTAACGCAGCAAATACCTAGTCTCCGGACTGCGCGCGCAACTGTTCCCGCGCCAAATTCCAACGAAAAAACCCGTCGGAACAAATGATTATCTGTTGCTATGCAGCACTTTTTTAATCAGAACGCCCTTTTATAACTAAACCGGCTAGCAACGGAAATGATTATTACAAACTTGATGCTGGAATCCCAGTTTATTGTGCGAATTCCTTTAATCAAAAATTTCGGACTGACGTTTTTTTGTTGTTTTGCACAATATACCAATTGGCCCACTTGTGTCTATTAAATTAGTACAATTTATATTACACTAAATGGACAAAATAATGACTTTTTTTTCCTATTCTACATTATAGGTACCGTTTTTTTTTCAGCATAAGTGTTAAGTGAATTGTGTTTTTTTCCCTACATAAAGGAAAGTGAAATAATATAATAAAATCAATGATTGGTTCCATGAATAAATAAAACAATTTCAATGTGGTTGACGTATCAAATCCCATATTCAATTATTTTCATCCGGAAGTTTGTTCCTATTTGCCAGAAGAGTGCCTTTTGTGAATTTTAGTGCCCCTCTCAGTGCAAAGTGCTTTGTGAAAATTTAAAAAGCCGTTTTCTAAAGGCCAGTCCTGGCCAATTTTTTGAAAAATCAGTTTAATACTTGTGAATTTCACCGAATTTCCAAAAGTGCTTTGTGAAAAATAAAAAAGTGTTTCCCCTAAGGTCAGTCCACGCCAATTTTTTTTCCACCTTGACCATGAATTCTGGTGTCATGTATACCAAATTGTAGTATGGAATACAGTTTTCTATAACTATGTTAGAAGTGTCAACCAGTGGTTACCAAGTGAAAAGTGCCTCACAAAATTAATTTTGCGTTTGCTAAAGGAAATCCCTGGCAAAATTTTTTCACCTCCCGGGAAACTCACAATGGAAAACAATCAAGCTATGGCATCATCCAATTTGGGTATCATTCCCAACGTGCTCAGTTTATCCAAAACTCACTTACAAACTGCTTTAAAGGATAGAGGACTCTCGCCATCTAGCAAATCTAAATCTACATTAAAGGCTTATGCACTTTTATTTAACAAAAAGTATATTAAGAAAATAAACCTCGCCCCATCAAGCGAAAATAATTCACGCTTGGCTATGCAAGTTTTGGATAATCTTGTTCCTAACAAAGAACCTATGCCGCAAGTAATGATAAAACAGGACATCGCACCCACCTTGACACAAGATAAAACTTACGATTTATCCTCTTGGAAAGTCAAATATAATGGCGTCTCCGATGTACTGGATTTCATCGACCGTATCGAAGAAACGGCTACTATCAAAAATATCCCATTCGAGATTCTACGAAAAAACTTCATAGAACTCATCTCCCCAGAATTGATACCCTGGCACCGCATCCAAAAAACTAAATGCAAAGATTGGAATAAACTCAGATTTGCCCTAATCTCGAGCTTCGGAAAAACAGAAGCCCAGCACAGGATCAAATTATCTTTACTATCTATTAAACAGCTGGTAAATGAACCTGTAGCAACATTCATAGAAAGGGCTGAATCCATTAACATCAAGCTTTCACATCCCGTTTCGGAAGCTGAACTATTACCAGTCATAACTGATGGCCTTTTAAGCAAATACGAGAACATCATCACCTCGCAGAAAATTGCATCCCTGGCCCAGTTAAACGAAGTCTGTCTCCTTCTGGAATCATACCAGGATAGGAAGAACATAAAGAATGTGTCTAATAATGTAGTTGTGCCAAGCCGTTCGTCTGGTTTAAAACCAGAATTCGACAACAAAAAAGTATGCTCTTTTTGCAAAAAAGTAGGCCATCTGGCCACTACTTGTTTCAAGCAAGCGAAGTTTCTGGAATCCAAGGAACCCCGAACTTCCAAGAGACATCACTCTAGGGACCGCTCTCCTCCACGCGACGAACTGCGCAATATTTTCAAGAAATCAAGACACGACATGGAAAGGTTACAAAACCCAAGCGATGTCAGACCTCAGGTGGATCTCTCCAAGCCCCCACCAAATTTCTACATGAAGAGGCCAAAAAACTAAATAATAACCTCTCAGGCACCCATTCTGAACCAAGGTCTAAAGAATGGACTGATTGGTTAGCACACATTAAGTATTTTAACCAGACCTTAAATGTTTCTTCGGTTTGTTGCAAACAAGCTAAAGATGGGAGACCCTATGCTTCTTTCTCTGTTAACAATGTGACCTTTTCCGGATTACTCGATAGTGGGGCATCTGTCAGCTGTCTTGGCAACAATGCTCACCTGCCTTTTGTTAACAGTGATTTTAGAATTTCGCCCCAATCGACACACCTGACGACTGCAGATAATGTTTCTCAGCCGGTCATCGGTGCCCTGGCCCTGCCAATCAATTGTAACAATAAAATAGTTACAATCAACCTTCTAATAGTGCCCTCTATATCCCAGAATTTCATCCTTGGCGTTGACTTCTGGAAGGCATTCAATGTTGCTCCCCAAGTATTTAATACTCTTGGCGAAACCTCCACTGCCGCTCAAATTAGTGAGATCCGCACAATAATACCTCACGAAAATTTAAGCACGGACCAGGCTCTCCAACTAAAGGAAATGGTCAATAAATTCGAATCAATATCCTTCGAAAAATGCGGATTAGGTTTGACAGATTTGGTTGAGCACCATATCAAAACCAATGGCCCACCCATAAAGCAACGTTATTACAACTTAGCCCCCCAAAAACTTAAACTTTTAGAAAATGAACTTGACGAAATGTTAAAAATGGGTGTGGTGGTTCCCAGCAGAAGTGCATGGACCAACCCAACTCTTTTGGTTTCTAAAAAAGACGGCTCTGCACGTTTCTGTCTCGACAGTAGACGTTTAAACTCTTGCACGGAAGCTGATGCGTATCCCTTACCTCACGTTCACGCAACCTTAGACAAGCTGCGTAACGCCAAGTTCATCTCTTCTGTCGATCTCAGCAAAGCGTTTTGGCAAATACCCTTGGACGCAGAATCGTGCGAAAAAACTGCTTTCGTTGTACCTGGTAGGGGAATGTTCCATTTTAAAAGATTACCCTTTGGTCTAAAAAATAGCCCCGCCGAGTTACAAAGACTGATGGACAAACTTTTCGGTCCTGAAGTCGATAACAGCCTGTTTTGTTACCTTGACGACCTCATCATCGTCAGCGATACCTTTGAAAAACACCTATTAATGCTGGAAAAAGTTTTCCAACAACTCAAGTTCGCTGGTTTAACCATCAACTTGAAGAAGTCTGAATTCTGTAAGTCCCGTCTACGTTATTTGGGATTCATTGTCGACGAAAAAGGCCTAAGAACAGACCCCGCTAAGGTGGAAGCCATGGCAAATTTTCCCCGTCCCAAGAACGCGAAGGAAGTCAAAGGTTTCCTTGGACTCGCAGGTTACTACAGGAGATTCATCAAAGACTTTTCCACTATTGCAGCCCCCTTAAATAAAATTACCGGCATCCGTAAAGGTGTCAGCAATTTCCGATGGTCTGTCGAAGCTGAAGAAGCGTTTACAACTTTAAAAGATGCCCTTCAAAAAGCCCCCGTTCTGAATTGCCCGGATTTTGCACTCTCTTTTACCCTCCACACGGACGCATCCAATGTAGGAATCGGTGGAGTTCTTACTCAAGAATTCCCAGATGGCGAACACCCTGTAGCGTATTTTTCCCGCACACTAAACAAACACGAGAAAAACTACGGAATTACCGAAAAAGAGTTATTGGCTGTATTGGATTCTGTTCACCATTTCCGCGGTTACATAGACGGTAGCAAATTTACTGTAGTCACAGACCATAGTAGTTTGAAATGGTTGATCTCTTTAAGTAATCCCTCCGGTAGGCTCGCTCGCTGGTCCTCCCGTTTGTCTCAATACAATTTTGATGTTGTTCACCGTAAAGGCGCGGACAATATTGTTCCCGACGCCCTTTCAAGAATTGAACTAGCTTCATTAAATGTTGACACAATTGCCCCCCCTCCATCTACAAAAGATGAATGGTACTTGAAAATCTTCGAAGGTTGTAAAAATAACCAACAAAAGTTTCCTAACTTTATCATAAAAGAAGGACAATTATACCGTAATTGCAAGGCACCACTATCCATCCTCGAAGATTACTCGTGGAAACTTGTCGTTCCCCTCGAAGGTAGAGAACAAATAATCATTGACAATCATAGTGCTCCCGACTCCATACACCCAGGAAATTTCAAGACGTATAAAAAGATCACCTTGAAGTATTACTGGCCTGGTCTCTTTAAGCAAATTCGCAATTACATCTCTAAATGTGAAACTTGTAAAGCTTATAAACATAGCACGGCAGCACCTGCCGGCCTAATGGGTAATCCCAAACGCGCCGACAGACCCCTACAATCATTGTCAATGGACCTCGTCGGACCTTTTCCTCGAAGTTATGCCGGACACATGCACATACTTAGTGTAGTGGATGTTTTCACTAAATTCTGTTGGATCTTCCCTTTAAAAAGAGCCAATGCGTCCGCCATCATCAAACTTCTGGAAAAACACATTTTTATACCTTACGGAACACCCAGAACCGTAATAGTTGACAACGGAAAACAATTTATTGCTCAAGAATTCAAAAATTTTCTTGCCAAATACGGAATCAAGGACATTTACTATAATACCTTGTATACCCCACAAAATAACACTGTCGAACGTTATAACCAGACAATCAACACAGCTCTGGCTATTCTAGTTGATAAAGATCAACGCACTTGGTGTAAAAACCTAGATAAAATTCAGGCTGCTATGAACAACACGGTTAACCTGGCCACTGGTTACACACCTTTCTTCTTAAAACACGGTATGGAACAAGTTGTTCACGGTTCTCTACATAGGGACACAAACTTTCCTACGTCAATTGCCGCCACTAGCAACCCTACCGCGGACTATGCCCATCGTCTGGAAGAACTGTCGGCCATCTACAGTGAAGTCACTGATGCTTTACTCCTGGCTCATCAAAAGAGTGCGGACAGATACAACCTACGTAGGAAACATGTCACCTTCAACACAGGAGACATAGTTTGGAGAAAGAACAACACACTTTCCCAAGGAGCCATGTATTTCTCTGCCAAGCTGGCACCACGTTTCGTGAAGGCCAAAGTTCTAAGAAAGATATCAGATCTAGTGTACTCTTTGTCTGACTTCTCTGGAAGGCACATTGGTAATTACCATATTAAGGATATCGCAAAGACTGGAAGTGAGGAGTCGAGTAAAACTACCCCCACTATCTCAGCAAACTCAAAATGATCCAGTGTGTATCACCACAACCCTTTTTGTAAGCACATTGAAGTCTTACAATGTCTGGCGTGTAAAGTGTCAATTACATGTCCACCCTTTCGTTGATAAAACGAATATTGTTAAAAAAAATCATTTTTGTAAATTTATGTACACTCCACGGTGTAGTTTACCCCGTTCATGTTCGTGAATTGGCAACCACCGTAATTTTTGTTTCACACGTTTTTTATTTATTTTTTTCTCACCTGTTCTAAAATTGATCACTTTAGAGCAGAGACACCCGTCGAGTCACAGTGTCTGGGAGTCATGAACCCAAATCATTGCCTCTCAACCCCTCACACTACGCAACGTTCATGCCATGGCACGCCTTGCTATGTAATGCAATATTGTAATTTTCACCATTTTTGTTTGTTGTTTTTTTTTTCATCATATCGGAAGGAATCTCTTCAAAAAATTTTTCTTTTATGTTCTGTAAGTACTGGAGCGTCGTCCTAAAAGTCGGATTTGGTAAACTCCAAAGCGTTAAATCACGACCCAGGACAAGTAAACCATCTTAACAAGCTCCATATTTTACTCATCATGGTAAAAAATAAGTGGTTACTCACATAATCACATTCCTTGTGTACAGTAGTTTTCAATTTTTCTCAAATGTTAAAAAATTGATGGCGTCCTACCCGAGCTCGTTGCTAACAAATTGGATTTTGACACGTCCATTTTGAAATCATATGTATATAAATAAAGGAAAAGCCTTTAAATTGGTCTTTCCATCTTCATACAAATCCTCATGGGCTCGTTTCAACTAAAAGTACGTAAAACCAAATACTCGGTCTTTTGTTGTTATAAGAAGTCCTCGATTTGTCCCTCTTCTCAACATGTATGTCTTGTATTACATGCCTCAGCCCTGACGGAAAAGGTTAATAAAACCTAACGACAGCCCTGTTTTCCATACATAAATAACCGCAGTTTAACGTGAATCATCAATATTTTGTTTGACAATCGTTTTGTAAACTTAGGCATTCAACTCTTGTTTGCAACCTAAATTGCACATAACCCGGTATGTTGTAACTGCACAAAGGGTATGTAAAACCACTATTGGTCCCTTTTGTTTGTTCCCACTGAAGTTGCTACAACAGACAGTATGTAAAACCATATAGGTCTGTCTTTGTTTGTCACATGGTGTAAACAGAAATGTACTCTGTCATCACCCCGCCTTTATAACATATGAAGTGACATCAAATTGTTTACCTCCTTGTTATTCTATCGTACGCTCCTGGGCTACGGAGTTAGTTAATCTAACAAATCTTCATATACTGTGTTAAAACAAGCATTGTTAACGTTTATTGTGTTGTATTTAAACGTAACCCTGTTACATTATAGGAGGGATCCTTAAAATACCTGCCACAATACGAGAAGTTCGTCATAATCACTTTTGCTCATAGCTAAATGTTATTGAGTGGGTCGTGTGACATATTTGTCATGAGTACCGTTTTGTATATTCTATTTTGGTCGTGTGTCTTTTGGCATGAGAACCGCTTAATCCGCCGTCTGTATTGAATGGGGACCCACTTTTTCGAACGTAATTGGGCTACTGTCTTTCAATACTGGGCAAATTTGTTGTAAATCGTTCATTCCGTACACTACACGTGGAGACGTTAAAACACTTACCGTGATTCGTGTGAACGACATAATATCGGCTTTGCCATCCTCTTTAAGATGCTTTGTATAAACTCTTTGACTTCTGTCTATAATTGAGTTGTATCTTGTATGTACTTACATATTTTGTACACTATACGTGGAGACGTTAAAACACTTACCATGAGTCGTGCGAACGAAATAATATCAAACCCTTTTGTGTGCGATCTACGAAATGTAGTCCACAACCCTTTTGTTGTCATTCAACGCCGATGCCCGTGGACTTCCTGTTTTTTTTACTTCTTTGCAAAAGGAAAGAAGCCCAGGAATATCTACTATCCCAAAAGGACTAGTTTTCAGCTTCACTGTCAATTATGGGGCATAGTGCTGTGGGAGTTAATCGATTGAGCACAAAACCACCTAACTCGTTGTCTGGAGAACGAATAAGAAAACCCCCAGGTTTGTGAAATTGGAGCAAGGGTCTGTCTTTTCTCACAATCATGTAGAAGTTTTAAAATGACCCCTAATCTTTTGCCCAATACACGCGAAAGATTAGCCTCTTTGTTATAATGTGTATTCAAATCTCTCCTCCTTTAATAAATGTAAAGAGTCAGGAAATCTGCTGGTTGATTATGTTTCATCTTCACATAGAGTTTGAATTGGAAATTAGTCCAGTCTCTAGCAAATTTCGTAACTCGTCTCCCTCCTCCCCTCCTCCCCCATTCCCCCATGTTCTCAGACGTATGTTATGAAGTGAAAAATCTGTCGTTGACCATATTTCGCCCTCACTTGGAGTTCGAATAGGTAACTGTCCGGTTATCTACAGGTTTTCCCCCTCAATCTCTGCATATGTCTCACCTTTTTTCTCTTTCTCAATTCTACGAAACACATTCATGAATGTTGGATATGTACGATATGCACTTGGCGTAACGTCTGTCTCTTTTTTGACAACCTTTATTCATGAATTGGTTTCCCTCTGCCGTGACTAGTTCACGATTCTTTGTCTTGTTCTTTGAAATTCTACGAAAATGTTACCATCTTATGTTAACATAGGCCATAGAGGGCCGGTTGTTTTTTTAACCAAGACATATTGTCACTCGGCAAACGCCAAGTCTTCCTGAAAAAGGGAAAATGTTCATGTAATCACAATTTAGTTAGGAATCTCTCTTCGTCACTCTCTGAGTCGGTGGCTAAATTTCGTTTATTTCATTTTCTGGACACATTTTGTTTCTCTCCAAACCCTTTCTTCATTGGTCCCTAGGCAGGTAAACTTCAAGAATTTTGCTCTAATAATAATTTCTCCCGGATTTAAAAAGAAGCCCAGGCGGATGTCATCATCAACAGCCAAGCTGAGCTTCACTTCCTGACAGCACGCGCTGTGGTTACAAGGTCCCTCCTGCTGCCATTTTCTACGCATTTGTTCCTAAAAGCACAGACCATACCGCTCATATGTATGTTGTCTTGTCGTGCCACAGCAAGCCGAGTTGTCCCACTATACATTATGACACTCTAAACTACCTTCTGAGCACGCTAGCTCCTAGGTTTGTTCTTACTCTTGCTATCAATGCCAACCTTGCCGTCCCTTGCTCTGTCATGCAGTGACGCATATATCGTCATGTGTAAACCATCATTACCTTGACCCACCAGTATTCGCTGAATGCGTACCAATACAAGTTATCTTGAGCTACACTATGCTTCAATAACCATTATATACGATCCGTGTTTACCATAATAACACTTAGGATTCGTACTGGCATGTCTGCAGATACTGGATTCTTCTCTCCAATGGCCTCTGTAACCATAGTCGCGGCACAGCAACCACAGTCTCCACTTCGTGAACTTCAACGTTTTCGACCAAACCAAGTGTTTTCTAAGGCCCAAGTGTACTCTTGAGTGTTATCTCAAATGGGTCTGATTACAGTGATATTGTAATCCTTAGAATCTGTGAAACCACGTCCTTTTCTTCGAAATTCTCCGAAACCAAACAAATCCACGCTTCGCAAACTTAGCTCCCAGACCAATGAAACTTTAGAATCACACCTTTTCTCTTCTCTTGTACAAATGTATTGTCATTATTTTCAATTGCATAACCATGTGTATTGTTATTTTCAATTGCATAACCATGTGTATTGTTATTTTCAATTGCATAACCTTGTATGTTGTTTTACACCATGTACTCTCCCCAAAGCTGTCTTTTCCAAACATTCCATGTACCCCCATCCATTCCCTACAAACATTGTGACCTAAACTATAGCATAAACTGTATGTTCTAGCTAGGCAATCTCTCAAGCAACGAATCTCTCAAAACCCCGATGGAAGCATAAGAGGATTTTTTTTTCCCTACAGCTCCATTGCCACGTCGCTTTTTTTCCAAGCGCGGGGGGAAGTGTTATGGTACGTTTTTAGAGCAACAGGGAGCGCCAACGCGAGTCCCTAAAAACAAACCGCTGCGGGCAACAACTCGTTGCTCCCCGCTGTTTCCTGTTACCTACCTCCTCTCCCCTCGGCATTCCGGCACGCTCCGCCGCGCCGCCACCAGTCGAGTAGTACAAGCCGTCTCAGGCGCACGTGACACTCCTCCGCGAACCATACAGTTCGCGGCTAACTAGCCCGATCAAATTAAACGCAGTAACATCTGCGATGTAATTAAAGTACATACGAGTGTTAGCGCTGGTGTTCTACCATGCCTGTGAACTTCGGGACCTGTCCTAGACTCGGGATGAGCCCTGCTGAACCCGAGAGCCGAAGGATTCTTCAATCACCATGTAAGCTGTCCTCTGATTTACCCTCTTTAATGTGTCCGTAACGATAGACTGTTTGAACTCTCGCGTAAAGCCACCACTCAGAAAGTTTCGTTGACAGGGATCATGAGATATAAACTCGATAGCTAGGTTTGTGTAACATGCATCACTTGAATTGAATTGTGCTGTAATAACCCTTGTACTGTGTTTGAATTTACAATACATGAGTCTATTAATTACATCCTGTTGTTAATCTGCTTCGGCAGGAGCCTTTCCCCAGTGAGTATTCCCAGACGATTGTGGGAGAGAGAAGGAGAGAGAGAGAGAGATCCCGACGCATTCGTGCGACCTGCCCTCTGAGATAGAGGGTACTTTTGTCTCTACCGTGAGCTGGCCTGGGGACATATTGTAGAGCAGTTATGCGTTCTGCCCATAACAACTGCCCACTGATCCTTCGATTCGAAGGATCCCTTCCAAAGACTTGAGATACGATCGTCCTTGTTTTGTCACGGAGGGAATTTACGGGGTCGTAACGTGAGCGTCAAACGTATCGGCTGGATTGGTGTGGCATTCCAAGCGCGCGTGCCCTTGTGTCGGCTGCGAGTGCGGCAATGCCACGCAATAGACTAGATGACTCGTACTCAGATTAATTTATTTTATAATTATAATATTACAGATGATTGACAATAATAATGAAATTGAAGGAATACTCTTTCTTGTAATTAAATACAATGTTTCTATACTGTAGAATAAATTTCCGTAAAGAATTAGATTAAGTTTTCAAAATCTCTCTAAAAAATGAATTCACTGCGATTTATTTACACGAAATAATAACGTGATGATTAAGTTCATCGTATTTATTAAAAAAAACGACGCAATATTTTCAAATAATAACAGAAAACGATTTTAGCCGAGCAGATCTCTGCTTTTATGATTAACCAAAAAATGTACACAGATTTAGTCAAGTCAAGTAGTCAAGAATTGAACCAATAGGACGGCACTTTATCTCATCATATGGTATTTTATTTTGCAGCGCGACATCATTTTTTTTCTATTTTTTAATATAAAACTGCATTGACATTGTTGCCTAACTCAAAATTGAGAATTTGTACTTGTGTTTAATTGCCCAGCTTCGAATTTAAACAAAATCCTTTGCGCATAATACTGCGTTGTGTTTCGATTTAATAAAGAATTAAATATATTTAAAGAAATACTGATAAAAAGTACATAGGGATTTCGTAAAGATTATTCACATTTCAACACAATCTGCACATCTACTCTGAGGATGGACATTGTAACGCTCTCCGAAATCACTATAAGAATATGTATCTACCTTCTAAGCATATGTCAGTGAGTAGGTCCTATGAGATTGTTAGTTGTGTTTTTATTGACATAGCGTATCGAAGTCCTGTTTTGACTCGACAATTTTGCATTTCTTTAAATTTTATATATATTTTTCGCACCTGATCAATCCTGTCAAGATAGTAGCAGTGTTTGGTAGTACATTTTCACTCTGCCAGAGCGCACAGGCGTTGCGACTATTGCGAGTTATCAAGCCGGAGTAATCAACACTACGAGAAGTCTACTGTTCATGGAATTAACAGTTATTGTCTAGTATATTCTGGGTATATTCTTGTGTATCGCAGGCCTACCTCGTGCCGTGCAGGCATTCAATATCAGCAGTTGCGATTGTGTCAATAGGAATGACTCAGCTGGGGGGAGGTTAGAACCCCATTATCGCGGCTGATTCAATTAGTATACACCTGCAGTAATAATCCCCCATGACTAGAAACAATGAGATGGTGCTCTGAGATTTAATTAAATACATGAAATAAATAAAAATAACATTTTGAAAACTTTACAATTACGTTCCATAGATTTGTTTAAACTTAGTTTAATCAAAGCGTACGTTCATCTCGTGTACAAGAATAAAAATGACAAAGCACCCGAAAAAAAAAATTAACCGACTTAATTGAATTTTCCTTTATTAATAATTATTTATCTTACAGTGACGATTACAATGCATTTGTATTTTCAAAACATTATAATATATTTTTTTTTATAAATTGAGGTATATTATATAAGTTGGAATTGGCATTATGTTTGCCTATTATAATATTAATAATAATTAATAATTATACCTAGCTGTACCCACATATTGTTTGTTCTAATAAATTAAGTGGGTATATTTAATAATAATTAATGACACTTAGAAAGTTGCTAGATTGGATCCTGGAGTGTTAAAAAAGTGTTTTAGCTCTTGTTAGCTTAATAATATTAAAACGGGATCGAATTAAATAATAATAACGAAAACATTTAATCATCAATAGATTTATACAATTATATACATTTTGTTTAGTTGTTATTGCTTCTATTGACATAAAGGTCACTGCTCAGACGTACATTCAGGATTTCTCCCAGAACTGGTTTTCAGCAGTGCCTCTAATATAATGTACAAAACATAATATACATAAAAATAATTAAATTAAATCTCTAATTTAAGACACATAATATATAATAAAACTTTGGAACGAAATACCACTATCTATTCAAATATCGATATCGTTGTGGTGCTTCAAGAAGCTTTGCGGCAAAGGGTTGCTGACTGCACAGTCAATCGCACAACATCTTAATTAATAAAATTTGCTATTAAAGGAATTCCTACTTGTGTTTTTGATGTTGATTGTATTGTTTATTTGAACTTTTAAAATTTAAATATTAATATAATCAACAATATAATCAAAATCAAATACACAATTTGTCACAACACGTCATTTATTTAATTTAACTTTGCGACAACAATTAAGTACGATTAGGCAAATATAAAGAATTACCACTCAGAATCGAATCGCCACCGAGAATGAAAACGGGTTTGCTCGAAAAGTGCAAATCACCTCCTTTTCATTGTTCGGTGTTGCACGCCTAGAAAATACTTTTATGGCTGTAAAGTTATTTGAGGAATGTAGGTACCGCCATAGATGAATAGCTGAAACTACTTTCAAACACAGCAGTTTTATGTCAGGGAAGAACGAGTAAATGGTTCCTTTGGCGTATACTGTGCTCATGAGAGTCAAAGGTCCACCGCAGTCCGTCAAACAAACAGATGGTCACGAACCTTCGAATTCATCAAATTGTAAATTTATCTTTGAATATTGTAATAATAGTAATTATAAATACACGTTTTATTTACGGCCAAAAACTACGTCAGCTCAACACCCTACCACTTGAATCACCCTTAATAAAATATGTATCTCTCTACAAAATCCTTCGCAATTAATGCCAGTCAGATTTTCAATAAAACCAAAAGTGATATCTTTCCCCACAATGCCTCAAAGAATTTAACCGAAACCGACCGCTTTGCGAGGCGAGTGTATTATCCTCATTTATATCCTTAGGCAGTGAATCTGTAAGCGGATACAATCAGGTGCAAATTGGCACAATCTCCCTTAAACGACCTACGTCCTTCCACCCATCCCTCTCACCACGTCCCATTCACCCTCATACCACAGACGTCATCCCCTTTCGCTGAAAACTTAAAAATCGACACACGTTCACGTGAATATAATATATGCCCGATCTGAAACTTTTAACGACTAAAACTGGTAGATTATTTTATATCGAAGTATTTGATTTCATTGGAGATATTATGTCCCGTCTAGAGTCTAGACCAGAGGTTCCCAAACTTTGTTTCTCGAAGACCACTTTCAAAATTTTACTGGTTTCGGTGGACCCCCTGCTACTACATTTTTCCCATATTCCCAAAACTCGTTAAAAAATGTGAAGATTAGATCTAATGGTAGAAATTTGCGTCGCGGCTGAGTTCCAACCCTAAATTCGGAGTGGTAAAATAAAAAGAAAAGTAGTACATTTTCTTGAGTTCTATTTCTTAAAATAAGTAAAATTTTAATCAAACCCCGAAACAAAAAAGAGCTGATGACCTTGAAACGCCTGAACAGATTTTTATGAATTGTAGTTAAGAGCTATTTCAATCACGTCAGCTTTCAAACAAAAAAAAACCGCATCATTAGACAGAAAGTCAAACTTATAACACCGTTCCTTGCGTCGGGGGTTAATAATATGATTATAGACTTAATAGAATTAAAATTAAATATTAATAACGTACTGTTAATTCGACAACGCAAATAAAAAATAATAAAAAAATGGTCATAACTTTAATTGGAGGGATGTATTTAATGGATTGACAGCAAATTATCAATATTTGGCTTCAGTTTTTGTTCTCTACTATCGAAACCAGATAAATTTTCGTGGACCCCCGTTGACAACTTGTGAACCCCCATTTTTTAATCAGGCCAAAATAGATCCCCGACGACTGTCCCGTGGATCCCTAGGGGTCCACCTGGACCACTTTGGGAATCACTGGTCTAGACGGTACTTCAATAGCGGAATATTTTATTCCGGCTCACGACGATGTTATTCAAAAAATGGTTTTAACTCTCCAATTTTAAATTCCTCACTTTTTATTGCAATCTGAGTCACGCGATGATATTTATAAATGCTTTTACGAGTTAATTTTGTACAGATAAAAAGGTTTTGAGGTTAATGGTGTCAAAACACAGAGCTTTTAAATTAATTACAATGAAAAAAACAAGCTTCGGGGAAAAACGAATATTGGGTTATACTTTTTTTACATCAGGCTTTATTTATTAATTCTTCACTTATGAGGCTCTGAGTAATACAATTTTCCTCGGGGCCTATGTTATATTTGGAGATTCTGTGTGCAGGGTGTTTTTAGGGAAAGGAAGAAGAGGAAGTTCTGGGAAAGAAAAGGGTATGAGGGGTGGGTAGGAATTTGGGGGTCAGAGTGTCCAGGAGTGACAAATATGGGATGACGCGACGGACTAATAGGTACAAGCATTGCAATCTTTAGAGACAGGCGTCAGGTCATGCTGTCCTTGTTCTACGAGTATTACAATAAAAGGTTCTCCTAGGAACTATCGTCATTTATTCCTTCGGCACCGAGGCATAGTTGGGAAATACACCACACGCGCGCCCAACATATGTATACGGTTGACATTCTTGCGGTATGGCAATCTTTTTCAATATTTAAAAATTTGTACCCCTTGAAAATGTTCGATCTTGGAAAGAATACAACATGAAATTTCAGTCGCAAAGGAAAAAATTACGTACAAAAAAGTTTTTATGTAATAAAAATGTTTGGCGGTCCGTCCTCTCTGCCTACCCCTGCGGGGAAACGGTGTGATGGTTAGTTAGTTAGTTAGTTAAAATTTTAATGCATTTTCTTTCGTCTACCCCTTCTGAAATCGATGGTTCTTGTGGTAATAAAGTTTAAAAGTAGTTTACTTTTCAAAATTTATGCCTACTTATAGTGTTGCGGCATGTGGCGGCTTCTTCTCACTTTACTGATATTTCAATGCTCCAAAACACGAAATGGAAAAAACTGATAAACACGGATACATTTTATAATAATTGATTAATATCATCTGGGTAACACACAATAACTATAATTAAAATCTGGTATATCACAATACCTACACCTACTCAATAAAAATAAAATCTATAAATATGAAAATCAAAATATGCTTACTTCTGTCTGTATATGTGAGAATATGAGTAGGTATATGAGACAACTACGTATTGCTACATTAAGCATAGGATCTGCTCTGATGATGGACATTGCAATGCTGTCCGAAACGTTGGCTAAAGAAGGAGGTAGCTCAACACGGCATAACACCCCAAAAACAAATAACGAAAAGCATAGGAAATGTTTGAAACTTTCAAAATACCTTCTTTAAACCCCCGCGAAGGTTTCTGGATTATTACAACCACATGATATGAATACATCTGAAAAGTTTTTTAATCATTACAAAAACTCTTGCAAAACGGTTAAAAATGTCAAAATTTGAGAATGACATTTTGCAAAATAATTAAATCAAAATTATGTTTTCGATAATCTTTAAATTAATAGATTTATTTAAGTACTCGCTTTGAAGTAATTTTTAAATAAAAAAAATGTAATGGGTGGCACGCGGGCTGAAAACTGAATGTACTGGGACTGAATACATGTAACCCCTTTGAGGGGGGTTGGCGGGACGGTAGAGCTGGAGAGGAGAAAGGGAAGGCGGGGAAGGTGGAAGGGAAACGCGGGAGGGGAAGGGGACGCGGGAGGGGAACGGGGATGTACGAGAAAGGACATATAGGTAGATAGAAACGATTTATTTCTTAGAATATGGCATTGCAACGCATGCCGGGAAACAGCTAGTAGGAAATAAGATACATCAATAAATGCATAGTAGGTCAAAATGAACCAGTATAATACTACGGCGTGTAGGAATTCTCGTCACGGAATTAAGGGTTGCCTATTTATTTGCGATTGTTTGTTATTACCTGGGAATACGGCACACGTTAATTAAAAGGGAAGCCCTGATTGTTCTGGGAAACTCGTAAACTTACCCACTTTTCCCACTGATTTTTATGACCGCTTGAAAAATATTGATTTGTTGGAATCCCACAATTATAATATAATTGATCAGTTTTAAGAACATTGGAGGGGACCCACCACTTTCCCACGGCTGTGTGAGGAAACTGATTGTTTAACCTCCTTAGCCGCACACGTCAGGACTCAAATTTTTTGTAAAAAAGGAAGCTACATTTATTTTGAAATGAATCTAGACCCTCCAATGTCCCTGCATGCATGATTGTTAGTAAAAAAGTAAAATGTATGCATACTTACATTTGCAGTAATTAACAATATAAAAATAGTTCGCCTGTTGGTTCAGCATCTAGTTAAGTGAAATAATAAATAAAAAGAAAAATATTTACAGGTGTAAGTATGATTAAAACCAAAGAAAAAATATAAAAAGAAAGATATTGGGGGCAGTTTGTCCCACTATCACGGGGCAGTCCCGGCGAGAATGAGCGGGCGAGCAGCCTGGTCGCAACGTGCCCAAACGCCCGCGTCCCTTAGCCAGTTTCCCAAAAGTACCCATGAAGAAGTGTTTGTGGAGGGGGGGGGGGAGATACTCCCAAAGACCCTGGGGAATGAAGTGAGCCTCGGGTCACCGGAGGCAGGACGGAAGGGAACCGGGCTCGCTAGTTTTAAGAACAACTAAAAATGACTTCACAGCGCTGTCGTTGATAATATTGATTTCTTCTTCTTTGTGTGCCCTATCAGGTCCCCTCGACGACGTTGGCGATAACTCTTGAAAATGTCTCTCTGTCTTGCACTGCCAGGAATAGCAATAACACTTCTAATGCCGGTCCACTCTCGTATATTTCGCAGCCAAGACATTTGTCTCCTACCAGGCCCTCGGCGACTCTCTATCTTGCCTTTCAATATTTAATGGGGCAAGTGATACTTCTCCCCTCGACATGAAATTTTCCTGATTTTTATTAATGTAAGCCGTTTTCTATTTGCTCTAGCCCGCCTGAGAATTTCTCTGTTGGTGATCATGTTGGTACATGGGACCTTGAGAATTATCCGGTGAAGCCACATCTCAAAAGCCTCTAACCTGTTCGTGGTATTTACTTTAATATTGATTTACGAAGCCTTAAATAAAATCTTATTTTATAGCAAAAATAAAACATTATTCGTTCAATAATAATTATAATTCTTTTTTATTTTAATTTTTTTTTTACTTTATGAGTAAAATCACTAATTATAGTTGGATACGCGCCATAAATATATTTGTATCCATTTTCTTAATCAATTAATGATTTATGCTATGAGACCATGAGGGCGCCATCTATGGTTTTTGTATTGTATTGAATTTACCTATGTGGCTTGAGATTCGGTATATTCATGCATTTCCTTACCTCTGTGAATCAGGCAATTGCTTCCGACGGGAGTGTGAGTCAAAACCAACAGATGTCACTCCTGGTCAGTCATTATTAAATGGTTCACCCAGTGAGTAAATTATTGTTGTGCCTAGGATTTGGCACATATTATTGATGGGGAGATTTATTTTTTCATTGTTGAAACTTCCTTGCTGTGCGAAACATCTGTTAAGATTATGCAATACCGCCTTGATATTTTGAGTGAAAAGAAGTGTCTTTTGTGCTGGACATCGTACAAGAGCTGCATTCTCTGAGTGAGTATTGTTTTGTTTCACTTTGGTTGGAATTGCTGGGTCAACTGTTTTTGTGTCACATAGGGAAGAATTCAATTTTCGTTAATTTACATAGGGTAGTAACTCCCTCGTGTCAGGGGCTATTTACACGCCCCTACAATAGTATTGAATTAAAAATTATAATTCTTTTGTGGATCGCCGATTCTCCCATCATCCAGGTCCAAGGGACCAGATGTGGGAAGATGCCCGACACGGAACAACACTCCGTGATGAAACTTACGCCGGTTAACATTATATTATTTATTGTTATTTACCCAGTTAATTGTTTCGTGTTTAATTAACAGCAGTAAATGCCAAACTTATTTTACTGTAACAGAGCCCTATATTTTAAGGTATATTAAAATTTTGAGATTCAGGCAGTTCGAAATAATTCTAATATTTTTTAACAAACAAATCTTGAATTGTTCACAAACTTATTTGTGGTAGGTAGGTATATTGATAATTGTATTCCTTCATGGAAAATAAAAGGTAAATAATCAACACAAAACATAATTTTGTGAAGCTGAAAACAGGTATATTTTTGGCTTAATTGTGTTCAAAACGTAATAAGTAGGTACTTACCCTTTTGGAGAAAAAAAATTTAAAACCTTTTATTTATAACTCATTTTTCCAATTCAGAATTATGCCCGACTAATTTCCCTACATTTTTAGCAGCTATCTTTTTGAATGGTTAAATAGTTTTATAATTTATTTATTTGTAGCCTAGATAATGTCTTTAAATGATTACAAAGTTATATAATGAATTTATTTTAATCTAGAAAGTGTCTCGGATAAACACGTTTGATTTTTCATTGAAGAAGAAGATAAAAATAATAATCTAAACGAAAATATGAAAGAGAACAAGACACAGAAAACAGAAAAAAGACAATGGTCGCAACTAATGATATATTACAGTGATGGGAATAACTTTCAAAAGTTATAAAAAGAGTGTTTTTCCTGTAAAAAAATTATCTTTGATCTTATTCATAAACACAGTACACAATACCATGTGACACCTATTGACTTTTTCTAGAAATGTCTAAGTGAATATTCAATTCTTATTGGAATAACTTTTTAATAAAAAAGTCAAAATGCAAATAAAATATATATTAATAAAATCGGATATGTTTATCAGAGAAAGTATACAGGTTACAAATAAATTTGTTAGAGGACTTTGTAATCTTTCAGAAAGGTAGCTGCCAAATATTTGGGTAAAAATTAGTTGGGATTTAATTTATTAACGCAGAAAGCGCAATTCAAACCCCATGTTTTCATCTCATTCGATATGAAAAATAAAAAAATATCAGCAGTGACTTCACGATTTAAAATAAGAATCGGTGGGTACCTAATTATAATTCAAAACAATAACGTCTTCCGTAACAAAGCCAGAAAATTGAAAGAATTTAATTCGGGAGAATATAATGAGATTCTAATGAACTACTGCTGCTGGGCTTTCGAGGATCTTCCTTGTAGGGGTTGACGAGCTGCGAGGGCGGGGGCGGGGAAGGGCGGGACGGGGCGGGGTGGGGCCTCAGTTCATTTAGCGCTACGCGCGCGGAATCCTAATGGGCCCCACCGGCCGCGGCCCTGCCCAGGAATATTGGATGCTCATTTCAATATCGTGGAACCACCTAATTGCAGTTCGCTCACGTTTTGAGGGCCAAGGTTATTGATCACAGAACGCATTAGGTAATAATGAAAAGGATGTGGTTTTGTGCTCATTGGAGAATGCCGTGAAAGGAAATGAGAAGAGGAGAAAAATAAGAAAATAAACGAAGGTTACAATGCACCAATTGCGTTGGCAATAAAAAGCAACTTAGTGGTTATGAGACAAATCGGAGTCTCAGACGTGGCTTAAGACTTGGCTAATATAAATAGAATAAGAAAAAAGATTCTTAAGACCGAAATCAAAACAGTATGATATTGAATCCCTTATTGAAGGCACAAGACTTAATGACACAAAAATTGATAGCCGTGTTCAAAAAGTGTGTGTAAATATTATTAATTATGCAAATGATTTGATTCTTCTGGTACCATCAACATCATTAAAGAAACTACTCCAAGATGTGAAGATTTTGCAAAAAATCACAACCTTTTATATAATACGTCCAAATCAATCCTGATAGTTTTTAAATATAAACTTGAACTCCTGCAAACACCCCCAGTATGGAAAGACGGAAGGATAATGGACGTTAGTCGCAGCGTCAAATACCTGGATTATATTATCACAGACGATCTGAAAGACATCGAGGATATGGAAAGACAAAGAAGAGCGATGTTCGTTAAAGGAGGTATGCTGTCAAGGCGTTTTCACTTTTGCTGTTTATACGTCAAAAGAATACGACTTATCAACGTATTCTGCACATCACAGAACTGTGGGTAAATTACACAGTATCCCAATGACATAAGCTAAAAGTTACTTACAATAATGCTTATCGCAAACTACCTCCTACGGAGATACTGCAGAGTTACCAAAATATTCTTGGAGGGATGAATATACTCTGTTAGAGCAGTCGCCACCGCATGGGAAGCTTATGGTGCAGACTACATCAATCGAAGACCACGATCGTCGCTGCCATGGATGCCTGGTTGGTCCCCCTGATGGGCCCCTGGAGACGGGAGACGATCAAATATTCTCCATAAACGGCTATTTGTGTAAATTTTCGAATCTGATATTTTGATTTATTTTCTGTTTTTAATTTTTGTACCTATGTATTGTTTTTTGTCATTTTTTGTTAATTTTTCGAAACATGAAATGAATTGATCATTATAATTATTAAAGGCACGTGTTTTTATCAAAAAACCTTTCAGATATTCGAACGATGATCTCTTCAAGGAATTCAATGAACTTACTTGATGTTCGACGTGGTTATATCAAAATATATTAACGTATATCCGTAAAAAACGTAATAAATGATACAAGACCAACCTAAACATTAGACTAAAAGTAAGGACAGAAATGACATCTCTTTTCCAAAGAACAGAACGGTAATCTATCAAAAACTACCACGGACCAAAAAAAAAATATTTGTAAACGGATAATAATTTAGACAGATAAAGGTGTATCAGAAAAATGTCATCTGATAAATTATTTCGATTTTGATTGTTTTCTCTTCATCTTTTTCCATTTCTTTTTTTTTATTCAACTAATTTACGTATTCAACCAGTACCTAAATGAAACATCTTCATAATTTGTTATTTTGTACCAAATAAAGAAAATTACATCAATATGCATAAAGTAATAAACAGTAATTTTGCACATGTTTAGCTTCTTATAATAGGCACTGCTTAGTTAGAAAGTAATGTTGCCTTGACCACAGTGTATTCATGTATTAATTTATATATTCAACAAATAAACACGACCAGATGAAGACCACAATCGAGTGTATACGACAAATTGATTCCTTCGACTTCGGTGCATAGTCGGGAGATGTGCCAAATTCCCAAACGCATGCCAAAATTAAAATGAACGATTAAAATTATCTACGACAAAGAGAGTTTTTACGATTTAGTCATGTGCTTAAAAGCTCTTCCATGGAACCTCTAAAGCGGGTAGGCACTCATTCATTTCTGGAATGAAACCAAAGTTTTAATTAGTAATGCTTACTTCTTCCCACTCAAAGAATGTACAAGAAAAATAATTAAAGCAGTATCTTTAAAATACGCAACAATTTATGTTCAGCATCCAAAATATATTGGCATGATAATATAGTTTCCTCAGTAACAACCCAATAATCTTCTTGGAGCTTAGTTATACGAGCGTTTCTTCATCCAAAAATTTCATATCTTACGCATAGTATTCAAGACTTTTAACCGCTTTAAGTTTGCGTTAATTAAATTGTTTTTAATCCCTTTTAGCGCCCAATCAAAACGAACGCAGAGGCGGTACATAGCAGACAGCACAGTCAGGCAATATCGCTCGGCGTACGGAAGCTTATAATTGCGTACAGTGGGAGCTAAACAAGTAAGGCGAGGTGTAGGAAATTATTTCCCAAATTCTACAAACGTGCTAAGTTTATGCCTAAATTTATGCATATCATAAGAGACTTGAGGAGTAACGCCACTATTGCAAGACCCGAGGCTAGTTTTTCAAGCATCTCTCAGTAATAAATGCTTCCCCTTAAATTAAACTGGGAAGTAGGCAAGGAAGATGATCGTCAGATTATAAAATAACTTTGGTTAGTGTGTTAAATCTCTCGACAGGCCTAGATGCCGAACATAACGTCCGTAACCACGTGGGTCGGCCAATGACCCCATGCATTTTTCTGTCTTACGGGCATTTAAACCATAGAAATCCCCTTTTCTTTTTTTTTTCTTTTTTGTTATTTGTCCATTTATTGGGCTGGGAATATTTCCTAAATTTGAAAAAATATTTTTCCGGCGATCAACGATTATTCCTTTGCGCAGGAATACCTAAAATACTAAAAAAATATTGCATGTATATAAGTAGATACTCGTATAAGAGGGATAGTTATTTTGGGGTCTACCTTCGGCCCCAGTTGGCTGCGGGAGAGTTAAAATAAACTTTATAAGTAAGATATAATAATATTTATATCAATACAAATAGTCAATAGTCATAATAATATTATTTCTATTTCACAGGATGTTAAGCGACGTACTTGACTTACTTTAACCAGTGATTCCTGACATTACTTGGATTAAAACATGTTAATGAAATTCCGGTATCCGGTAACTTTTTAGATGTCTTTTAATCAAAAAAAGTTTCTTCAAATGAAATAAAAAAAAAATCTTCCACGTGTCGTCACTGACCACTCAGACGAGTAACCAACCAACCCCTCACACGCCCCTGCCCTCAACTGCCCAATATCTACTGAATTTTTTTGTTTTTAGTTGAAAAAACAAAACTTCAAAAATGTTACCGTAGACGAAAATTTTATTTCCATTTTTACCCCAAATCACTGGTTAAAGTAATCACAAGTCAGGAATCACTGGTTAAAATAAGTCAAGTTCGTCCCTTAATTAACAATCTGCATAGGTGGGATTGGGATGGTCCGATGCTCTGTAGGGAACCCGCTTTCACAGCGTGGGTGCAAACTGTGCATCCTAAAGTTACAAGTTAAACGATTTTTCATAGCTTCTTACTCAAGAGATCAATTTTTTAATAAGATCTAAACGGAAAAAGCTGTGCGTAATTTTTATTTTAAAGAAAAAAGAAACTTGTAAAGAAAACTCATGATGTTACCTGATCAAATGTTAAATAGATGAGTTATTGGATCAAAAGTCAATATCAACACTTTTCGTCACATTCTTACAAAAAGTGTCAAGAACGGAGAACACAAAAATGAAATAATAATTATTTAACTCTTTTTCAATATTACAACGGTAATACGTAGTAAACGTTCAATTATTGAACTTAAATTATACAAATTATATGTTCATAGCTTTTTCCCCCGGCTTCGCTCGCCCCACTTGCCCCCTTCCCCCCCCCCCTTATTCCCCTCTCAACCACCCCCTCTCCCCCCACTCCCCCCACTCCTTCCCCACCCATCCCCCTCCCCCCTCCCCTCACACCCTCCTCCATACCCGTTACATTCATTTTTCAAACTGCTCGCGTGCAACCTACTAAAACGTAACAATCAAACATGCACAGTTTCTAACTAACTAACTAACTAACCATCACGCCGTTTCCCCGCAGGGGTAGGCAGAGAGGACGGACCGCCAAACATCCCGGTCTTGGCACACATTCCTTGCCTCGTTTACATTCATACAACGTCTCATACATTCTCTTCTATTATTCTGACTCTTGACATGGCCCGACTCAAGTATCTGATTCACTTGGTCGTGCCATGTCTTTCTTGGGCGTCCTCGACTACTTCTACCATTCACATTTGCTTCATATATTCTCCTTACACTCCTTTCCTCGTTCATTCGCTCTACATGCCCAAACCATCGGAGCGTTCCTTTCTTGATCTTACTCATCACGCTTACATCAGCCTTGCATTCTTTGCGGATTTCCACATTCTCACACGATCATACATGGTTTTACCACACATACGCCTCAGGGATCTCATTTCTACAGCGTTCAGTCTACTTTCATCCTTCCTCTGCCAGTTCCATGCTTCACTGCCATACATCAGGGTAGGTACCAGTACTCCATTATGGACGGCTAGTTTCGCGTCTTTGGACAGTTTTTTGTTGCTGCCAACGGCGTTCAGTCCTCCATTAATAGAGTTACCTGCATTCACCCTTCTTTCAATGTCTCTATCAGCCTTCCCATCTCTCGTAAACATACTTCCCAAATAAACAAACTCATCCACCTGCTCCAAGTATTCATCATTCACAACTATATTGCATACTGTTTTCGTACTCTCTCTTTCAAACACCATGACTTTAGACTTACTTACATTCATCATTAACTCATTCTTCATGCATACTTCGTTCATTCTTGACACGAGAGACTGTAGATCTTCCATACTGTTAGATATCAGCACCGCATCATCAGCATACAACAGGCAACATACTTCTAGATTACTCAATTTCGCACCCAATCCCATCTCTTTCAATTCTTGCATACAATTATCCATATATAGATTGAATAACCACGGCGACATTACGCAGCCTTGTTTAACACCTTTTGTGATGTCAAACCACCCCGTAAAATCGCCGTTCACCCTAACACATGCAACGCTTCCCTCATACAGAGACGCAATTGCCTGTATGAGATACTTATTCACTCCATTTCTCATTTATAATATTAGAATAGATTAGTATAATTTTAACTGTCAAAGGGATCTCCATACTAAAATAAACAAATAACAAAATGAAAAGCGCGCGTCAAACGATTACGTAAAATAATAAAATGCAACGCTTTGCTTTTCATCTGGACAATAAACGTATTATAAATAATATTATAACGCCAGAACTTACCAATTTATATAGCCTATAGTACTTTCTAAATAATGTAGCTTTCTATTAGTGAAAGAATTTTTAAAGTCCATTCATTAATTTTTGCGTGAAAGAGTAACAAACATACATCCATACATCCAGACATCCATACAAACTTTCGCCTTTATAATCAATAGGATTATGTATGAACATCATCAAAGACAATACGCATTACTCGTGAAGGTAGATTCAATTTTTTTTCTTGGAAGTACCCATATTGTAACTTAAATATTTGTTGGTAGGTACTCTTTTATTTGATTAAATCTAAATAACATTCAAGCTACGGCGTGAAATAGTTTTGGAAAATTTTACCACTCGGGAACAGTAAAAAATTAATACAGATAATATAATATAAGGAATATTGATTAAGCTTATTTTAAGATGTTATATTTCGAATCCACGGGATTAACACGTTTTGAAAATCCAACCGTGAAGGTGCCACCATAAGAACACATACGCTGGGAATAAGGAATTCTCTCATTACTGCATTATTAAATTCGCCCAAGTTTTATTGCATTAGACTATCAGAGGCGTCTGGGGAGATATGAGGGTGGCGGGGAAGCTGGGAGGCAATTCCGGGTCTAATTCCGAGAGTTATTTTAAAAGGGGGTTACCGTAAGTATCATTGTTTTCGTGGGATCCCGGGGCGGGCTTCTTACTACATAGGTGATGAATCAATTTGTTTTCGTATGAGAAATAGAATTGCTACTTTCGTGGTATTTAAATACGTGTTAAATTTTTATTAAATTAAAGGCTTTATATTCTCTAGTCAAGGGAGAGATACATGTTTTATATTTTAAGCATTTAATAAAAATAACACCATGGCATTTATAGTGCTTAAGTGTGTGTTATTTCACTATAAAAATATAATATTTTATTTATGGTACGCTAAAAATATTAACCAAATTAGGGTTAAAGTTTTTTGATGATGAAGCAAAAAAAACATTTAAATGTAACTATATATTTTTGTACATAAAATGAATACTGGAATGTGGTTCAAGGATTTAAACTGAAAAATAATATTTAAAATTACAATTTATACATGAGACGTGAAATCCAAAATAAATTTGGTTGCCAACAAGGACGGTATGAAGTACACAGAAATATCCGATTAGGTTCGTAGGTATAACGAAATCAAGTATACAGAAATATCCGAATAGGTATAGAGGTACAACGAAATCAAGTACACAGAAATATCCGAATAGGTACATAGGTACAACGAAATCAAGTACACAGAAATATCCGAATAGATACGTAGGTACCACGAAATCAAGTACACAGAAATATCCGAATAGATACGTAGGTACCACGAAATCAAGTACACAGAAATATCCGAATAGGTACATAGGTACTACGAAATCAAGTACACAGAAATATCCGAATAGGTTCATAGGTACAACGAAATCAAGTACACAGAAATATCCGAATAGGTACATAGGTACTACGAAATCAAGTACACAGAAATATCCGAATAGGCCGAACAACTATATAATGAAATTCCTGCGATCTGTCTGCCGCACTTATTAATACAGGCTTGTAAGTGAACACACTTAAATTATCTCAGCGTAAAATCAAACTGCTCAGTAGAAGATTCCGCCTTTGCTGTACTTACATAGCGCTGTGAAAAGGACGTCCCTCCTTTCCTTCTGCGCAACGCTGTGTACGTGCGAACTCTGGGCAATAGAAAGACTTCGGGTTAATAACACCTTCCGCATAATGTTTTGTCTCCCCAGATATTGCAGAGCTTCCCGGATGCGTATTTACATTCCCTACCGCGTTTCAGTCGCTTTAAATTTTCAATATCAAAATTTAAATATTTAGAAATAAAATTATTAATTTCTAATATACACATTGGAAAGATTATTTTATCTAGATTTTAGAACAATTTTTGTTTTAGCAAAGTGATAAAAAATTATCAATATAGAGGTGTATTTACAATATATGGGAATAATATTAAAATTTAAATATTTAGATATAAAATTATTAATTTCTAATATACACATCAGAAAGATTATTTTATCTAGATTTTAGAACAATTTTTGTTTTTGCAATGTGATAAAAAATAACCAATATAGAGGTATATTTAAAATGTAAATTGTCGTTACCGCGACTGAATCGGTATAGGTTTTGTAAATACGCTTCCCGGATGCTCATGGAGTGGCGACTTCCCGTTCATGCAGCCCTTTTTATATCCAGGGTGTCAGGTATGAGGGAAAGGGTAAGCAGATCTGAAAATTTTCTCGTCATGGAAGCCCACCTCAGTCCATCCACTAGCATTGACGCACACCAGACAAAATTACTAGCTCCTAATGTAGCCTCAGAACCCTAAAAGATTATTACAATTTTTTTTCACTATTGCTAATACCTTATTTTCTTTTTTTTTTCATAAACATTTTTATTAACCCTCTTTTAATTTTTTTTATTTTGTGTGTGTATACTATTATGGAAAGTGTGTGCAGTACTGTGCAGTAACCTCCCCACATACCGGAATAAACACTTATTTTTTACGCACCAGATTTAAATGTCCGGGTTAAATTTTCCCCACAGGAAAAACTAAACCCTTTCACACACTTCCCAAATGATCATCAAGTCAATCCACGCTATGCAACTGCACTATATAAGTATTATAAATACAAAACAATACAAGAACGACATGTCAACCTACCAGAGACCAAATGGGAAAATAATTCACCGACTCCAGATATTTTCATATCAGAGGGTTCAGCTCTGTGGAATTCCTAATTGAATAATGTGTTATTAGATTTTTTTAAATATATATTTTTGCCGTTATCTTTAAAGTTTTCTTAAAGTAGGTTCGTGAGTTTTAAATCGATTTTTTTTCTTTAAAAAAGAACTTTGGTCACGGCATAACACAGAAACATTTTCATTTGTTTTATATGTTTCTATTGTTATCAAGAGTAACAACATTTATTGTTTAAAATACAAACATTATAAATCATCTTCAGTATTTCAGATTTTTTGAGATTTTCACAAATTTATGTGAGAGTTATTTTCACCGATCTTTTTTTAGGCGTACATGATAGATGTTCGATCACGTACGATTACTTACAAGCATCGTGTTTTTAAATATTATGATTTCAAAGGTTTTAAAAAAAACTTCAGATCACCTTAAAGACCAACAAAACATGTAAAAATGCGACATTAATGAGAAACCAAAATTAAAAACTTTTGTTTAAAGGTAAATAAATAATGGGCCGGAATTTCAAGAAAATCTGGTATTTTTTTCTGCGAAATGGTTTTCTGTGAAAGATATTGAAAAATGGGAACTAAATAAAGTGATAAAGTAAATTGATGGCTGACATCTAATTTTTAACGAAACAAAGAAAATACAATTCTGCAAGGGTTGCAAAATATAATTAACAATCATTGTTCGTAGATGTCGCACAAATCCAAATCACTTGAAATTTACTTGGTTAAATGATTTTCATTTGATTTCATAAACGTCTCACATTTGTATAGCAACCCCTCCACAGATGTCTCTGTCGGATATAGCAGTTGAATTGCGGAGGAAAATGTTAATGGAAAATAGGTTTGCGCCACGGCTGGTAGTATAAACCTAACTTTACACTCAAAGCGATGGATGTCACCCGTCTACCGTTTGAGTTTTAGAAATAAATAAAACATTGTTTAATTTCCAAAAAATTGTAATATGTATTTTATTTTTATATTTCAAATACTCTACTCGTTTTAAGTGAGGAAAATCTGACTGCAAATAACGACGAAGTCCTGAAGTCCTGATAGTCCTGATATAAAACCTCATTAAAAGACGAAACAATCGGAATTTTAGCCACTTACAGATAAAATAAAATCAAAACGTTTCGCGCTTTTCGAGTCCCGTTGAGAAAACTGAAAAATTTCCCTCAAACTCTTAAAAATTGTGTCACCAACAAAGTTTTTAATTCCATTCCGTAATATGACAAAAAGCTCTCATCATTTCTTCGGAAATGGACAAAAAACACGAAACTCTAATAAAAAGTTTCCCAGTTTGCCAAAACAGATGAAGTGTAAAAAGAAAATAAGATTTCGACAGCAGCCCGGGGAATGTACTTAAATGGAAAATGTGTGTTACTTCCAGTAAACCCCAGTGAGAAATAGAATGCCTACCCTAATACAGCCCAAATCCAGTGTATTTTTAATAATTATAAATACGGTAGAATTAATTATTTGCCCTTTACTACATTCTTTGGACAGTTAGAATAATAGTGTAAAGAATCTTCTACATTTGTACTACATGCGTCGAATTTTCTTAGTGTTTTAAAACAATTTAAATATTTTCTTACATCTTTCGCCAGAGGAAAACATTTATTTTTCAGAAAAGTGAAAAAGGTTCTACCAAAAATATTTATAAATACTTTTAAAGCGATATCATTATTTAAAATCGCTGAGTGAAAAATTTTCTAAACCGGTATAGGGATAATTTATTATGTAATCTAGTAGAAAAATATTTGAGCAAACTGATGCTGAATCCGAAATCGTCATCACAGTAATTTTATATTTTACTCGCTACCTAAGAGAAGACAGAAAATCACATTTTTCAAAAGCAACAAGAGACTGATTGTATTTGTTTTTGATTTTAAGGCATTCGGGTAACCATTTAACAACTTAATAATAACACAGGATATTAATAACTTAATAACAACAATGGATAGGGCTCAAGAAGAAGAAGAATAGATAGATTAACCCGGAACAAATTGCAGGTAAGCCCTACGCTAGAGAGCCCTTTATTTCGAAGAGCCTATAGAAGCCAACACGTATATTCGTTACTAATATCCACCCACGAAAAAAAAAGCATCGGTCGAGATGAACTATGCCACTTTTAGATAAGAAGTTACAGTACAACCCTCGCACTCCAACTTAAACACCTACACACTGTAACACCACACTACTCTTGGATAACACCACCCAGACACTACAACTTACACACTATAACTTACATACCACAACTCAGCACTGTAACCTACACGCAGCCGATAATTACCAACAACCATATGATTTCAAGGCACAGTGTAACTTCCCGAAGACGTTAAATTAAAACATCTTTAGGCAAATGCGTTAAAAACATACCGTAAAAATTTCCCTGCATTATTCAAGTCAACAGACTTCACTTTACCAGACTTTTGTATTAAGGAAATTCTGATGCAATAGGTGAGCACAATCAATTAATACATTAAGAAAGACCGATAACTATTAATTAGGGTCGCCATTGAAGCAATAGGTTCCCAGTTAGAGCGTGCATAAGTAGAGTTCTTCTGCACGAGCAACTGACCAATTTCTTCCCCTTTGAACAACTGAAATATCGCGGCAACCTTAAGACCTACGTATATTCACGTAGAAAAATAAGAAATAGTTATTACTATGCAAAAAACATTTCACAAGTCAATTTTTTTCGTGAAGTTGAAACATATTAATTCACAACACGACCGATATTATCTTTCATAAAAATCCGAATAAAAGAGAAATAATTTTTATTCTTAGTTAAATACGAGATCCTTGAAACCACCAGGCAAAGCATTAATTCTTACACCAGATTATTTTCACGAAACTGACAAGAAATATATTATAACACAGTCAATCAGACGCTGTGTTTTTTTTTGTGTTCCGTTTCGTTGTTTCATTATTTTTATGGGATGGAACTCCAATTCATTTGTAATTACACATTGTGGGCTAGCCCCAAATGCACCACGTTCCCCTCCCCCAATGTGGCCAGTGCTGGAAGTGGTTCACTAGAATGTTGGAAAAATAAAATTGGTTAATAAATTCTTACATAAATATGAACTTGGATTACATCGGCTATTTTAAGCAGTGACTAACAAAAAAAGAAGTTTTATTTATTAATTTTCAACGCCCTAATGGGCTTTTACATGACAAGTTTATAATACAGAGACAGTTTTTAAATAAAAAAAGATAAACTATAAAAAGATAACTAGTAAACATCATATTATGAAAGGTAGGTAAACAAATAAATTTTAGGAAAGATCGTGCATTACAATAAAAGAGAAAGTTTCTAAGTTGTAAATGGCATAAAAATAAACTACATAGTAGGTATGTTAGTAATTACAAAATTTGCAGGTGACTTAAATGTGATGAATAATACATGACAAAATGCATAAAAAGAAAACGGTAACAAGATTTTAAATTGTAGATTAATATAGCAATATACAAATATATGCAATAGACCCTACGTGATGCTCCAATCTTAAATAAAAAATACATTTTGTGGGAATATTTTCATTACCGAATTTTTGTGATAGTCCATGCATTTCATACAGTTTCAAACGTGCGGAAAAAACAATTTCGTAATCGCTATCAACAGTCCGTTTATTTTTCGAAATCTTCGAGAACTGTTTGGTTGCTTAAGTTTGTACCATGGGTTTTCTACAATATTATTTTCCGCGTAGGTACTCAAAAGCAAGAGAGTAAAATTTTGATTCACTTAAAAATGCATTCGAATTACACTTTTAAAAAATAGTGTGGGCTGCGGCGATTTCAAAATAATACAATTTTGAAAAAAAGGACGCGCAGGAATCGTTTTCCTTTTGCTTTTCGTGGATATGGTAATACCACCAATCATTTTCGCTCTTTGACCATTTAGGCGGTTTTGGTCAGTTAATAAGTGCTCCTGGGCGCCGAACAACCCACAAAATTTTCAACATGGCTAATCACAAAATGAAACCCGGTTCTCGGAAATGCGTAACTTACAGAGCTAAATTACTACTGTTTACTGCATTGTCTCCTGGCAGTGATGCTATGATTGGGGAGAAGTTCTCAGATAAGGGGTTTTGAATTTTAAATGAATAAAGGGAGTTTTTCGGAAAAAGATAAGTAATCAAGTAATTTTGAGCAATGGTATAATCGTACATCGTATTCAATTACCACATTTCGACAAAAGATCTTCGGGCGTGCTCGTCTTTTCAGCCACATATATTCTTCTTTCACCCCTTTATCATTAATGACATTCGCCTAATTTTAACACATAGAAGTATTTGTTTCACATGATTGCGTCATGTCTTCCTCGGGCGTTTTAGAACTTTTTCAATCATTCAGTTTCACGCCACATATTCTCCGTATACTCCTTTCTTTCTTTCACGTATGCCTAATTTTACCATACGTAAGTATTTGTTTCACTTGATAATGCAATATCTTCCTCAGGCGTCCCCGACGTCATCTACCAGTCTCTTTCACTTACTCCCACTCGTACATTCCTCCGTACCCACATTTTCTTCTTTCATCGTGCACGCCTTATTTTACTACTCATAAGTAGGTAGTGATTCACTTGTCGTACAATATCTTCCTTCAGCGTTCCCAAGTTCTTCTACTATTCGCTTTCATTCCAGTCATTCATTCTCCTTACCCCTCTTTTTTGTTCATCACGTACGCCTAATTTTACCATAAATGATTATTTCATTCCTGTCTGCCTTGGGCGTTACCGACTTTTTAAACGATTCACTTCATCCCCCGTCCCCGTCTTCTTTTACCATTATTAAAAACATTCTTTGAACACTCCTGGTACTAAAAAGAACAAATTTTGAAATTTTCAGCGAAATTAGTTAAGTAGTGTCCTAGAACGGGAGACCTTCCTTGTTGGACAGTCAAAGCTTCTTTATACTGTCAATGTATTCTTTATAACAAAATAAATAAATAAGTTTTTGAGTATATATGGCACACATTTGAATCACTGAGATTACCCTCCCTCACGTCAGTCTGTATGCGCCAGTGTCCAGCAGGGGTAGTTATGTGGAGGGCAGTGGGGATTGTAGTAAGCAATAGGCAGTGGTGGCCGACGGGTGGCTGGGAGGGAAAGGGGTGGCAGATTCGACCACCGGGGTAGAGTTTCACCACAGTGCTGTAATTGGAGAACGGACATCTTTGACGTATCACTCTATTATCGGATCGACTAACATTATTTGTACTACGTTGATTGGGTACACCCCATGTCTACCACTTACGAGATACGATTGATTTTGATAGGCCTCTCTGCTAATTCTGATTTGTGGTTAAGGAAAAGGTTATATTCTTGGGTTTGGAATTACAATGGTGCTTGATGATTTATTTTGGTTTATCAATGAGCATTACGACACAATTTTAATTGAAACAACTAATTCGTTTAAAACTACGTGATATGTTATTTCTGCCATTTTGTTTTGCGTTCATAACTACATAAGTTTTGTCAGTTCAGTATTATTTGATAATAATATTATATTACATATTTTATTCAAAATCAATAATAATTTAACGCAAGTCTTCTGATATATTTTGTATGAACGCCTATCTAGTACTTTTATATCTTTCAAGACCTTGTATTATATATGTATATACTTTCTGATGTCGTTGCATGATCTAACGCCCATTTTATTGTAACTTTTTATAGTTATTTTTACTGTATTCTTGTGCTTGTATTTAACTGTGACACGCAAATATTGTTTGAGTTTTATTTATACCGATGATATTAAATAATAAATAAATAAAAGTAGAATAGATAAGAGTGCTTTTGAAATAATGACATTGGTAATCAATTTAAGGTTATTCCTGTGATTATAAATAAAATAATAGTAGCACTTCGAATACCCTCATACAAATACATTTTTCACCAAATAACTTATTGTAAATATGACACAACACAAAGAAGGCAATTATTATTCTCAATTCGCAATGTCCTTTGAATGTGAGCATATCGTACCAAATTAGGTTTATCGTTTGATTCATAATAATTGCTTAACCCTAGAGCTTTCGCGCTATGAGCATTTTGCCACCCTCTGGAAATAAATGTTATTATTTTGTGAACTATGCACTCGTCGAGAGTCCAGCGTCAAGCGTCCTAGTAGCTGGCCTCTTATCCTCACCTACCTGTATTGTAAGTTTGAGGACAATCAGAAAGGATTGTTAGCTGCGAGTCGCGGGTGGCGGCAAATTGTTCATTGC
Organism: Limnephilus marmoratus; assembly: GCA_917880885.1. Lineage (NCBI taxonomy): Eukaryota > Metazoa > Arthropoda > Insecta > Trichoptera > Limnephilidae > Limnephilus > Limnephilus marmoratus. Next base: position 32,644,878 of record OU862910.1, read on the forward strand.
GCGACCACTCACGTAAGTATAATTTATGTATTTACTGACTTATTAGATCATATATAACGAAAAGATCTTACCTAGAGACGTTGCGGAAGCCATCGAGGCATCAAATGGCTCAAAGGAAAGAGGAATACCATAGGAAAACCATAAAATACCTTCAGGGAGAGAAGGAATATGCGCGGAATTTCCAGCAAATAAAAATAGACGGTCCAAAAAAGGGTGCAATGTATGCGCAAATTTACTGTGCAACGAATACTATACGTTAATGTGGCAAGAATTCGCTGAAACATATGATGGAAATAGTGAAAACACAAATTTTGTTTTAATTCCTAGCTGTTTTTTTTTATTTTACGAAGGTTAAGGTAAAAAAATTTTCCCAAAGATGATTAAAAGCCAAATTTTTCAGAGACTAATTATGTTGCTTGAATAAATATAACTTTTTTCTAAATATATATATTTTTTATATTATTTATATTTCATTTAGAACCTTTTATAAACATTAATATTTTTGTTTAACAACAAATATGCCAAAATGCGTTTAAATATGGACGGCAAAATGCTCCCCACGTGACTACTGACGTTTCACGGAAAGGCGCGGCTACTCTAGGGTTAAAAAGAAAACAGATTTATTAAAGCAAGTATTAAAGCCAAGTAGTAATGACTACTAGGAACACCTCATTACAATATCGATCGCGGAAATTTGAAATGCTGCAAAGAACAAGAGAGGAGAGCGAACCTGAGTTGAATGTCGAGCCTTCTATAGACTTTTAAAAGTACTCAATATTTTATTTTATAAATTTCTTTAATAATAATAATATTTAATTATTTTTAATTTTTCAGAAAAATAATCCTCTTAAAATGCACATTGTAAAGGACATACTTATTTTCCTTTCAATATTTCGAAAGATAAAAAAAAACGGAGACAAATGACATAATTAACTCATTTTTGGAATTATTGTCCTTTAGAGCATTTGAAATTTCCGCTATCGGGTTATCGTAAGAAATAACGTGTTTTTTTGGAAAAAAATTGTTTTCACTGTTTCTAGTTTTTTTTCTTCGTATTATTTGGAAAACAATAACAGCTCCAAAATTTACAAAATGAGGGCTTGAACGACGAATTCATATGACATTAGCATACCACAACAATATGACAACAATCGCCTCTATTAACTGTTATATTTTAAACTAGCTGGTCCCCGGCGTGCGTGGCAAAAGCCATTCAAAGAAATAAATTGATTCTCCCTTCATGTCCTTTTCCGTGCCTCCCCGTTTCCCTCCGCCTTCCTCGCCTTCCCCCTTCCTCATCTCTTCTCTCTCCGCGAACCCCATCTCTCCCGTTCCCCTTCCCCCTGCCTTTCCGCCCTGTCGCTAAAATGTATGAAATACACATTTTCATTTACACTAATTTCATAACGCCAGATCTTACCATTATATATAGCCTATATGTTATTCTAATGTATAAGCTATATTATTGTAAAGTTTCATTAAAATCTATTCAGTAGTTTTTGAGTGAAAGAGTAACAAACACACGTACAATAATTAAAATCCATTCTGTAGTTTTTGCGTGAAAGAGTAACAAACACACATAAACCCATACGAACTTTCGCGTTTATAACATTAGAAAGATTATTTTTCCTTTGCAGGGGTGCAGACATTCGTTCACCGTTTGTATCATTTTCGACGGTTGACATTTCGTGTGTAAGAAAGAGGGACAGCATTATGTGCTTAAGAACAAAAGCAAAACAATCAGCGCATTGATATTTGAATTTTCGGTATTCACTCACTATTCAATATTATAACAATATTGCTGCAGCTCTTTCAAAAGATGAGAATTCGATGTATACAAAATGTACGAGGAAAAGAATTTAATTTATAATGTTTTTTTCGTGAATTTTTCCTATGTTTTAATAGCTATTCTGCTATTCGGGGCGGAGACAAATCCCACAAATCAAAGATCATAAAAATCAGTCCAGCCGTTCTTGAGTTGTAAATGGTGTAACTAACCCGACTTTGTTTTATATATTAAGGATCATAAAACGTATAATTATTTTAATTAGAAGGGGCACTGGGGTTGTTTATCATACTCCATCACATTTTGAACGAACCCGTAAATCGATGATTTTTTGGCCCGTTATAGCTTTTGATCAAAACTATCACTAGCTGACAAACATAACAAAACAACCTTCTCAACTATCTCTCAATCAAACATCTTAACAGCATTGTTATAAATTGAAAAGAGCACCTTATTTGAACTGAAGTGAATTATTGCGGCCAAAGGGGGATGGTTTATTGATACACATTTATATTTATCTTCCCCTCTTGGATAATGACAGGCCAATGTCCGATGCCCAGACGAAGCGATACATCGCCAGCTGATCGATCATTTGTGTACTTAGAAAAATGATAGAGTGCCCTGCTAGCAACGGAAATGCCCCGAGTAGAACCTCCAAATAAGGCTGTAGGTAATTGAATAATACGGCGGAAGTGAATGGGCGTAACCTTATCCGGAGGTTGTTTGCCTTTCCGGAATCATTACGGGTCAACAAATTAAAGGGTATTGATTGTAAACCGCTATTAATTTATTAGGGTTGTTGGTAAATTAAGAAGTTAAAACAAGAGGTGTTACATGGGGGATGGGGTGTGGAGAGCGTGAAAGGACTTTGTGTGTTTAGGGTTAAATGGTCAACCCGTATTCATTATTTCCAACCTTAATTCAAAGCTGATTAAAATCATTCGAGAATACTGCTGTCTATAACGATATATTTAGAAAAAAAGTATTTGTTCATTACTTTTTTCTGAACAAGAGTACAAAGTATTTGGAACTTATAATTTGGGAAATTTTGTTAGACTAAATTAGTGGAAGGGGCAAGGAAACGGAAGAAAGAAATGTATTTAAAGTTCCCGGCTTTACAGATCTGGTTACTAAATAGAATTCAGACGTTTTATTGTTATTAATTTTAATTTGTAAAACTCCATTTTAATTTTTATTTATTTTATGTTTTCAATAATATTAGGTCCTTACATATGAAATTGGCGTTTTGTGTGGGAGGAACAGTAAGTCGGTTTTTTTTTAATATAATATATTTATTTAATCGAAGTATGTACCATTGCTATCTATGCACTTTTGCCATCTCATAGGTAGTTCATCGATCCCTTTACTAAAAAAAACATTCGGACGGGAATCAATATAATCTTTGAAGGCGGTTTGGACTGCCCCATCGGAGTTGAATTTTTCCCTTGCAAGAAGTTATCCAAATTTCGAAAAAAATGGTAATCTGTTGGGGCAAAGTCCGGAGAGTACGGTGGATGTCTTAGACATTCCAATTGAAGCTCCTCTAATTTGGTAGCCGTCTGTTGTGAAGTGTGTGGTCTAGCGTTCTAACGCGCGTTTGTTGATTTGCTTTACTCAATTCGTGAGGTACCCACCTTTCAAGCCTTTTCACCTTCCCAATTTACTTCAAGTGGATTAAAACAGTTTTTTCACTAGCACCGCAGCCTGCAGCTAACTCGGACGTGGTTTGCGATGGATTTGCTCCCACAATAGCCTTCAATTCTTCAATATCAACTTTGGTCTCCGGCCGTCCAATGGGCTTGTTCTGCAGGTTGAAATTTCCAGAACGAAAACGTTGGAACCAAGAACGCACTGTGTTTTCTTTTGCGGCACTGTCGCCATACACATCATTAATCCTTCGAGCCGTTTTTGCAGCACTGGTGTCACGGTGGAACTCGTACTCGTAAATAACGCGATATTTTAAGTTTTCCATTTTGTAAACTAAGTGACGCAAAGAAAAAAAACAATTAAGGAAAAAACAAAAGAGTTATAATTTTCGAAACACAAATACATGAGTAAATAGCTGTATAAATTTGAATTTGGAATTCCTAACCAAAGAGAAGATATTTGAGATTAAAGTTGCCAGTACGGCAAAACGCCAATTTCATATGTAAGGACCTAATATTATGATTTAATTTATAAAAACATTATAAAAAAGTTCTACGATAATGCCTTCAGAGGCTAAATTAGCTGTCATGCGTAATAATAATTACAAAGTAGAACTTGTTTAAAAATAAACTGTTTTCTGAATTCTATTCGTTTTTAAAAATTAAATAATAATATTTTTGAATATTTAAAATTAATAAAAAAAGCATTACGACGTTTTAAGTAGAAATCCATATGATACCGAGCATTCTGCCAAGAAGGAAAAAAAGGCAAATATAAGGCATAATTTTGTTTAGTTCTGTCATAAAAGCCTTATTAACAAAGATCTTTACAGTCCTGCACTTTGTCTTGCATTGCCTTGGAAGGCGCTGGCAAAATAATCAAGACTGACTAACTAATTATTTAACCATCACGTCCTTTCCCTGCAGGGGTAGGCAAAGAGGAAGGACCGCCAAACAACTCGGTCTAGGCACACACTCCTTGCTTCGTTCACATTAATACATCGTCTCATACATGCCCTTCTATTATTCTGAGTCTTGACATGGCCCGACTAAAGTAAATGATTCACTTGGTCGTGCCATGTCTTTCTCGGGCGTCCCCGACTTCTTCTACCATTCACATTTGCGTCATATATTCTCCTTACACTCTTTTCCTTGTTCTTTCGTTCTACATGCCCAAACCATCGGAGCGTTCCTTTTTTAATCTTACTCATTCTTTGCCTTCCATTCTTTGCGGATCTCCACATAGTTTTACCACACATGCGCCTCAGGGAGCTCATTTCTTCAGCATTCAGTGTACTTTCATCCTTTCTCTGCCAGTTTCATGCCTCACTGTCACACATCAGGGTACGTACCAGCACTCCATTATGGACGCCTAGCTTAGCTTCTTTGAACAGTTTTTTGATGGCGCCAACGGCGTTCAGTCCTTGTAAGTCTTTGTAAGAAATTCGTATAATAATTATATTGGAATGCGAGCTTAACTTTAGCCACTAAACTACCGAGCTACTCGATTTCCGTTACCTACAAAAGTTCAGTACAGTCAAATTACAGAAAAAATATCGGTCTGAACTTTCGGAAGCGAAAATCGTACAATGAACTCGTAATAACACGGGGGAGAAAGCGTTAAAATGCTGAAAATTTCGTTTTCAGAAAATTCACGCATCGTTATCCAGTGGGAAGCTCGCAAAAAATTATACCCCGTGAAAACTTTTTAAAGCTTTTTGAAGTAAGGGTAGGTGGCGCCCGCCCCGCGGTTGTCGCGGCTCTACGGTGTACGGGCGCGGAAACATTAAACGAGGTCGAGGGCTATTCTAAGGGACCTTACCGCTAAGCTTGATTCAATCTGATCAATTATGCAGATGGAATCGGTTACGTGGTGGCCCCAGAATCGGATGAGGAAATGCGCCCTTATTGCGGTTGCAAGTATGTGGCATTGTTCGAAATTCTATGCCTTAATAATGAACCTAGTCTGAATTTGAGGATGCTCTTTTTCGACACGTTTTTTTATTGTATAGCATGTCACATGATGAAGATATTTTTCACATAACAAGAAATTGAAATTAAAAAGATTAATATACATGGATTATTTGACATGTTTTTTTTAAACAAACTCTTACTTAAAATAAACATTTTTCTTAAATAGTCAAGTGTAATAATTTAAAAACTAACCATTTTTTGTATATAGGTAACTTCCGATAGAATTATATTATATATGTTCTTTCCTTAGACATTTAATTATTTAATTTAATTTAATTTAATTAAAGAAGAAAAATAGAAAAAGATAATGGTTGCAACCGGGACACGAAACCAGAGCCTCTCGTCTAACTGGGAGGTGCGCGTTTACCATTCAAACCATCATACGAGTATAAGTCAATCTCATATTTCAAATTTTAGAATTAACAATATTATCTTCTTCTTTTTCCTTAGTTGTTTTTGGGGTATTTTGCTGTGTTGCGCTACCTCTGTCTTTAGCCAACGTTTCGGACAGCGTTACGGTGTCCATCATCCACATCTGCACTGATGATGGACACTGTTACGCTGTCCGAAACGTTGGCTAAAGAAGGAGGAAGCGCAACACGGCATAACACCCCAAAAACAACTGACGAAAATACTTTTGGCCGTGAAAATCTAAAATCAATATTATCTTCAACTATTTTTTCCACATGCAACCATTATATTATTCTATTTTTCTGTGTCTTGTTCTCTTTCATATTTTCGTATTGCTATCTTATTCGTCAATGATTTATTACATTAATAGGAATAACCTTCAAAAGTTATAAAAACAGTGTTTTTCTTATAAAAAAATGATTTTTTATAATAGCTTTTGGTAGTCGAACGAGTAGTTTTATAAATAACGTGTTTAAAATACATTGTCATAATGCCAATTTAAAAATAACAAATAAGAATAGAGTTGTTGGTTATTTCGTGGGGTAAATGTATGGGCTTAATCTCTTATTCATTTACGATTCTGTTTATTTGATTTGGTAATAATATTGTAATGCAACCTGTACATCTCATCCATTTTACATTTCATAACGTAAATAACTTTCCACGCCAGTAACAAACCCGTGTGTGAGATCTTTAGACTAGATGATTTATTCATGAAGTCTCCAACAAGGAAAAGGGGAAATTTTGAATAAAAGGTAATTCTAATGGAAACACAAAAGTTACATGAATCACAATTTTTGACTCCGCGTACTTTCGAATGAGACATATCCATTTTATTCATGTGGGAACGTACCGTATTATAATATTGTCGTAAGGATGTGGTATGAAGTTTGATTATTAGATTTTTTCTGAATTCCAATTTAAGTAGTAAATATTTTGTTATTAGTACATCAGTGATGCATCAAGAAATAATTTTATCATTTATATAAGAATTATTTTTTGCTAGTTAGTCAAAAAAAAAGAAGTTAAATGAACATCGTTATGCAGAAAGCAGCAGCCACAAAAACTCGAACTGTGATTGGTCAGATTTTCCAAAAATACTTTTGTTTAAAGGTTGAATAATCAAATCCACATAATACCCAGAGTGTTCTTTATTTAAAAAAAATGTAAATGATGTTAAGGGACGTACTTGTTTAACGTTGCTTACTTTAATAAGTGATTCCTGACATTATTTTAAGTTAAAAATGTATTTTTGAAATGAAATTTTGGTCTTCGGTGACATTTTTAAAGTTTTTTTTTTACAAAAACATAAAAAGTACTAGGTGTTGGACAGTTAGGGGCGGGGCTAGAGGTTGGGCGGTCCGAGTGGATAAGTGACCAGTAACACCAAGTGGAAGAATTTATTTTAAATTTGATTTTGAAGAAAAAAATAATTGAAAAAAATTCATCGAAAATGTCACCGATGATCAATATTTCATTTACGTTTTTTACTTCAAATATTGTCAGAAATCACTGGTTAAAATAAGTCATGTACGTCTCTCAACATCCTGTATAGTATATTTAGAGACAAATTTGTCATAACTGTAGATTTAAGTAAAGATTTTTTGAGAAATTGGTGTTTTTAAGGTGTGTTTTATTAATGAATGTAAGCATAGCAATCAACTGTCTGACGAACTATGTAAAATATGCATTCTGCAGAAAACAGCCAGAGCTATAAAAAACACTAAATAAGTTATGTAAGGATGTTTTATTTTTTATTATTAAATAGGTTGGTAAAAAGATCAAATAATATTTTTATTTTCTCTGTTATCCAGCGAAATCACAGTCAAAAGGCAAAAATCAACACAGGTGTCATAAAATATTTACGATAAACTTCAAAGTGCGTAATATCGTTAACACTTCCTTAAAAACCTACTTTTAAAACATTTGGGCATGTTCCCCAAATTAGTTTCCACATCCCGGCGAAGTTCCCAGCCGCCGAGTAGGTACATATTATCACAGAAAAGTAATACATAGAAAAAATTTTGTACTTTACCGAGAATTATTGACTGAGGAAGGAGACGACACTACGTGCCAACTGCGTTGTGGACTGTGTACACGAGGTCAAAGTACGATCATTAGTATCGTATCATTCGTAGATTTATTTATTTATTTAACCTTCGGGAAATCAACAGTTAAAGTTCATCATTTTATATATGTTGGGTTTTGATAAGAAATGAACAGAATTAACAGAACAGTATTACATAAAACCAAAACAAAAACCAATTTATTATGATATAACATATATTACTACTTACAGACAGGATGTAAAAAAAATAAATTCAATACAGAATAAAATATTCGGCAACAGAAATGTTACTCTCGACGTATCAGAAAAACACTTTTTATTTATTTTTATTTTATTTATTTTTTATTTTTTTTTTTATTTATTTTAGCATATAAAATATAATATATATTTAGATAATGTAGTAATTTGCGTACATGTTCATTTTAAAATACGTTAATACCACTCTTCCATGGAAGCATTAGCTTGTGTCTGGAAGAGTAGTGTACATTTTTAATGCTATATTTAAGTTCTTAAATTACAATGTGAATGTAAAAAACAATAAGTTGTAAGTTCGGTGATATGTAAATAGTTGCTAAAAACAATACAAAATTTAACTTATTTGAAGAACAGAGTATCACTTGGAAACTGAGTTAGATTAGATTTCTTGAGATTAGATTAGTCGGAAACTTTTTTTTTTATATTATCTTTAAAATATTTTTTAACAGTGTTTATTAATTGGATTTTATCATTAATTTTTCTAATTTCATCCGGTAATCGGTTGAAAATAAGTCTTCCTTGATAAGTATAATAATTTTGTGCAAAGGAAGTGTTTAATTTTGGGCATGAGAAAATATATTTATGTCTAGTACGGTTTTCAGTTATAAATTGATATTTTTCTTTTTCTTTTATAGTTTGAATCAATGCATTTCTATTGTATAGATCTTTGAAAGATGGTACTTGGAATTCCTTAAATAATTGATCCGTTGGGTAGTCCGAAGGTTTTTTCAATATGATTTTAATTATTAGCCTCTGCACAACTTCAATTGGGGAAAGATTAGTTTTGTATGCGGATCCCCAGCTAATGATAGCATATTGTAAAGTTGATTGAACCAAAGCGTAATATATTAGATATAAGTTTTTTACAGATAAAAAATTTCTGATTCTTAAAAATATATAAATCAATTTTATAATTTTTTTTACAACTTGACAAATTTGTTCCTTCCATTTCAAATTTTTATCGATAATGACTCCTAAATATTTGATTGTGTTTGTTGTTTTTAATATTGTGCAGTTTTGGATACAATAATTTTTACTATGTGTTTTGGAATTATCATGGATGATGATGTCAATGTTTTTAGGGGTATCATTTTTGTGTATTGCAAATGGAATTACAAATGTTTTATCACCATTTAGTGATAGTAAATTTACGTCGAGGAAATTCTTTAAAATATTTATGTCTTCGGTGGCTTTAAATGTTACTTTTTCCCAAGTTTTATCGCTAATTATTAATACCGTATCATCTGCATATGAAGTAATTTGGCCATGTAGTGGTTGAAAAAAAATGTCATTAACATATATGGTGAAAAGGATTGGTCCTATTACTGTACCTTGAGGGATTCCAAAGTCTGATATTTCTTTATCGCTATTAATCTGATTTATTTTTACGACTTGCGGTCGATTTTTTAGGTAGTTCGAAATCCATTTAATTGCATTGTCTTTTATACCTATATTGTTTAGTTTTTTTAGTAGAATCTCATGGGATATACTATCAAAAGCTTTTTTGAGATCAATAAATATACCGGCACATTTTTCACCTTTATCCAATGATTCGTTGATGTATGAGGTTACATTAGCAATAGCATCTTGTGTGCTGAGTGACTTTATAAAACCAAACTGGTTTTTGTGAAGAATTTTATTACTTTCTAGGAAACTGACTAATTGATTTTTCACAATTTTTTCAAAAATCTTTCCAATGTTTGAGATTAGACAAATTGGGCGATAGTTAGTTACTTGTTGAGGATCTCCAGATTTATAAATAGGTGAAATAATTGTATTTTTATAGTTTGTCGGAAATATTCCCTCTGTTAAACTTAAGTTTATCAAATGAGTAATTGGTTTCACCAAATGAATTTTCATGGATTTTAGAAAATGTACTGTAATAAGGTCAAATCCGGGAGACGAACCTCCTTTCATGCCTTCTATTATTTTTATAACTTCACTTTCTGAGGTTTTTTCAAATTTTGTTAAATTACTATGATTTTGTACATTTTCAATCGTTTGTGTTTTCGGGTTAAAAGATTTATTGATATTTTTCGCAAGATTTTTTCCTACATTAGCAAAAAAAGAATTAAAGATGTTTGCACATTGTTTAGGTTGATTATTAGCATCTATGATTTTATTTTCATGTTCAATGTATTTTATTTTTTGTGTTTTTTTAGTGTTATCCATGGCTAAGTTAACTGTTTTCCATATTTGTTTATTGTTATTGTCTGTAGAAAGTATTTTATTTTTGAAATAGTCTTCTTTATTTTGTTTGATACAGTTTTTAATTTATTTTTAAATTTTTTGTAAAAAGTGTATGCTTTTTCATTTAGAGGATTTTTCAATGTTGTTTTGTAAAGTTTTTCTTTGTTTCTAATTGATATTATAAGTCCTTGTGTTATCCAAGGCTTTAAAATTCTTAGTTTAGATTTAATGCGGACTGTAGTTTCAGTAGTTGAATTTTTTATGTGTTGAGACAATATATTTTCAAAGTTTTTTGAGCAAGTCTCGGTATCATAACTATTTAACACGTTGTTCCATTGTTCATTTCTTAGTTTTTTGGATAAAATAGCCATATTTGTGTAGGATTTTGTCTTTGTTAGATTAAATTTTTTATGTTTAATTTTGTTATCATAGAAAAGAATGCATGCATGGTGGTCAGTTATATTCGTTTTCCAAACAATTGATTTCATTTTGTCGATATCTTTAATATTTATGTTAGTCCATATATGGTCTAAACAAGATGGAGTGTGATTTTTTATCTCTCTCGTATTTTTGTTAATGCACGATATGAAGTTAAATTCAGTCATACAATTAATATATTCATTTTTTAAATTATTTTCTACGTTTTCATTAATGTTTATATTAAAATCTCCTGCAACAAAGCAAAGTTTATTTCTAAATTTTAACAGTATGTGTTTAAATTCATTTATAAATGACGAGATATTCGAACCGTGTGTTCTGTAAACAGCTATTATGTGGTAGTTTGTTTTGTCGAGTTTTAATTGTATTTCAATACAGTTTACTAGATGTATAGGATGTTCAGTTAGTTTGACAATACTAAATTTATCGTGAATGAATATGACGAGACCACTATTTTTATTGATGTTTATTTTGGTTGTAACATAATTATATTCTGGTAAATGATAGGTGGGTGATTCGTCATTAGTAAAAGTTTCTGATAATATAAGGATGTCAGGTTTTTTATTTAGATTGTTTAATTTTAGAATTAATTCATCCCAATTTCGTTATATACTTTATATACTTTAATAATTTAAACAGGGATCTTGTTAACGATTTTTTTTACATTGATCCACTTCGACGACGGAAGAGCGTGCAGAGCGTGCAGATACATTAAACTGAATCTTATCAACTCCGGGAAATGAAATTGACTAATTTACACAGGAACAATACATCCAAGTTCTAAGTGATGCTTTCGTACACCCAATGAATCAATTTTAAAGTATGAAGCTGCACCTGCATTATTATTGAATCTTAAAATTGACCTGTGACAACGATAATTAATTTTTTTTTTAATGTTTAGATTTTATTAATGTGCAATTTAGTGGCTACCTACCTAAAACGGTGACTTACTACTTATCGTATAGATATATCTATACCAGTGGTTTTTAACCTGGGTTCGATCGAACTCCAGGGGTTCTGTGAGTCAGTCTCGCGGGTTCGGCGGAGGTCAAGACACACCCCTGACTCATATGATTCGAAATGACACACCCCGCTTGTCCATCATTGGCTGCAGGTGATCACGTAACATCGCATAGTTCCATAATGGTTTTTTCTCATTTTGAGCACCTATGTATAAATTTATACCAATGTTTTGAATTTAAAAAAATCATATTTTATTTTAACAATTAAGAAGGGTTTGGTAAATGCGGGTATGAAATTGATGGGGTTCAGTACCTCCAACAAGGTTAAGAACCACTGATCTATACGGTGTGAAAACATGGATACTAAGAGCTAGCGAAAGAAACCGGATAGAAGCCTTCGAAATGTGGTGCTGCGGACAGCCAGACGCACGCAAGTGTCCATTCTGGAAGAGCTAGGCATCAAAATAGCCTGCAACATATTTTAAGATACTTTGGACAGGTTGCTCGTCAAACTGAGTACTCCCACTTGAATAAACTCGTAACCACTCACAAAGTGGAAGGCACAAGAAGCAGAAGAAGGTCACGAATGCGCTGGAGTGACCGAGAATCACTGGAGTCCGGTACCTCAGTGTGCGAAGGTCTTCACGCAGTACAGGAGCGTGGAGGAGCATCGTCCACCGTGGAAATTGCAGTAGGGTCACGGTCCTCAGCAATGTGGAACCGACTTAAGAAGAAAACTACTTACCACCAAAACGCACTGTCTACACGCGGACAGTACCTTCAAAGTTTAGTTCTACTAAATTTTTATTTATTTATTTTTTATTGAAACGAAACAAGGTTACAATTTTACAACATAATATAAACATCAATATTTCAATCACTCTCCTAATAATATTGTGTTTAGGAGAGGACAACTAAAAAAATTTACATTTGTTCAAATTAAAACAAAAAATATTAGTAATTTAACCAAAAATATTTGTGATTTTATGAGAAAATGCAGATAAAAGTAATAAAAATATAGGTTAGTTAATAGATGATTCAAAGTATTAATAAGGCAAAAACATATTTCTAAACAATGTAAAGTTATGAGGCGGTACTAGAGTATTTTAATTTATTTATTTTTAAATATTTTTCGTAGTTTTCTTCCGATCATATATCAAGGGGTAATTTATTAAATAATTTTATACCCTTGAATATATAGTGATGCTGTCTTGTTGTTATTCGTACTAGTACACGGTTAGTCCTCCAACAGATATTATTCTTTTGCCAATATTTAATTGAGGTAAATTATTTTTACTAAAGAAATCTTCATGTAGTGCAATTTTGTCATAAATTTTTGTAAGTGGGGGAACCGGGAAACCTTAAAAACATTTATAGTTGGGTAGTAACAGGTCTGTTTTAAGATGATTTTTATTAAATTTTTTTGAATTGTTTCCAATGGGAGTAGGGATGATTTATATGCACCCCCCCAAGCCACGATTCCATATTGTAATACAGAGTGCGCAAGTGCATAATAAATATCTTTTAGTACTTTTAATGATGCAGTATTTCATAGTCTAAAAAATATATAGATCAGTTTTCTCATTCTGTCTACTGTGGACATCTCTCTAATAAATACTGTTCTCGTGTAAACAGACCTTATTGAGCCAAATCTGCATCTGCACGGAAACAGCACACTCCAGTGGACGTGCTGTTTCAATAGCGCGAAATTAAGGCAATAAAACACTTATATTGGCTTGTGTTCAGTGTAAATATATTGACAATATGTATAAAATAAATCTGCTCTTATCACCATTTATCAAATGAAATTACTTTTATTATTCTAGTGTAGAATGTTGAAGTTTTATCATTTTAACATTTTGCTAAACGTTTAAAACATTAAAATTCAATAGATATTTTTTTTCTCGTAAGTGTAGCATAAAAAAATAACTAAAAATAAGCTTGACAGTGGCATAATAATAAATACATTTCGAGAATATTAAAAACCAAAGAAAAGTTTAAAGGAGGGGTTTTTATTACTCTCTTGGCTTTATGATTAGGTACCTAATTAAATTAGTTGAATCTAGATCAATATCGCACCACTATGTTAATTTACGATAAAATATTTAAACAAATAAGGAACTCCAGTGAAAAATATTATGGCTTTAAAAAAATATGTTCATATAGACCAATAAATGCTGATTCTGAATACATAAGTTTTATTAAATAATATTAAACGCACAGTTTTAAAAAAAAAATTAATTAGTACATTTTTAATCGGGTCGTAAAAACACGCCGTCAAGTTGGCATTATTGAAATTTTAGTGGTGACGTCACTGTTTGACGTGTCGTGACGTCACCGTAAAGTCATTGTATGGGAATGTATGATGACACAAGCCATCGTATTAATTTATTTGTTTATTTACATACTGTTTATAGAGATTTAGTTGTTGTGTTTATTGAAACATTATTTAGGCCTAAATAATGTTTCAAAAATAAAGGTATCTCTTATTAGTTTATCTCTATTATTGAAAATAATCAAAAACCACTGCAGAAGAAAATAGTAATGCTACTTCTAGGGAGAATGCTTCGAACAACGGAATTCAAAATGGCGGCAGTTGATCAACTGCTGCCGATCCTATAGTAATTTTTCAGGAGTGATGACGTCACACAATTCATCATACATACGGTGGTTTTCGAGGGGTCTTGAAAAATTAAAACTAACTCTAAAAATAAAAATGCAGTTATTTAAGTTAGAAGGTCATTATTCCATTATTCATTAAAAAATTAAAAAATTGGACTGGAGGTGTCTATTTTTACAGCAGATTTTTTTTAAGCATCCCAATATTAATTGATGTTTCTTAAAAGAACAACTTTTTTTGGCCGACTGATAGTTTTTTTATATGAATACCGCAGAAGAGCCCCAACTGCTCCCGTTTGGATCCGGTGAGACTATGGCATCTCCAATTGGGATATGTTGTGAGGTTGAAGGTGGTGGGGAGGGGAAGGAGATGAGGAAGAAGAAGGTTGGTAAGTACATGGCTATTCAGGTCTGGTCACCAAATACGGCTAAAGCTATTTCAAGCAATGTTTCAGTTCTTAATTCTGGTCTTACACCAGGGCGATACTGAGAGTATCTTCCACTCTGGAACATGCCGCAAATATCATACCATATGTTATTTTTAATTAATTAATTATGAAATAACACAAATCAATAAAATAAAATTTATTTGCTCACGGCGCGGCGAGATCCGATCCCGCGACCTTCGGATTGCGATTAAGAGCCTTACCCTTTAACCACGCCGATCATAGTGTCTCATCGGGTGCAACCAATCAGGTGCAACTCCGTAACAACGCAATAATTATAACAGATTTTCATGATGGTAGGGAAAAACATTAAAATATTGTGATGTTATTTCTAAGCCGGGAAAAATTTTCTCGCTTGGAATTGTATTTATAACAGGTTACTAGAAGTCGGTTGTTTTTTAAGTGCAGAAATTCTGGGAGTAACTACTATAATGTATGGTCCTCATTATCCAGAATACTATTGGAGGGTAATAATGAGGATTCTTCAATGGACATCTTAAATTTATCGCTTAAGGCTCTGCAACCGGGCCCGAAAAGAAGAAGATGGAGAGATACGAAATTACGACTGTTAGAGGAGAGCGCTAACATTTACAACGACAAAATTGATGCGAAAATGTTTAATAAAACATGACTCGTTTAAAATAGAGCAAAAATCTCGCGGGCATTATCATAAACAGCATTTTAAAAAACACTGTGATTTTTTACATACATGTAACTTGTAAAGTACCTAACTGAAACAAACGTGTTAATAATAATTTTTGGATCATACTTTGCGATTTTTTTCTATCCAGAAAATTTTATATAATTTGCGTTTTGGCGCAGGCAAAGTCTAGATAATATCTTCAAGAATAACATATATTTTTTTAAGAGCTTTAAAACTTTCCGTGTTTAAGGGAAATATGTAATAAATCGGTACAAATCGAGGTTGCGGGCCCTTAAATACAAAACTGTTACTGGGACTGTATAATAATATGCGATCCTGAGGTGTGTAAATAACCCCTGACCCTCTGGGCTTAATACCAAAAGATATGATTATGAAAATCTACTTGCGCGGACAAATATATATCACAAAGAATGGCAATCGAAAACTCCAGGGAAAATAACAGATTCACCAACCTTGTATGCAGTTTTTTTTAGCTGGGGAGGCCTCCGTAAATTTGTCCATTTAAATTCCAGATCAGTAATCCTTTTGTGACTTTGAAATATGCACAAGTAGTTAGTTGTCAATCATACACAACTAGTTAGTTTTCACAAAGAGTTAGTTGTCAATCATACACAACTAGTTAATTTTCACAATGATTAAATAAAATAGCAAAATTTTCCAAAACAACAGAAGACAGTTATTTACTTGTTTGAATACAATTATGGAAATGCGATTAAGTACTGATTATTGCTTTAAACTACCTTTTAAACCGTGTCTTGGCAACATTGTTCACGTGACCAATGTAGTCTCTCCGAATACCGCTCCAACAGAAGCGACCTACGTCATTCCAGTTACGGGACCCATCTCGAGAACACGTCGCTAAATTATTAATTAAGAATCATATTTCCATTTCTACCCGCGATCTCTGAAAGTGTAAATGTGTCTGGCAAAGTCTAAATAAATAATAAAACGTGGAGAACTCATTTATTGCTTCACTGAACGCAACATCCTTCCTTTGGAGTTAAGTAAGTATCATCGACGACTTGAAGTAAGGTTCCCCACACTATTTTCAAACTATTTCAGGTGTCTCCGTTAAATCCAAAGAGTACCTAACTACCATTCTTGTGATATAAATATATATATTTAAATTTTCGAACAAACAAAATAAACATATTGTAATGCCTAACCAGGGACAGCTCAATTAATGAAAAAAATGGGTAAAAGCTCCTGAAAATCTAAACGAAAACGGTGTCAAAAATAAGTTAAACGTATTTTTTATCAACCTTGATCCAAATTTAAGTAAAAAACTGTTTACTCCTCAAAAATATATTATGTAAGCTATTTATGATACCACAAAATTAATCTTATACACCTGAAATAATTCAAAATTGATTTTGTTTCATTGAATGTAGAAATGGGATATTATAAAATCACACCATCCTTTAATCTAAATAATTTATTAAAAATATATACAGGTTCCAGTTGTTTTTAACTTGACAATTTTTTTTACGTTAGATCCACACAGGAGGCCATGAGGAAAATAATTTCACTGAGGCCATGACGAAAATAATTTCCCTCAGGGCCTAAGTCAGCTAAGAGTATGCTGGGTGAAGATTTTTTTTAAGGAATGGAAGAATGGACGACCTTCGTAGTCCAGAAGATAAGACTCACAATCCGGAGGTCGCGGGTTCGAACCCGGCATGCGCAAATAAATTTAAATTGATTAATTTGTGTTATTTCACAATTAATTCACTTAAAATAATATATAGTATATTTGCGGCATGTTCCAGAGTGGAAGATACTATTAGTAGCGTGTGTCAATTATTTCAACTTTTGAATTCAGAAACGCCCGGGGCCTCAAAAGTTGCGTCTTGCAAAGAAAATGAGAACTGCATTTAAATTTTTTTTTTTTTAAATGGTTATTAGCCCGCTAAAATGCATTGAAAATCAGAAAACAAACCTAAAACCATTTTTTTAAATATTTAACAATTTTTTTTTTCAGTATTCTAAACTTTTAACGTTTGTTTATTATTTAAAAATGCGTATAACTGACAAAAATGAAAAAAAGTTCAACTTTATGAATACAGGTAAGTCAACAAGAATTCTGATTTTATCCAGAAAAAGTGTTATTTTTCCGCTTTTATTTTTTTAACCAACACATCGCATATGTTTAAAAAAATATATTTTTTGGTTCTTTGTACTGCAGTTATGTAATGAAAAATAAGTTTGGTACAAAATATTAAATATGAACCCTTTGCTTTATTTTTTTTCCAAATCACGAAATCCATTTTTTTTTCGAAACTTCCGGCCATTTTAGCAGGCTAATAGTGAACAATAATTTCATTTATTTTTACATTTTCGAATATCTACAGATCATACGAAACTTTTGAGACCCCGGGCGTTTAAATATAAGTCCATTTGTTTTCTCTCTATGGAGAGCGACACACGCTAACTATTAGTATCGCCCTGGTGTAAGACCACCATTCAGAATTGAAACGTTGCTTGAAAATGGCTTTAGCCGTATTTGGTGACCAGATCTGAATAGCCAGGTACTTCCCAACCTTCCTCCTCCCCACTACCTTCAGCCTCACAACATACCCAAATTGGGGATGCCATAGTCTCACTGGCTCCAGACGGGAGCAGTTGAGATTCTTGTGCGTATTCACTGTAAAAAAAAAAGAGGAAGATCTGGGAATGAAATAGTTATGAAGGGTTGGTAGAAATCTGGGGATCAGTGTGTCCAGGAGTGACGGATGTATGAATCTATCCCTTCAACTGTTAATCCTTAATCCAACCCTTCAATATTCTATAGTACATAATCATGAAAAATACGGTCAAAATCGTAGGACGTCAAAAAAGCAACGACGAAAATGTTCATCTATCGAAGGCATTCCAAATAAAAAAAGGTATTTTCTTCCTCCATTATAAATATAATAGAAGCCTCATATAAAACACAAATAATAGTGAGACAATTGTGCACATAAAAATGAAAACTTCTTTCATTTAGATTTTCGAAATAAGATCGTACGTCTTCCACACAAACTTTATTTGACGTTTGCGGAATTGAAGACGTGCTTCTATTTCACCTTTAATAATGCGTATATATTAACGCACACGATACATTTCTTTCATCGACTTTTTATTCGTATTCCTTCTATATTTTCTACTTTTTTTTTCACTAAAAATATTTCAGACGCTATTTTTCACAGAATAAGTAATCATTATTGTGACATTATTCAAATAGAAATCTTGTTAAAATATTTTAGAATAATTTTGAAATATATGTGTTATCATTTGAATAAATTAATTTCTGTAGAGTCTGCATACAGGTAAGCGCATAAATTAGATAAATAATAGTAGTATTATTAATTGTATTACGAAACAAACGACTACCAGACCTAGCATATCGGGTAACTGGCATACGTAGGACTGTTTCGTATTATGAACATTATTTTGTAAGTTTGTAGCAAAGGGTCTCTTGGGGCGATTAATGATAAAAGGTAAATTGTTATCACGTAAATGGATATCAATCTTTAAATTATTGTTTCGTAATATTATTACGTTCGTAATCTACCACAAGCCTTAATCAATGGAATTAGTCGTAATAATTCCTTTATTACATGAAATAGAAACCAAGTTGAACGGACTTTGATTTTCGTTCTACAGATTGACCATAGAGACTCATAGAATAGAGCAGGAGAGAACGTTTCATGACTTTTATACTAAAGGACAATTTTTTAAGTTTTACTTTTAGTGCCAATCTTAATGAAGCGATCTCTTCCCCTGCACAATACTGCACATATATCTTGTTTACATTAGCACCATACAGGAGGCCCTGAGGATAGCAATTCCCTTAGGGCCTATGTCATATTTGGGCATGCTATGTAAAGGGTCTTTTTAGGATAAGATGGAGAGGAAGTTCTGGGAAGAAAACGGGTATTAGGGCTTGATAGGGATCTGGGGGTTAGTGTGTCCAGGAGTGATGGACGTATGAATCCATCCCTCCTACACCCGAGAGAGTACCGCTGGAGGAGTCAAAGGGACTCCCTCAACCATTCTCTCCCGATCCGGCCTGCCATGTAATTGGTGGGCAGACGCATCCGCCGCCAAGACCCGGACAAACCTCACCCCGTTAACCCGAGCACCCCTGCTAAGTCACTGATAGGTGACCTATGGCAGAGGTGTTGGTCATCCAACAAATGGTTGGCGGTACCTAGACCCTCCTCCCAAATTGTATCTATAAAATCTATTAACCATCTACTGATTATATTTTTTTAACTTTACCCTCTCCTTGTAGCGGCGTATTAAAAATACTGTTCATAATATTTGAATCATAATAATAACAATTTATTCTGTATTTGAGAGCTGCAGTATTTTTGGAAACCATCATGAGTTAACTAAACTAAGAAATCTTTTATTATAAAATCTTTTTTTTCAATTTTCTAAAACTGGTGCAACATTACCCCACGTTCCCCAGTTATATAGCGATACATACACGGCCGCGAGGAAAGCAAGCGCCAAGTAAAGTATCTATGAATTTAGCGGCAGATGGCGCCATTGTGCTAGTTTAAATTCCTGCCATCCAAACAAACAAACAAACCAGCCTCCTGATATACCTAAGTAACTTCCATAGTTTCTTGTACCACATTTTTTTTAAGATGCTTCGGATGCATCTGTATACGAGTACATAAATTTGACCGGTCAGTGGTTGAGTGGGCTTAGCGCTTGGGTCCTACCCGAGCATCGCGTGTTCGATTCCTCGGCTGGCTAAGTCCTCCATCACAACACAAGCAACATTTTCGTGGTGGTAGTAGGAAACTTTCAAACATTGTTGGGTTATTCGTAACCCGGGAATATTTGTCTTTCTTTATAAAAAAATAAAAATAAAAAAATATGTTTTATGAGTATATTAGATGTCTATGTATTGCTGTATTAAGGGATTATATAATTTCATGGGAAATGTTTGAAACTTTCAAAATACCTTCTTTAAACCACCGCGAAGGTTTTTGGATTATTACAACCACATGACGATAACATCTGAAAAGTTTTTAATCATTACAAAACCTCTTGCGAAGCGGCCAAAAACGTCAAAATTTAAGAATGACATCTTGCAAAACAATGATTGATCAAAATCCAATTTTCGAAATTTTATAATTAATAAATTTATTTGAAGAACTCGCCTAATACTTTAAATCGAATAAAGAATTAATTATAAAATATTTAAAATTTGATTGATTGGTCTTGTAATACACAATAATGAATATTTGTAATACCCTGGTAATACCTATATGAAAAATGAAAATTTGAATAAAAAAATTGTAATATAAATTTAATAATTGCAAATACTCGCTTGCCAGATTGCTTGCATTTGGCAATACTTTCTCAGAAATAGTAGATATGCTCAACTGCGAGGAATTTAGTTACAAGAAGACTATAATAACATACCCCATAAATACAAACCAATGTTAGCTTTTATTGTTCTTCTGCATGGAATCTATCGATAGCAAATTTTGCTTCTTGAATACCGAAATACATACATCAGTTTTATGTATAATAATTTAGCGGAACGTTTGTTCGTAAAAGCCTGTATGTAGTATAAATAAATCACCTTTTAATACCAAAATTTCTGTATATCTACTTCAGAGATCTCGAGCGATCCTTTATTTTAATCCAAGGCTTGATAACATTATTTAAGTTAAAAGTGTCCCTTCTTGAGAGAGAAGATGAAAGGAACAACGCGTTGTTTATGTTTAAAATATTAGGATAATATAGCTGTATATTCACGGATCATTAAGAAAGTGATATACTCTCATCATTTAGAGCACGAAGGTCCCATTTTCACATATTCTCTTAACGTATATTCACTAAATAAAACCATTTGGCTAGGAAAAACCTTCCCTGACGTGGGTAATGTAAAAAAATGGGTGACTGTGTAAGGACTTTCTTTAACAGATTTTCTGTATTTTTTTCTAAGAAACAAGCACCTTGATAATATTTTTACTAAGCCCTCCTACCGACACTTTAAAGCTTTGGCATGAGACTATTTGTCGAAAGAACACACCAACATAAACCTGTTTTTTTCAAATAATATAACACGTGAATGAAATTCGGAAATGTTTTTTTCCTCCGCTTCTATTTTTTCACTGTTGGTAAAACAGACAAGTGTTCAGATAAAATAATGTTGATTTGAAAACCAAATTCGTGCCATGTGGGCTTACATTTGAAGGGGAGAACTTGTTTATTCCGCAAGAATAAAGAATTTTAGCAATAAAACACAACATAAGCGCACAAAAAGCCAATAAAAGTTGAAAAAAAAACCTCGCGTCACTTTGCCATCGCTCAATATTTCATACAAGATTGATATTCAAAGAGAAATTTGATAAGTAGCTACATTTATTTAGAATTTCCGGAAAAGAAAATGAAATGTCTTCTTCCTGGAATGCCAAATTAGATTACGTTTTTCGCGTTTGTAATTCTGTAATGAGATAATTTAATCCCAAGCGTCTGATAATGTTTTCTGAGATTTTTTAATGCAAGAAATAAAAATAATAAACATCAAACTCCGCAAAGACTTCTGGAAACATTTCGCGTTTTCACGAAACTTTTTTAAACTTTTCACCGAGGCCCGAGAGTGGGGGTGTAGGCATTATTCAAATATATTATTTTAAATATCTTGACACGTTTGCTTTCGTAATCTTTTAACATTCTTCTTCGGGAAAATGAGGTCAGAGGGAGTAAATTTTATGAAATCACCGCACCATTCTTCCAATGCGACGAAAAATTCGCAATGTTTTGATTCCAAGCTGGTTGTATTGGGTTAAATCCTAACGAATTCAATAAAAAAATGCTTCGAAAATGTAACCAAAATATTCATATGATCGTGCATTTCGGTTTAGGTATCGGTTCGGTCATTGTCATTTTCACTTCTTTTTTTTTTACATGAACACCGCACAAGAGTCCCAACTGCTCCCGTCTGGAGCCAGTGGGACCATGGCATCCCCAATTGGGGTATGTTGTGAGGCTGAAGATAGTGGGGAGGGGAAGCAGATAGGGGAGAGGAAGGTGGGGAAGTACCTGGCTATTCAGATCTAGTTACCAAACACGGCTAAAGCCATTTCAAACAACGTTTCAATTCTGAATGGTGGTCTTACACCAGGGCGATACCGAGAGTATCTTCAACTTTGGAACGTGCCGCATATATACTATATATTCCTATATATATACTATATATCTCCTCTGTATATTCTGATGCATCATGCAACATCCCTCCACTTAACTATGACTATAATATTGACTTAAATGATTGCCAAATTACACTTAAAGAGGTTTACCAATCCTTAAATAATCTCTCTAACAAAAAAAGTAACGGACCTGATGGCATTCCAGAAATCTTGCTAAAATAATGTAAATATACACTATCTAACCCAATTTGTATGTTGTACAACTTGTCACTTTCATCTGGAACATTTGCTGACTCATGGAAAATTTCATATATTCGACCCATTTTTGAGTCCGGAAACAAGTCGAATATTGGAAATTACAGACCGATATCAATTATATCTAATATTCCAAAAATATTTGAGTCGATAATTACGAAGAAAATTACTCCTGTTTTCAAAAGTGTTCTAATTGAGGAATAGCATGGATTTAGATCGGCGAAACCTACAACAACAAATTTACTTTCTTTTACAAGTACCATTGTGAAAGCCTTAGAAGATAACACTCAGGTTGATGTCCTATACACTGACTTCTCCAAAGCCTTCGACAAAGTTAATCACCGTATCCTCATGGCCAAACTTTATGCTATAGGCATTAGAAACCCTTTGTTATCATTCTTTCACTCTTACTTGACAGATAGAAAACAAAGGGTTAAAATAAATAACTTTGAATCCTTTAACATTGATGTAACTTCCGGCGTTCCCCAAGGAGCCCATTTGGCCCCGCTTCTTTTTAACCTTTTTATTAATGATATCACTAAAGTTTTTTCTCACACACGTTTCTGGCTATTTGCTGATGATAATAAGATTCTTAAGATTATTAAATCCCACCTTGACTGTTTACTATTTCAACTTGATATTGATTCATTTAACGATTGGTGCAAAATTAACTGCATGGAACTTAATGTTGATAAATGCAAAATCTTGTCCTTTTTTAGAACCAAAAAACCTATTCAGTTTGATTATAAACTAAATAGTGTTTGTCTATCTACTGTTACATCTATCAAGGACCTTGGGGTCACTTTAGACTGCAAACTTTCTTTCCGTGATCACATTAATAATATCGTAAATAAATCACTTATACTACTCGGCTTCATTCATAGAATTACCTCTGACTTCAAACATATAAGTACACTTAAAACTATTTACTGTTCGCTGGTTCGCCCTCACCTTGAATATGCTAGTGTCATTTGGTCTCCTTTCTATGCTGTCCACATTTGTCACATCGAATCCGTACAACATCGTTTCCTAAGAGGAATTGCTTGGAGGCTGGGTCTTGAAAGAGGCAAGTACTCATATGATGAAATTGAACACATTTTAAACATGTCTTCTTTAGAAAAACGTAGAAAGGACTCTGATCTAATTTGCATATTTAAGATTATCAACAGTATTACTGATACACCTGCATTGTTACAACTCATCCAGTTTAACATCCCTTCCCGTAGGCTTCGAAATAATGAATTGCTGTTCCTCAATCAACATTCTACTAATTACGGTTACCATTCTCCCTTATCCAGAATGTCGAGACTTGTCAACGCAAGTCAAAGCATAGATTTTTTTGGTATAAAACTAAATGACTTTCGGCAGTCGATACGCAATATTTAAATGCTTCTTCATGCTTTGACTTGTAGTGTCTCTATATGTACTTTTTATATTTTATATTGTCATTGCTATTCATTTTTATGTGCTCTCCCTTCACTGTCATCTCTGTTTTTTTATTCGTGTTATGATTATGTTTTTAATGGACTGTTGTCCGTAAATAAATAAATAAATAAATAAATAAATAAATAAATAAATAAATAAATAAATAAATAAATAAATAAATAAATAAATAAATAAATAAATAAATAAATAAATAAATAAATAAATAAATAAATAAATAAATAAATAAATAAATAAATAAATAAATAAATAAATAAATAAATAAATAAATAAATAAATAAATAAATAAATAAATAAATAAATAAATAAATAAATAAATAAATAAATAAATAAATAAATAAATAAATAAATAAATAAATAAATAAATAAATAAATAAATAAATAAATAAATAAATAAATAAATAAATAAATAAATAAATAAATAAATAAATAAATAAATAAATAAATAAATAAATAAATAAATAAATATTATTTTAAATGAATAAATTGTGAAATAACACAAATTAATCAAATAAAATTTATTTGCCACACCGGGATTCGATCCTAGTCGGAGTGCTTGTCAAGAGCCTACCGCTGGACTACGCCGGCAGTCGATTAATTAACTTACTATATTTATAAAAATAAAGTTGGTTGTTTGTAGATGGAAAAATGTAATAAGCAGTAATTGTTGAATGAATTGATGAATGAATGAATTATTTGGCGGGCAGAAGATAAGCCAACGTAGATCAGTGGATAAGAGCAGTTGACCGGAAATCAGAAGGACGCGGGTTCGAGTCCCGTTGGCGGCATGTATCTTTTCTCGGGAGATTTTTTCAATATAGATAAGTTTTTCCGGCTAATAATAATTACTTATAATAATTAAGCTTACTATATTTAGCCAATTTTATCGATAAATTGATTTTATTTTTTATTAAATTACGTTTTACGAAATGAACGCTAAGAACTTCCACCCACCCAGCCTCGTTTCTTACTCACTCTATCTCAGTTCCCTTATAGTAGTCACAAATTAAACATAAAAATGATGAAAAACAATAAACTATAATGAAGACTTGCAACAGACTTAATGCACTTAGGTTATAACTTCACACAGCATCCCCAAAGATGAAACGGGCATTGTGAGAAGTTAATTATCTTAGGGCCTGTGTAGAGTAACATAAATAATTTTAAGAAAGATAAACATTTCCAGGTTAAGAACAACCTGACAGCATTTGAAAATCTTCCACTACCACCACACTAAGCGAAAAATGTTGTTTGTGTCGTGATAGAGGACTTAGCCAGTCGAGGAATTCAACACACGATGCCTATCTGGAACCCAAATGCAATGCCAACTCAGCCAAAGACCTGACCAATATAGACTAATTTTAAAAAATAAATAAAGACAAAGAGATAAGCAGAGTGCTCTGGATTAATCTAGCTTGCTTGAAACACGGTAATTTTTCCGGTGGTATAAATAATTAATTCTTTATTTTTAAATGAAGACAATACTGTCGAAACTCAATCGGAAATCTGGAGAAAGAAAAATCGGAAAAATATATTTGCACCCAGAGATATGCTATGGTGTCCGCGCAACTGTCGCCGGACTACGCGCTAATTAGCGTAGTTTTCATACAAAAATAATTTGTTCATTTCGTTGATTTTTTGAAAATGTGCATTAATATTGGTTAACAATATATTTTGAATAAGGAAAGAATTCGTTCATTTAGTTTAACGTTCGTTTGGTATATTCGTTAATTATTTGTTCTTTTAGTTTATTTGTTAATTGGTAAACAATATCGGCGACACCCGGAATCGCAGACCCACATAGTAAAAACAGCAGATAGCACATCCAATATATTTCAATATCTTTGTTTGCACCTCTGTGACTCGAACCCAGGGCCTTCTGCTTTCGTGGCAACACATCTACCGACTGATCTAAGGTGTCTCGGTATATCCAAAAAGCAGAAGGTCCAGGGTTCGAGCAGGCCCGGACTGGCCAGGTCCGCAGGTCCGCGATCGCGGAGGGCCCCCGCCGTGAGGGGGCCCCGAAGGGGCCCCACAAAACGTACAAAAAAATTGTCTTGTTAGTAGTTATAATGCCCGGTGAAAAATCAAAAGATGAAACTGACTATTTCAACAGTTCAACATTACAAAATTGTATATTTTGATATTTTAGACTGTGCGAGGATGAGTATTGAAGAAAGATTTTGAGCAAACAAAGACGTTTTTACAGGATTGCTCTTGGTTGGACCCAGTACCAGATTATCCCTAAGGCAGAGTAGGCAACTGTCTAGGGGCCCCGCGTCCCGAGGACTTGCTTCAATTGGTGAGCAACGAAGTTTCGGAAAAAGTCAGTTTTCAAGATGTTTTCATTTTTTTATTAGAAAAATTTACAGGTTAATAACATTAGGTACACGCATTAAAGAAAACAACAAATTATAATAATAATTAGGTTATAACCCAATAAATAACTAATGTTCGTATCATGCACAAACAATAAATAAAAAGTCTATAATTAAAACAAATATGTAATCACAGTTGTATTTTACTTTTCTTTCCTTCTTTTTGTTGCAACATTACTTAGTATCTGAAGTGATTGAAGGTGCCGTGCGGGGTTTATATTGGCATTTGTTTTGTTTTATTTCTAATTATATGTTTAAAATATAAATGATGAACAAACTTCCCCCCTTAGTGAAGTTGATGTAATTTTACAAGTTTTTTATTCAGTTCAAAAGGGCCTCTGACTCTGGGGGGCCTCTAAACGCCACCATGTTCCCTTGGTCAAATCCTAAACAAGGCTTTAAGGACACTGCAAAAAAATTATTTTTATTTCATTTTTTGAAAGATGCATTGTTAATAATG
Organism: Limnephilus marmoratus; assembly: GCA_917880885.1. Classification (NCBI taxonomy): domain Eukaryota; kingdom Metazoa; phylum Arthropoda; class Insecta; order Trichoptera; family Limnephilidae; genus Limnephilus; species Limnephilus marmoratus. Next base: position 32,672,033 of record OU862910.1, read on the forward strand.
CTCTCACTATTTGAGGAAATTGGTAAAATTGATGGAGATACAGCATTTTATATGAAACCGTTTTAAACAGTTTGTATGTTGAATTATCCTCAGCAAAACTTTGAAAGCGTTTTTCTCGAAAGTTTTTTAACACGTTTTTCAACCTGATTGACAACATATTAAAAAAAACTATACATTCGATTTGCATGCACCAAGTAACGTAATATGTTTTCCTAGGTAGTCAGAGGGAGTTTTTTTTTCGATTTTATTTTTTATTTTTGGCAGCATTTTGAAGTGAAAAACGCGATTTTCGCTAAAAAATTTCGGTGAATTTGTTATTATAAAATGGTAAAAAAAACTCATCGCATCGTCAAGTCAAGATTTTGAGTTAAAATAGTTATGATGTTCACAAACTTCAGAAATATTGTTTGCGAGAAACCGACCCGAGACGTGCGTTGTCTAGGGGCCCCGACATGGTTAATCCGGCCCTGGTTGGACTCCAAAAAGTTTGACTTTATCTTGAAAATCCAAACATTTCCCACAGAAGCTGTGCACATTGTTTCTAAACTGTGTAAAATTGAAAGAAGTCGGCTGTTGATAGAGCTGCGACGGTTTGCACAACAATACAGCCACTTCATAGCGGCAGAGTCCACTGAGAATTACGGAGACAGATGCAGTGACGAAGAAGACGATTTGGACCCAACGGCAGCGGAAACAAATGCTGACATTTACTGCTCTGAAAATAGACAATGTTTCCAGTGTTTGACATGTGCTTTTTCTGTTCTGTTTGAACTTACTCAATCTGGACTGTTTACCAACCTGCATATTGAATATAAATTTGTTCTTTCCATACCTTGTACCCAAGTCACAAGTGAACGAGTTTTTTCTAAACTTAAAATCGTCAAAAATCGACTTAGGTCGTCCTTAGGCCAAGACCTTATGTCCAGTCTGCTTTTTATTAATGTTGAGAGGGATTTATTTTATAATTTGGACAAAAATAAAATAATAGATGAAGTAGCTATAACAAGTGAGTTGCTTACAAAGAAACTGTTACTTTAGGGCTAGGGAAGCAAAATGTCGAATCATTTTAGTTAATTAAGTAAACTGTTAAACACACAGGATTTTTTTTTTAATGTTAGTATTATTTTTCTAATCCCTTAAATCCGTTTGTCATTATTTTTACTACACAAATAATTTAGAAATAATTCATTAATGCTTTGTTGTGAATAAAATCCTGCCCTTTATTTTGATCTCCGTTATAATTATTGGCAGTTCTACAGCATGTGTTTAGCAGTGTTGTGGTATCCTAAAAATACTGTGAATTTCTTATTTCAACCTACCCTGCTCAGAACAGATATTGTCTAGTGAGTCGGGTAGCGTATATATATGTAAATGTAAACAACTCTTGATATTAATAAACGCCCGGGTTACCAGCACCTTTAAAAAAAAAATAAAAATAAAAAATAAAGTCAACAAAAGTCGAAAATCATAATATTCGTATAAAAACCTATCTGAATTTCTTCTTCTTTATAGGTGCCAATATAGCGTAGAAACGCTTTTTCATTGTTTTCAAGCACCTAGTTTTCAAAAATTATCCGGGGGGGGCCCCCGGACCCCCCGTTTTCTGGAGGCCCCTCCCCACCCCACGTTTGGGGGCCCCTTTACAGGTTTTAGCGGAGGGCCCCAAATGGTCCCAGTCCGGGCCTGGGTTCGAGTCCCAGAGGTGGCAATATCTTTTTCTTATTTTTCTGTTTCCAGATTTTCTATTGAGTTTCGCTAATATTGTCTTCATTTAATTAAATATTACAATTTGAGGTTTAATTCATAAAGTTAAAAATAAAAATAAAATATATTCATCTTATACTTGGAGAAAGGTCAATAGATGTCGCATATTAAAAATAAAAACGATAAAAATTTATACAAAACTCTATCTAGATAGCATTTAGTTCGGGTTTGAATCTTGCAATCATTTATAAAGATATCAGCCGATAATATGTGCGTTAATAAAATGAAGATAATGTTGATACTTCTTAGTCGAAGTATGATATTATAGTTAAAAGTGACCAAATTGGATAAAGACACCTTAGCTCATTTGGCAGAGCTATTGCCATAAAAGCAGTAGATCCTGGGTTCGAGTCCCAAAGGTGCCAATATATTTTTCTGATTTTTCTGTCTTCAGATTTTCGATTGAGTTTCGCTAATATTGTCTTCATTTAATTAAATATTACAATTTGAGGTTTTTTCTCATAAAGTTAAATAAAAATAAACAATTAATTCTATTCGGCCTGTCTAAGCCATATCATTCAAATAAATTTACGGCATCTTCCCAATCGGTATAAGACATACTTCAAAGATTTTCCATTCAGTGCAGGAAATGTTGTTGATCTTCTAAGCACCTCCCCTTTTCACCTCTCTCCTCCCCAACTACTTCCATTTCTACCCACGCCTGTCTTTCTATATTTGATCATTTAGTTTTAGTACATATAATGTCCTGATGAAGAGAACATCGTTCTTGAAACATGTTGAATTTTTAAATAAAGATTATCGTGGTAAAAACAAAGTGTTTTTAATTATTTCATTAATAAAATTAAATAAATAAACCACACGAACGTCAAACACATATGTACAATTCAAACGATATAAGTATTTTTCAGCTAAGCGTTAGTACCCGTGAAAAATCATGTAATTTGGTAGCAGTTCCAATTTTTTTAAATGGCCAGCAAAAGTATCTAAACCATGTAAAATACACTCTAGGTAAATACTTAAGACAAGGTAAATCATTTTAAAGAGACTCTTGCTCGCGATGGATAAAAAGTATTGATTTATTTACCCCTTCAGCGCTTGATTTTTGGATGCACACTAAAGTTCAAATTCAAATGAAATTTTTTAAAAAATCTGTATTTTACAAACAAAATATAAAGCACAAATGATATATTTTATAAGTACCTCCCGTTACTAACAGTTAATCCAATGAACTGCAAGTAAAATAAAATACATTAGGTTTTATAGATGGGGACATTAAAAGGTGTAAATTTACATTAATTAATATTAATTTAAACTTTTTCCTTCCTAAAGTACTTACTTGAGTAGTGATGGAACGTGAAAGTAATTTTATTATATAGTAATAATAACAATCTTATTCCAGGATGTGGAGAGGATAGTGCAATCCAACACGTCCCATGTAGTCATACATATTGATATTAAAATAATGTGAATAAAATAAAAATTAGGAAATATATGTAAAATAAAAAAAAAATATACGGATAATAATCAATTATGTAGGGTGTGGTCTGGAGTGAAATCTGTCCCAGCGCCAACTCAGGAGTGGCGCTTGGTGCTGGAAGGCTGCATTCACCACTTTGCTGGTCATTGAGTGACCCAGTGTCTCATAAAGCCGGCGAATACATTCAGTCCTAGTTCCGGAAACACTGTCGATCCGTGGTGGTGAACCTTCTGCATCTAATTAGGTACTTTATGCTTGAAATACTTTATATTATTGATCATATTTTATTCCGCATTTTGTATATTATTTAAGCACTTGCTACTGCTTCCTAATACCGTATGCAGGGACTCTAGAGGTCTAGATTCGTTCAAACTTAAATGTACATTCGTTCGTTAAAAAAAAAATTGAGTTGCGAGAGCCTTCAAGGAGTAACAATCTGTTTCTTATACCAGGGCGGGTAAATGGTCAATAACCTCCAATGCATCAATTATGTGTATATGTATATACATATTATTATTATTGCTGTTGTGGTGTGAAAATAGATTTCTGACTCTGACTACTTTATGTTTTGAAATTTCGTAAGCAGATTATTAGTTTATATTATAGTTTATATTGTGTTTTTATATCTTATTTTTTTTACAATTTTCAAGGATATAATTTTGTTAATTTCTTACGGGTACAGGACCCTTACTTTTTTTACTTTTTAATTATAATTTTAATTACTTATGTAAAAATCTGTTATTGGATATTAAGTGTATTATTAATGTTACTTTTATAAGTGTAAAATACCTGTTGATTTTCCCCAATAAATAAAATAAAAAAAATTAAAAAAAATGAAAATAAAAAAAACATAACTCTGCATGCATTATTACATTGAATCCGGAGTCGTTCCACCGACCTGATTCGGTAATGTAATAAATTGTAATACCACGTTTCACACATTCTAGACTGGTGCGAAATGTTTTTCTTTAATTATTAGTGCATTGGAGGAATCTAATTTATCATATTTTTAAAAATGAAAATATAATAATTATATTGATAAACGTCGCCACCAAACAAACCACCAAAATAGATCGAAAAACTTTTTTTTTAACTTTTCGGTACCAATCTTTTGGAGTGCACAAATTAATTCAAAAGTGTTCTCTATAAAATTATTTGTTTGTATCTGCATAATCGCTTGACTGCAAGGTTCGTAGAAAATGTATTTAATATTCTACGAAACTTGACTTGACTGGATATAATTTTTTATCGCTTCAAATTCGCTCCAAATTTGAAAAAGTTCATACTAGAACGGACGGAAGTACTCAAGAAAAGATTGCCGTATAAAAAATACGTATATGAAAATCAACATTTTCAGTAGTCTTACTGTGGACTGTACGTAGCAGAACTGTTTGCCGCAAATTATTACCGATTTACGAGACATTTCCAAATCGAGTTAGGGATACTTGCAGGCGGAATCTTGACTGTCTCTGCCTTTGTTGGATTCTAATCTCGGATACCTGCTATCTGGCTTCAACTGCCATGTCACGTAAATCGAGTTTATAATAGCGGCGGATCTGCGAGATACGTTTAACTTCCGTAATTATTATAGGATTATATTATACATGTTTTATGGGGAGTGGTTTGTCGGGTCTTAGGCAGATGCGTCTGCCCACCAAAGGCGTGGTAGGCCGAATCGGAGAGGCTGGTTGAGATCTGGTCATTGAACATGACTAAAGCCACTGAAAGCAATGTTTCGATTCCTATTGGTGGTCTTTCAGTGAGGTGACGCCATTGCCATTACGCTAACTGCCATTTTTTCCAACTTTTTATTCGATCAATCTGAGCCTCCGATCAGCTAAGTGACTTGTTTAGTAACGCCCGATTAGCCTGTTGGTCGGAGAGTTGCATTGAAAAGACCATATCTGTGCATTTCAGAAGTGTTGACCAAAAATTTCGACTGAGATACGTATTGCAATTACTGCATAAAATGTTTTTTTACGTTAATTTTGTTTGAGACAACCCATTAATTAATTTTATTTGTTTCGGTGGATCCCCTGGTCCGCATCTTACCCGCTCATCACGGCTTAGCCCTATTTTTTAACTGAACTGAATAATTATATTATCGAAGAAAGCTAACACTTTGTAGCTTGACATTATACAAAATAAAACCAGTTATTTATTTAACACCACTTAATTTTAATTCTTCTTAGACCGACCGTCCCATGTTATTTTGCTCCCGAGGTAGACAAACTCCTTGGTGTTCTTTAGTGGAACTCCTGACATCTCTACTCTCATCTGATGTTGCGTTCGGCCTACAGTCAGCAGCTTTGTTTTGTCTTTATTTATCTTCATGTTGTAATTGTTTTGAAGAATGCTTTGCATGTTTGTTAAGGCCTCTTGCAGTTCTTCTTCGCTTTCAGCAACCAAAGCAATATCGTCAGCAAACCTTATCATATCCACCTTTTACCCGTGTATCTTTACACCTTTCTGTGACTCATTCTCTCTCTCAAGTCATTAATCGCACTTTGTATATAAGCGTTAAAAAGAACAGGTGACAGAGAGCATCCCTGTCTCACCCCTTGTCTTATACTGGCTTCTTTTGTATCATTGTCACATTTAATTATAGCGGCCTCATTCTTGTATAGCGCCTGGATTATTCGTCTATCTCTATATTTGATGTCAATTCTCTTCAGAATCTCGAAGAGTCTTTTCCATTCAACTTTGTCGAAAGCCTTCTCCAGGTCTATGAATGCGATGAATGTGTTTTGGTTTCTTTTTATTCTTTTTTCAAGTAGTATTCGTAGCGACAATATTGCTTCTCTGGTTCCTACACCTCTTCTATAGCCAAACTGGTCTCCGGAAAGGATGTTTTCTACTTTTGGTTCGATTCTTTTTAGAATGATATTAGTCAATATTTTTGAGGCATGGGATATTAGGCTAAGAGTTCTGTGTTGTTCACATTTTGTCGTGCCCGCCTTCTTTGGTAATGCGACAATTAGGCATTTCTCGGGTATCTTTCCAGTCTTATACATTGTCTATATCATTTTAAACAGGGCATCTATAGTTCCTTTTCCTGCTGGTTTAATTAGTTCAGCCGGAACGTCATCGATTCCGGGTGCTTTCCCGTTTTTGAGATTTTTCAGTGCGAGGTCAAACTCTTCTCTAGTGATTGGATCTCCTAAATTATCTGCGTCTACCTCATTTTCTCTTTCTACCAATGTTTCGTTGTCATTATTTCCCTTTCCATTGTACAGCGTTTCGAGATATCTTTTCCATCTCTCTCCTATTTGGTGATTTTCGAAAAGTATTTTGCCGTCTTCTCCTTCTATTGCATTACCCTTTCCAACTCTCATCCCAAAGAAGTCTTTCACCGCAGCGTGAGCTCTTTCTACATTTCCTCTCTTAAGGTCGTCGTTTATCTCATCGCATTTATTCTGGTAGAATGTTTCTTTGGCTATTCTTGATTCTTTATTTATTTGGTTTCTCAGCACTTTGTATTTCTCTTGTGATTCAGTTCTTTTATCATTTTTGAGCTCTCTTCTATCCTTTATCATATTTAAGATCTTATCGGTTATCCATTCCTTCCGTGCTTGGGGTTTTTCCTTGCCTATAGTTTCCTCTGCCGTAGTTATAATCTTCGTCTTTATCACTTTCCAGATCGAATTCACGTTCTCCTCTTCCATTAGGTTGCACTCTTGCGTCTTTTCCCTAAAACTGTCGCTAATCTCTTTTATCTTTAATACTTTCGTATCCCATTTGAGATTTTTTCTCTTTTTTAATTTTTTCAGTTTTAGAAGACTTTTGGCCATTACCATATTATGGTCACTATCTATATCTGGACCGGAATAGCTTCTACAGTCTTTTATTTGGTTTTTAAATCTATGTCTAACCATTATATAGTCTATTTGCAGTCTTTGTCTGTCTCCAGGGGATTTCCAGGTGTATCGCTGTCTTGGGTGGTGTTGGAAACAAGTGTTTGCTATCACTAATTTGTTTTTTTCGCAGAATTCTGTCAATCTGTTTCCTCTGTCGTTTCTTGCACCCAACCCAAAGGGCCCAATGCAAGTTCCTTCACGTCCTTCTCCTACAACAGCATTCCAATCTCCTAGTAGAATCAGATTTTCACCTGCTTTTACCTCTAATATGAGTTTGTCTAGCGAACTGTATACCTCCTCCACTTCTTCTTCGCTATGACTAGATGTTGGCATATATACTTGGATAATTACAGTGTCTACAGGTTTAGTTTCTATTTTGACTAGAATAATTCTTCCGCTATATTGCACGTATCCCTTAACCCGTCTTCCCCACTCCTTGCACAGCACAACGCCTACTCCTCCTTGGCCAGGTTTATCCTTTATGCATCCTGTGTGGATGATTCTGTAGTTGCCACTCCAGAAGTCTCCGCAATTGGGCCATCTCATCTCTGCTATACCTAGGGCATTCAAATTTACGTTTTGCATCTCAGCTTTCAGATTATCCAGTTTGCTGTTTTGCAGTAATGTGCGGACATTCCACGTTGCCCATCTCGCTATTTGTGTAAAAAATTGTAGGTCTTCACTCAGGAGATTTCTTTTGGGCAGACTGGTTTTTTATAAATGAAGCACTTTTTTGTTTTAACTTAAGTTCTTGATTTTTTATTGTTATGATTTGATATTTATAACTTATAACTGACGACAATAACTTTCCCCACCCAACGGACAAGGGTTCAGTAGTATTTTAAATTCTTAGTGCAAGTTTTCGTAAAGAAGCAAGTTAATTTTACTGATACAAGCCTTTTTATAAGACTTTCGTACCTCTATATTTCCCTTGTTTGTTGTGTGAGAGAGACAAAAAATAAAACATGATTCTATCGACATCTAACAAACAAATCAGACAACTCTTGGATCGCAATCCAACCTTTGATGGTAACTCAACTCCATAATTGGTTTGCGTCCTGGGTTTAATTCTAAACATACTCCGCCCCAAAATGGGCAGATATTTATTTTGAAATATCGAATCCATTTTTCTGCAAATTATACAAATAACATTATGCAAACCAATTATGAGCCTAAATTAAATATTGACTTTGCTCAAATCAAATTCAAATTCATTAAATTAATTTTAAAGTTATTCAATAACATAACACACTAAGATAATTCCAAAAACAAACTACATTTTTTAAAAACAAACAGAAACCATAACAATAATTACATATAAACATATAATATAGACGGCACAAACATATCGCGGTAGGTTTCCTTCCTTCCTCGGGAAAAAATTAAATAAAGATAAATCATCCTTCCTTCCATAGTTCATTGCCACATTTGGAATTATTACAATGTCTTTCCAGATATATTTACATGTGCAGTTTGCAATTCTAGCCAGCAGGCTATGTTGGTTTATAAGCGTTCATTAAGTGGTTTTATCCTTTTTTTTTTAATATATAGATCGACAATCCATTTTGTTTTATTATTTTTTATATCACTCCCTACCACACTCAAGATTTTATTGCTCCACATTTATCCGCATTTTGTACACTGATTTTTACTTTTAATTTATTATTACATCTTCCTTTTGTCCTTTTTGGTTACTTTTAACGTACAAATTTTTATATTATTTTTACTATTTATTGGTTTATCTTGTTTTATGCACTCATTGTTTTTTTTTCATAAAGCACAAGTCCTTTTTTTTTATTTTGTGCTTACACAGCGCCTGGTTCGTTGGGTGGGGATGTTGACATCTTCAGCTCCTCGTTATCGTCTATTGGCAATAGACACAGCTTTGAGATCGCCCTCTGAGTAGTTCCATGCGATGTTTTGAGAATTGCCACACGTACTTTCCCGTCAGCGCCTGGATGGACTGCAATCACACGTCCGAGTTTCCACACACATGGTGGTAGATTGTCTTCCTTCAAGACCACCGTATCGCCTGGTTTGAGCTGCGTATGAGGTCCGCTGGTCCACTTCGTTCTGCCTTGGAGCTGAACCAGGTACCTCGATCAAAAAAAAACATCGTATTAGCACAGAATTTTTTTTTTTATATTTATTCCGTCCGTTGACTGAAATATTTTGTAGATCTTGCTCCGGAATTGCTGCAAAGCTTCCACCAACAAGAAAGTGACCGGGACCGAGGGAAATTAGATCATTTGGATCATTTGACAATGGGGTAAAAGGACTAGAATTTAAACAAAATTCATCTGACACAAAACGGTATTAATTTCTCATATATCAATAAGGAGTTACTCGCTAGCTGTTTCAATTAACATTTAAACAGATTTCATTCTGACTTCTCAAAGGCCTCCAAAGTGCAGCGCCCTTGTCGGAATGTACCCCCATTGAATTGATAGCCTTGATAATGATTTTCCGATAGTAGGTAGTAGCATTATCTGAAAATAATTTACTCGGCCTTCCACTACGCTCGATAAAACGCTTCAAGGCATTTAAAAAACTTTCTGTATTCAAAGACAGTTCAAGTTCTAAGTGTATGGCTTTTGACACCACACATACAAATAAACATACATAAGAAAAAACACCAATAACAAAAATATATAAGCTCCTTTCGGCTGGAAGGTCTGCCATTATTTGCTGCATCGTGTATTAGATCTATAACACATTATACATTTCCTTATTATCATTTTCACAAAATTTTCCCATTATTGGCCAGAACTTCAATCTGATTATTGCCAATACGGTATGAGTACCTGCATGCAAGTGTAACTGATAAATAAATAAATAAATGTAAATGTAGTTTTTCATAATTAATTCGGTTAAATTATGATGTGGTGGCAGCAAGATTGGATGTCGTTGATTTATTGACAGCAATTTTCCTTCGGAAAGCCTGCCGCCTACGCAAAGTAAATCATTATGTACATAAGGATTTAGTAGAGAGATGTAGTTCCTACAAATATCCCAATCTTGCGTTACTGTTGCCAACACTACAGTTTTTGTTTTCACCTCAGGTGGATCTATGTACGTAGATTCTCCGCATGGCCAACTGGATGGTGCAAGAGTTAGCCAATCGGGTCCGTGCCACCAAATGGTGGATGTCAATAATTGAGAAGTCCTAATATCTCTGGATAGTACATCCGCAGCATTATCTTCTGATATCACATGCTTTTGACAAATGACTCTCCTAGGTACCTTCACATTATTTATCTGCGGCAATTCTTCCATATAAGCTCTCCAAACTTTCCAAATGTCAGGAGATATATCTTCAACCCACTGAGTTTTGTTCTGCCACAGACGTTGCATTAGTAGCTTCGCTACTACCGTTACAGGTCCTATCAGACCCGGGGATTTAAAAATGGATGCTATGTAGGATAACATCCGTTGTTTGCTTCTACTAAGTAAGCAATCTTCTTCACCACTGCCACCCGCCATCAAGTCATCCATGTAAAAAATTTCTTTAAGAATGTGACTGACCTTGGGATTTGTGCCTTGATTTTCATTTCCTAGCCGCTCCAAACATCTTGGGGCTAAGAATGATGATCCCAGACCGTAGACTGTATTCAATCGATAATGTTGAATCTCCTCGCTGGGTGCGTCTCTCCAAAGGATACGTTGTAAGTCCCTATCCTCTGGCTGCACTAATATCTGCCGGTACATTTTTTCTTTGTCGGCTGTTAACGCGTACTGATGTTTTCTGAAATTCAACAGATGTGCACATAAATCCTTTTGCAATATCGGCCCAATCATGAGGGCATCATTTAAGGAAATTCCAGTTGAGGATTTAGCCGATCCATCGAATACGACTCTGGTCTTAGTAGTTGTACTAGACTCTTTGATCACCGCATGGTGAGGCAGATAATAGGGTATTTGATTTTGTGATAATGGTTCACATTGCGTCATATGACCTAAGTCTTTGCACTCCTGCATAAAATTCTTGTAATCTTTCATTGATTCTGGGTTTGAGGCTAATTTTTTCTCCAAATTATACAATCTCTTCTCCGCCATAGGGAGACTTTCGCCTAGCTGTTTCGCACAGGGGCGTTGTATTAAACTTACAATGAAACGGCCTCTGCCATTTCTTTTATGAGCAGCTGTGAAGCTTTCTTCACACGCTTGCTCCTCGTGATTCCTATGTTCAATAGGATTTAGCTCCTCTAATTTCAACAAATTTTCAATTTGCTTATGTTTTAAGTTGAGTGAAAGATTACAAATTTCTACTGGCCTCTTTTCTGAAGTGAAGATGGGTCCGGAATCTTGAATCTTCATCCGGTCAGAGTGCAGAGTCTCCCTGAAAGTGTCAGCCCCGATCAACATGTCTATCGGGCCGGTTTCATTAATGTTTGGATCTGCCAATTGCAATCCTTGGGGGATGCCGGTGCCTTTTTCCTGAAATGAGATTTGCGGTAGATTACTGGTCACCTCCGACAATACTAGGCATTCAATCCTCTTTGAATATGGTGAATAATTGGAAGATATTTCCAAATCCACAATGTTTTTAATATGCTGTATTTCATTATGAATTCCGGTAATAGGGATATCAGCTTTTCTGCTGGATGATTTTAATGCGCAATCTTTAATAATAAGTCCTCTTGAAGAAGTATCACTTCCCTGATGACTTTGCATTTTACCTTCATTTTGTAAATGTAATAAAGTGTTGTGTGAATTCGCTCCACACTTGTGACAATTGTATTTATTTTTACAATATTGAAATTTATGCCCTACCGACAAACATTTCAGACAAGCATTCAAACGATGTATTGTTGTCAATCTATCCTCTATTGCTAAATTTAAAAACTTTTGACAATTATCAGTTTTATGATTTTTATTACAATAAATACAATTATGCTCATAATCTTCTTTGAACCGAGGTGGTTCAAAGATTGAACGTTTGATAGAATTGATGATTTTACCGGTTTCGTTGAATTTATCCTTGGCCTTTGTCAATACACTATAATACAAGTTTTCAAACATTTCTCGTTCGGTTCCATTTTTTAATTCATCCGGCAATAATATCTCTATTTTATCTTGGAATTTTCTAAAAATATCTAGTATCGGCTCGATCCTTTTCATACGTATTTCGATTTCCGAATGTAACAACTCTTTCCCATACAAGTAATTGTTAAATCTAGACAATTTTCCCTTACATATGCCGCACTGGGCAATTAAATATTTCAAATCCATGATTTTAAATAACAGGGATAAATAACAGACAATCAATACTCACTGATTGCTCTGGCGTGGTTCACTTCTAACCACGCTAAACACAAAAACACAAAAAACTTGCACTGTCTTTTACTTGATTGTTTCTTTTGTTTTAACAAAACACTAAAAAATCTTCTATTATTAATTGCTGATGAAAGCTCGCATCGTAACTTGACCTTTTACAAACAACGGAATCACTTCGTGCCTACCGTCTGCATTACCGACTCGAACAATACTTCGGAAGTCAAAAACAACACTCAACGATCGCTTTCAGATTGTTTGAATAATCAATTAATACATTTCATGTATTATAATAATTATCCTTCTGTTTTTTGCGGAATCATTAATCATATGACTTAGCCACAAAAAACCTAGTTAGTTTCAGTTGCAAATAAACAACGACGGTACTTCGTACCCGTCGCCTGCTTTATCGACAGTATCGAAAACATCAAAATCAAAACTCAAGACAAAACAATGAAAAGACAAAATTCCGATCTTTATGTTTTTTTTTTGCGACACTATAATCATAGCCAGCCACAAAAAATCTTGCCAATATCAATTGAACGATTAGTCCGTTGCTAATTTTTATACAACAATAAAATACCGAAGTGGTCTAACCGAATTTGTTTTTTCTATGAGAAATGGATAAAAAATGGGATGGTCACTTGCCCTTGATGTGGATCCGCTTCATCAAAATTCTCCTGGTTTATTGCTGGTTCATGTCTGGCTTTCATTGATTTTTTGATCTGGATTCCAGGTATCCGCTCGTGGGATCAATCGGCTCGAAGGATCAAATGTAAAAAATTGTAGGTCTTCACTCGGGAGATTTCTTTTGGGTAGACTGGTTTTTTATAAATGAAGCACTTTTTTGTTTTAACTTAAGTTCTTGATTTTTTATTGTTATGATTTGATATTTATAACTTATAACTGACGACAATAACTTTCCCCACCCAACGGACAAGGGTTCAGTAGTATTTTAAATTCTTAGTGCAAGTTTTCGTAAAGAAGCAAGTTAATTTTACTGATACAAGCCTTTTTATAAGACTTTCGTACCTCTATATTTCCCTTGTTTGTTGTGTGAGAGAGACAAAAAATAAAACATGATTCTATCGACATCTAACAAACAAATCAGACAACTCTTGGATCGCAATCCAACCTTTGATGGTAACTCAACTCCATAATTGGTTTGCGTCCTGGGTTTAATTCTAAACAATTTGGTTCTTTGTATTTGACTTTTGTTTCGCTATTGACTTTGTTTTTCTAGCATCTCGAGCAGTCCCCACCCGGAGATCCGAACGGGGGACTATTTTACCTCCGGAGAATTTTACTTGAGATTGGGTATTCATGTTTTGCTGGTTCTTGGGATGCCACTTGGACCTTTAATGTGGTAGTTTCCCGTTTCTTTCCACATCCTATGCCGTTGACCTCGAAGGTTTTTCCACCTTTGGAGATTATTTACTTCTCCAGGACAAGAGGGTGCCCTAGACAACAGACGCCTGGTAGGGCGAAAGTTGGTGGTCAGCTTATTCCGGCCAACGCCCGGCCCCTGTCTATATTTGCCGATACGAGGTTGTTGCTCACTCCCCACCACGAGAAGGAAATAGATCAGGATTTTCCTTTCCTCAAACCTGAGACCAGAAGGCATTTCTCAGAGTTCTCCAGTACTTTCGGGGAGTGAAGCGGTCGGTCTAAGAGCGAGGTCGACAGCCGTATACACCAGGCTAGGGTTGCATTCAATAAAAGGTCGAAAATAATATAGACCTGAAACTGAGAATACTCCTCATCAAGACCTATGTATGGAGTATCTTGATGTACGGCTGCGAAACATGGTGCCTATCCGAAAGAGATAAACGGAGACTAGAGGCTTTTGAGATGTGGTCCTATAGAAGACTACTAGGAATTTCCTGGAGAGACCACATCACAAATGAGGAGGTTCTTCAAAGAATCGAAGGAGGAAGGCACCTGCTCAGGACCTTGTCCGAAAGGCGCGCAAGATGGATCGGCCATGCAATAAGGCAAGAAGGCCTCTTGCATGCCATAATGGAAGGTATGACCGAGGGGACAAACGCTAGGGGACGCCCACGCCGAGAGTACCTGGAGGACCTGCTGATGGACGTGCGCTGCTTATCATATGCAGACTTCAAAAGAGCCGCACAAGACAGGGAAGAGTGGAAGAAACGAATAGATGAAATTGCTGCAAACCAATGCCAGGATTGAAACCAGAGAGAGAATTTTAATTTATAATCGTCGACCGGTTTCGGTTGATCTCAACCTTCTTCAGGATAAGAAATATATATTAATCATCATCACTATTGACTCTACAACCCCTGGTAGGTCTTGGCCTCCTCAAGAGTCTTCCTCCACTCATCTCGGTTTTGTACCAGCTCTCTCCAGTTTGGAAGCTCCAAGATAGATATGTCTTTGAGGACGTTGTCGCTCCACCTTAGTCTTGGTCTTCCCAGGCTCCTTCGCCCTATTGGTCTTGAGTTCAGCAGGGACTTTGGTGCTTGATGCTCGGTCATTCTCTCCACATGATCCAGCCACCGAAGTCTTCCCAACGTCTAGTGCTCGCTCATTCCTCTTAGTCTCAGCTGCGTATGTAAGTACTGGTCTGATAAGTGTTTTGTACACTAATATCTTCGTGTTTCTGGACAGCAGTCTGGACTTTAATTGTAGGCGGAAATAACTGCGATTTGCGTTCACTATGCGCTTCTGGATCTTCTCTGTGGTATTATTGTCGTTTGTTATCAGGGAGCCTAGGTATGTGAATCTTGGTACCGTTTCGAAATTTTGGTTTCCACATAAGAGAGTTGGGATTTATTGGGTGTATCTATTAATAGACGTAGTTTAAATGTTGAGGAAGGTTTAGATCAACAGAAACCGGTTGACGAATATAAATTAAAATACTCGTACAGTGGTTTAAAAAAAAGAATGTTTCATTTTGAACTGAATAACTTTTATGGAAATATGATTTTTAAGAGCCAGCGATTAAAATGTGTAGGTACGATCAATTTCATCTTTAAATTCACACCATGTTTCTGGGTTTCAGATAACGTCATTTTTATAAAACTAGAGGAACTAAGTAGTTTTCAACGCAATAAATTACCCTTTTAATTATTTAGCCTATGACGTTTGAATACAAAAATACATTTATATTATCCAAATTATCATACACACCATTTTGGTGAATTGTGAGTTGTTCATTGATATTCAATTGCGGTATGAAGTGAGTGTTACTTTGGACGCCATTAACATGTCATTATTGTTCATGGGATCAAAATGAAATAATAAACCAATTTGCGAACGGAATATTATGTCCGCGTCATCAAAATTAATCTATTTTAAAAGGTGAATTCAATCGAAAAATATATTTTTTATATAGGTCATGCGTTATATCGAAATATTTTGCGATTGGAAATAAATTTATATCATCCGAATAACATCGACTGTGAAAAGGCAAATAATTCGATTTTTTAATTAATGATGTTGTGCGTGGAAATAACACATTAATTAATAGCGAAATTTTTAATTACGTATATAAATTTGCAAGTGAAAATTGACCACATTTTGTACTCAATATTCTTTTGACGAATCTAATATCAGCTCAACCAGTTAACTCCTAAAAATCTATTGATTTGAAAAAGGAATGTATAAATAATATTTATCAAATAGCCATAAAATTAGTAGATGAAAACAAGAAATAACTCTTGATTTTATGTTTTCCTATTGAATAATTATTTACACCATTTATAACGGTTCCATGACAGTTCATCCTGCGACAATTCATCCGGCGACAGTTCATCCTGCGACAGTTCATCCGACCGACAATTCATCCGGCGACAATTCATCCCGACAATTCAACCTAACCTAACCTAACCTAACCTATAAGTATAAGTATGTCGTATTTTGTTATTCACGCATGCTTCTTCGGAGAGTCGAAATTATTGTTAGTAAAAATATTTTTACGGCGGATTTCCACTCAAGATGCCTTCAGATATAAGTATATCGATTTTGGTTGTACGGCCGTATATCCTCTTTGAATACTTACTTAATAAAAATCTTCTAAATGATCAGGCAGGATGAATTGTCGCCGGATGAATTGTCGGCGGGATGAACTGTCGGCAGGATGAACTGTCGGCAGGATGAACTGTCGGCCGGATGAATTGTCGCAGGATGAACTGTCGCCGGATGAATTGTCGCAGGACGAATTGCCGGGTCACCATTTATAACTCAAGAATGGCTGGACCGATTTTTATGATTTTTGATTTGTTGGATTTGTCTCCTTGCAGAATAGCCAATAAAACATCTTAAAAAATCACAAAAAAAAATTATGAAGAAAATTATTTTCCTTATATATTTTGCATGGAACGAATTCTCATCTTTTGGAAGAGCTGCAGCAATATTGTGATAAGTATAATATTGAATAGTGAGTGAAATCCATAAATTTAAAAACATCAAATGTCAATGCGCTGATCGTTTTGCTTTTGTTCTCAAACGTATGCATTATTCATAAAGTAACTGTGTCACAAATAATTACAAAATAATAATAGAAATAAGATATTTCTAAAATAATAATAGAAATAAAACATACCTACATATAAAAGGGCATATATTTCCCTTTGTCTTTTCTCAGTCGATATAGAATCATTCGCATTCGCAAATTATACAAAAAATCCTCTCACGCTGGAAAAAGAGATAAAACTTCACACATTAATAGAATAACCATCGTAACTTTTTTTATACATCCTTTCTTTACACCCGTTTTGACACACGTTCCTAGAATTCAAATGAGTTTTTCTTTCTTTCAGTCAAAGAAAGTTAGGAACTGTACAGAAGTCGCAAAATTCTCCACAAAAGAAAGTTCGGTACCTTATCACACACATGAAACCATGCACGGTTAGATGGAAACAAAGGATACACACAAATACAGATAGCATAACACGTTTAATAAATTTAAAAAAAGGCAAAATCGTGATCTTTCACTCAAAATACAAACGAAAACCAAAAATTCTAAATGTTGACCAATAGATATTAAATACAATAACCTGATAAAGAAGTAAAAATGCGATCTGTTCATGTCAAACAGTTTTTGGTTTCTGTTTTCAATCGAAACACAAAGATAGATAGAAACAAATCGGAGAGTTTGAAAAACGTAGAAATTAGAGAATATTCAAACTAAGTTTGAATTTATGTTTGGTAGATTTAAAATCACAAAATACGACAAATTTCGTGTTCAAGGCTATCCAAATAAAGATTTTATACGACGTGTACACAGCTCAGAAAGCAGCCTCCAAATTTGATTTGAATAATGGCTAGCAAGTAGCGTAAACCATTTGTTGGCAATTAAGGATAATTAGCGTGGAATATGGCTCTGGGACGAGGCGCGATTGCTGCGGCAGCTACTGCTACTGAGTGCAAACGGACGACAACAACACAGAAGGTCATTATCTGCCGCGCCGAGCAGGGTAGCGAGCGAAGTAGCGGGCACCGGGCTCCGAGTAGCGGGAAGCGGGTAGCTTGTAGAGCGAGCAGCGGGGCCGGGCACAGCGCAGTTTGGGTCGCGTTTGGTCTGGCGAGTGATTAGGTGGAGAGGGGAGGGGTTTTTGGCTTAGGGCAGGGATGACCAATACGTGAACCGATATGTTTCTGTTTTGCTTTAATACTAGTTAAACGCCCATCAATGACGGATCTTCGTATGGTGTAGGACAGTTGGCAGAGATCAACGGATGCAGAGGTTATTCAGCCAGTCATCTTCATCGGGAGTAGGGCCGACGTGCTTCCAGGAAACTACTGAAAAGGACATTCTACGATATGTTGTGTGGTTGGAATATTCCCACAAATCAGAACCCTTCATGCCCCATTTGTGCATCATACACTTAAACGCAAAGTGACTGTGACTGCAACGGATTAGGGTTATTGAGCTCCACGTCTTCTAAGGTAGAGGGAACTCTTACATCTTAGTATTTGGGTTCACAACAGGGCGATGTTATCATGTCCAAAGTCTGCCACTGAGTTCTCTACAACTCTTCAGGATAGTATTATGACTGCAGCAGACTTTCACATATAGTCCAAAGTCTTCGAACTCGAACTATGTAAGAATTGTTAGATAGCTTTTTGTATTGAATATATATTTCAATAAGTTTTCAATTTTGTTCGAGATTCAATTTTTTTAAACTTAAGATTTAAGCGATTTCTGTCACAATGAAAAAATATATTGTGACTTGACACTATTTTAATACAAATACCACCAATAATGAAGTATTACGAAGGAAGTTTTTCGTTAAATATAGAGTGCTTTATCTTCAAAATTGAATGTGTTCGAAAATACCTATAAATCCATTAGAGACATTACGTACATTCATTCATTCTCAATAATTCTTATTCTTGCAGCAAAACCGTAAGGCAAAGTATCGCAATCGGACAATAGTTATATATCTACGTATACAAATTACATATTTGTTATTTAAAGAACCCATTAATTAAAAAAAATATGTACATGTTTTTAAAATATAAATTAATCCTTGTTGTCCAAATGATGAATTTTCGGATTGAAGTTCCCATTGAAGTATTTCATAGCCATTAGTGAAATTATCTTGTTAATTTCGCCGTGTCGCAATGCATTTTTGGAATGAATAAATAAAAATGGACGATGATGTGATGTCAAGTAGAACACTAAGCATATGTTATAACCAAAATTTACAATAATTTAAAAAAAAATGAAAACCTCGTAAGAAGAAATATAATACTTCTTCAAACTTCGCAAAATTACTTTGTGGCATCATTAATTATATATTGAATAACAGATCACTTTGTATAAACCACTATATTATAAACAATATCTACATGTTTCGATAACAATGTTATCTTCATCAGGATATGTTAATATAAAGAAAAATAAATGACAAACAAGTATAGACAAATTAGAATAAACTATAACATAGACAAAATATTAAAAAGTAGAGGTGATTAATTACTTACAAATCATAAAAAATAAAGAAGATAACATTGTTATCGAAACATGAAGATATTGTTTATAATATAGTGGTTTATACAAAGTGATCTGTTATTCATTATAGAAATATAATAGCTTAACTTTTATCTTCAACTTATGGACTTCATCATTTATAGACATCAGTTAAACCACATGTCATTTGCAGGACCAATTAAGAATCATAAGTTTAGTCAATTGTACTCATATTTTAAGTAAAATCTCATTTAAAACTGCAACGCACGCGTTTTAGATCAATTATTTACCTCAACAATATTTTCAAGTCTAAATAGGAATTATAACCTAATGAGATTCTGTAAGCGAAATCATTTTTAAGGTCTGCAAGTTTTTTGAAACTATTTTTTTTATAATTTCGTAGATTGATAAAACAATTTGCTCCCTTTGGAAAAATGTTTTTTTTAACATAAGAGTTTGATGTATTATTTAATTTCACAAGCATTGTTAGACAATCCTCTTTTTTCCAATATTGGTACCTATGTATCTGCATTTTATACACCTATTTTCGCAACATTCCAATTATTTTTTTAAGACTTGAAAAATATTTCTTGTTAATGGAAATATGGTAGAGAACACACTACGAAGCTGCTAAGTAACAAAATAAAATTTTAAAATATTTTCCTGTTGAAAGGGACAATGTTTTTTTGGCTTGAAAATTAGCGATTTTTGATACGCCTTTAAATGTGGCAGTACGCCTCTGTGGTTAAGTCTGTTTTTTGCAATAAAAAAATCAGTAAAATAGAACATCAGCTGTCTACGTTATCGCCCTTATTACCATTTTCGCTTTATCGATCTGGAATTAACCGTTACGAAACCTTTAAAGATTGATTGAGTTTTTTACCCCTGAGCTATCGTGCCAGCACAAATACACGAGCGAGACAGAGATTGAAGCCGAGAGATAGAGGGTGTAACTAATGATAGGGAAGGAAAGCTGAAGCCAGTGGACAGAACGTAGAACGTAGTATAGCCCGCTTAGACATAGTGGCGGTTAGGCGAATTTAGTACCTGGATGCAATAACGACCTTCGTCCACTTAGGTCGTTTTAGAATTTAATTGTGATCATTTTCATGAACAGAATTCTACTTCACCCAATCATATATCAGTGATGGAGCATATATATCAGTTATGGAGTCACTATTGTTATTTTTGACAGGCATATATTAGGTTATTGCATGATGATTGTCATAATTGTTCAATTTTGTAAGCGCTTTTTAGTGATTCAATCATCACAAAACCACTTCGTAACGGTTAATATCACAATGGATAGCGCAAAACATGGAATTAACTTTCAAAAGGAGCTTGTAACGTTTAAAAAGAAGATGCCTAACTAACAATGTATAATTGTATAATGTGAGTGTTTATCAAGGTTAACAACAGTCGGCATGAATTAAAAATGTCATACATATTACCATACAATGATAGAATGCTCGTATGCTAATTCATATTAAAGTTTATGTAATTATTAAATTAAGCTCGAAGACACTTCATAAGTTGAATTATTAAATGTCACATTATTATAAAAATATTTTAACGTAAGTAGAAAATTGAGAAAATCAGGCGCCAGGTCATTTAAACATTATGACTAAGTATTTAAGAAAGAAATTATTTGGTAAACCATGAGTAAAGGAACTGGAAGGAATTTGGAATACGTGTTACGATGTTCCGTCATTCGTCTGGTTTTTTTCGCGAACTGTAAGTACCTCCATCCTCAAAAATTCAAGTGAATGAGCCTTGCCCACCTGTCAGAATGGTGTGGAGATGTTTGCTATCATTGATTTATTTGATGTGATCAACGGGGATCGGGGTCAGATGTTTTAATTTGCTTTAGGTATGTTTAAAGACACTCGATACATCATGATGATTGTTAAACAGTTGATTGTTTTTATCACTATGCAATTTTTATTGTGCGACTATTGGGTGACTAATAAAATATCAAATTTCAACATTTTTGCACTTATATCATTTTTGGAATCAAGTGCTCCATTTAGGGGAGTAAGTATGCAGAGGATGTTGTAATTTTCAGACGTACGTAGAATTTGCTCTGGCCGAAATAAATAATAACGCCAGTTCGTCCTTTCAACTCAAACACATCTAAAGTGCGCCGTTTGTACTACATTATTCTGGCGACAGAAATTTAAGCATCTAATGCAAGCTTTGCAACGGAATGAATCATATTCGTACGTATTTTATGACGGAGTTTCACTAGTTTGTTCAAAGAGTATAAGAAGCGCTATAAAGAATTCATGACTGTATTAAGGTTCAAATAATATATTATGCTGTTGGGATTGGAGTAAAGTAAACTTATATTTCTTGCACTGGGTACTGAGTACTGGGTAGTTGAGAGCGTGGCTAATGAAATGGAGAAGTTGCTGAAGGCATGACAAATGAATTGAATTAGTTAGGGATAGTTAGTTAAAGGAGTTAAAGGCATAGCAAAATGCAGTACCTAGTTGATTTTGTAAGAGCATTTCGATGTTTGATGCTGCTTTATCTGTGTGTTTATATTTTGTTATCTCACAAAATTGTTACAAATGTGCTGAGCCTGTGAAATAATGGTATCCCCACGTTGAGGAATATTGTAAGGCAGGGAGCGAGGGACGAATAAGATGGAGAAGAGAAGGTTATTAACTGACTCCTCAAATGTGATCTCGATACACGGCAAAAGCGTTACAAGCAACGTTTTTATATAGTATGTGTACATGATTTAATTTTGAGTATATGAAAATGAATTGCGACCGCTGAGTTTAGAAACCGGGACCACCGGATTTTATACAAGGATCTAAACAGCTCGGTCACGACACTATTTTTGTTAGTCAATAATTTTGACACCATGTTCCTGCGGACGTTGGAAGTCGAAAAGCAAGTATACATATAAAAAATACTCTGCTTTCGCAAATACATAATCTTTTGGTAATAATGATGGTCCGGGCAAAATTACTAAACGGGTAATTAAAATGCGAGGAGGCATTGTCAGTTATGGAAATCCAATAATGCCTTAATAAAAATTAAAATCATATTCAAGTTTCTTAATTATTCAAGTTTGCCATAAAATATAAATGAATTATTTAAAAAAAAAAAATCAAACTCTGTAACATTTTTTTCCCAATTTTTTCGTATCACTAAATTCAAATGTGACAATGTGACCATACACGTGTATTCTTCTAGGTGAGTAACTGTTATGATTAACACGCGTAAATTTTATTAGTTTAATTTTCTCATTCTAATATTGCCTTTTAATATGCATTTCTTCTTTAAAATATTAAAATTTTAATTAACTAAAATACTTCTTATTAATTCAGCTTATTTTTAATATTGATAAATGTATTTTGTTTAGATACCAAAATTTTATATTATATTTTTCTTATCCCGTTTCTTACGTTTTATTATTTGTTTCCACAAATATTATTTTTCTGTTTCTCACGTTATAATTTAAATCATGTGTGACTATCATAACACTGGCATGAGCCTAGTATGGTGGTTGAAAAAAATGTAGTTTATTAAATAAAACATTTTTTTTATGTTTTCAAAAACCATTAAGTTGTAATCAAACACAAATATTTAAAAAATAAAAATTTTGCATACACATTTTTTACAAATTGGAACCCTTAAAAATACGGCTACGCTCCGTGAGTCGGGGTATAACCGGGAAGGACGTGGGGCAAAAGCGGGTACACACTGTATTTCCCTGAATTCTGTTTTAAGGTGAAGAAATAATTAATCTGTTTTAATAATACTTAATCTGAAGTTTGATAAATATTTTTTTTATATTTTGATAAGAATTATTTATTTTCACAGTTTTTTTTTATTTTTATTTTTTTTTATTACAGGTTTGATGAGAATTACAAGATATGATAATGTATATAAATATTTCATCGGTTTGTTCTTAGTCCTCCTCACTAGGTGGTCCTGTGCTGAGGCGGACTGGTAGATTTCTTTGATTTTCCGTTATTTAGTTTCTATGATGTTTTTAATACATTCTCTAGTATGTCTGTATTAATTTCTTTCACCAATGTTTTGATTTTTTCCTTAAACTTATTTATCTTTTCTATCTTTTTCAAACTTGGAGGAAGGATGTTGTAAAATTTGGTTGCCAGATATATGTGGTTTCTTTGGCCAAAACTTGTCTTGAATTTTGGAACATCTCGTATATCCTTTTTTGAGGTTCTTGTGTCATGTATACGAGTTTCATTAAGAGATTTTCTGTTTTTTAAATGATGTATAAGAATATTCTTGGCATATATTTGTCTTAAATTTAGAATGTCAAAACACTTTAAAATATCTTTTGAGGGGGTTCTGATGGATAAAATTTTAGTATGGTTTTTATAATGCTCTTCTGAGCAATATCTAAGTGGTTATTATGATTTGCTGTAGCAGATCCCCATACTAGAATTCAGCTCATATTTTATTAAAAAAATCCTGTAAATGTTTTTATTAGTCTTTTACTTACTTTAGTGAATTTCAAGATTGCTTCCGGGACTTTTATTTTCACCATATTTAGACTTGGAAAAATATTTTTTTGATCTTCAAACAATTTAATAATTTATTCAAATCGTACCCAGTCATGACCTGAACAACGTACATGTTTATGACCAAAACGCGAAAGTTCAAATTTTTGGGTTTGAATTGCGGAATAAGATTTTTTTGGTTTTGATATGTATAACGCACAAGAGTCTCCAACTGCTCCCGTCTGGAGCCAGTGAGGCAGTGGCATCCCCAATTGGAGTATGCTGTGAGGCTGCAGGTAGTGGGGAGGGGAAGGAGACGGGGAAGAGGAAGGTGGGGAAGGATGTAATAATAATACGACAAAATGATACCTTTTATTGATGTTACGTTTTAAAAAAAAAGATGATAGAAACTGTCCTGCACAGCGAGCCGCTATTGATATACAAGTCAGGATGACCGATTATGGTCGTCCTTGATCCTCCTTTCAAGTTTAGGTATGTTATATATTTCTTTTTTTATTGTTTCTTATTGTGATCTTTCTGTGTATCACTTTTTTTATTTAAATTTAAATTTTGTGTGAAAAGAAGTTTTTAGTTTTTTTATCTTATTTTTTCTTTTATTGTGATATCGCTGTGTATCATTCTAGTTATGTTGATTTTGGTTGAGCAAAGTTCCTAGAACTTTATATATTTTGTATTGTCTACTCCACCTCAGTCTCTGTATCTTTCAGGTGACTTTACTTGTAATCTTAATATTTTTACAGTTATTATTTTTCCATTGTTTTGAGTGATGGCATTGTTTTTTCTTATATTTTTCTGTAAAGTTTTATAAAATAATATTAATCATGTTCTCTGTATTTATCTCATGTTATGTTCATCATTCATTACACTAACCCATCACCCCATTTTCAGACTAACTCCTGTTTTACAGGGACATTTGAGGGTTTAGCTTCGTGCATTATAAGTAGCTTCGTTTATTAAAAAAAATTAGAGTCCTTGTGAGAGCCCTGAAGGAGTAACCATCTGTTACTTATACCAGGGCGGGAAAGTGGTTGGATTACCTCAAGTGATGTTACGTTTATGAAAACGACGAATTTTATTTAAATGTTTGTCTTGACGAACGAAAAACATAAAAACGAAACTTTGTAAGCGTACTAACGCCATGATTAATTCTAAAATTGTTAAATCTACCTACCAATCACAATATTAAGGTATGTGTGTTAATATATCTCTGGAAAATAACGGTTCACACTATTGACTAAAAATATTTTTAGAATTTTAAGTAAATATTATTTATTACACGAAATTAAATTAAGAAAAAATAATTATTTGGTTTGTGCAATCACACTACTTTTACTCGACTAACAGAATAATAAAACCCCTCACCAAACGTAAACTGATACATGTCAACGCTTTGAAACTGTTTATCTTTGTGTAAGGATCAGCACTAAACTTGAACTTTTAAACTGGGGATGAAAAGAGTTGCGGCGGCAAGTCTTTTGATGGCTGTAAGAGGATTAATTCGACCACAAGAGTTAAAGGATGTTTAGCGATAGCTTTTTGGCCGTACGTTAATCAGTTATTTAATCCTTTAAGCATATTCGTTTGCACATTTGGTTTTTTCTTGAAATTATTATATAAGTCTTTACCTACGATTATAATTTGTTCAAAGATAAAATCACAAATAGCACCAAATGAGATAAATATATATGGTGCATAGAAAGACTGAAATAAAACAATGAACAATACAATAATAATAATTTGAAATATAATCTTAAGTGTCGAAGTCTGATTACGGTTTTGATGAAACACAATAAAAAAAACATAGAAAAAAACTGGTGATGGACACTGTAAGCCGCCCGAAAACTTGGTAAAATAAAGGGAAGTGCAACACGTTACAATAACCCAAAAAATGAATCACGGAATACCTTTTGTCGTGAAAAACACAAACGCTGTAGTTCAGGTATTTTTTAATTATTATTTTATTTTTGAATATGGGTTCAAACATTTTATTTCTGGATTGCAATCTTTAGAGCACAGGCGTCGGGTGGGAATGCTATCCTTGTTCTACCGGTATTACAATGGAAGATGCTCCGAGGAACTAGCATCATTGATCCCTTCGGCACCGGTGCATAGTCGGGAAATACGCTAAACGCGTGCCCAACATTTGTACACAGTTGACATATGTCACATGAGAACGGGTCGTTTCTTCGACTCGTTCTTGTGTTCAACAGCTCGGCTGTGGAATGATTTGCCGGCCTCTGTGTTTCCTCCTTCCTACAACATGGGTCTCTTCAAGACCAATGTCCATTCCTTCCTCTCCCCAAAAAGACCCTCCACAGAGCATCCCAGATGACATAGACCCTGAGGGAAATTATTTTCCTCAGGGCCTCCTGTGTGGAGTTAATGTAAAAAAAAAAAATTTCAGCTGTGCTTCTTGCATAATCACTCATGTCACTGTTATATAAATAAAAAAAGTGAAGGAAAAAAATTGTAGCTAAATGGAAAACTGAGTTTTACAAAGATACAAAAAATAAATTTCTTTGATACTGTTATACTCAAATGCGTTTAAGCTGATTTCTGTAAATGTTCTGTAAAAATAACTAGAAAGGAGCCACCAGATACTACATTGACTGCAGACAATCAGACAACACCTCGAATAATAGAATAAGCTTTACAGAGAGTACCAAGATCAAGGTGTTCAAACAGAGCAGTTGAGGTATCAACCAAAAAATCATACACAGGAGTCACCGGCAAGATCATAGCATTTTGAAAACCAACGGTGGTAAAATTTGAGAAGATTGAGATGGTGTTACCTGAGATTGACGAGAAATTTCTGATAACTGATTAAAAATATCTCTTTGAAATTTGGCCAGCTGTAACAGAAGGAAGCGTTACAACTAATTTAGCTAACAAGAAACCGGGAATTTTTTTATTTTTTTTTAATTTTTAAATTTTATTTTAGTAATTTGTACATTTAAGTTTACAAATTTCTAATTAATTATAATATTTCATATTGCAAACTAAATTTTATGTAATTTTATGTAGCTCCTACAATACGTCTTGAACTTTCCAATTGGTGTGGACTTCAAAGTCTCTGGTAGCTTGTTATACAACTTCATCCCCTTGTACAGCGAACTGTTCTGCGTATTCGCCTTATCCTTTTTTTGAAGCCTGATTTCTTTGCATGTTCTTGTGTTATGTCTGTGAATGTCCTTGTTGAATACAATTTTATTTGAAAAGTATTTTGGTAAAATGTTGTTAATTATTTTATGTATAAATATCATCGTATTCAAGGTCAGCATCTGTTTCACGGTTAGCCAATTCAGTTCCTTTAACATTTTGTTTACTTTGGAAAATCTATTCCGCCGTAATATTATTCTCAATTCTCATTGCCCTGTTTTGGAGCTGACACAATCTGACACAATCTCGTTGGATAACCTTTCCAAAAATAACACGAGGCTACGTAAGAAGCAATAAAGTTCCCATCTCAAAGTTTGATTGAGCTTGCTACGTACGTGATAAAAGTATATGTGGTTTAACATAAAAACGAAACCTTCCAAAATATGCCATAATACCCATATTTAAAATAATTTACTGCGTTTCGAACCGGACGGAACTATTGTAAAGAGGTACACTTAAAAATGAAACAAACAATCAGAATTGAGAAGAATTCTGAAAGCGCGATTAAATACAAGGGAATGACGGTAAGAATATTTTTGACTCTGAAATTAAACTTCGAAGCCAAATGACCATATTTGATGTTCTGTAGGTACAACAGAAAAAAACATTCCAGTCCCAATGGGGAACGGATTGCCCAATGGGGACAAGAATGCATCACAAAAAAAAACAGTGACAGAATTATGGGACAAAATTGTGAGTGAAATTATTTATATCCGTCTGTACAAATTGCCCTGTAATGCACAAACTGTGGAGGGAGGTGTGCAACTGATCACTAAGGCTAGTTTGAATGTTTGTCGACGTAGGTACGGCACGAGTTGGATACAATCGAGGATAAAAAAAAAAAATAACAGTTTTTCTCAGGAAATCTGGGACCGCACGCAAAAGATACGAATAAAAGCTGAAAATGATAAAAATTTGATAGATTTGTTTAATTTTTTTCTAATGAAATTAAAGTGGACTATAATGTGCAATCGATTTAATTTATAATTTTACGAGATTACTTTTTTTTTTAATTACAAGTCCACTCTGACTTGTAATTAAAAAAAAGTAATCTCAAATGAACATATTTAAAATATATATATGAATTTGAAAAGCCATGTATCCGCATCAACAATTTGAAATAGTAATTAAAAAAAAGTAATCTCAAATGAACATATTTAAAATATATATATGAATTTGAAAAGCCATGTATCCGCATCAACAATTTGAAATACGAAAATACAAAAAAGAACTATTTTTTTTTCGAAATAATTCACTCCGATGTACGAATGGTTCAAGGTTCATGGAAAATGCTTTTAACAAGGTTAGCTCATTGACGGGGTAGAGCGGTGATTGGCTAAATATTCGTGACGCAGCTTGAAGTCCATGTTCCACCGGGAGATTTGAATAGGCCACTTGCATGGATTTCATAACGACTTGGAAAAAATCATGTGGATAGTTCTTTTTACTAAGATTAAGAAAATGTTAGTAAAATTGTTTAGAAATGTACAGATTTTTTTATTTTTAAATAAATAAATCCATTATTTGGGCTCGTGACGTCACTACATGAAAATGTCCCGTCGCCGAAAATGTTCCTATTAATTTTATAAAATTCCACACTGATTTATTTTTTTATATGGCATCACTTTGATTTCAGGCGAATTTTTTAATTCGTTCACTAGATTTATTGTTTGTTCTCTGCGAACTTATCATTTGGTTTCACTTTTTGACAGATGCTCTGAAGAGAACCCCGTACTTTTAATGATCTACGGGGTTCTCTTCAGAACGTGCAGATGATGTCGGTACGTGTTTTAGAGGTATAATGATTATGGTGCTGATTTTAACAAAATTAAATTTTATAATATTCTTATTATTATAATAATTTACAAGTACAAGTATATTACATTGAATGTAGTAATATAGACGCTGTTCATTATAATGATTTATGATCAATAAGATGGATCAAGGAAAAAAATATTTATGAGATGTAATATTTTTGGTATGCCTCGCTATTCTGCTGTGCCATTTGTGTGGAAAACGTTCTTTTTTTTTTAAATGATTTTCGGCTATGTAATTATCGTTTTTTCACACCTATAAAATTATGTCCCGTCTTTCCGGTTTATAAAAAATGGTCTGATTTATCGGATTGAAATTTTCAAAAAATCCCCAGGGTTTCAAAAATACGATTAAAAAAAAAAAAAAATACAGAATGTCTTAGAATATTTGCCTAAACCGGAAAAAAATTTAAAAAAAATTGATGCAAGTGGCCTATTAACTGCAAAACAAGTAAAAAAATATCATTTGTTTCGGGACTTCAAACTACGTCACGCGTTCGAAATTTCGGAAGCGGCCCGACGAGTTTTTTTCGAAAGAGGCCTGCATGAGCTAATCTTATTAAAAGCATTTTATATGAACCGGGGGTTCTCTTAGCTGTATTTTTTTTAACAAATCTCATTATTTTCTTTTATTTATGATTCTGTTTTGTCGTGGTAGGTACCCCATACTTAATAGACACACTTACACAGCATGGGAGTCCGCGACACCAGCCAATAACCGTAAATATTACTAAAGGAAATGATAAATTATGTTAACACCGGTTTATGTTTACGTTTTAACACTTCATTTTATCTTTGTTAGCCGCTAAGTAGTTTTAATTTAACGTTAGTTTTAAGTTATTTTCTAGCTTTTGAATAGGGCATTTGAGATAACATTTCACAAAAGCGGTGCTGTAAATATAAGTAAAGATTAGAAGTTCAAAGTTTATTGTAGTGCACCGCAAAACCTTAGGATACCAACTTAAAAAAAAAATTAAAATAAAAGAGCCGCTAGGAAACTGTGATAACTTGGTGATAATGAGGATTTTGGAAAAAATCGTAAAAGCATACAATCTTATATATAAAAATCTCGGTGTTTGTGGTCGCACTCCTCCGAAAAGACTTTTTTATGTATATTTGGTAGGTATGAGAATATAAATAAGTATATTTCATACCATTAGGTGATTAGATGTCCCTATCCAGAAAAAAAATATTTTTGTGGCAATTTTTTGTATTTTAGCATCAAAAATATCTAAAACCCCAAATTTAAACTCTCTTTCCCCACCCTCCCATTTTTTAATTGCGATTTCAGTATTTCTATATGAACAAATTTAACCGTCCTTCGTATTTCAAAAATAAAATTATTTATATTGTTTAATGACAGATGGCTCTAAGTCCGCCTCATTGAACTTTCATCCACACTCGCAAGACATTCACGAGAAGCGTCGCGTCATTTTGATATTTCATTCGGCATCATGTTCTCGCCTGGGCAAACCATCGAGCTTATTTGTGTTGGCTATAGACGGACTAACAAAAAATATCGTACACTCAATTGCTCTTTGAAATTCATATTGATTTTCTTTATTTCATTTTCCTACTTTATTTGGTTTTTTTTTATCAGCGGTCATCGTCTACAGCGCTCCATTCCTCTTTCTGTCATAGATCCCATCCCATTATCCCACTTACTATACATTCGTTATTTTTTATGTAACAACAAAAATATTCACTAGAAATAATTTATATGGCAGAACAAAGTTTGTCGGGTCAGCTAGTGAGTTATAGTCTCTTTGTAAAAAATATGTGAAAGCTAAATAATTTTTCTTTTCAAATATATGAAAGAATTCAAACATATATGTGGTAGAACACAGGCTGTTTTTACAAAGGAAAATGCAGGACAAAACTGAGGTAACCTGGTTATATGAGGTTGGTTAACTTGGTGAATGATTTTTACTTTAGAAAATAATTACTAAAATCTGAAAGTTTTATGCAGATGATACAGTACTTCTAACAAGTAACATTGAGGGTTTACAATTTTTGCTGATTCAAGTAGTGAAGACTTGTGAGAATTTTGGGCTAGAACTGAATATAAATAAGACAAAATATATGCTCATAAGCAAAAATAACGCATGGGATGAAATTTTTTATAATGAAGGTACAGAGTATTGTATACTTGGGCTGCAATGTAAATGACAGATGGGATCCTTCAGTTGAAATCAAATGCCGCATTGAGCAAGCTCGTGCGACCTTTATCCGCATGAAAAAAATGTTCTGCAGTCATGATCTCAACCTTGGATTACGAATGCGAATGGTCAGATGCTACGTGTTTTCGATATTATTTTACGGAATGGAAGCATGGACTGTAGAACTAATTGGGCGACTTGAGGCATTTGAGATGTGGATCTACAGAAGAATACTTAAAATAAGCTGGATGGACAAGGTTACAAACGAAAATGTTATGGTTCGGATGAATAAAGAAAAGGAAGTAATTAAAACTATAAAAATCCGAAAACTTCAATATCTTGGACATGTGATGAGACATCCAGAGAAGTATGAGATCCTGCATCTCATAATGCAGGGAAAGACTGTCGGGAGATGGGGCCCTGGAAGAAGGAGAACCTTATGGCTGAAAAACCTGAGACAGTGGTTTGGCCAGTCTACCGTGGAGCTGTGCCGGTCTGCAGTAAAGAAAGTCCGCATAGCCAACATGATAGCCAACGTCCGTTGAACGGACAGGGCACAAGAAGAAGAAGAAGAAAGTTTTATACGTTATGTCCTAAATAATGTTTATGTGCAGTGTTTTAATCAGAAAAAATATTTTGTCTACAACATTTTGGCATAAGACATGATACAAAGTTTTATAAAAAGGGTTTTTAATTCATTCCGTTCCATTTTTTGATTTGGCATCATTTTTGTAATTTCTTTTACTGATCTTCGAAGGTTGATGGCGTTATGGCGAATCCTTGTTTTCTCGGTCCGGGACATTCTATAGCAGAATAGATTTTTTCTGTCAGTTTAGCTTTTGTTTTAGATTTTTGCCTTATTTTTTAGTAACTTCCTTTTCAGCCATTTTTCTAAAAATAGTAACAGGAATATGAGACATTGAAATGAAAATTTTTAGGAAAACAAAATTATAACCTTGATAACTTTGTGAAACACCTTTTTATCACATGAAAAAATGTACTAGGGAAATGGGCCATTTTCGTGAGCTTCCACAGACCTTATTTAAAAAAAATAAGGTAACGGTAATTTGCCAATCAAAGAATTCCAAATAATGTTAACGCCAAATAACTACCGTATTATAAATAATTTCACAAAAACACATTAATGCGTGGATTACACTGACGTGTGTCAATGATATATACAGTATTTCGACTTTGATTGGACGGCCGTATATCGTCTTTGCATACTTACTTCAAGAAATAATCTTGTGAGGGATCAATCGGCAGAAGGATCAACTGTCCGGCGGACTGGTCAACTGTCAGGGGATCAATTGTCGGCGGGCAAACTGTCGGCAGGCCAACTATCGACGGGCTAATTATAACCTGATCGATTGTCATGGAACCGTACCTAAATCTCATTTCAACTATGCTTTGCATTACCCTTGCGTTATCCTTTACAACTTTTAATCAGTCGTGGTAACAAATAAACGATATGGATAATATATTTGATAATAATTTGAACTTATTTTTGAAACATTAAATATTCACACTCATGGGGTTAATATTGGCAAATTACAATTTTTTATGATAAATAATATTTTTGTAATTTGTACGAGTAGTAACATCGGAAATTCATCAATTCGTCAATTCAACACTACATCGTTTTCCAAATTTTCGTCGCATAAAGCCGCCCCGTTTTACTTTTATAAAAAAAAACATCGCCAAAATACACATTTTAATTTATGTTATTAAGTACAGGCGCAATTATTACAATATTTTTAGATCATAAATAATCTAAAGAATTTTCCTATTATACGAGAATATAATATCCAAAAAAGGTTCCGTAAGTAGGTTATTTTTCTTTTCAAAACATTTTTTTAAGACCTGATATTCTTATTTCTAGGATTAAAAAATACTTTATTCTTATTTTTATTTAAATAAAATTAAAATTGATAATATTATTATAACATTATATTATAATGAGTTTGAAATTGGTCTTGTAAACCAAAACAGCTGTAACAAAAATACACACTAAAATACTTGCAGAACTCGATAATAACATAATCAAATTTAATTGTAATCAAATTTTTAAAAATTAAAATGCAGTTCTACGAATTAAACGCAAAAAACAATTAATATTAAAATTAATAAATAACGTTGTATTAACCACTTAATTATTAAGTGGTTAATACAACGTTATTTATTAATTTGAATTTAAAATGTTACCACAAAATAATTTTGCACTAGTAGAAGAAGTAAACAATTAATAATTAAAAAAAATACTAAATAATAAATTGTCCCAGATGTGTCAATATCTTTTTCTGATTTTTCTGTTTTCAGATTTTCGATTGAGTTTTTCGCTTATATTGTCTTCATTTAATTAAATATTACAATTTGAGGTTTTACTCATAAAGTTAAAATAAAAATAAAAATAATAAATTATTAAAGTTCTCGATTTTAGCGAATGCCAAGATATGTTCCATTTGTAGTTCCTATATAATTAATGTTTTTTCTGTGCTACATAATTTTATACGATCGTATTTTCAAACCAAAAACAAATCATGTTGTATTAGGCACTTCGCATTGGATCGACTTAAATACTGTACGAAAGTTTAGAATCGTTGGCAATCGCCCTGAAGCTGACATAACTAGATAAAAGAGTAAAAGCCACATTATGTTCCCATTCTTAGTGCGCGTTGACATCCAGAAAATTTCAATAAGTTTTCGTGGAAACGCTCAAGCAAGAATTCATCAAAATAAAAATGCAATAACAATCCAGAAAATCCAATACGTTATGAAATTCATATTTGTCAGAAAGATGGTATCTTCCTTACAACTGCAGACTGAATTTTATTGAAATTTTCTGAAAATATTTAACTATCTGCAGACAATATCAGATCTTCTACATTAGGTAGATATAACTGATTTACATTTTCTCAAGGGAAAGGTTATTGTAAAAAAAAAAAATTTTATATAAAATTTGAAGTTCATCTGGTGATCCTAAAACCTTGATTATTGTATAAGTATCGTTTGAAAAAAAAAATTCCATGTTCAAGGATGTTTTTAGTATGAACGTACTCATTAGGAAACATATCTTTCACCTGTTTGACATGTAAAAATAACATTACCTCTGCCAGAAAAGTTCACGAGCTAATTAAAATTGTGAATATGTAATATATGTTGGTTCATAAAAAATATAAATGATTCTTACAAAATTAAAACTCTGGTAAAGAATATTATGGTTTTAAGTGGATAACATAAAATAGTAAAAAAAATCAAGGCATTAAAAGAAACTCACTGATGACCGTTTATGTTTTCTACCAAAAACACTGTTGAGGTAAATTATGTTTTTACCTTTTTGCTTTTTTTCCCGCGGCTTCGCTCGCATGGTATTAGGAGGATTCCCACTCCGCCTCCTACACCTTCCTTCTCCCCACTCCACTCCCCCCCATCAACCCCTCCCCTCCCCCTCCACCCACCCCCTACCTCTCCCGCCTCCACATCCCCCCACCATCCTCCACCCCTCCCCCACCCCCTTCCCATCCTTCCTTCCCCTCTCCCACCCCTAACCCCATCCACTCCATCCTCCTCCCCCTCCCCTTACATACATTTTTAGAGATAGATTTTAACTGCGACTCCAACAAAGTACTCTTTTTAGTTTTAATTGCATAATTCCAAAAAAAAACATCGTTTCCAAGGCAATAATTTGTTTTCTTTTCTTCTGACGTCTGCAATTACTCGATTTTGTTAGGAACAGAACACGCATGATAAATAATTTCATAACGCCAGAGATTATTCATAACGCCAGAGCTTACCAATATATATAGCCTATAGTACTCGCAAATAAAATAGCTTTCTATTAGTGAAAGAATTTTTAAAGTTCATTCAGTAGTTTTTGTGTGAAAGAGTAACAAAAATTCATCCATACATCCTTACGAACTTTCGCCTTTATAATATAATTAAGTAGGACTGGTATTTCCATCCAATTCGTTCGAGTTTTAACTTTTTTTCGTATTGTCTGATTTATGAACAGTGTAATCAGCGATCCATACCTGATGATGAAATTGGCATTGCGTTGAAACTTTGGGGATTTGAAGTGCGCATGCCCGCAATGGTTTCTATATATACTGGTGAGCTCTGGCATTATGAAATTTGTATAAAAAATAGCAACAGGTGGCACATGAGCTTCTTGAAACCTGAATGTACCGGGACTGAATATATGGAATGCGGGAGGGGGGAGGGGAACTCGGGAGGGGGGCTCGCAGGACAAGGGGAGTGGGGAGAGGGAAGGCAGAGAAGGCAGAGTGGGAACGCGTGAGGGGAAGGAGATGCGGAAGAGAAAGGGAAGGCGGAAGGGGAACGGGACGAATGGTAAAGGACACGCAGGGAGAAACAATTTATTCATTAAGTGGCATAGCAACGCATGCCGGGAACTCACTAGTAAGAAATAAAAAAAGATTACCTTTAAATTTCTCGCATTATGATTTTACTGCAGCAAACAACTTGTAATGTCTGTGTGAATTTGTATGAGTGCAAGCAAGATAGCATGCTTGCGTGAATCTATATAAGGCGATGCATGCGAGATTCGTCCTCTTTTGGCTTAAGGCAGCTCCCTAATAAATACTAGTACAAAATACAGTTACGCTCTTCATTTAAGTGTACTACCCACTACAACACACTTCGTCTTCCACATCTGTAAGTCCGCATCTGATTTAGCTCTGCCACAACGGGCTCAGACGGACATTACACAACTCAAATAAACGTTTTTTTTAACTGAAAAAATGATCAAACCGAAGAAATTACCCAAAGATATACCATATACGAAGATATACCTGAATATTGTTGAGTATAGCGTAGAAAAGATAAAATCCTTATTAGGTATGATTGATGTACAACGTCTATCTCGTTTCGCCAGTTTGGAAATGTACCGCCGACAAGCACCGGTGATTATTTCTCAAATGTATGTAAATAAAGCTTGATTTCCCAGGCACTTCTCCGTTCAGCGCCACTCCAGCCACGTAAGTTGGCGAGTACTTACTGTCGTGCGGTAATGAACTGCCGCCTAACAATTTGCCAACTAATTTGGGATACCGTGTTAACGAATGAAGCTGTTACGCCGTGACGGTGTCGCATCTTGACTGTACCCACGCAGTTTGATTGTTTTGAATGGTTGTGGTTGTTTTTTCAAGGAAAACCAGATTTCTTTCTGAAAAGGCCGTGACTGAAAAATGACATTTTCATTATGTTCCTATCTGTAAACATCAACAAATTGAATGAAACCGTTGGGAACGGGAAATACTGATAATACTAAAAGTAAGTTTGTTGTATCATCGACCGAGATTTACCGGAGATATTTTGAGTTGGATTTTTTAAATTTTTTTTTATATGTAATATAATCATGAGTAATTACATTTTCAGGTTACAATCGGATTAAACTCAAATCATTAAATACTAACATGCAACATTGATTAGAAACAGTATAAACATATATATGTATATAATATATAACCTTTACGAGAGTGTACCTACTCGTGTGTAAAGGGAAGAGAAAAAAAAAATTTTAATTAAAAAAATTAAAATTAAAAATTATAACACAAACATTATATTTACATACTTACATAAATCAATTGTGTAAAAAAAAATTATATAAAAAAAATAATAATATAAAATAAATTTTTGTATAAGTATTGTTAATTAAAGGTTAATGCGGTTCTAAGTGGCTAAATTATTTAAGATATTATTGTTTTATTTATTTTTGAATTTATTGTAGTCAGATTCTAATCTCAGCTCTATTGCTAGTTGATTAAACCACACCACTCCATTGTACGTGTAGTAGTGTTGTGCAAAACTGGTATGCATTAATGGCGTACACAAGCGACCCACTGTGTTTTGCCTATTGCTCTCAACGCGGACCATGGCGTGGTGCGACTTCTTAGAATAGTCTTTGTGTATTTGAAGCAGTGTATTTTTTATATATGCATTTTTTTATTTTTTTTTATTTTCGGATATTGGTGTTATTTACAAAATGCACTTTTCTATAAAATCAACTAATTAACTAGCCATGGATACTTTTCACACACACTCGATGCATCTATTACATCCATTCATTTTTTCATCATACACATAACAAGGATCAAGAATTTGATTCACTCGATGGTTTCATTTTTGCAACGTGTGCCACTTCTCTCAATCACTAAATTTCAATAAAGGAGGCAGGTATGTGTACCGCCCCTCCGGGAACCGTTTATGAGGTGAGATTTGTCCTGGTCTTGGCGGCGGATGCGTCTGCCCATCAACTGCGTGGCAGGCCGGATTGGGTGAAACTGGTTGAGAGAGACGATTTGATCTCTCCGGCCGGACTCTCTCGGAACTTGCACCGCAGAAGGGGGGATGGATTTTTTTTTACATTAACTCCACACAGGAGGTCCTGAGGAAAATAATTTCCCACAGGGCCTATGTCATCTGAGATGCTGTGTGGAGGGTCTTTTTGAGGAGATGAAGGAATGAACACCGGTCTTGAAGAGGCCCATATTGTAGGAAATAGGAAACACAGAGGCCGGCAAATCGTTCCACAGCCGAGCTGTTGAACACAAGAACGAGTCGAGAAGTGGCAAATGTCAACCGTGTACACATGTTGGGCAAGCGTTTGGTATGTATTCCGACTAAGCACCGGTGCCGAAGGGATCAATGACGCTAGTTCCTCGGAGCATCTTCCATTGTAATACCGGTAGAACAAGGATAGCATTCCCATCCGACGCCTGTGCTCTAAAGATTGCAATCCGTCTATTAAGATGGGAGAATCTATCAAACGGACCGCCCGTTTCTGTACAGAGTCGAGGGCATTTTTCAGGTATTTTGGAGCTCCATACCAGAGATGGCTGCCAAATTCAACCGTGTGGCGCACTTGTGATTTGTACAGGGTTAAAAGTTGTGTACTATTAAAGTATCTGCGGCCCTTGTATAGTACGCATTCATTCGTGCGTTACTCCTGGACGCACTGACCTACAGATTTCCACCCACCTCTCAAACGTTTCTCCTTCCTAGAATGCCCTCTCTTTCCTTTTTAAAAAGACCCTCCACATAGCATCCACAGAGATGACAAAGGACCTGAGGGGAATTACTTAAAAAGCTAACGTAAAAAATCCATAATAATCCATTCTTAGTCCACTCGCTTCGCAAGTTCAAAGTTTGGACATGAAAAGCGAGTGGACTCCAAACCATCAGCGAACCACTAAAACCGCTTAAATTTTCTCAACATAAAAATCATTATTCATCCTTACAGCATTACAGATAGGAAAAAGAAACACTACACAAATTAGCATACAATTCAAATTTCCATTAGTTCCTTTACAATTAATTCCTCAACTACCACTATACTCGAACAACGACACAATAATATATTATACAATTATTGTTGTCGATACAAATTTCAGTCAGATTGCGGCGTATATTGCATTAATGCGACAACGCAAATCATCCGAGACCCATCCCCTTGTTCT
Source organism: Limnephilus marmoratus (assembly GCA_917880885.1). NCBI lineage: Eukaryota > Metazoa > Arthropoda > Insecta > Trichoptera > Limnephilidae > Limnephilus > Limnephilus marmoratus. The sequence continues at coordinate 32,710,427 of OU862910.1, forward strand.
GTCTGTACCCAGCATCCTTCCTGTGCTATATATTATCTCAGGGGAGAACGGGTGGGTGGTTCTACTAATTCTGAGCTCAGTCTATTGAAATTCATATTATAAAACATTTATCTACGGCGCTATTAGCGTTCATAATTCCAACACGACCCAATTATTCTAATGATAATTTGAATGTTTCGTTAGCTAGAAATAATAATTTCAGAATATTTATTTAATGTCTTTTATAAAAGATTTTGAATTAAACCGTGTCTTTTATTTTTACTCATACGTACATGTACGTGTGATATTTTCATAGTTGGAAATATAAAGAAAATCATCAAATAAGAAAAAGCACCTAGTGAAGCCTACAATATCAAATAAAGTCAAAAAGAAATCATTGTCTTAAATAAGATGAATTAAAATCCAGACTAGCGATAAAGTACAGAATTAAATTTGTGCACACCGATAGTGGTTCAAACTGGTTCGAAATAGCTTTGAACACTCGCCCGCAGTCCCCCCTTATCCTTTACTTTCCAAGTTATGATTTGTGATTTTCCACGAGGAGCATATATGTTTCTATTTTTTGTGATATTTTCCATTTTTTTTGTTAATAAATATGATTGAATATTCTACTTCTTCTTTATGTGCCGTATCAGGTCCCCCCGACGTTGGCGATCACTCTCTGTCTTGCGCTGACCGGAATTGCTCCTCCACACTTCTAATGCCGGTCCACTCTCGTATATTACGCAACTAAGACATTTGTCTCCTACCAGGCCCTCGGCGACCCTCTATCTTGCCTTTCAATATTAAATGGAGAAAGTGATACTTCTCCCCTCGAAGTACGAGTATATGACCCAGATATGAAATTTTCCTGATTTTTATTAATGTAAGCAGTTCTCTATCTGCTCTAGCCCGCCTGAGAATTTCTGTGTTGGTGATCATGTCGTCGAGCTTCGTTCTCTTCGTTCTCCGGTGAAGCCACATGTCAAAAGCCTCTAACCTGTTCATGGTATTTACTTTCAAGGTCCATGTTAAGGTATCCCAAAAAAAAAACAATAATCTCATGCAGTTCATAAAATCAAAAACTATTATATAAAAAGTTCAGACGCATGTCGATTGCGTTCACTTACATATGCTGGGTAAGCTTACACAAAAACGTATGCTCTAGTACAAGTCTATTGTTTCGTAGTGCTTTCATAGAAACGTAGTATTTGATTCTTAAACTTTGGGGCGTTTGGGGTTTACACCCGCACAGTACAAGCGGATTACCTACACTGCCTCATCCCGCACGTAAGTGTGTGCTCTGTTTTCAATTTGCTCTTGGTTGCAAATGACCTATCCGAATGCTTTCTTCCTTTCACGTGGAATATTTCACGAAAAAAATGAACAGGGATTTAAATACCATTTAAGTCTATGCTTCAAAATCATGTTTAATATAGAAAGGGAAGTATGCGCACCCACATAATCCACATGAGGACTTGTAAGTTAAAAAGAATTGTCGTAGATCACATCGTTATGACCCAATTATTAGTTTCACTATGGCACCCATCACAACAGAGGTGAAACGAACAAGGAAAAGTAATTGACCCTTTAATTAATTTTTACTGTTTTATTGTTTTTCTTAAAGTCGGGCCACCTGCGACCAAATATAGGAAAAAATCGAAAACATCGGTCGTGTTCACAACGTTAAAATTTTTTTTTTTATTTGTCGTGGTTTTCTTCCGATCGTGTATCAATGGGTAATTTATAAAAATAATTTTATACCCTTGAATATATAGTGATGCTGTGCTGTTGTGGTTCGCACTAGTGGCACGGTTAGTCCTCCAACAGATAGTATTCTTTTGCTAATATTTAATTGTGGTAAATTATGTTTATTAAAGAAATCTCCCATCATTCTTCCCCTTGTTCTTCTCTTTCAGTATAGTAATCTTTTGTTGGTTGCTCTTCAAAAAATAACCAAGATATTAGAGTTTTTTTTTAATGTTTATCATTTCTTCGTGTGCTTAATACAGGTTGTTAAGGGACGTAATTGACCCTCTTCAACAAGTGATTCTCGACATTATTTGCCGTAAAAATTTTTGGTCCGGTGACATTTTTGATGTATAATTTTTTTTGATTAACTAAAAACATAAAAAAAATATGTGTGTATTTGATTGGTTGGGTGGTTACTAAGCTAAGATGGACCAATTGATGAATTGTTTTTTTATTTGGTTTGAAAAAAAAATCAAAATCATCACCGGAGACCAAAACTTCGGCAACGTTTTTTACTCCAAATAATGTTGGGAATCACTGGTCATAATAAGTCAAGTACGTCCCTTAACACCCTGTATATTTCTGGTCATATTCATAAACAATATTGTTCCAAAAGATTTTTTTAAATGAAGAAAATTTTCTAGTTACTTACTAATTTTTATTTACATGACTCCGACGTCATCTTTGAGGATTCTGTGCGGAGGTCTTTCTGGGCGAAGGAAGGAGAGGAAGTTACGTAAAAGAAAGAGGTATAAAGGGTGGGTAGCATCTCCCATGGGCAGACGCATCCGCCAACAAAACATTGACAAACATGGGTGCATGGGGTGAGCATGCACCGGGGCACCCCTGTTTAGTCACCAAGCGAAACACTTGTGGTGAACTATGAATGGTTGCAGAGGCGGTGTTGCTTTCACCCGCCTCCCGAATTGAAATGTACTTTTCATTATTCTCAAAAATAATATAAAATATTATGAAGTAGCGGCGTAACTACTCACATTTTGCAATAGAGCATTGCTGCACATTAAAAGTTTTATTTTTACAATAATAAACTTAATTGGTCGGGAGCATAGACATCCAAATGCATAGACAAGCAGTTACAGATGAGGGGTAAAACCAAACTATGGAGAGCGAAGAGGGGAAAGATGACTGTCATTCGTTGAACAATCAATCTGACAGTATATAGGCATCTCGCATTACAATATCACCATTTAGTTCTTAAAAGCAAAATCTGCTTTGAATGAATAGACCTTTTTACATGGGAGCGCGAATTGCTTGCCACGTTCAAAACATATTTGCTAAGGCCAAATGCTCGCCCCAAAAAGACTCGCGCCAATACACATATCAATATTTTCTTGCCGTGTTTAGTTAAAACACTTTTACAAATGTTTCATAATTTACTTACCCCTGTGACCAGCGACGAGCACATTGGAGTACCGCCCACATTCGCTATGTGTACATTGATACGTAGATATATTGTATAGCACAAGCTGCTGTTATTTCGTTAAATGTATGGATGTCAGCTTCTCGCTGTTCACGGCAAGAATGATGACGTCACACATTTTAGATTCAAGCGAGGCTATATCCCCTCCCCATGGAGCGAGCCGGTTCCAAGGAGGAGCTACAGCCGGCGCCATGTGGAGGGGGAAATAATACGTTTTTATCACTTAGGGCAGGTCCAGATATATTCATATGTCCGTGGTCGGGAGCCACTATTTCGGTATGCAGAGCGTTGTTACGCTGATGACACAAATAAAACGAAAAAAATATTTTTATGAAATGATAGTTCACGATAGCAGGCGAATAAATTTCCCTACATCATGTGTCGGGTAATTTTATTCATTAATAACTACAAGGGAATGCCTCCGGCGGACAAACAACAGAAACTCTTTTTAAAAACATATTTAGATGCGGGTATTAGCTCTTCAAGGCTTTTGTGGATTGCCTCAGTAGCTTGTATGTGAAAATTAGTTTACAGGAGTAATTATAATAATCCTCTAGTTGCCAATTTTCTATTTTAATTTATTCATTAATGTTTTAATGAGGTTTCTCGATCTTTTCTATTCCAATCGCAATGATCATACTGGGGAATTTATTGAATAATTCATTGGGAAAAATGGTTCGAACAATCTTCACTATTTCCTATTTTTTAGCATACCTGCCATTTGGAACCACTATAACTTTTGTAAAACGCAAAAATTGTAATATTTTAAGCATTAAAGAATTTTGGAAAAAAAAGAAATCTGGAGACATTAATTAGCATTTTTTACGGTAGCTCTTGCTAAGTCACCAAACATAACGAACCATTTGAAGTGACCTACATATAGCATACATATATCTTTATATTGCTGGAACAAAACTGGAGAAGGTACAGAGTATTGTATACTTTGGCTGCTATCTAAATGATAGATGGGATCCTTCAGTTGAAATCAAATGCCGCATTGAACAAGCTCGTGCAACCTTTATCCGCATGAAAAAAATGTTCTGCAGTTATGATCTCAACCTTGGATTACGAATGCGAATGGTCAGATGCTACGTGTTTTTGATATTATTTTACGGAATGGAAGCATGGACGCAGCATGAAGAACTAATTAGGCGACTTGAGGCATTCGAGATGTGGATCTACAGAAGAATACTTAAAATAAGCTGGATGGACAGGGTTACAAACGAAGATGTTATGGTTTTGATGAATAAAGAAAAGGTAATTAAAACTGTAAAAATCTGAAAAGTTCAATATCTTGGAAATGTGATGAGACATCCAGAGAAGTATGAGATCCTGCATCTCATAATGCGAGGAAAGATTTCCGGAAGACGGGGCCCTGGAAGAAGGAGAACCTCATGGTTGAAAAACCTGAGACAGTGGATTGGCCAGTCTACCGTGGAGCTGTTCCGGGCCGCAGTAAACAAAGTCCGCATAGTCAACATGGTAGCCAACGTCTGTTGATGGACAGGGCACAAGAAGAAGAAAGAAGAAGACATATAGCAGAGGTATTGCTTATCCAATAGATGGTTTCCGAGACGGCGGTACCCATGCTCGCCTCCGGAATAGCTGAGGTAAATGAGAAATTGTACAATAAATAGATTTTCCTCATGTATTATTTAGTGTCGAAGATGTTTAATCGTTAAAAAGTTAATTTTAACCTCTAGCTCTCGAAGATTATGTTCATTAGCCAAAATGTTAATAACATGCATATTATAAAAAGTTTTAGTTCATCCCGAGTTCATACCACCAGAGATTCGACGCCCTCTAGAAGTTATTGGTTCTCAATCTATTGACGATAAGAAAACATTTCACAGAATTGAAAACTTAACGAACTCCAAAGTTGACAAATATCAAACGCGTCAGTTCCACATCCTATCCGTACGTAAACACGTGTGCGATCTCTTCTTAATCAATTTCATATTGTTTTTCGCTAAGTTTTGAGGCAGAATCAGGTTTTGAATAGGCACACGTTACCCGTATACGGTCACAGCAGATGTTGCCTTTACTAGACACTCTCTGCTGGGGGCTGCGATCGGAATATTAAGGATCAGATTTCAGGATATCAAGGACCGTGGATTGCGGGACTATTTTTATGGCTTTAAAAAATGAAAAACAGGTTCGGGATCCAAATAAATTCCATGGAAAAAATACTCTAATTTTGTCATCAGATTTAGCAGAAACGTCAACATTTTTAACTAGCATCTCTACATATTATAAATTAAAATCCTCCGCCGTGTCTGTCTGTCTGTTCGCGATAAACTCAAAAACTATTGAAAGGATTTTAATGCGGTTTTCACCAATAGATAGAGTAATTCACGAGGAAGGTTTAATTATATAATTTGTCAAGTGTTTAAGTAAATTGGTTGAAATATATAATGGCAAGCGGGCGGTGTGGATTTGATTTGCAGCACAGCAACTCATTGCCGGGTCAGCTAGTAGAAATATATTATAAAAAAAAAAATTGATGCAAACGGTGATATAACAAAAAACCAACGCTTGATTGGGGGAGAGGGGGGAGGGAAGGAAGGGGGAGGGGTGGAGGAAGTTGGGGGGAGTTGGAGTGGGGAGGGGTATGGAGTGGGGGAGGGGTCGGTGGAGAAGGGGGGTTGATGGATGAGTGGAGTGGGGAGAGGGAAGGTGGAGGGGGGAGGAGTGGGGGAAGGGGTGGGTGGAGGGAGGGGGGGTTGATGGGGGGAGTGGAGTGGGGGGAGGAGTGGGTGGAGGGGGAGGGGGGTTGATGGAGGGGGGAGTGGAGTAGGGAGAGGTAAGGTAGAGGAGGCGGAGTGGGAATCCACTAATACCATGAAAGCGAAGCTGCGGGAAAAAGCTAGTTTAGAATACAGGCGTGCGTCGGGTGGGAATGCAACCCTCGTTCTACCGGCATTTCAATGGAAGATGCTCTGAGGAACTAGCTTCATTGATCCCCTCGGCACCGGTGTACACCGGTCTACTCGGCAACATGTGTACACGTTTGACGTTTGTCACATGAGAACGCTTCGCTTCTTCGACTCGTTCTTGAGTTCAATAGCTCGGCTGCGGAACGATTTTCCGGCCTTTGTGTTACCACCTTCCTACAACATCACTTCAAGACCAATGTACATTCCTTTCTCTCCTCAAAATGACCTTCCACACAGCATCTCAAATGACATAGGCCCTGAGGGAAATTATTTTCCTCAAAGTTAATGTAAAAAAAAATGAACTTCAAAATTTATAAATAACATTATAAATTCATACTTAATAAATATATAACGGCTGTCAAAGGATCAGTACTTAAAGGTTGCAAGCGTAACGTCATTGCAAATCTCCAAATACTCCCAGTGTTCAGTCTCTGTCCATAAAGTTTTGGCAAATGGGGTACTAAATATATCCACGTTAAAACCTCTCCTAAAGCATGAAACGGTGCAACCAGTCGACGGTAAAGAGTGCACGGTGACACCACAGGACAATAAAAACCTTTGTTCACGGCGTTATATCAAAGAGGGGTGAGAATTAGGTACCTACTTACCAGAGGTGCGCACAAAGTGGTCGCCTTTCTTTGGAGATTCGCGATTTTCCTATGTTGGTTTTGTCCTTGTTACCCATAAACAACCCAGAATTTGTCTCTTTCAGTAAATATGAACATGAATCTTTTTGAGAGATTAAGATACGTTTATTGATTTGTTATGTTATAATGGTTTTTCTTGCATACACAAGGTACCAGAAAACAGTGCATTTGAAAGGTGCTCTCCAGACAATTTTAACTTAAACAGAAACTTATTTGAAATAAAATGGAAACAGTCACGAAACGCCTTTGATATTCATCCATGCAACTCACAAACTTAATGCTTCAGCATTATGCATCCACGATCTTTCCTCGTTCGCTCAAAGCTCACGTCTGAGTAAAAAATGATCTTTCAAATGCTTTGTTTGAAAGCTGGTGAAATCTTTGGATGCATTTTTTGCAAGAGTGTCCGCAGATTTCTGTTTTGGGAGTTCAAATTTGATAACATTGGGTAAAATTATTTAAAACTAGCTGGTACCCGGCATGCGTTGCTATGCCATTTAATAAAGAAATTATTTCTCCCTGCGTGTCCTCACTCCACCTCCTCCACCTTCCCTCTCCCCACTCCACTCCCCCCCCCCCCTTCCCCACTGAGTTCCCCCTCCCTACCTGAGGTCCCCTCCCCCCTCCCCCCTCCCCCCATCCGCATTCTATACATTCATTACCGGTACATTCAGTTTTCAAACGGCTCGCGTGCCACCCATTGCAATTTTTTTATACAAATTTCATAATACCAAAGCTCACCAGTAGTTTTATACAAACCTTGTCCTGACAATAACGAACACACAAAAAAAAGATTTATCCAATTTGGTGCAGTCATTTGGAAGTTATGCGCGTACATACATTTCGGCGATTCATTTTTATTTATATAGAAGATAGAAGATAGAAGATAGAAAATAGAAGATAGAAGATAGAAGATAGAAGATAGAAGATAGAAGATAGAAGATAGAAGATAGAAGATAGAAGATAGAAGATAGAAGATAGAAGATAGAAGATAGAAGATAGAAGATAGAAGATAGAAGATAGAAGATAGAAGATAGAAGGTAGAAGGTAGAAGATAGAAGATAGAAGATAGAAGATAGAAGATAGAAGATAGAAGATAGAAGATAGAAGATAGAAGATAGAAGATAGAAGATAGAAGATAGAAGATAGAAGATAGAAGATAGAAGATAGAAGATAGAAGATAGAAGATAGAAGATAGAATATAGAAGATAGAAGATAGAAGATAGAAGATAGAAGATAGAAGATAGAAGATAGAAGATAGAAGATAGAAGATAGAAGATAGAAGATAGAAGATAGAAGATAGAAGATAGAAGATAGAAGATAGAAGATAGAAGATAGAAGATAGAAGATAGAAGATAGAAGATAGAAGATAGATAGATAGATAGATAGATAGATAGATAGATAGATAGATAGATAGATAGATAGATAGATAGATAGATAGATAGATAGATAGATAGATAGATAGATAGATAGATAGATAGATAGATAGATAGATAGATAGATAGATTGATAGAAGATAGATATGAGATAGATAATCAAAAACATTTAAAATAATCACTAACATGTGTAGTGGATGGACGGAGTTCCATGAAAAATACGATACGGAATTGGAAAGAATAAGGATTAAAGAACACTCCAGGAATAATACGCGACACGATCCAGAGTAGATACATATTTATGAATGATGATAATGTAAGGAGTGTGTTCGAAAACAGATTTGTTTTGACGTTACATTCAATGGCGCCACATTGACGTAACATATTTATCAATTAGGGAGGCGTTTGTGGATAATCGTTTATTGGATAACCAACACCTCTGTCATAGGTACCCTAGCCTGCCTCAGGTTCGCTATATTTGGTAACTTATCATGAGTGCCCGGGTTCGCGAGAAGAGGTTTGTCCGGATCTTGGAGGTGGATGCATCTATCCACTAGCTTGTGACAGGCTGGATCGGGAGAGATTGGTCGAGGGAGACATCTCCAGCAGGACTCTCTCGGACATCACTTTGGACCTCAGTGGGAGAGATGGATTTATACGCCCGTCACTCCTGAAGATACTGAAATCAGATTCCTACCCACCCCTCATACTCTTTTCCTTAAAAAATAACAGATGATAAATGACATAGGCCTTTATGGGAATTATTTTCCTTAGGGCTTCCTGTGGGGAGCTAAGGTAAAAAAATAAAAACATGCCCATATGCAAAAGTTACACGATAGTTTTTCAATTTAGCTTTTACCCTCAAATCTTGTATAAAAAAATCAATAGGTTACATTCTCAACCAATTATGTGTTCTCAACATCTTAGAACGCTATTTTAAACTATTGTGATGACAAATAAAGTCTTATGTATTAATATTATATAATCTTTAAGCCAGTGTGTATTTGCACCCATTTATTTGCGCCTCGTGTCACCGTGCCTTTTGCGGGAAGAAAATAGTAAAGCCAAGTTTACTTCATTCATTTCCTCGGCGGCAGGTGTGTGTAACTGCGCCATGGCGCATGCCTACTGCCTACAGACTCGCAAGAAATATTCAGAAATATCTCAGAGTTTGAACTCAGCACGATAATGTTTTATCTATTGCTGAACTACGCCGTTTTAAAATGAACTTTAGTCGGTTAAATCTTTGTAAAAGTAAGTTGAAGATCACAAAGTTTATTATTTTTTAAGATTTAAAATAATCTAATATTAAAAGCATGCAGGAAGTTGTGGTGTTGGAGAAGTAAAAAACACGATTGGGTGGCTGGACACTGTAGATTAAAATACAGCTTTTTAAAAAAGAAGTAAGCAAGTAACTAGAAGGAGACAGCAGGGGTGGTGAGACTGAAAACGTTTTCAAGAGGCGGTTAAGACTCTTCAAAGAACCAATGATATTTATGTTACAAAAGCAGTTAATGGTTCAAAGAGTAATTTATTGTTTGAAAGTAATTAAGTCCATTGCATATTAAAGGCAAAATGTTTAATTTTTTTTAAATAAACCCATTTTAATATCATATTTGTTTTCATGACTGAATGAATGCGTAAATGAAACGTAATCTATTAAATGGAAATTAATCAACTTCCCGACATCCATTCGAGCTGAAACTCAGCAGATAGACTCGTTTTCAATGGCGGCGCATTCTTTCAACTTGTGTGGCATTCGTACACACGCACGCGGACATGCAAGCATGTGTTTTTATGAAGATAAATGCCAGCCTCTCCAATTCCGGATTCTGCCCGGTTTGTAGCGCGGTTGATTCCGAGCACTGGATATAAGAAGGTTCCGTCAAACCAAAATAAAAAAAAAGAATTTTATAAGATAATTAAAAATAGATGATGTATTGGACTAGAACAGCGGTCGTCACACTTTTCTGGTCAAGGGCCACATAGGACAATATGAGGTATCACCGCGGGCCACACACTTATGGATTCGAGGGGGGGGGGGGATTGATGTTGTACCCTTTTGTTTAGCAAGCTCAAAAAGCAATTCTTTTGTATTTAAGTACCGGGTTGCTACCTCCTTCCTTCTTGTATTCATGATTTTTATTGTCAATTCTTAATAATAATAATAATACACGTCAAATGATAATATTATAATAAAAATTATTGTACATCGGTAATGGAATCTTCCGGTTCAATTTTCATCCACTTCCCGAACTATCAAAATATATGAATTTTCGCACAGTGAAAAAATTATTACAATACATACAATAACAAAAATTAAAATTTATTTTGTTTTATAAGTAGGTACGTGATTAGCGGTTTTTTTTGTCTTTTTTAGACCACATTTTTTTTACCTGCCCACGCACTTACTATGCCATCTCAACGCCCTCTAATTTTTCTCTGGGTCTTCTGTTGTCCCCCTGAAAGTCTCAAATGCCCACGAGGGGGCGTTATCGCCACCGTTAAGAACCTATGACTTAGGATGTGTTCAAAAACCAGCTGGGCGTTAAATGTCAATCAATTAAAAGCAATGTCTTAAAATCATAAGAATATACGTGTGCAAAATATTTGAAAAAATCAGGTTAGTATAATTGTACATGGAAAAATGAAAATTTACAAAGTTTATGTATGATTAAAATTTAAAATTTAAAAAATAAAATAAAAAGAAAACGGCAGATAGCAAACGGGCCGCACTTTGACGACCACGGGACTAGAAGAACTATGTTTTAACTGTATTTTTTCTGTTGTTAAAATTGGTTATTATACTATAACCAATCATAGTAATAATATGTATGTTAACCCAGGGAATCAAATTTTACGTAAAATAAGACAATATTTTTCAAAGTTTACATTGTTTAATAAAATTAATTTGGATTTTCATAATAGGTGTTACATTATACATGATAAATATTGGCTGTACTGGAAAGTTTGCGTTATATTTATTTATGAATAAATAACATGCTAAAATAGTGCATAAATAAATTTTACTAGCGAAATGTTTTTGATAAACTAATATATTGAGTTATATAAATATTCACATTCGTGAATCAGCTTTGAAATAGACACATGTGTACATTCGGCTTTTTTTCATTGGTATTTATGAAAAATAATCTTATACAATATATATAGCGTTATGTTGCAACAAATATTATGTACCAGTAAAATATTAATAATTGATTTAGTTTATTATTGTCACTTATATTTAGTTTAGTAATTTTGCAATTTTCCTTTATATTTCTATTGGTTATTATTAAAACTAAGCAACAGTAATCATTCTATCTACTTATTTACAATTTATTTGGGGAAAAATAGTTTATATATTTTATATTAAACTTTAATATTTTTCTTTATATGTATTCAGAAGAAATATTATTTTAAAGAAAATCAGATATATTTTATTAAAGTGATGGATAAAAAAAAAATTATATACAGTTTGAAGACATTTTCTTAAATAACGCTTAAAAATCATGTTACTATTTAATTTCATGTTTTTTTAAATTTAATAATGTAACTCTTTAAAACAACCATTTATTTATAAAAAGAATTTAGATAAGTAAATTAAAAACACTAAATACTACTGTTTAATTTAACGGATTAGTTATTGATAAATAAATTATGCAAAACTTAAAGAAAACGGTAGGCAGATTGGAAAATGATGGTCAGAATTTCATGGTGAAGAAAAATGTTGCCATTACAATTTATTTTTGGATACCATAGAAGTATTTGAACAAAAATACGTCCAAAAAACATGTCTAAAATACAGGTATGTGTATCATTTAAAAAAAATGCCATAACACAGACAGCGTCTGCGTTATCTCTAATATAAATAATTTCAATTTTTATGTAGAATAAATTATGTAAATTATAATGGGTAAACAAAGGAAAAAAAATGTTGACAAACTAGAGTACTAGGGTCGTCAAAAAGTAATGCCTCCTATTTTTAAATTTATTAAATAACATTAGTAAAAAAATAATTTGATTAAAAAAATAAATAAAAAAATAATTTGGCGCTATTCCTCAAATCTTTATCTACAATCTACTGCAATAGTGGCTTTAGGTGTCAAAAGGTAACAGCACTGCAGTCGCTTGCAAAATATTTTCGTGATTGTATTCTTGAATGCAGAAGGTGAAAAGCTTATTCGCATTCATGAAAGACTGAAAAATGTGTACCATGATAGTCTTGCCCCATCCTCCATACAGTCTGACCTGACACCATCAGTTTTCCATCTTTTCGGGCTGCTAAAAGAAGCTCATTGTGGGATTCACTTTGAAGATAGGCCGTGAAAACTTCTTTGCGTCAATGGCTTAGGAAGCTGGGTCGGGTTTTTTACCACTCTGAGAAACATGCCGTGTTAAAAGATGGGCCAAAACTTTGGAAATGGATGGAGATAAAACACACACTAATCGTCAATAGTGTGGTTTTCGACGTCCGTAATAGCATTTTTAATTCTTCACAATTAAAGAAAAAAAGGAGGAGGCATTACTTAATGACTGATTCTCATAGTTTTAAAAAAACATTCACAATAAAGAAGAACTGCTCAACCACTAATTTAAGAGGTAATCTTCCTCCCCACCGTGTTATTCTTGAACATGTGTTTAAAATATTTAAAATTATTATATTTGCCAAAATTTTTTAATTTTACATACTGGGTGTTAAGGGACGTACCTGCCTACTTACTTTAGTCAGTAATTTCCAACATTATTTGGAATAAAAAATGTATGTGATATTTTAGTCTCCGGTGAAATATTTGATTTTTTTCTCCATAAAAACACAAAAAATAGTAGTTGTTGAACAGTTGAAGGCAGGTTAAGTGGTTAGGCGGTTTCTCCGCTGAGTTATCAGTGACAATATGAGAAAGACATTTTCTTGTTTGGTTTTGAAGTAATAAAAATGAAAAAAATATATAAGTTACTAAAAATATAAAAATACATTATTTACTTCAAATAATATCAGGAATCACTGGTTAAAGTAAGTCAGGAACGTCTCTTAACACCCTGTATACATATATGTTTCTCAAATTATTAGCACACGTAACAATGTGAGCTAACACAAGACTAATATATATATTTTTGTGGCATTTGGAGACGATTTTATTTGCATTATAAGTTAATATCGCTGTCCCGAAAAGCTGTCCCATCAAAAGTAAAATACATTTTATTAGTACTTAAATAACTGTAAAAACATTAAAATATATACATTTTTTAAACATGATTACAGCACAGGAAGTATCAACAGCTCCCATCAGTCCGGAGCTGGCGATACTATGGCATCCTAATTGCTGTGGGTTGTAAGGTTCATGGGAGTAGGAAAGAGAAGCAGGAGAAGGTATGGAAAATACCTGGCTTTTCAGAAATGGTCACCAAACACGGCTAAATCCATTTTATACAACGTCTCGATATTGAATGGTGGTCTTACACCAGAGGGATACTGAGAGAAGATATTGAAATATATTTAATTTATACAACATTTTTCAACCCTTAACATCGACATCAGCAAAAACAGTGTATAATACTCGTAACTCAGCATTTATCAGTATTAACAGAAAGTTATTTTATATAAATTTAAAGTCTGGATGTAAAATATTTTTAATGTTAGTATATCTTACAAAAACAAGCAAATTTTCAAATAGTATTCAAATATTTTATACAATGGAAAGATGCACGAGAAATAATGTATTATCCTTCGTGGAATATTTAAAACGCGAGGATGCGACATTAAAAATCTCCGAGAAGCCCGCCATCCCAGCCATCGCTCGCGGTGTTATCGCAAAACCATAAACACACAATACTTTGCACAGTTTTGCTCTTTCCCCCCGCAGTGTTTGCTCGCGGGTACATGAGCCCGGGTACAGCCGGGTACAGGGTATAGTAGACATGAGGGCGCAACCTTCTCTGAACTGCCGCCGCTATCGTCACCCCGTGACGCTTTATTGGGGAGGTTACGCTAACGGTAATGTCGGCAAACGTTCTCTGAACCGAACCACTTATAAATAAATAATACTAAACTTTTACTAGTTTACAAAGATACGTTTTACTTGTTCAGACAAAATTACATGCTCGAATAATTTTTGGCAAGAAAACTTTCTTTTTGTTATTTTAATGGTTTCTAGCAGGCTTTCATCGAATTTCGTTAGCATTTTTCACATTGAATTATTATTGAAAAAATGGGGCTTTTATTTTGACGGTTAAATTGACAATTCGAAGTTCTATAGCTGGTAATGGAGTTGCTACATGAAATAAAATGTTATAAACTAGATGTTGAGATAGAGAAAAACCTGTGTAAATTTCATGTTACCAGAACTCACCCTTCTAGAATTTTTGTCGCTTTAGCACATTTGTAGCTTTATAATCACAAGTGACTGTGTACGTATTTGAAGTTTTACTTATCAAAATATTTTTGGTTTCGTGATTTTAACAAGATTTTTCTTCACGATAAAAAAATAAACTCTTCGAGATTAGAGATATTAGATGTACTTAATTTCATAATCTCACAAAAAATTGTTTTAGGTTTCCCACTAACATGCTTTTTTGTCGAATGTTCTTATTTTGACAGGATTCTGATATTAATTTTCTGGGTTATCCAATGTGACGTAACCTATCAACTAAACCGCTTCTCTTCACTCCGCCGTGCAGACAAGTTTTCTTGTGTCTCAACTGTTTACAAAAGTTTGTCACATTTTATTCATAACTATTGTAATCTGATATAATATATATAAATGATACTAAGAATTATTCCACAATAAACTATTTTTGTTGTCCAATACATTGTAATAAAACAGCACAATTTAAGTGAATGGTGTTAAAATTTAAGTTTAAACAATGTTCATAATAATATAAACGCCGAGAAATCACGTAATTGTCCACAATACCGACAGCATACAGCTCAAAACCACTAGTAAATGATCCACAATTAACACGTTACACTTAGATTCTATCTTAACATGGTTTTCCACGTGATTTTTAGAGCTTCCTTTACCCCTCTGCGTGCCTGGTGCCTGCTTCCCTTGGGCGGGGTTCTGGGCGGGCATGTTGCGACCCTTGCTGACGATAGTGACATCTCGATCTTCGGTGTCGTCACCTCCGTCATCGTCTTCGCCGATTTCTGCAGATCCGAACTGGTTGCCGGGGCCGGAGTCATTGTCGGAATAGTCCGTTTCGTCGTTGTCGTAGTTTGGAGATTTTCGGGTAGGACCCGGTATTTCTAGAAATAAAAGATAAGATTTTGCTGTTTGGAGTTTGAAACAATAACCGTACTAACCCAAAAACATTTTTTGACAATAGTTGAGTCGTTCGATCTCTATATCCGCTATATCAACTTTCAATTATTCGGAGAAAACCGCAAAAACTGTCACATCTCTAACGTAAATAAAAAATTGCATTTTATTTTTTTATTTAATGATTTGGAGTAACATACATTCGAGAGTGTTCATTTTTCAATGTGTGTATAGAAATATTTAAGTAATTTGGATAAATAAAATGGAAATAGCGGATTTTGATACTCACTTCGTGATTTGAATGAAATGCAGAGGCTTTTGAAACTCAACTGACCTGAGGGGCGTGTTTCTACACCCGCCATCCTGGCAAAATAACTGCTCGTGTTCGGTGAAATTCCGGGTAATAATATAGCGGGTTTTGTTTCTCACTCGCAGTTTTAACATGGTTTTTGGTCGTGATAAAGGAGGTTTTGAAACTCAATTTTAGATTAGTCTTGTTCCTCGCAAAAATGTGAACAAGATGTCATACTCAGATCATTTTGTCAAAAATCGGATATAGCGGTTATTGAAATTAAAGGACTTAGTTCATGATAAAGGCTTTCAAACCGTCACACATTTCAGTTTACTGGTAGAAATATTCGATAAATACGTGTTATTAGCGCATTTTACTCTAGATAAAAATGAGTTTAACCACTCCGACCTCTAAACTTGTTTACACGACAATTTATCAACAGCAGTCGAGTCCGATAAGCTTGTTTTTAAGCTAACGCATGTCTTCCCACAGAAATCGTTTTAACTCCGTTTTTATTTTAGTTACGATCCTAAAACAAAAAGGATAATATCTATAATAAAACACGCAACACATTTCTATTCAGCGTTTTCCATTTTTCCACAGAAATATGAAAAAAATACTTATTTTGTAGAAACAGTTTTCACCCCCAAATCTCATGCGCGCCCTTAGACAGTGTTAATTTTTTATTAAATATTTTTGTATGAAATGGTAAAAAGTGATGTGACAAAATTGTTCATTATACATTTGTACGATAAAATAAGTGTTTTTTTAATACATAATCCGTGATTTTGGAACCATTATCACATAAAAACATCACGGGAGTCATTTTTACAATTTTTTATGTTTGCATTCTAAATTTTATATATTTACAAGTGTTAATATTTATTTGTCATAATACAATTTGAAAGCTTATTTCACAACATTTCAAAAACAGATTATAGTATTCGGCTACATTTAGAAATATTTAATTTATTGAGCTTTAATTGCGAAGCAAAAATAACGAAAAAAAATATAAATCTGACAATTCGTTTAAGACAAAAAAACTTGCACAAAGGCGATAGACCGGAGTGGTTAAATTTTGTAAAAATTTGGCAAATCTACTGTGTGTATATTACAATATATTTATATACCGATCTCTTATTTTTTAACATATTAAAATAGTAAGTTAGGCAAAATTTAGAAAAATAATAAAATCTAAGAAGTCAAAGAAAGCCAGTTCTCACCGTACAGACGAATGTTGCTCTCCACTTCCCCGAGGGAATTCTTGGCGATGCAGCGGTACCCGCCTACATCTGTCCCCTGCAGGCGGCGCACAGTGAGCGTCATCTTGGACTCGAACATCGACTTGGCCGAGTTGTGCACCACGTACTTGCTCGAAGATATCACCATCTCATCTGGGGAATACACTATTCATTACATTTAGACTTGAAATCTCATCTGGAATTCAAATTCTCAATTAACATCGTATTTATACTAGTACAGACCGTGCAGACCAAAAACCACAGAATATTATAATTGTAGAATTTGTGAAGCTGAAAATTTTATTAAACAATGTATTTGCCTTGGGATAATCGCCTTTTAAAAGAAGAAATTTTTTTTTATTTCGGCAAACTTGAAAAATTACGACACCTATCAAAAACATTTTAAAATACAAGACAAGTAATATTCATACTAATAAACAAAAAATAGCATAAACAAAAAAATTAGCACCGCTCACGAATATGTTAAGGATGGCCATTTTCAATGAATATGTGTGCATGAATGATATAGCTATATGAACGGCCCGCTAAAGTATTCAGCGGGATCACGCGCGTTTTATAAGTAACATATCTTCATTATATTAATTCATCAACGCATCTGTCAAACAATTAAACAAAAGAAGTCAACATTTAAATTAGGACTTATTAATTAACAAAATAATTTTAGTGCCTACTTTATCGTTGTATAATGTGATTTATACTTATTAGTTGATTTCGAAAATTAATAGTATAACTTGTATAATTTTACAGTTGAACTTAAGCAATTTTGTGTTTCGCAATAATATCATTACGTTGGCACCGATATTCGAAATTAGTATGTTAAATATTCAGATTTAGCTTATGTTCCGCAAATAAAAATGAATAATCTCAGTTGCTCCCATTTGGAGCCAGTGAGACTATGGCATCCCCAATTGGGGTGTGTTGTGAGGCTGAAGGTAGTGGCGAGGGGAGAGAGATGGGGAAGAGGAAGGTGGGGAAGTACCTGTCTATTCATATCTGTTCACCAAACAAGGCAAAGCCATTTCAAGAAACGTTTCAATTCTGAATGGTGGTCTTACACCAGGGCGGTATTGAGAGTATCTTTCACTCTATGCCGTAAATAGACTATATATTAGTTTTAAATGAATTAATTGTGAAATAACACAAATTAATCAAATAATATTTATTTGCCCACGCGGGGATTCGATCCCGTCGATTCGTCCTTCGGACCTCCTTGACCAGCCGGTCGTCATGTTTCAGTCAATCTAAATATGTGTGCAATACATGTGCGGACTGATACGAAGTTGGCAGCCAATATAATTGAAATAATTGAAAAAATAATGCAGATTAATTCCTGAAAATGTAATATTTACTAAAGTAACAGAAATCAAAAAGGTTTCGGTAGCTCAATTGCCGGAGCCATTACTCCAGGATAGAACAAATGTTCCGAGTTCGAATGTCGGTCGCAACTAATTTTATTTTTGTATTTTTATTTTATTTTTATGTTTATATTTTTTTATTGTCATTTTATTTTTATAGTCTGTATGCTATTTTATTGAAAATTGTTAATTAACTAGCAACACTAATTTCTTTTAAATGCCTTGTCTCATTTATAAAAAAAAATGTACGTACTAGTACGGCTTTGCTCGAGTTTGAACACCCTTTTAAGATGTAAACGATTTATCGTTTTTTCTTCTTAATTTTTACATTATGATTTTAGCCATGATATGCTCCTTAGCTCATGATGGAAGAATCGTTGCGAAAATAAAATTACTTTGAATTGTAAAGTGCATAGCGCCAGAGTTCGCTATTTGAGAGTTTTTAGTTGTACGAACAGTCAAGATATTTCATGCTGAAACGTTAAGAGCGTTTAACCAGCCAGTGGCCGAAAATCCACATTTCGTCGAAAGTTGTTCTTACGATCATACAGGGCGGTTACAATGAGAAAGATTAATTATTCTCCGTTCCAGCTTTTTAAAATTATAACTCAATATCGATTTTGTTTCCTTCCAAATTTTCCTAAATTTATACCTACATCCAAAAATGCTGAAAGGCGTAATGATAAAACTATTAAAATAATGTACTTTTTGTAATTATTTTTTGATTATAAGTATTTATCATTTTTCAATGTTAAAAAAATCTGAAATATATTAGTTTGTAAGTGCGCAAATAAATACACAAACGGACCAATTTTCTTCAAGAAACACATGAACTTACATATTTTTTAATGATCTTATTTAAACAAAAATTAAAATTCTAAAACATGCGATACCCAGATAATGTAATGATTTATTTTCTCATGATTATATGATTTGAAATGGGTGTGGTAAAATACATTTTTTTTTTGAAAAATTAACAAATCTGCCAACGACCTATGGTATAACCTTATTATTCTAAAAATAAACATTTTTCTCAAAATTTATTTCATGCGAATGCTAGATAAAAGAACAATCTTTCAAAATCCATTTATATTTTTTTGTGGAAAAGAGTCAATACGTCTAAAATCTGATTTAAAAATGACATATTTCTGGTTTTCTCTGGTTATACCTTCTTAACTGTTCGCATGTATGGTGAAATTATGCCACTCGTTACGTCTGGTAGTGTCTGTGTAAAAACTTTTTTGAAGTGAAACTTCTATAGCCCGCCATGATTTGGATTTCGGAAGAAACGGATATGACGATTACTAATCTGCGACCCATCAACTGTGCTCATTTGATTAATGTGTCACTTTTAAAGACACCTGTTGGTTGAGATATTAAACGGAAATTACGCTGGTCTGCGCTCATTGATCGCTTTGATTTTGACCTCACTTTTCAAGTATTGGTTGAGATTGTTTTGGCAAAGTTTTGCTTCTACCGCGTCTAAACTGCACTCGAAATTTTTTAATTCGTAGACATTAACGTTTGTTTTTTTTCCATTTTCTTTTATTTTAGAAATTTATGTTCTAATACACCAATACAAAACATTTCGGAAGTTACAACTTTACTATTAACCTCACGGTGATCTCACAAAATCACAACCCACTACTTTTTACGTAGCGAAAACGTTGCTTTTTTATAATCGGGTAAAAACCTTAAATATAGTAAAATCATAAATAAAATGCGGATTATATTGTTTAGGTGCCAGTTTTCAATATTTAACTTGAATAATAATATTTGTAATTAAGCTTCATTAGAATTTTTGGCTCGGAAAATGTTACTCTTTGGCAGGAGAAAATTAAGTGTTCTAAATTAATATGGGTACTGTTAGAGTGACATACATGCCTTGTCTCGCGATATTTTAAATCAGGACATATTGTAAATATGTGATTTATGTTAGGAAAAAAAATTAAGAAGGAATTAAAGAAGAAGAAAGGAAGGGTTGAGAATCAAGATTAGAAAAAAACATTTGTGTCAGTAAATGAATCAAACTTGAGATGAAGCCATAGTAAATAATGCAAAATCATATATTTTTTGATCGCTTAGAAGTATTATAGATGCTTCAATTAAATACTGCTTGTAGAACATACCTCGGCCCTTAAAAATATCGGTCATTTTTTTAGTCTTTTAATAAGCCTATAAAAAAATAAAGTATATGGTCTATAAAAAAAAAACACTTTCAAATCGAAACTCTCCTATTTACGTACCCCTTTTCGAAAATGGTTTTATTGTATAATATGGCAAATTCAGTTTATTTTTTAATAATCGCAAAAAAATGATATTTACGCCCGAATTTTCCAAAATTAAAATAAAATGTTTTCGCGTTGTTATTTTACAATACGGCCGCTAGTCGACGAATTTGGTATATTAAAGTGAGCCCTATGGCGTCCACCGAAGAACTACTGACAACACCACACCTATTTCGTATCAGTCACGCCCGATCGGAGCAGGAGATGGACTTGTGGCTCTGCGTCGCTTGATTTCATGAAATCAATTTTAAATTTCCGTTTTATTACAATAAACAATGCGTATAAAAGGAGTTAATGTTTTTTACAGATTTTTACGAAATCAACCTGTAAAAAAATTTCTCAAATACCTTTTCCAACCTTTACAAAAGTATTTTTAAACTCCTCCCTTAAAGGGGCATGAATTCCGATTTCGATTTTTTTTCTGGACTATTGAATGCCTTAACAGTTTTTTCGGAACTATGATTTTCACGAATTAATAGTTCGTCAATATCCTCTGCGGTTAGTTCCGAAGTCAACGAATACTTACTTACAAATCAACTACTTTATAAGTCTGGTAGGTTGTGTGAGACCCGTGCGGACCTTGACGACGTACGCTTCCGAGGGTGGTATGCGTAGAAATTCTCTTCATGTAATGCTAGCGTGAATCATAGACGAAAGCTACTGAAACGCATCACATTCGCGCGAAACAAAATGTTTCGCGGTGTTTTAAAATGCCCAGGGTCTGTCAGACCCTACCAGGCATACGGAGAGTTAAGACAGGCACTATCATTATTAGTTTTGTTAAGACTTTTATTTATATTTATTTTTTATTCGTAGTATTCATAATCACTGTGGAGTCTCAGAACTCTTAAATATTTTACATTATCATACTATTATGTAATTAATGGAAAATATTACGATATAAATATATCCTATATTGTAGACAATATTATTCTTTCAACTTCCTTAAATTTGGCAAGTGTGCCAGAAAGAATATTATCGTTCCCTCTAATATTACAATAATATTATGGCAATAGGCTTTAACCTGTGAATATATTGAAAGAAAACTATTATTTGATATTCAGGATATAAACGATGAGAGATTGTTTTAACTTCGCTCTGAAAAACATTTCAGGCTCGCGCAGAATTCTGAATAATGTCAAATGTTTTGATGACCTTCGTGGTAGTTCGCAAAAGTCATCGTAGGTAAATCAAATTTTTATGGTTTTTTACTAGTATAACTTTGAAATAATATTTTTGAAGCTCGCTCAGTCAACCATTCAGAATCTAGCGTTGCTTGACATGGCTTTAACAGCGTTTAATGACCGGATCTGAAGAGCCAGATGCTTCTTTCAACTTTTATGAATACAACCTTTCCCTACTTTTTTTAGCCTTATAATTTATAATGTGTCATAAATTCAGAAACCATAGTACTATCGGCTCTTTTCAAGCAGGACTTTTGGGCAGTAAGCTCATAAAAAGTTAGAAAAGCCATTTTCAAATTGGGATGAACAATTTTTACATTAAAACTCAATTATTTGAACATTACAGAAAATCAATCGTAAGTTCAATGCTGAAGTCGGTGTGAAAAAATACATTGAACATTATTTTTAGCAAATAACCCCCTTAAATAATGTTTTTTACAAAACATAATAATTACCTACGGTAATAATACTGGGCCACATAACGAACTTTTTAGCACAAAAATAGTTGTTTGAGCGTGTGTTAAAAAATGCGGGCCCTCATTGAAAATATGATATCCACCGATAAAATTATTTCTTTACAAAGTAATATGTTACCCTATGTGCTATATTTTCCACCCAAATCCATCATACAGCGTCACGGCTATGAAAAAACGTTTTCCATCTTCAATTCTCCTTGGATTTATTATAGTTCCAGTCCTGTTTCTGCGGAATTTATTCTAGTCTGTAAAAGAATTATAAGATTTTTTAAAGGAGAACTTTTTAAGCGCTGGGAAGTTTGTAGAGCAATGGGCGGAAAGTTAATCCCACTTGCAAATACAAAGATATCGGAAAATATTAATAATTGTGCAGTCAGATAATAAAAGGGTGGTGGAAAGGGCTACAACTGTTATGCTTTTTATTTTAAAATAGGAGAAATAAAATTTTATTTGAGCTTTTGTATTCTCATAATACCTTGTAGATGAAATTTTATAAAAGGGGATTTTTCTACCTGCATTCATAAACATTCAGCGATCTACATAGAGGAATGAAAATAACAGATTCAAATGTGTTTTATTAATTGGTAATGCGCAAGCAGAATACTTTGGATCGTTATATTTTAATGTGAACTATTTTAATGTTGAAGATGATGAAATATCGCAAACAGAGTACTTTAAAAGCTATTTTAATCATAGGGATTAATCGATGGTCTTTTCTAATCCACTTCAAAACATTTGCAGATAATAATTGTGTTAGATATATTTTAGATTTGTTAGATATACTATTTGTAGACTAGTTTATTAGATCTTGATATCAAAGACTATTGCAGTAAAATGATGATACCATGCGCCACATTAATATCTTAAAATTTAAATCCAGCTCGTCATAAATTAATTCGCCACACCATGCCATTGCCACAATGGGTAAAGCAGATAGATGAGAATGTCATCCTACTCTGTCTTGGCCCACATTCATATACATACATTGCCTGGACTACTTAATTCGATTTCCATGTCTTCCTGAGTCATACCTTACTTTTTCTTCCATTCAACTTATAACTCGTCACTTCCATTTTCGTTTTCCGGTGTAAATTTCACCTTACAACTACTTCAGTGCTTTAATCATGATTTTTTTTTATTGTGGATGCATATGACATGCACTTTTTCGATTCTTCACATCCGTAGGTCAGCCACGTATAGTTTTCCAAATTACTCGGTCCAAGGATCTTATTTCTATGAATATTTTTATCTTGATATATTTTTTATAATAAGGAACTCCAGTGAAAAATATTATGGCTTTAAAAAAATATGTTCATATAGACCAATAAACGCTGATTCTGAATATATAACTTTTATTTCATAATATTAAACGCAGAGTTTTTAAAAAATTATTAAAAAGTGCATTTTTAAACCTCTCCTGAAAACACAGCGTTAAGTTGGCATTACTGAAATGGTGAATGGTGACGTCACGCGTCACACTCACCCACTGTCACCTGGTGATCGCGTTTATTGTATTGTATTGACATTAGGAATGACAAGTGCACATACGCAATTCAACATTTCGTGTTTTTGGTTTATTTTTATACTGTTTATAGAGATTTAGATAAATAATAGTTATTGTGTTTATTGAAACATAATTTAGGCCCTCAACAATTTACGAAAGGGGCTATATTTGCGGACAATCTGGAATAAATTTTGCCTATTTGAGGTTAAAAGTCGTGTCATATTTTGACATTGTATTTTCAAGTTGTTTTTAGAAAAGGGATACAAGCTATTACGCAATCGTCACGCAGTGTATATAAATGCCAGTTTCTGTGTGTGTTACACATAAAACAATGTACAAAATCACGCCTGAACCGACAAAATTGAAGAACGATATCACTTGTATTTGCAAAGATGATTCATTATTTTTATATTGCACTTTGTTAAAATACAATAACAGTAGCGGTGAAATGTGGACATTTTACCAATGTTTTTCTATATTAAAAGCAGTTAATCTTTAATAAAAAACGCCTCAATTTCTCACACAAAAATCATTGAGTCATCCTATCTTAATTTTATTCCGCCATTTTCTTAAATACAAAATCAGGGATGCTCTGCCCAAAAAAATTATTTCCCTAGATTTCGAAGTGAAATTTCCCTAGAATTTCACATTAACGCAATTACCTACGTAGCCACCTGATTGTGTAACACTAATCCTGTTATATGTTAATTAATATGATTAATAAATTGGAAAGGTATCGGAACTTTGTAAATATACTAATAATACTGTGTTTTTCCAAATAAAGCACTTTTTGCTACGTGAAGTAATAATTTAAAAGTACGAATGCACTCACCACTGAATTAGAAACTGAATTCCAAATTAAAAAAAACACTTTGCAAAATAAAAATTAACCACAATCACCAAAAAAACAGAACTTAAAACATAAATTAATTTTTTTTCAGAGGTCCCATTTATCTTTTTAGATACATATAATATCATTTTGAGTTGTCAGTGTTAAAAATAACATTGCAAGTAAGTACATGAACAATAATTAAGATTCATAAGAATTCCAAAAAATATATATGTATACGTATGTAATATATATATATATATATATAAATAATACCAGTAATATTGTCATATGTAATAAACATTTTGCCAGAGTTCGAAATTTCCCTAGATTTTGTCCTGATTTCCCTTATCCCTAAAAAATATTTTTCTCCCCTAGATATAGGGAAATTTCCCTCGACATAACATCACTGATTCAATATGACAACTTGAAGGTAAATAAACTATCGGTGGGTGAAGACCATATCACCATATTAACAATCCACCATAGATATGGTGCTTTTCTGATGGTCTAGAAAAATTAAAACTTTGACAATTATTTTAACTATTAAATCTAACTATAAAAATAAAAATAAAAATGCAGTTATTTAAGTTTGAAGGTCTTTATTCATTAAAAAAAATAAAAAATTTGGACTGGAGTTCTCTATTGTACGAGTATATGGTATGTATAACATACGATTCTGCATCCCTCTCTTCCCTTTTCCCTCTCAACACTGGAAAGATGCGTTTTTATTTATTTTTATTATAATAAGTGAATTTGAGTGACATTTTTGGTTGTAAATCTGTTATTATATAAATAAACGGGGAAGTTTGTGGACCTTAGAGAAAAGGCAATTTATTTGCACTTGATAGATTACGTGTAGTATTTTATGAAATCTCCTTTGACGTCTGGGTGATTTATAATGCAGGTTCATAGTGTTTCCCATGTAACCTCTTGCGAGGGTATGACTAGCCCGTGTTCGTACTCGGTTTTGCATTTACTTTCCGTAATAACTCCGGACATTTTTATTTTCTGTTTGGCACGATCTCGTATTTCTAAGGAAATATGGTGTAGAAGCGAGACGCCATTAAAAGCTTTCGCGGAATATTTTGAAACAACTTGATGCAATTTGTCGACGCTTTTGAAAATATTTTTCATCGTAGGTAGAAATTGGCAGTGTATTTCCGATTGCACCGACAAACTAGTTTCTGCATTATATGTAACAAATATTTATCAAAAACATTTACTATAATATGTAACGGCGATCTGTAAGATGATTTATGGAACCTAAATATTTTTCAGTAGGTATATTCTCTCGAAAGAAGAATCACCCTGGTAAGAGACTACCGTTACGAACAAATTATTTTCTTGAGACGGACTTCGCTTAATTTAGTGTCCAGATTTGTTAGTCACTTCCCAATCTTCTTCTACTTCTTCTCCCCTTTTCTCATACTATTCATTACTCGCTCCAGCTCCACTGTAGATCCACTTAGAGAGATTCGGGCAGTTAGGTTAGGTTGGGCTCAAAAAAGGACATTTCTACGAGTTGGTCAAAAGAAAACGCCTCTTATAATAATTGTTACGTATGGGCACTTTCGTAATTCCCACGGCGAAGGCACGGCAATGACACAAATAACAAATTAAAAATGCATGTTAGTTACGCTGTTTCAATAAATTTCGTTTATTGCTGATGCGACAAAAACAACAACATTCAATTGCCTAAATGTAGGGTAAGGGACAGGGAAAGGTGAGGGAACCACAAACTTACCCCTGGTTCGCATAGCTGCTTCTCAATGTCTGGTAAATATGCAGTTAGTCCATCTCACGGATAATACGGAACGTTTGTGTTGTCGAAGTTTAATGCACGGATAATACGGAATGTTCCTTTTTTAACTAATAGACAATCAAATATGACATTTGTCAGGAGTACCAGTCTTATAAAATAAAGTCTCTAAAAAAAACCCGCATTTCATCATAATTTTAAAAAACATCCAAATGGTTGTCTAGCGGGTTTGTGTAATTATTCTAATACATTTCTTTCCATGTTCTACTGTTATAAATACAGGTACAAACTTGTCAATAATGCATTCACTTTGTTTAACGCAAAAATATTTTTTCTATGATTGGCAGCATTGTCTATGAAATGTGAAAATAAAAAAGACGAATAAACAATGGCGTTACCGCGTGAGTGAATTAATTTTGACAAAATTAAAATGTTAAATGCATTATTTTTGCATGTTTTTTGGTCTCCCCCGACATAAATCCTCATTTTTCGTAATAATAAAGCTAAATCTAACTGTTTGAATAAAAAATATTTCGTATTAATGAGTAAGCGGTTTAATGCATAAATAATCAATGTCTTTTCTGGTGGTCCAGAACTGGTCGCAACGCTCATATTAAATTATTGTCTTTCAGTACACATAAGTAGTTCAGCACAATAATAAATACAATAATGTGGGGAGAGGGGTGGGAGGGAGGAGTCACAATTCCACGAGAATAACCGATTTGCAAGTTATTCCAAAATGGGGGCGATTTCAACGGTTTCCATGTTCAACATTGGAGAGTTGAATTTTCCGTCGAATATTCAAAACATATTCAAACACTTGCGTGGCGCTCAACAAATACAATAATACTGAGATTTATCTGTGGTTTTAGGAGTTTTTGGATTTGAAACTGGAAGGAACAGGAACGCATTTTTATGCAAATTAATTACAAATTTCAAACCAATTAATTTATGCGTGGGTACCAAACAGGCACAACCGTACGGTTTTTATCACAATAATGCTACATCTCTTTCTTACACACTTAATAATGAGACAAACGGTGAAACTAACGATGTACGTATGTCTTCTTCCTCTAAAAAATAATTTTCTTGCTTCTTCCTAATACCGTGATACCGTGGGAATTATAAGAGCAGCCTATGGTAACATTTTTAAAATATGAATAGTAGGAAAAATGATGGACTCTTCTGAAGATCTCCTTTGTTAGAACAATTCGCCATTGCCGTGGAGATGATGATACCAAGTCCTACATTCGGTCGCAACAAAGGGAATCTTGGTATCGCAATACAAATAAGATACCGAAGAAATATGACATTATGTTCATAACATTTCCATAAAAATGTGCTTGTGTCTTCTCGCGGTATTGAGAAATTAAACGCGTTGTAAAAAAGCCTTTTTATGACATATTTCCCCGGTTGTGCTATCGCGCGATCCACACCGGCAAAACATAACCAAGTGACACGTTCAGATGAACTAACTGTAAGGACGCAGCGTAATAAATTTCTTTGGAATTTTTTTTTAAATTACATAAACCATATTATCTATATATTTGTATAAAAATGACTCCCCGTTTCCCTTGGTCACGCCATAACTTCAGAACTACTTTTCCTATTTCATTCATCTTTTTTAAAGTTTTCTAAAACTTTGTAGAAGGTTCTTACGGAAAGAAAAGTTAAGAAAATTGCGCAGAAATTGGATAATTTCTGAAAACTTAACGACTATTTTAACTTCGCCAGTTTGACAGTTCGCGCGTTGATGAAATTGAATTTAGCAGGCAGCTGTTTTTTTTTTTGTAACAAAAGAATTGTTTATGGATTTTTAAAATTATAGATATTTTAAATAGCTTCCAAATATGATTGGTTGTTCTTATAATATACAAAAATTAATATTTGTAATATATGAAAAATTAAAATTTGAATAAAAAGATTGGAATAGTTGGCACGCGAGCCAAAACTGAATATACTGGGACTGAATATTGGCGGGGTGGGCGGGGATGATGGAAGGGCTACGTGGGAGGAGAAGGGGGTGCGGGAGGGGAACGGGATGCACGGGAAAGGACATGCAGGGAGAATCAATTTATTTCTTTGAATATGGCATTGCAAAGCATGCCGGGAGCCAGATAGTGGTTTATAAATAAGTAAGTAGATGATTTATTAAGTAAGAGAAAATCAGATTTACACTTTTTGGACGTTAGGTCTGCTGTTTACCGAATTACCAGTAATCGAATGTACTTATTATTATAATACCTAACGTATTTTTCGTCTATATAAATATCCCTCGGGCGCTGACGACATCAGTCTTTTCCAACGTTAGTTGCGGCTAGTTACATTTTGATACAGTACTAGTAAATTAATCAGTCAGATTAAGATGACGCTATACTTGATATCCTATTTAGATACCATTTAGATTAATCTTTACTGCGAATCGGTTTACATTATGAACATCAAAAAATATGCTACGAATAAATTGAAGCTTTTACTACATTTTGTATATATTGGAATTACAATGAAATTATTATTTACGTAACAAAAAAAAAGAGTAAAATACAAAAAAAAGGTCTTTTCATGACTTAATTATGAAATAATAGAAGAAATCTTATTTTTAATATCCCTTTATGGCTAAGACTATTTTTGATGTTTTATATGTTTTAACTTTTTTCATTTTTATAAAATTATGCACAAAATAAATAAAAACCGCTTTGGCCCTCACTTGCCTCGTGCAAACAGGACGCTCGATTTTAAATTTTGAAGGCGTAAGGTTCGAAATATTTCTAGCTTTTATGTACCTCTTAAGGCTCTGCAACCAGACTCGAAAAGAAGCAGATGGAGTGATACGAAATTACGAATGTTAGAGGAGAGCGCTAACATTTACAGCGACAAAATCGATGCAAAAATTGCGAAATTTTTTAATAAAACATGACTCGTTTAAAATAGAGCAATCTCGCTGGCATTGTCTTAAACAGCATTTAAAGAACCACTGTGAATTTTTTCATACATATAACTTGTAAAATAACTGAAACAAATGTGTTAATAATAATTTTTGGAGCATACTTTGTGATTTTTTTCTATCGAGGGAATTTTACATAATTTGCGTTTCGGCGCTGGAAAAGGCTAGATATTATCTTCAAGAATAACATATATTTTTTAAGAGCTTTAAAACTTACCGTGCTTAAGGGAAATATGTAAGAAACGGGTAGAAATTCCGGTTGCGGGCCCAAAATTCAATTAACATTTATTTATTCAAACCATATTTATTACTATGCCACAGAAATATTTCGAAATATTCAAATGATAGAATGATAAAACAAATGCGTGGTTTTATTATTGTGCAACATTAAGACAATTAAAATGGCGACGTCCTGTAAAACCAACAGTATTTAAAAGTAATTTTATCAAGTGGTTAGGAAGTGAACAAATTCTCTCTAGCTCTGTTATCATAAGTGACACGTCTATTCGCAGCCGAACGCTGGCAGCTATTTGCTTTATAAACTGAATTCTATGATCAATGGCCCTATTTATTTTCTCATTTTCTTGCATTTAACATTTACGACTTCTCTCCATTATTTCCCGGGAAATTATCAAGCGGGGGTATTCTGGTTCAGTTACTTTTTTTTTCCATTAACGGCAACCTTTGTAATATTAGAATATGTTCGGTGTACACTCGCTTTTAAGGAATATTTATCGTGCGAGGGTGCATTTACATTATTATCAATTTGATGGGAACACACCCTGAAGTTATATAAAGAGTTATCTAAACATGACATCCGAATATATGTTGATGCTGATGTTCGTACACCGAACAAACATTTGACAAAGAATAAGAGTCTTTAATAGAGATAAGATGACTGATATGTTATTATTATAAACAGATATTTTAGCATGTTCCAAATGATATTCAAAATCGATTTTAAAGAATCACCAAACAAGTAAATACGAGTAGGTTTCCTAAATACTAAAGCGAATATTGCTTTTCGGTCAAAAATATTATCCTTATTATCCAGCTAGAGCAAATATTAGGAATCTGTGTGCGAAGAGAAACAAGTATACAGCGCTTTTATGAGTTGTAATTTGAATTCACACCATAAGTGACCTGATTTTCGATATAATTTTGTAGACACAAACGAAAAATGCTAAAAAAATGAATTTGTGTTGTGGGTTTTTTTAAATTTTATTTAATTTATTTAACGCCCAGAGGGCTTTTACATGTTTGGTAGTTCAATTAATTTATGACAGATGATTTTTAAACAGATAAAGAAATAATAAAAATAAGATTAGATAAAAAATGCGCACGAATCACAAAAATACAAAACGTTTAGGAATAGTTTTGGAATAAGTTTTTTACAAGATCCACAAAATTCGCCAAGTTGATGTTAAACATTTCAACATCACCAAAGTACTGACTGCACACAAGTGACCTGTTTTTTTTATATAATTTTGTTGACACAAACGAAAAATGCTAAAAAATAAATTTGTGTTTGTGGGTTTTTTTTAATTTAATTTAATTTATTTATTTATTTAACGCCCAGAGGGCTTTTACATGTTTGGTAGTTCAATTAATTTATGACATATGATTTTTAAACAGATAAAGAAATAATAAAAATAAGATTAGATAAAAAATGCACACGAGTCTCAAAAATAAAAAATGTTTAGGAATAGTTTTGGAATAAGTTTTTTAAAAGGTCCACAAAATTTGCCAAGTTGATGTTAAACACGTCAACATCACCTAAGTATTGATTTCCCATAGTGTGAAATCAATGTAGCGAAGAGTTGGCAATGTAGTTCCGCTTATGAATGCTGCAGTAGAATAGTGTATTTTGTCGTGTGGTTACTGTCGGTATTCGTAAGTTTATGAGTTCCAGGAGGTTGCAACAGTCAAATTTAGAGGTAAGTATTTTGAACAAAAATGTTAGGTCGTTTATTTTACGTCTGTCTTCTAGTGTGTGTATTTTTAGAATATTTAGTAAAAGATTATAATTTTAAGTCTTCTAGTGGGATATTTAATTTAAAAATTATAAAACGCTTTGTATAAAAGTCAAAAGACATCCAAAATCTGAATGTGGGATGGAAATGTGCACGCCCAAACAGTTTGAAAAATGAAAAAGTCATTACGGGGACGATAAAAGAAAACTTTTTAATTTATCGAAAATCACAAATAAAAATACCCGTTCATTCTAGGATACCTCATCATTCACTTGCAATGAAGGGGAATTAAAGAGGATTAGAGATGTACTAAAACTCGGTGAATTAGAGAAAACACACGAGGTAAACACTGTTTATGGAAGCTATAAAATATGTGTATAATATAAGCAGTTAACAAACTGCCTCTAGTACCTAATCGTTTTTGGTTCCTCAGTTCAGTTTCTCTGTATCTTAAGATTCAACAGAACACTTTTAAAAAATGTGATAGAAGTTCTAAGTATAGCTTCTTAAACAGAAAATATGTTTTGGGCAACGAATGGATCAATATTAAGCCTATTATTACATGAATTCTGTGTAATAATAATAGGATTACAAAAACGTTCGAGTTTTCTTTTGCTTCCGGTCTTGACAGTGTATATTTTTTTAGATGTTCATTTATATATATACATTTTTACATTAACTCCACACAGGAGGCTCTGATGAAAATAATTTCTCTCAGGGCCTATGCCATCTAAGATGCTGTGTGGAGGATCTTTTTGAGGCGAGGAAGGAATGAAAATTGGTCTTGAAGAGACCCATGTTCCTACAGGCAACACAGAGGCCGATATATCGATCACAACCGAGCTGTTGATCTCAAGAACGAGTCGAAAAAGCGACCTGTTCTTATGTGACAAACGTCATCCGGGAACAAATGTTGGGCGTGCGTCTGGCGTGTTTTCCGACTATGCACTGGTGCCGAAGGGATCAATGACGCTAGTAAGCATTCCTACCCGACGCCTGTGCTCTAAGGATTGCAATCTGTTCGTTAAAGTGGGAGAATCTATCAAAAGGACCGCTCGTTTCTGCACAGAGACGTGGGTTGTTTTCAGGTATTTTGGAGCTCCAGACCAGAGGTCATACAGTTGCTTACGGTGACCTTCAAATATTTGATATCGAACATCTGTGAATCAACATTCAATGTGTAACATCTTAGTAATAGTAATTTGTTTACCGAGAATAATCTAATTATTCAAGAACAGTACAGTACTAGCAATAACTTTCCTAAGGTATATTCTGTCTAAAGTTCACATTGTATTTGTATGATATTTGATATAGATCCTTTGAGCCATTAAACCGTGAGCCGCCGTAACCGAGTCGCTCCTCTCAAACTTGCAAATTTAGGTGACAATCCCATCGGAATTAGGGAGTAGACTTGTTTGGATCAAACAGCCTGCTGCTATGTCGGCAGTCGGCAGTCGGTAGAGCAGGGCAGGTGCTATTCGGGCGGAGAACTCGCGCCAAATCTCCGCTGGATGTTGGCGCCAAAAGCCGTGTTTGAAAGCTTCGCGCCAGATGCGACCGCGCGAGCTTTCGATAAATATTTAAATAGGGGAACTTCTAACATCCCCGAACCACCTTCGCACTTAATAATTACTGTTCCAGGTAAAGGCGGAATGGTAATTGATTGGCCCGCGAGAGAGAAGCGAGAATTCAACTGGGATGATAATATTTTAAATAGATTCACGCGGACAAACTTTTTGAAAGCGTTTTTTCTCAAGTTGAAATAACTTGACGCGAAACAGACAATGATTCTGAATATCCAGAGAATGAAACTTGAAATTACTTGTCCCAAAGGATTATATTTTAAATAAAGGCCTAGTTACTGGATATAAAGCCAACCGCTGAGTGTCAACTTGACATTTTTTTTATGAACCACTTCTGAATTAAATTCCAAATTTTTTTGACATTTTTGTTTTTGGGAAAGTTTTCTGTAGTCATCATTCATATTTTAAAGCGCTCGTAAAATAAACTGTATAAAGGGTTGAAATCAACAATCAGACAGTATGACTTAAAACGAGTCAACGTCACCTTTGGGAAAGCTTCGGGCAAAAAACGTGTCAAAAGTTTCCACGCGTTTAGAAAGGCGCAGGTTAGATGAAGAGTTATCTTTATTTTAAAATGCGAAAGGCTAAAAAAAATCTTCTCAGAAGGGATCTTGCCATGGAAAAGTTTTTACATAATTGCCATATCTTTAGAAGACAAAAGTCAACTTCTTTGCAAATCGTATTGCAATCCTGATATCAAAATGAATATAATAAGTTTTTGTTAATATAATAAGTTTTAGCGTAGTCCTTAGTTAGTCGGGCCATGTCACCGAAGACACAAATTAAAAATCTACTATGTACATTACATTTATCATTCACTGAAATTAATTTCAAACTGAATTGTGATTCAAACGATGAATGCACTTTTATTTAATGACAGAAAAACCCCTCTAAGTAGAACTCAATTAGAAATGCATACAAGTATCGTCATCTACACACACAACTAAATTTGGAATTAACTCCTTACAATACATCGCACATACGCAATACAACGCATTACCTAATGTCCTAAAACTACCAGAATCAAACAAAAAAATATTGGCAAAGGCTCTAAAAGGATATTTTCTCAGCAACTTTATTAACCATTGACGAATTTATGTGTCTTCCTTTGTAACTCTTGTATATTCTTCAATTACCTGTATCAAGTGTGTCTAGTCCTAATCTATCTAAAAATCTATGTATTGTTCATTGATTTCCGTGTTCTTATGTAAAAATAATTTTCCTTTAGATGTATAATGTTGTCCTTCCCGAAATGAGTTTTATTAAACTCATTGGAAGTAATGTATTATAAATTTTATGTAATAATTTTGTAATATATTATCTCTAATAAATAAATAAAATAAAAAAGTACTTTCTTCGTTCAAAGATAATATTGATCATTATCTTTTGAAACAAAGCCTCTGTGTTGCTGAAAATATAAATGCTAAAATGGAAAATAATAATGGGTGATCTAAATTTAATGTTTAAACCAGATTTTGAAATAATCCACGAACAACAATAATACCCCTGATGTTTATGAATAAAGTTAAAATAATAATGCTGAAAAAGAAAATTACTGACCATCAAAGATGTTTATTTACATAAGTATTTATACTAACCGAAACGAATTCAGCAATTATGTTGTGAATAAATTAATAAAAAAACATTAAAAAAAACTCAGAATTCATTTTATTGAGCACAATAGGAATTTCAAATTGTAGATATCGAAAATGATGACTTTTTTAAAAGATATGATTTTTATACCTGAAATAAATTAAAATGCGAAATGACGTCCAAATTCAATTGCTTGTGATCTTGTGATCTTATTTAATAATTTGTGAAAATGTGAAATTTGTTGGCATTTTAACAGTGCCCTCGAGATTATGTTTTATATTAAATTGGCACTGTAAAATTATCAAAATATTATCATGGAGATTGTTTGCCTTAGTTCAAATGTTAATTTGTTCTTTGGTTTGTGATCGTAACAAAATCGTGGATCCCTTAATAATATTTCACTATAATGCAAAACACTCAGTGATAACGATAATAGGGACTAATTCTATCGGTTCGAGTACAAGCAATGCCGCTATAACAATATGATGGTTTTCGAAAGCAAACATGCATTAATATTATTTGTTCACAATGCACTGGGCCGGAGAACTCGTGTATGTGGGTGGACGATGGTCAACACCATAATGTTGTATTATAGGTATGAGAATATCCAATGTTCATGAGTTCATGCTCCAGAATTATTTAACTGGAAACAAAAGCATACGAAATAAGCTTCCAATTGTATTGACGTACATTGCACATACTGAGAAATTATGCAAAGTTTCTCGAAATATTCTAATGTTCTCTGGACGGGTCGAGAGGTTTGCATGCATTTAAAAGTTATTATATTTCGAATGCATTTAACGTATTTACATCGTCAGAGATTACATAAAAAAAATACATTACTAATATCCGCCCTAGCAGTAATGATCAACCTTTTTAGCTGGAGGGTCAATTTATCTCCAACCTATTTGTATACATTAATTCCTTACTAAAAAAAACACCTCATGGCCGTTAAGCTGTGTTGTTGTAACGATATAAATAAAGCCCGTACAAACTCGAACTCGATCTGTTACTAATAAACTCACCTCCACGGCCGTGCCGTAAAAACGCATTGTATGTATTTTAGAGCTGGCAACGTCGTATTTGATTATAGTGTACTTGTTCAAATTTTTGTTTTCATTCATATCATTTGTCTTTCGCGCTGGTGAAAAATTAAAACCGCGAATAAATTTGGCTCCGCAAATGTATGTTGTGATTTTACTTCATGGTTTCTATTATAGCGACCAATTCATTCTTCCATTCATATAATTAATATATTCACTGTTTTTCATCAGTTTTAGTCAAGTCATTGCACAATAATCGTATTTAAATTTGAACTATCAGAAAATGGTTTTATTGGTTACATAAATAATCAAATTTGCCTTTTAGGGCTTATTTTACGAGAATTTTTCGACAGTGATGTTTTTGATATAGCTAATATCTAATACATGTGTTGGTAAATGTATCAAAAAAATGACCGTCAAGTAATGCATACAAATGTCAGTTTTTTTTATTGTTAATAAAGTGACAGTTTTCTTCCAAATTCATTAAATAAATGGGTTGTGTTTTTTGAATTTTGTGTTTTTTTTTAATTTCGGTACATTTTGGTTAAAAATATATGTAGTAAGCTTTTTATTCAACATGTTTTCGTTTTTGAAGCTGAAATACGGCAATTTTTAAACTATTAAGTGTATTTCAAATTTAAAAATCAAAAAGGTAATTTTATCTAGTTTCAAAAATGGTACTTGTTTTTTGCGACATCTTCCAAAATAAGATATATACAAAACATATAGAATATGTTGGAAAAATTCCAAAATTCGTTCAGAATTTATTAATAAAACAGGCGTATACAATAGACAACCCCTCTGGCTGTATAAGCCATGTACATGAACAATTTTCGTCATTTTTTTTATTTAGTGATGATTTCACATCCACGGCCGTTTATCAATTAAATAAAATTTTCACAAGGTTTTTAGTAGGGCTTTTTGTTTTTGTGTTTAATTCGTAAACTCCAAAAAAATTTTAAAAAAAATTATTTAAAAGATTTTTTTTACATGAGTCCATAGGAGGCCCTGAGGAAAATAGTCCCCCTCAAGGCCTATATCATCTTTGGGGATGTTGTGCGGAGGGTCTTTCTAGGAAAGAAAGGAGAGGACGTTCTGGGAAGGAAAAGGCTATGAGGGGTGGGTAGGAATCTGGGGGTCAGTATGTCAAGGAGTGACGGGTGTGTGAATCCATCCCTCTAACTGGGGTGTAAGGCGATATACCGAGAGAGTATGGCTGGAAAAGTCAAAGCCTCAACCATTCTCTCCCGATCCGGCATGCCATGCAGCTGGTGGGCAGATAAATCCGCTGTCAAGACCGGACAAACCTCACCCCATGAACGCGGGCACCCCTACTAAGTCACCAAACATAGCGAACCACTTGGTGTGACCTATGGCAGAGGTGTTGGTTAGCCAATAAATGGTTTCCGGGACGGCGGTAGCCATACCCGCATCTCAAATTTTTACGATTAATTTTAGATTTTTTTTATTGTTGTAAAAGCTGTTTCGGCATACAAGGCCATTTTCAATCTGTGTTTGAGCTATTTTAAGACGAATTATTTCTACGGTTCTATTTACCTCCCCCAATTCAATTTGTAAGATGCATAAAATGATTGATTACCGGTTAAACCGATTTACCGAAAAATAATTGCGACAATATTTTCTCTGTTTCGTGGATAATTTTGAAATCTGTTTCGTCACAATAATAAAATTCCAAAATACTTGTAAAACTTAAAACTTGTAATAACATTATTAAACTTGATTTAAATTATATTTAAAAGACCTATGTATTTTCTACAACCGTTTTTTTAATACAAAAACATGCAACGCAAAAAGCAAAGGGCAGCAGGTGAAAATTTATCCCCAAGACCGAATCAATCAATGCTGTCGATTTTTATCATTTTTGTTGTTGATTTTCTATCTTCAGAAAGTAAAACAAAATTTTGGGAAGAAAACTTTTGTATTTTATAAAACGAAAACCTTTAAAATGCATCAAACATGGATACGGAAAAGTGCTGCGCTGCGAAGATTAACATTTATCTACAATTAAGGTCAAACCTTGAAATTCTTGCACATACGAGAAAAAGCTTATTATTTTGAGCGGCTGATTCAAATTGCAGAAAGATAAATCCTTGTAGAAACCGAACGGAAAGGGTTGAAAATTTTATATCGCAATTTTTTGATATTTTATTTAGCCAAGTGAGCCGCACGAAAAGGGGCTCGTGGATTGCGGGTTCCTTACCACTGCACTAGAGCAAGAAAAAAAGGGCATGGTCCTGCCCCAAAGAACGCAGTCGCACTTACTTTTCAGTTACACTCGACTTTCATGAGAACGTGCGAATGGTTATTTATCAGTGGTATGACAAAACTGTTTACATGGGAACAGGCGCGGTCGGTGCCTTCACTTTTTGGTGGTTCACCGAGTAATTCATCAAAAATTAAAACAAAATTAGGTAAATAAATAAAAAATAAAATTAGACAGAGCCTAGTAACTCATAACTCGTACAGTGCCCTTGAGGTGATTATTCACAAAAAAACGGCGCTATACAAATTAACCATTTATTATTACTATAATTTTATGTAAAAGTTTTCTTTGCGGATTTACTATCTTGGTTGATAATTAAATGTAGTTTTGGCGGGCCATAGGCTATAATTCTGCTTTTATTTTCATGGTTCATATATTCTTAATATAGTATATATTTATTATTATATAACTTTTAATTTTAAAAAGGCAAGGAAATTTAAATCAGCGATATCTATCGAATAATAACACAATAACAACACGCAGTAAACGTTTCTTTTTGGCGCGCCCCCCGCGCGATAGTAAACCCCCTTACTGAGTAAATTTTGCAATACATATGTGACAAAAATGCACAAACAAAAGGTCCCAAAAACTAATAATGACAATGTCAAATCGGTTTCCTATCCATAAAGATAATATTATCGCACCCGCTGACCCGTTGACTCATCGTTACATTTTACAAGGGAAAAATATAATTACTATCCTATTCAAACCCTACTACGAATGGTCATTTCGCTGGAACGATTCACTTCGGAATTCCTCGGGCATTTCCGTCAACCGCCCAGCGCACGGCAGTCACCATTTTTTCGGTACGATTTTGTATTTTGACGGTCTGGAGATGTTGCTGGGGGCTTCATACAAATGATAATTCTCAAACGGGCGCTTTGCTGAAACGCGTAGAATGGTATGTACCTACCTCGGTTCCTAGGCGATATAACTTGCGCGCGGGAAGCAATGCTTTGGGACACGATAATTTATTACTCTCTACCAAATTCATGTATTTTTAGATAGGAATTCAATTTTTTTTTTAATTTAAAATAATCTGCGCAATTTTATAATTAAAAATATTATGTAATACGATGAGCTGCAAAATGTTGTTTAATTTTGTTGGCGGTTCGGTGCACGAGTGCACTTTAGGACGAGCCGCGCCTGCATGGGAATCTTCTTCCCATTTTCGGCATTTTTTCTTGGGTCTTCTACCATTTCATCCCTCCGCTTCTATGGAGATCATCTCTGATCATCTCATGGGCGCTGTGTTTATCTTAGCAGTTCTGTTCTGGTCGCCAGTCAAAGCAATGTTTTATATTGTGCATTTTCTCGCCTTTCCGTTTAAGTTAGTTTTAAAATTTATTTAGCAATATCCGTAACAAGAATATGGTCAAAAAACAAATTAGTTCTAGTAGATTAGCTCCAACCATATCGATCCTCTTATCCGTCACTATAAGGAAGGCTAGGGAGGCCTTACTCAAGATAACTTACCAGTGATTGAGTTAAGTTAAATGCAATATTTTTTTTTACAATAGCTCCACACAGGCGCATGGACTAAGTCATCTTTAGGGATGCTGTATGAAGTATCTTCTCAGGGAAGGGAAGTAGAGGAAATTCTTGGAAGCAAAAAGGTATGAGGGCTGGTTAGGAATCTGGGGGTTAATGTGTCCAGGAGTCACACCTACATAACATGCCTTCAATGAGGTATTTTTTTTAACAAATTGAGGTACTGTTGAATATAAGCATTGGTAAAAAAATATATATTTCTGAATCGCCGTACTAAAATTGTTAAATATAATTTTTACAATAATTATGACGGATTTCAAAAACAATTTAAGACCGTTAATTCCTAAATGGTTATAATTGTGCTATGACGTGGGTAACGCTGACGAGCAGCTGTAACGGGACAACAAACGTTGGCCTGTTGGCGGATGTGACGTCACAAACGCCCCGCGCACAAACATATCGTTTGGCGGCAAATAAAAAAAATATTTTAAGCCATTATAGAGAATCATTCATCTACATTATTTTTTTAAATAAATATGGTGTTTGTTTTCACATGTTTTCCTATGTTAACAGCGGTTTAGTATAAGATACTATAAAATGAATACTTACTATTATCCCTCAGCCAATAGTTGATGCTTTTCGGCGAAGCCTCCACGTAGCACTCCAGAGTGACGTCAGTTCCCAGAGGGGCCCCCACAAGTTGGTTGGGAACTTGGATAACAGGATGGACTGGAAAATAATGTTAAATTGCATGTCATGTTATCGACAGGATGGTGAGAGGGTGCCATCCGGCGGGCTTGTTAGGAACCATCGGCGGATGCAATAAGGAACAATGAGGTTTAACTTGACATTGTAAGTGCATTTAGCGCATGTTGACATGTTTATCTAAAAACTATTACGAGTACTATTATTAACAGATCTGTACTAAACATAATAATTAAACGTTTTCAAACTTTAAAAATAGGATTTAGGTACGTAGCTACTTTATACGAAATCTAGATATTCGTCTCTGATTAATCGCTCTGGCAGGTAAAAAGGTACAATAAGTTGGTTCGCAATTTTTACTATGTACAGGTGCAAACTAAACACTAAACACAAATACAAAATTGCATTGGTGATTCAATTCAATATTGTATTTGCATGCCTTTCTTGGAAGAATTGAGATTTCATACGGACAAAAGTATTTATTAATATTCATATTGCATATTTTTGGGCGCTAACAAGCAATTCATCTTTATATTTTACAATCATAACTTGCAATTTTCCTTAATTAATTAAATTACCGCCATCTGTGAAGGAGAATATTATGAAATTGTAGACCATTTGTATATAGGACAGAGTAATATCAAACGTCTTTTTCGTCTTTCGTTCACAAAACTTACTGCAATAAATTTATTTTTGGTTACCATATAAGTAGACAACCGAAAACATTTTTCTCATTTAATTTATTGCTGTCAAAGGCCATCAAAATCCAAGAAAATACGGAAGTTTCCTAACAAAACACCATTTTGAATTTTGAATTGAATGTTTTGTGGATTAATTTTGAGCTATCGTATATTTTATTGACCGAAACACATTCCTAGAACAATAAACTATGTACCAAAACAATATTACTTCCGTTAATTACGTAAATTAATAGGTTTTACGATGTTTTAGTCGAGGAGCACGCATCGACTTTGACAGATAAAATTTGACATTTTCATGCCACGGATAAAATCGTTTAAAAATATTCTGGGGTTGCAAGGTGAATGAAATTTTTACCCGTCTTATGGGAAAATGTTGGCGCAAGCGATTCTGACCTTGTCCTTCATACAAATTCTGTATATAGAAGGGTCAAAATCGCAGACAAACATAATTTATTATGTATCAAAGTCATTTTATTTAAATTACAATGTCAAGCCTCAAAGATATTGCTATCTTCGATAATATAATATAATTCTCATCACCTGAATCTACGAACATCAAACAAATATTAGCAGTGGGAATAACATGAGCCGCTTTGCAAAGGTACTCGTATGGGTTGTATTAGTCAAGAACTTACAGTGCACGCTGACCATAATCCTCTTGCTAACCGAAGGGGGTACTCCATTGCTGGCTATACAAAGGTAGGCACCCATCTCGGATCTGGTTATCTTGGAGAGCATCAGAACTTCCCCCTGATACTGAGCCACTGGGAACAAAGGAATTAGTTTTCATAAAATATTATTTTTGTTATATACGTTATCGAATCGAACGTTATTAATACCGTAGCATCTGCGTGGTTGAATTTAAGAATCCGGCTTCGAACGCATATCTGCCGCCGCGCCTTACCCGTCGCACCATATAAACATCCGTGTACGTGAATTTTCAGACAAAGCTACCGTTGTAATTCGGTTTCTAATTCAAGAATTCGTCACAAGATGTCACCACTTTTGTCGGCAAGACGCATATGGACGTGCCCTTCCTAGGTATAAGTTCTACGAAATTGTAAACCTGGAGTATCTCTCGGATTTCGAAAAATTGACGGTAATACTCAGTTGTCAGTAGTTATATCAAGCGACTGTATATTACATATGATGTCATCGCCCCTCCCGGTTACTTTTCGCGGTGACTTACATTGCTGAATTTCACAAATTATATGTTTTAATTGGTTCTTGAAAAAATAAAATCTTTTCCCCATGAGCGATTATTTGACAACAGTGATAGGTGATATTCTTTGAACAAATGTGATGGCAAAAACATATTGTTATAATTTGAATGACATTTGACCAAGTAGCCAACAAAACAAGTAGTTATACGTACAAACAATCGCGTTGGTCGTAAGATTTTGAATATTGTCCGTTGGCTTAGTAACATTGAATATTAAACAACAGTTTGGCAATTAAGTCTTGAAATTTATTAAATTGGTCAATATGTTTTCATTACAATGGCAACACCAAATTACTCACTTTGTCCATGACGTTTCAAATGGCTGTTGGCTGTCTTCCGATTTACTGTCTTAAAACCGTGTAGAACACAGTTAAGATCGCTCATTCAATAATTATTTTTTTCATTGTTTGCCTGTGCTTTGTTTGAATTGAATAAAAATAAACAAACCAATACGTAGTGGTGCAAGAAAAGTTACATACTGCGTTTTTTGATGCTGCCTAGCCGATTATCGCGCGAAGAAGCTCCTGTATAATTTAGAAGATGTTTACAAACTAAAGAAAAGACTGGTACGTAGTATAGTTTTTTAATAAATTTGATTAGTATTACAAGATTTATGCCAATTTTCGAGCGATTATAACCATTACATTCTGATTTGAGGTTATGCTTAAAAATCCGAATTTGACACTTCCATTTGACAGTTCATGTGCGGCCACAGGAAAAAGGGAATAACTCAATATAAAATAATAAAATGCGACTTCTTTAAACTTTTAAAAAAGTTTCTTTTTTTCTTAATTTTCTCTTACTTTCTTTGTAAGTGAATATTATCTTATGGTATAATGGTATCTTTAAACTACCTTCTATAATAATAATTAATGATGTTTTTCACACACAGGTAAATCCGAATCAACGGTAAGATGAATCGTCAAGGAAGAGGAAAAGGCAGATGGAAAATTTGAAACACCGGGAAAACGGAAAATGGGCATAATAATAATAACATGTAATAGCATAAGTGCAGATGATTGGAAAAATTGTTGCAAACACGTGATGAAAATTGAGGCAGAATATTATGCACGAGGCAGTACTATATGATGATATCGATGAACTGTGTTTAAATGAAGATGAAGATACGGAAGAAGAAGAATCGCACGAGGACGAAGATAATAATTACATGTCGGGTGTTGAATTAATATACTCAAATTTTTAAGTACCTACGTTTTTATATCGAAATAAACGCCCACTTAAAACTTTTTTTGTTTTAATTATTATAAGCAATAATTATCAGCCTGAAACACTCATCCACATTGAAAAATCTTCCGAGAAAAGATACATGACGCCAACGGGACTTGAACCCGTGTCCTCTCGATTGCCGGTCGATTGCTCTTGACCACTGAGCTATGGCGGCTTATCTCATACCCGCCAAATGATTCAATATATGCTAGTGTTTCATTCAACAATTACTGCTAATTATATTTTTTCCACCTGAAAACAACCAACTTTATTTTTGCGAGAGAAACATTGTAAGTGTTAACTCCCTCGCTAGGTAGCGTCGAGACAAATTATGTCTTCATTTTATTGGGGAAATACTTAAACTTGTCAAATATTAATTATTATTTTTAATTGTAAAACTAACGTTTTTAAGACAAGATTTTTTAGCAGTAATTGTTGAATGAAACACTAGCATATATTGAATCATTTGGCGGGTATGAGATAAGCCGCCATAGCTCAGTGGTCAAGAGCAATCGACCGGCAATCGAGAGGACACGGGTTCAAGTCCCGTTGGCGTCATGTATCTTTTCTCGGAAGATTTTTCAATGTGGATGAGTGTTTCAGGCTGATAATTATTGCTTATAATAATTGTTACCCTTTGTGCTATGCATAAAAAATCTTGTCTTAAAAACGTTAGTTTTACAATTAAAAATAATAATTTTTTTGTTTTATTTTACTTCTATTAATTTACAGTTTTTTGTGCAAAATTTTTGAAAATACAAATATGTATTTTGGCCGAAGTGTTTTTTAAAACATACATTCATTGTCTTATCTCGGTGTTGCCATTTAAAACCTAGAAAATGGTCGCAACGCCATAATTTATTTTCTACACTTAATTGCAAAACCCTCCAAAGATACAAAACTCAAGCTCAACCTTAAAAACTTCGAAAAATCACAGCCATAAAATCCGTCAATATTAAAAATTATAACATACAACGTTAACACCCTGTCATTATACGACCGAATATATAACTGGAAGAATGCTTAAGTAAAATTAACTAAGATATTACGGAAATTTAGAAAGTTAGACG
The DNA here is from genome assembly GCA_917880885.1 of Limnephilus marmoratus. Classification (NCBI taxonomy): domain Eukaryota; kingdom Metazoa; phylum Arthropoda; class Insecta; order Trichoptera; family Limnephilidae; genus Limnephilus; species Limnephilus marmoratus. The sequence continues at coordinate 32,754,602 of OU862910.1, forward strand.
ACAGGGCAACAAAATAGAAGAATACAACACTTTTATATTTTGCTACAGAAAGGATTAACTGGCATAAACTGGTACTCCATAGCACAAGACGGACAAAAATGGACATCTTTGGAGGAGGCCTTTACCCAAACCGGGGTTATTGTTAATTCATCAATATTTTTTAAAACATATACTTATATTACTAACATAATCTGGTTTTAGAGAAAATTTGAGCACTCAAGATGCTATCGTAGACCTAACATCTGAAATATATAAATCTTTAGATAACAAAAAAAAATGTATTGGAATATTTGTCGACTTACGAAAAGCTTTTGACAGTATATCACATTCGAATCTTATCTCTAAACTAAAGAAAATTGGTATAACCAATAATGCCCTAACGTGGATCGAAAATTACCTATTTCATAGAGAGCAATTTGTCAAATTAAATGGTTTTCTCAGCGATTCTCAAATCAGTAAATTTGGAATCCCGCAGGGAACAGTATTGGGACCAATTCTCTTTATCATTTATGTTAATGATATTTTTAAACTCACCATTAAATCCAAAATAATATCTTACGCTGATGACACAGCAATTTTAGCTGAGGGATCAACGTGGAATGAAACTCAGAGAAAGGCGGAATCAGATATAAATTTAATTAAAAAATGGTTTGATCAAAATTTACTATCTCTAAATACAGATAAAACTTTTGTAATTCCTTTCACTCTGACTAAAAAGGCTACCCCTGAAAATCTAAATATATGTATACACTCATATAATTGTAATTCAAATTCATATATATGTAAACCTGATTGCTCTGTACTCACTATTAAAACCAATGTTAAATACCTTGGGGTAACTATAGACAGTAACATAAAGTGGAAGATGCAAATCAGCACAACAGTTGAGAGACTAAGAAAATTAGTGTACATTTTCATTAGAATTCGAAACATTTTAAATATTAGTATGTTAAGAACTATTTACTTTTCCTTAATCCAATCAGTGCTACATTATGGAATTGTTGGTTGGGGCGGTGCATTCAAAACTTCGCTTTTACCATTGGAAATCATTCAAAAATTAATTATAAAAATAATTTTAAAAAAGCCATATGATTACCCCACTATCAAATTATTTCAAGATTTTAAAGTACCTTCACTTCATGTTATTTATAAAAAAATTACAATTCTACAAATACACAAAGATTGCTTCAAAAATGAGAGCTTCACTCCTTTTTCAAGCAGCATTAGAACCGCGTTGTAACACCACCACAGCTCAACAATACTATAAATATATTGGAGTTAAATGGTTTAACCAATTACCAGTTAATTTAAGATTGGAAACAAATTATAAAAAATTCAAAAAATCAATTAAAGCTCTTTATATATAACTTATCACAATCACTACATCTTATAATATTTTATTTATAAACACAATTGTAATATCTGATATCTTTTTCTTTCTTTAATTTTCACCTTTCTTTTTTATATCCTCTTCATTCTGCTTATGTTTTATATATTATATAAAACTATAGATGCATTTAATTATATATACGATTTTTTTTCTTTGTATACTGTTAATTATCCATCAATTGATCTATATGTATATAAAAAAAATTATATATTTTTTAAACTTACATAAAAATTAATATCTACATTCGTTGTCGCCGCCTTTTTAACACGAGCTTTGCTCAAAAAAAAGGTGTAAGACGTATTAAATAATGTATATTTTTTTTTTCAAAAAAGCTTTATTTATACACAAAAACATGAAATTTTTGTAAAATTTATTAAATAAAAAAAATAAAAATAAAAAAAATAATCTAAGCTAACTTACTAATACAAATCAAATTTGAGTGTATTGTAATATTGTAACTACCAACTATTGTAAACAGGCTTATTATTATTATTATTATTATTATTAATTCCCAAACTACATCGGCGATGCTTCGTAAACAATGTTGCTGAGGCTCAAGAACTGGGAATAGCCATGATTTTCAAAATTAGAATCATTTGTTAGAACGATTCAGACAGCGATGAAGTAGGTAACAAAATTATTTTATTTTGATGAATAGGCCACTTGCATCACATTTTTTTAAATTTTTTTTCCGGTTGAGGCAAATATTCTAAGACATTCTGTATTTTTTTTTTTAATCGTATTTTTTAAACCCTGGGGATTTTTTGAAAATTTCAATCCGAAAAATCAGACCATTTTTTATAAACCGGAAATACGGGACATAATTTTATAGGTGTGAAAAACGATAATTACATAGCCGAAAATCAAAATCATAAATATTTTTTTCCTTGATCGATCTTGTTGATCATAAATCATTATATTGTACAGCGTATATATTACTAAATTCAATGTAATATACTTGTGCTTGTAAATTATAATAATAATAAGAATATCATAAAATTTGATTTTGATAAAATCAGCACCATAACCATTATACCTCTAAAACACGTACCAACATCTTCTTCACGTTCTGAAGAGAACCCCGTACATCTAAAACGTACGGGGTTCTCTTCAGAACATCTGTCAAAAAGTGAAATCAAATGATAAGTTCGCAGAGAACAAACAATAAATCTAGTGAACGAATTCAAAAATTCGCCTGAAATCAAAGTGATGCCATATAAAAAAAATAAATTAGTGGAATTTTTTAAAATTAATCGGAACATTTTCGGAGACGGGACATTTTCATGTAGTGACGTCATGAGCCCAAATAATGGATTTATTTATTTAAAAATATTAACAACTGTACATTTCTAAACAATTTTACTAACATTTTCTTAATCTTAGTAAAAAGATCTATCCACATGATTTTTTCCAAGTCGTTATGAAATCCATGCAAGTGGCCTATTAACTAAAAATTCTAAAATTCAAAATTTCTTGTAAATGGTATAAATTTTTCCAGTTTACTGACGGTGTTCATTGGAAAGGTAAATTTCTTAAAAATGGAATTGTCAGTTTAAAAATGGCCCTGTAAGCCAAAACAGCTGTCACAATAATTAAAAAAAAACTAAAATACTCGCAGAACCTAAAAATAACATTATTAGATTTACTTTCATTTTTTTTAAATAGATGGATTTCTACGAATTAAACACAAAACAATTAATAGGTAAATTTATGATCATCTTTTGAAAGAGAATCATCCTGAGGCAGATATTTTTTTTTTTAATACTTTCAGCAGCAAAAATCCAACAATTATACAATTATAATATCTAATTATTTATCACGGGTCTGCGCTAGCTTGAAAACAAATTTTACTAAAACTACATTTCTGCGAACAATTTACTATTTTTGGCAAATTGAAAATAATACATGAAAAAACAATTATCAAGCTGCCCGTTAGATAAAAAGAAGGGTTATATTTTTTCATTAAAAATAAATGTTTGGTGAAAACAATGAATGAACAAACGAAAAATCGTGTATGTGTTGAACATTGGCGTAACTAAAAATGTATTAGTATATAAAACTATTCTTTTAACTCTTATGGAATCGCATTGCGGTAAATTATTATGTTTTAATCTTTGATTCGTTTAGATATTTTTCACTAAACCAGTAGTAAGATGTGGCATTCAGTCAGAATATCACAATTGTGTTAGACATGTCAAAAAAGTACGGCACAGAATGAGAAAACGAGATTCATTGATGCACTGACCTGAAAACGACTCAAAAGAGTCCGGAACGTCGGTATTCTCATCTTTCAACCCGTGAATAACGGGTTAATAGAGGGTTGTTAACACACCTTGAACCCCCTGGTTCACGGCGTTCGACGGGGGTCATGATCGTTAGCATTGAGGGGACGACTAAAGAAAAATGTGTAGATTTTTTTACCATCCCGTTACCAAGCAAGGAAACAATTTTACGTTTTCAAAAAGACACGCTAGAGTTACCGAAATATTAGAGTTATAACGTTTTCTCCAAAGAAAAGTTTTTAAAATAAAGACTAATACGACCAATTTATATATGTTTTGTCAGTATGTAGCGAGTTGGCTATTTATAGAGTGGTATCATTATTTTCCATACACTGGCCACCCCAGAATTTCGAGAAACTTCGATAGTTCTACTAGCAGCGCCATTGCGATTTCGGTACTCGTCGACCGCGTATGTCATCTTACAATTTAAAAACCTTCTGATTAAATTGTCGCGGTTGAATATAAATTTGCACGTAATCTAAAGTTATACAAAAAAGTAATCACTTATCGTCAATTGTTATTATCTCTTCATATTCCTGCGATCTTTATAGTATCTAGGTAAGTTATCCCATCTCTGCAGCTATAATGTACACCTGGGTGACTTTATGATTTTCATGTGGTTCTTGCGGAACGTTAAACAAATAAGTAAAATTATTGGTAAATATTTCCCTATCGAGTCCACGTCCAAAACACACTTTAAAAAAATTAAAACAAATACTAGGTAGACTAGGTAGATTACAGTTAGTTATACCTACTGTACTAGGTAGATTACAGTTAGTTATAAGTAATTCAGTAACCGGAATTGAAAAATAATGTATTTTAATGGTTATTTTGTTATCTTTAAAAACGCGAAATGTCATTTCTCAAGGAACGCCCTGTTGTTAATTACGACGGCAAACGTCTCGCGTGATTTTTCGTGTTTATGAAACCGAACAAAATAATTATTAATACGCATTATTTATCATTTCCGAAGATTACAATTCGTACTTATTATTGTCTAACTGGCAGAAAGCGATTTTTTTTTTAAATGCATGTTTCATCGTCGTAATTAACATGACGGTCCTTGAAAAATGACATTTCGCGTTTTTTAAATAAAAAAAAACATTAAAACGCAATATTTTTCAATTCCGGTTACTAAATTACTTATTACTAACCATTATCTACCTAGTACAATTTGTTTTAATTTTTTAAAGCGTGTTTTGAGCGTGTACTCGATAGGGAAATATTTACCAAAGTATTTCTTGACGTGCTAATTAACATTGAATATACTAGGTACCTAAAATTAAAGGCTCGTTTTATGTAAAATTTCGAAGATATTCAATATTTAAGAAGCCAGGTAACATCAATTGCCATATTCGGAACTGGAAGGTTGGAAAAACAACAAAAAACGAATTGCTTAATGGTTGGAAATAACTAAAGAGGTGTCACTTTAATGAAGATTTGTTAAATTTATGTTAGTATATGATTGATTTGTACCTTTGGACTTGGTGCCCGCCAGCTCGCGCAGCACTATGTCCTTGCCGTCCTCCCGGCGCCACAGAATCTGCGGAGCAGGCGAGCCGCGCGCTCGGCACGACGCGCGCGCCGACCCGCCCTCCGGCACCATCAGATCACCAGAAGTCTCCTCGGCAACGAAATCCGGGGGCACTACTACCTCCAAGGCACCAAGCTGAGAACGAGCATTAACAACAAAAACACTTCTGGATTAAAAAAATCTTTGTTCTTCATTATATCATCAGTAAAAGACAAATCCAGATGAAAAACACATCACGTCGGGAACAATACCATATTTAAATAAACAAAAATTTTAACAAAACAAAAAAACGACTTAAAAAAATGCACTAAAAAGTAAAAAAATAATTTCGTATTCTTCTACAAATTTATAATCAACTTACCTTTTCTACTCATCAATATGTACGTACGATTGTTATTTTTGGAGTCGGTGTCGGCGGGAGAGGAGCTGTCAAGTGAACACGCTGGGCCGCGGGTACCTTGGTTGACACCGACTCCAAAAATAACAATCGTACCTACATATTGATGAGTAGAAAAGGTAAGTTGATTATAAAGTTGTAGAAGAATACGAAATTATTTTTTTACTTTTTAGTGCATTTTTTGAAGTCGTTTTTTTGTTTTCTTAAAATTTTTGTTTATTTTTTTGATTTTTAGTGAATCTTAAGTACACTAACTAATTCGATTAAGATTCGGCCGAGTATCGTAAATTTGTTCTTCAGAATTGGAGAGTTCCGTTACTTTGTCATGGATCCCATAATCAGAACCTAACCAAACTCTCATCAAACTACTCTTGAAGTACATCCTTTCCAATAAAAAAAGAATCATCGATATCGGTTAGCGTGATATTGAGTTATTCGTCCATTTGTCGCGCACATACTTGATGCAAATTTAAGACTTATATGATTTTCTCATAGATGCCATTGTCAGAACTGGACTAAATCAAAATGGGACCACACGGGAATCACCAGCTTTCAAATAAAAAAAGAATCATTAATATCGGTTCACCCAGTCGAAATGTGTAGAATCATCGAAAGAATCATCGAAATGTGTAGAATCATCGAAAGAATCATCGAAATCGGTTGGCGTGATATTGAGTTATTCGTCCATTTGTCGCGCACATACTTGATGCAAATTTAAGACTTATTTGATTTTCTCATAGATGCCCTTGTCAGAACTGGACTAAATCAAAATGGGACCACACGGGAATCACCAGCTTTCAAATAAAAAAGAATCATTAATATCGGTTCACCCAGTCGAAATACTTTAATTTGTTAATTAAAACATTTTCATAAAAGGTTTTAATTAAAATTTAAACAAGACGCAGCTTACGTCATTCATCCAATTAGTTCGACGAGAGAATGAAAATAGTTTTCAAAATACCGATCTTATTGTATTATCATTATAATGGCGAAAATTAGAAAAGAAGAGTTCTAATGTTGGAAGAGTGATCTATTGACATTTTAATAAGCAGAAATATGTGTTAGAACTGGATTAGTTTTGATTGAAAACATAATTTCTAGTATTTTAATTTTTTTAAAGTGAGTACCACACTAGATTTCCAATTATTCCTGTCTGGAGCCAGTGAGACTATGGCATCCCCAATTGGGGTATTTTGTGAGGCTTCAAGTAAATGGTGATGGGAAGGAGATGCATTCAAGCTAGAGAAGGTACAGAGTATTATATACTCGGGCTGCAATGTAAATGATAGATGGGATCTTTCAGTTGAAATCAAATGCCGCATTGAGCAAGCTCGTGTAACATTTATTCGCATGAAAAAAATGTTCTGCAGTCGTGATCAGTCATGATTACGAATGCGAATGGTCAGATGCTTCGTGTTTTCGATATTATTTTATGGAATGGAAGCATGGATGCTTACTGAAGAACTAATTAGGTGACTTGAGGCATTCGAGATGTGGATATACAGTAGAATACTTAAAACAAGCTGGATGGACAGGGTTACAAATGAAGATGTTATGGTTCGCATGAATAAAGAAAAGGAAGTAATTAAAACTATAAAAATCCGAAAACTTCAATATCTTGGACGTGTGATGAGACATCCAGAGAAGTATGAGATCCTGCATCTCATAATGCAGGGAAAGATTGCCGGAAGACGGGGCCCTGGAAGAAGGGGAACCACATGGCTGAAAACCTGAGACAGTGGTTTGGCCAGTCTACCGTGGAGCTATTCCGGGCCGCAGTAAACAAAGCGCGCATAGCCAACATACAAGGCACAAGAAGAAGAAGAAGAAGGAGATGGGGTAAGTAAGTGGGGAAGTATCTGGCTCTTCGGATCTAGTCACCAAACAGGGCTAAATCCATTTCAATCAAGGTTTCAATTCTGAATGGTGGACTTACATTAGGGCGAAACGAGTATCTTCCATCCTGGAAAGTGTCGCAAATATATCTCATCTAATTTTTAATGATTAGCGTATTCACAAATCAATAAAATAAAATTTATGTGCGCATGCAGGGATTTGAACCTGCGACCTCCGGATTGCTAGTCGAGAGGCCCTAGTCCACGGAGGCCGTCTAATAAAATGTTAGCATACATTTTTTTATACTGTGTTCCATTCAGGTCACCACACGTAATCAAAATACTGTTACTGTTGCAAAATACGCTCAATATTAGAATTCGGATCAGTCATATGGAATCCCCAATACAAAGTTAATATTGAAAGGTTAGAAAGAATTCAAAACAGATATTGAAACATCTAGAGTTTAAATCCTTTCGAACATCAGAAAACCTAAAAGACTCATTAAAATTCCACAATTTATCAACCTTAGAAGATAGAAAAAATGTATCCGACCAGAAATTTTTATTCAAAATAATTAACAACGTTGTTGACAACAACTATCTTCTAGAACACATTAATTTCCACTGTCCAATAAGAAACACAAGGTCAAACCAATTATTCCACATCCCACACTCAAAAACAAATTACACACAACATTCATTTCTCCGAAGGACGTGCACAAAATACAATGATATCTTTTACGACTCTGATATTTTCCATTTGTCCTCAGGCCAATTTATAAAATTCATAATGGAAAAAATTAAAGCAAAGCTCCACCCCTGCCGCATGTTATTATTTTTTTTCATTCTCATTGTGTTGGTTTTCCTTCTTTTTATAATAATAATATTTGGATGATTTACATATCCCACATGCTTTAATTTGTGTTTATATGATTTGTATATATACATATTTTTTCTTTTTTTCTACCACTTTATGTTTTCTTTAATGTTTTAATCTATGTTTTTATATATATTATAAATTTTAGCGGAAACTTCGCCGGTTAATGCAACCATGTAATATGTTACTCTCTTATTAAAATATTTATAACTGTTTTTTTCCTCGATAAACTAAAATAAAAAAGATAAAAAATTCTAAATTCTTTAATTATTTTCTCTATTTTATCTTTTATTAAACTATAATATACAAACTATGATATTTTACCTATTTGTAAATCGGTGAAACATATTGAAAAACAATAGTCCTATAGATCCAATGTGATTCGAAAAGCGTTTGGTTTGGAAGAAAACAAAAAAAAGCATAAAATTTTCCTAAATTATTTGCTAAAATTTACACATTGGAAAACTTATCGAAATATTACTATTTATATAAATTGTATTAAAATGAGATCCATTGAAATTGTTATAGTTTTTATAAATTATGGAAAGTTTCGATATAAACTTCTTGATATAATGCAGTTAGCTCTGTGCTGTTTCAAATAAGTTTAACAAGAAGAGCGTTTTGCTAAGATTAAACAGTAACGTTTTCTACTTTAAAGACCTTGTTTAACTTGATGTTCAGTTCGAAGTAAGAACGTCTAATGATCGTATCGATGGTAAATCGGATCAGGATTGGTTAAAAGCTTTTTATAAAATTAATTAATTAAAAATATGAACAAAAATATTTTTCCACATAACGTAGCAATTAATACCCGAATTCACATTGAGTAAGGTTCATATCAAAGGTTTCTACTAAGATTGTTATTGTACTTATTATTCATATTGTACTTCAATTCCTTTCAATTGATTGAATAATTAAACTCCTGTTGCTCTGTAATACAAGGAAACGATATTTAAGTTTATTAAATCAATTTCTTTTATGATGTATTCCAACAATCTGTTTTCTTTTGGTTATGTAAAGATCTGACGCATTATCGCCATCTTGGTTTTTCTGTTTTATCTTCCACGTCGTACGAGTACATTAGCTGGCAGTTTTGATGTTTACATTCTAACTGCGAACTGCTTTATGGACAACGCGGAACGTTGCAAAAATTCAACTTTTAAGGGAATGAATTTCTTTTACATGTATAGGTACCTACCATTTATGTACTATTTTTTAACATGTCAAGATATAACGGGAGTTGTCAAGATGAAAACTGAGAAATTTGGTTTACACAATCAAAAAATGTCAATCGGTCAAATGTCAGTTGTTTCTGATTTTCTTCTGTTTTCTTGCCTAAAATAATAATTAACAACAATTATAACAAACTCCCACTTAGTATCAAACAAATTAAAACAAAAAATAGCTACATTAAGGACATTAAATGTTGGCTGAAGGAACTATCGGAAAATGAACTTACTACTATACTTAAAACATCATAAAAGTTTCTGGAAAACCTTATCCAAACAATGAAGTTAAACCATAGAAGTCGCTGAAAAACTTATCTAAAGCATAGTCCCCCTCAGCACAGGATCTCCTAGTGAGGAGGACTACGAATATATTTTCTATTTTATGTATACATCTAACTAACATGTTTCGTATAAAAATGTAAAAAATATTATATAGTTACTAAATAAAAAATAAAAATTTACCCTTTCAAAATGCTCCGAAGAGACCGTTCACAAAAGAGATTACCTTAATGGAAATAAGTAACAAACAATAAGTACCTAATTTGGGAGGAAGGTATTGTGTACCGCCGCCCCCAGAACCATTTGTTGGGTAACCAACATCTCTGCCATCGGTCACGTGGTTGGCTGCATTTGGTGACTTAGCAGGAGTGTTCGGGTTCAAAGGGGTAGGGTTTGTCCGGGTCTTGGCGCTATATGCATCCGAGAGACTGATTGAGGGAAACCTTTTGATCTCTCCAGTAGAGATACTGACCCTAAGATTCCTACCCACCCCTCATCCTTTTTCCTCCCCAGAACTTACTCTCCTTACTTTCCTCAAAAGACCCCTCCACACAGCATCCCCAAAGATAATATAGGCCCTGAGGGGAATTATTTTCCTCAGGGCCTAATGTAAAAAAGCGCCACGTATATATAAGTTTATCAAAAAAAATCTTTGATTTTTCGCATAATCGGTTGAACATTCTAATTTGTTGATGGGAGTTGAAGCACATCAAATTTAATCCCCTGAATAACATGATCGTAAAATTCCTTCAAAATATTTTGGTATATTCTTAACAAAAAAAACTCACATCAAGTGAGATTTTACGTGGCAACCCTGTATCCACAGTAAGCTCGAAGCAAATCGTCTACAGACAAAATAATGAACTTTGTCCCAACAGAAGTTCCAGCTCATTTGAAATGTTATCGCTATCGATGCGACCTTTAAACTTACTTTATATTTAAAATCGTCTCTCTCTTACTTCAGCCAGGCAACGGCAGTATTAGATTCCCTGTTTACAGTCCTGAGCCGTGTAAACGATCGGTTTACTGAACAACAAATTAATGACTGAGTACGTTTTCTTAGTACTGAATTATAGTACGATTTCTCGATTACAGAGCCTTTTAACGAAGCGAAAATAAAACAACGTGCTTTCTGAGAATTTGGCTGACTTGGTATGTCTATTAATTGAATTAATTAAATTTTTTGACATATTTTGATGCTATTTGCAAAATAAATGCAATTGGAAAATGATTTTGTTTATTTTTCTGGATGTCGAAATAATTCCCCAAAATATTGACTTTTAATGAATTTTTGTTGATAACGAACTTTTCTTCAATCGAATCATTAAGATTCCTCAACCCTTCTTCTTCTTATTCTTCTTGTGCCCTGTCCGTTCAATGGACGTTGGCTATCATGTTGGCTATGCGGACTTTGTTTACTGAGGCCCGGAACAGCTCCACGGTGGACTGGCCAAACCACTGTCTCAGGTTTTTCAGCCATGAGGTTCTCCTTCTTCCAGGGCCCCGTCTTCTGGCAATCTTTCCCTGCATTATGAGATGCAGGAACTCATACTTCTCTGGATGTCTCATCACATGTCCAAGATATTGAAATTTTCGGAATTTTATTTTTCTTTATTCATCCGAACCATAACATCTTCGTTTATAACCCTGTCCATCCAGCTTATTTTAAGTATTCTTCTGTAGATCCACATCATGCCTCAAGTCGCCTAATTAGTTCTTCAGTAAGCTTCCATGCTTCCATTCTGTAAAATAATATCGAAAACACGTAGCATCTGACCATTCGCATTCTTAATCCAAGGTTGAGATCATGACTGCAGAACATTTTTTTCATGCGGATAAAGGTTGCACGAGCTTGCTCAATGCGGCATTTGATTTCAACTGAAGGATCCCAACTATCATTTACATTGCAGCCCAAGTATACAATACTCTGTACATTCTTAGTTTGGTTCCAGCAATTTAAAGATTTTTCCTCAACCCACTGGGTGATAAATACACTTTAATAGTGAGTATCATGATTTAATTCTCATTGGTATTTCTCTTTGGGGTGGACGGGCCATGGTAAACAAAGCACGCGGCTGCGATGTTCGCGAACAAAATATACACAAGATACGATTTAAATTCATCGTAATCTAATGAAAACTCTTGTACGCGAGGCAAGAGATAGCTTATTACCCTAAACAAACGACCTTTGTTTTGTTTACTTACGATTTATACAGAGAGAGATTCGTTTTAGTAGACAAAAGAATAGAGTTGTAATAAGGGAATCTATTTAAGAGGAGCAAAGGGGTAAGGACTGCGAAGGCCGAGAGGGGGCTAATAACAAACCCCTGTGCAAACTCAGGTCGTTTGTCGAGAGGCTGTGTTCTGTTTAATATAATTAAACCGGTGTAGGGAGATTACAGGACTATTTCAGTATCGGAATAGTAAGGGAATTAGAGCCTGAACATCTGAATCGTAAACCCATCAGATATGTTCTGCTAACAGTGTGTTTCGTGTTTCGAGTAATTCCTGAAATAGGAACTTCCCTCTAGTCTCCAGTATCTACCCCGGGGCGGGTTAATGGGGCGCTATTACCGGCTATTAATTAATAAGCGGTTTAATAAGATGGAATCAAAAGGAAACCTCTAATTGATTTAATTGTTCTCACATTTGTACGACTGTTAAAACATTCAAATTATTGTCATTATTGAATTCCGAAAACGTAAGATTGATTTAGGGAATTGCCAATAATTACGATATTTAGAGCAATCATTGGGTTAAATGTATGAAGGCGGGTGAAATATCGAATTATAGTCATATTATTATAATTGTAGGTAAATGTTTGTTTTTCCATACCATTTGTTTTGGTACCAGTATTATTGGCGAATTGATTGGAACTTTTTACCGTCCTTCTGTATTACAGTTTTTAAATAAAAGAGATTGGCATTTTAAAAAATGTGAATAAATATACCGTTACCGTTAATAAATATCCGTTGAAATACCGAATCGAGTTCCAATCGGACGGAAATTAATTAGTCACGTCGCGCGTCGCGTCACAAGGATATCGCAGTCTGGTTTGCTTTTTCTTGTTCCGGCAACAGTGTTTTAGAGGATCATGTGATAGGAGCATTCACTGACGAACAATGGTTAATTCCAAATAAGTTTATTAACATTCCTTGTCAATTTGGAGCAAGCAAAAAAGTTTTTAAAACTTATTATTTAATTTTTGTGCTGGAATCTCTTTCTCAAACGCACAAAGAAACAAACTTTAAAGCATCCTTAATTTTTATGACACTTATCGTAATTGATTTAAATAAATGTTAGTTGCTAGTGAAATCTCTGATAACGCATTTATTTTATAACCTTTATTACAGTTAAATTTGTTGTCTATTAGAAATATGGCGATGTTAAGCAGAATGAACCGCAGTGCAGGAGGCTAGTTGACACGCCACCAGCGAACACTAACACACTATTAATAAAGCATGCCCTTTCTGCGCATGAAAAGAGACGTGCGTTGCCCACCTTATTTTGCTTGCGGTCTAACAATCTTATTAAAACTATGTTTACCTGACTCTTCATCGGGTCCGTGTTGATCTGGCACATGTACTGCCCCTGGTCCTCCTCGGTGACTGTCTTGATGTGAAGGTTCCACGTGGTGTGGTCACTGTGGGACACGGACACACGTGGATTGTGCGTGATTACGTGGTCGTGGATGGCCTGGATGGCTTTCGTATCGGCCTTCACCCAGCCCACCTGGTCGAGGAACAATATTGCGGAATTAATCTAAGTTACCAAATACTATATCATAGCTTTACTATGAAAAGCGAGGACATTAAATTGGTAAACTCGAGACGTAAAATCGTGCTTTCCAGTCCCGTGGCGGCTAGTTGCAACTTACGTAGTAATTTACATTAATTAACAAATATAGATGCAATCATAACAAATATAGATCAATCATGGTAGTGTTAGGTAACTAATTCATTGATATTCTCATCACACACCCCTTACAACTTATTTTTATTGGTATTATTTATTTTTCACCCGAATGTTGTTACTGTTCACATTATTCTTTAAATTGTTTATTTATATAAACCATTTATTAAGGTCTCCATGTTTAGGGGTGTTATTATCAAGATGTGTTTTAGAAAAGAAAGCAGTACTTAATAATAATAATCGGCTAATTTATACAGCGCCGTTTTCGTGGAAAATCACCTCAACGGCGCTGAAATCACCTCAAGGGCATTGTATATTTAATCTCAATAATGAGATTGTATATTGTACATTTAATCTCAATAATGAGATTAAATATACAATAGCCGAGTTATTTTGAATGAATAAGGATTGTTTAAAGATATTTCGATTTTTGATACCTACATTTCGTGGTAGAATTCCATTATATTGATGTGTTGAAACAATTTAAAACTTTTTACAATTTCCTATTTAAAACTATCACAGCTATCTTCAAACTGATATTATTTATCATTAAACTGGGGTAAATATAAATACACAATTTCGGAGGGGTTATCAGGGGCGGTGAACAATGATTTGAATTATATTTGTCTGCATTGGTGTATCCCGATTTAAAATTTTATTGTAGGTTAAATATTTTTTTGATTGATTAATTAAACCAAGCATATATTATGTAAAGGTCTACCTATAATATGCTCAAATCGGAAACAGTAAAAAAAATGTTGTTAAAAGTTTAAAATTGTTTTCAATATCAAATTTTCAGATAAAGCATAAGTATAAGGTAGTTGCTGGTGTAATATTATTCATAATAAATTAACTTCAGGTTACTAGACGATTACGTAAATTTACATTCATTAGGTTAGGAGTATCATGAGCCAGAATTTTTAAAAATAATTTTTTAGATTGTCAAAATTACTGCAATAAGTAAATGAGTTTGAATTACCCTGTATCCGCCCAAATGCATAACAACGCACTTGAAAGTAGCATCTCGTCCCCGGGGGGTGGTGAGGTTTACGATGGCTTCTCCAAACTCCGGTTGGAACGCTTCAACTAAAATACATCAAATTCATTAATACCTAACTTCAACCGAGATAATAACAGTCACAAGACACAAGAATCGAATGAAAGTGGATGAGAAACTTCTACATATAAAATCACTCTGCTTTACGGTTTATATCGAAAAGTAATTAGATTAAAGACAAATAGAAATTATTTCATGATAATATAATATCCCATAGAAAAATGTCGTAAGTCAAAATTTTCTATCTTGTCTTTTATCTCTGAAAAGTAGATTGTAATTATCTATGCCCCATCAAAACCGTATTTAAGTTATATCATTCCATCTCCGCAAGATGTGGATAGTATTTCTTTTCGACGGGACCGCTTGTTCATCATTCATTCATTTCCTTTCGCTCTCCTGTAAAATGAACTTTTTTGACTTACCACAGTTTTCTACGAGATGTGCAATATATGGTATGACGATGACGATGATAAAAAGGTAATGACGATGATAAAAAGCTCTGACAAATTTGGTAATATTATTAACAATAATAATTTGATAATTTGGAGATCGCCGTTTTTGTGAAAAATCACCTCAAGGGCGCTATATTTAGATTAGTCTTCTGCTAAGGTACAACTTACTACAACTTAATTTGGCGTTAGCATAGCTTTATTTCACAAAAGCGTTCGTCTTATTGCTAAGTAAAGTTTTTGTTTATAACGTCGTTATAGATATACAAATAGGTGACGAAGAAAATTGTCAATAAAACTATAATATGAAATTTTTTTTATTTGATCATAAGTGTAAATGTTAAATCATTTATTTCAATTCTTAGGATTGGGATTATACTGTAACTTAAATTAATTAAGTTATTTACAATGAGCATTGTACTTACTCCAAGCTATAAAGCAGGCTAGCCAAATCGCCCTAAGTCCGACGCCATGCATCTGTCTCATGTTAGAAGTTGGGTGGTAACTTCATCCTCGGTTCCGATGCATCGATATATCTAATGAGGAAAAATAATCCCATCAATTCACAAATAATTTATAAAATAAAATAAATAATTGCAATCATCGAAGATGATACTACTAATAATTTTAAACTAAACATGAATTGGAACAAAGCACAGAAAATACAAAAGGTGACATTCGCAACTGGGAACCGAACAAGGATGCCTGTCTGAATTATTTTGTTTACGTCATATTTGCCTATCCCATATTTCAAATTCATCAATTCATTGACAATATTATTTTTAATTAATTTGGCCGCATTTTGAGCTGCAATATTTTAAAAAGATTATAACGTTCTGGCGAATTTCTTTGTAACTTATACAGTGTCTCGGATATACTAAATATATGTACATCCGAGACACTATCTAGGTTACTTCGATTTTTATTTATATGTGACACCTATTGACTTTTTCTACAAGTTCAGATTTATAATTTTTTTTAGTTGTCCTCTCCTAAACACAAGCAGCTGCTTTATTAGGAGAGTGATTGAAATATTGATGTATATATTATGTTGTAAAATTGTAACCTCGTTATATGTTTCAATAAAAAAAAAATAAACATTTTCTTCTTCTTCAATGATAAATAATCTATTGATGGATGTAATCTACAAAAGCAATTAAAAAGATATTGCTATAAAATTGAATAAATAATAGTAGTTTCTTGGAAACATTTTAAATTTTGTTTATTTATTTATTTCAACAAAAAAAAACATTTACATCATTAAAAACCTAGGAGATTTCCCATTTTAGAACAGTCAAATTGCCTTTGACTGTCCTAATTATTAAAATAGTTCACATTAGGTAGGTACATGCCGTTATTTGCAGAACCTAATGCTAAATAAATGAGTGCACAATTGCCGTTTACCATAGTTAATAATATAGTACTTTTTTCGATAATTAGTATTATCACCGGATACATTTCATAAAACTGCAGTTAATAAAAAAACGTTGAAATTAAAATTAGGTTAGGTTGGATTAGGTTAGTGGAATTGGTTAGATTAGGATAATTTATCTCGATTTTCATTGAACCTAACCTAATCAAAACTTCTAAATGATTACGAAAAGTACGTAAGTACTCTTTTTTTAAATGACATCTAAAAACGTGGAAAAATGTGAAACAAACTTGTGGAACAAAATGTAGAACAAACTTGATTACGAACATGCATTGTATTTATGAATGTATTGTAATTATTTGCGACATTCTGTTTTGCATACATTAAACATTGCAAAATATAATATACAATATACAAACCTATTTATTTTGTTTTCTTAGATAATCCTTAATTTATTTTTCTGCTGTATTTTTTTTTATTTTGTGTAATTCTTTCTTTTTTTCTCGCAGCTTATACAAGGTGTCCGGGGGTAAAGTGCATTAACTTCGGGAGGTGATTCTACAAGATGGTAGGAGTAAAAAAGATTAACAACTTTTTCCGAAATTCCAACTTTTTTTTCCCAAACAAAAAGACGTACCTAATAAAAATCCTTAGTGTGAGGTACGATCTTACTTGCTGAGAGCCTGCCGGGCTCCCGACTCGATTGTGATTGGCCCGTATCGTAACAGCGGAAAATAATAAACCTAATTTTATCTTTTTACCTCAAAACTACCCCTAAAAGTTGGAATTTTGAAAAAAGTTATTCATCTTGTTTACTTGTACTGTCATGTAGAATCACCTCCCGAAGTTAATGCATTTTACCCCCGGACACCCTGCATAGAAGGCCTGTTTGTTAAAACCTACGATTAAATTTAAAGTATCAAAAATATTATTTTAAATAATAAATCACATAGTTTCCTCCAGTTTCATGGATATGTCAAAGCTTCAAACCTCAGAGTAGAAGTTAATATTTTGAGAGTTAAAAACCACTCCATTTGAATTGACATTTCAGATAGGTCATTAAAATTTCAATACGATAGATATCCCCGTATGAGATTTTTGCTGAGAGAAAAAAAGAGATTTTTCACTTTGGAGTAGATAACATAAATGTATATTGTTTAATCTCCTGTTATAAAAATGTGTCTTGCCACCGTGACCGCTCTTATGAAAATAACCACCATTATGTTATCCGCTCCCATGGAGTGGAAATGGTCGTTTTCTTTTAAAAATGCACTTCATAGCACGGTGTAAAAATTTACACAAGCAACAAAATATAATACTATTTTAATAGTCTCCCACTAAACTTTTATGGCGCCAGTATGAAAATATGTGTATTGGTTATGTTTGGAATTTTGGTATCTATTAAAGAAAAGAGAAATTATTCCACGGTCAAATATTTTGTAATTGAAACATTGTCACCCTTCTGAATTGAAGGATCAGGCAGATACTGAACAGTGCAAGAAAGAAAACTGATGAAGAAAATTTACTTTAGATCTTTCGACAACTTAGGTTCAAGGCAGGCCAAATAAATTGATTGACTGTCCAAGGAAGAAATGCGAACGAAAATGTTTGCTCAATTTTACCCGAAGTTAAATAAAATTGATACTTTGGGCGCACGAACACTTATCTCTTCACTGTAATAGGTAATTAGTTCAATAGCACTTCTTCTATTGGTTTATATCTTCACTGTAATAGGTAATTAGTTCAATAGCACTTCTTCTATTGGTTTATATCTTCACCGTAATAGGTAATTAGTTCAATAGCACTTCTTCTATTGGTTTATATCTTCACTGTAATAGGTAATTAGTTCAATAGCACTTATTCTATTGGTTTATATCTTCACTGTAATAGGTAATTAGTTCAATAGCACTTCTTCTATTGGTTTATATCTTCACTGTAATAGGTAATTAGTTCAATAGCACTTCTTCTATTGGTTTATATCTTCACTGTAATAGGTAATTAGTTCAATAGCACTTCTTCTATTGGTTTATATCTTCACTGTAATAGGTAATTAGTTCAATAGCATATTTTAGTAAAAGTAGTTATCAATTTTTTAGTTAAATTGTTATTCATTTATTTGATACAAAGACTTTTGCTTACATTGTAAGGAAGCTTTGACGGTCCAACTAGGAAGGTTTCCCGTTTTAGGGCAGTCAGTTTTTTAGGGCAGTCAAATAAATTGGCTGGTTCAGTTCACATTAGATAGGAAAATACCGTTATTTATATAACTTAATACGAAATTAATTAAATTTACATAAATATTAGATTCACACTCAAGTGCTAAGTTCTAAAAATATTAAAGCAAACTAAATCGAAAATTGGAAGTATAAAAGCCAAACAAGTAAAAAATTAAAAATAAATATATTATTACTAGCAGACCCGGCCACACGTTGCTGTGGCTAACGAAACCTTTATAACCAACGCCATCCGTTAAATGAAATCTACACCACGCTGCCCGCTTCCCGCTGCCGCTTGGCCGGATATATTATGTATTTCAACCAATTTACACAAAACCTTGAAAAATTATATACCTAAAAACCTTCCTCATGAATCACTCTATCTATTGGTGAAAACTGCATGAAAATCCGATCCGTAGTTTAAAAGATCTAAGATCTAAGCGCACGTACAGCGTAAGCGACTTCATTTTATACTTAGTAAAGATAAAGAAGTAAAGATTATGGTAATGATTTAATATTGATTGTCTATGTATATATTTACGTGTTTCTGATTTAATATGTTTTATTCCATATTCATTTTTTATTACATTAACTCCACACAGGAGGCCCTGACGGAAATTATTTTCTTTAAAGATGCTGTGTGAAGGGTCTTTTTGAAGATAGGAAGAAGGGAACATGAGTCTTGAAGAGACTCATGTGACAAATGTCAACCGTGTACTAATTATGTTTGGCGTGTTGTGTTTAAATGCACATTGTCATAAATTTTAGGTTTACATATGTCATTTTAATTATATTATCGGTAAATATTCGGAACAAACGTCAACGGTTATGTAACGGGATTGTGTATGTTATCTTTACTTTAAAAAACAGCCCACGTTTTTGAATGGTTTGTCTGGCAAAGCAGGGTTTGTGTAGCGGGCCTGTGTATATTATCTTAATTTTAAAAGTTTTATCAAAAAAAATGCGTATTAACCGTTGACGTTTATTCCGAACTGCAAGAGTGATTTGACAGTGTGAAAGCAAATCTTCAATTTACGTAAATAAAATTAAAAATGTAACATTTTCAACCTCCCCCAATGCAAATAGTTGTCTTTTATGGTAATTAAAAGAATCTAAAAGTTTTATTTAAAAAAAGTGCGTATTAACCGTTGACGTTTGTTCCGAACAATTATCATATTATCACTATGTCGTCATTGTTTACGTGTAATGAACAATAAACACGTCTTATTGTATATACAAAATATATAGAACGTCTTACCAAGCTAGAAATATAAATACACATTTTCAATTGAATTTCTTTAAATGCGTAGAAGCGCAAGTTGATTATTCTTTTTAACCTTTGAATCGTAACGACTCAATCGCTTCCTTATTAGATTTATTTTCAATCAATGAATAGGACCATTTAAATTACCTTCGTTGTAAAACCTGTCAACGTAGACGTAGTCAGCTCATTTCTTGAAATAAATTGTTATTTCAGTGAATACCCAAAATGTATTTATGTTCACAAACTTTTTTTCGGTATTTTAAAATGTTTGCTTTGTTTTCATTTCAAATATTTAGAGACTTTTTTATATTGGATTACCTAAAAAACATAATTTATTTTGGTCAGTGATACATACATTATAATTATTTTGCATTATATTCAATTTGGGAGGCGGGAATGGGTACCGCCGCCCCGGGAACCTTTACTGAATAACCAACACCTCTGCCATAGGTCACCCCAAGTGGTTCGCTACGTTTGGTGATTTAGCAGGGGTGCCCGGGTTCACGGGGTGAGGTTTGTCTAGGTCTTGGAGGCGGATGACTAGGACACACTGAACCCCAGATTCCTACCCACCCTTTAAACCCTTTTCCTTCCTAGAACTCTCTTCTTCTTCCTGTCCTTAAAAAACCCTCCACACAGCATCCCCAAAGATGACATAGGCCCTGAGGGAAATTATTTTCCTGTGTGGAGCTCATGTAAAAAAAAAAATTATAATTAGGGATGAAACGGATAGTTGTTTGACTGGATACCGGATATCCGGCGAGCTGCGAGGCCGGATAGCCGGATATCCGGTGGCCGGATATCCGGTGGCCGGATATTCGGCACATTGTCTCTTTGCATGTCGTGACGAGTTTAGCGCCGCACAGGTGCGACGAACGCGATCAGATCAATTCGGGCGGTTTCGGTTGCCATCGCCATCGTGAGTATTCGTAAGTGATCGCGAAAATATTCTCTTTAATAAGAAGAAGAACAAGAGGTATATTATGGTTCTTCAATGTCAGTATTTAATCATTTCAATAATCTCTTTGTTTTTTACGATTTTTAGTTCACTATAATTGTGATTAGTTAATCATGTTAATTTAAGTTTTGGCTACTCTGCGAAGTTTTTGTAAGTTTTTACCAAATGTTTTTAGTTTAGATATTTACTATTTATGCATTTATCATTAGAGTGAATATCTCAGAAGAAAATTTTAGTTTTTTGGAAAGCTTTATGCGTTTTTTGTACCTTTTTCAACTTTAAATAAAAGCCGTCATAATTATTAGCCATTTTATTGACATTTACCTCACAAAGATTTGCATTTTATTATAGGAAAATGTCGTAGTTTTTTAATATGCGGTATCCGGCCGGATATTGAGTTACTATCCGGTATCCGGCCGTTACCGGATATCCGTTTCATCTCTAATTATAATATTAAAACCCCAGAAGCCCAATCATAATTTGCTATCTAAAAAGCCCAATCATAGGTCAAATTTATCTACATGAATAAATACACTTGTAACATAGTTAATTCTGTGTAATTCATTATTTTTTATCATTATTTATTCATATTAACTATGTATTTAGGAAATTAAAAAAAAAAAACGCATAATTAGAATAATATTTATTTATTAGACTTTGAAAAAACAACTTTCACTAATTGATACAAAAATCTAGTACAAATGAGATCCTTTTGGTTTGCTTCTTTTAAATCAAAAATGTACAAAAAAAATCTTAACTAAATCTTCTTTTTTCTGCTAACCAATAAATTAATGTTTTATAACAATTTAACGGTTTTATGTAATTATTTTCTTTATAAACACTTTTAACACACATCATCAAATTACAAAAAGCCTAAACATTGGTCAAATTGACCAACAGTAGTGCGATAACTTCAACATGAAGGGACTAACCAAGGTATCACCGCCACTGCGCCGTCTCCTGTGGGCTCTTGGCGGGTACTAAGTTGGTTTGCTCAATCAGGGCAACTGAAAGAAGTGTGCGAAAGAGAAAGCAGATAGTTGTTTGCATATAGGTAAAAATGACCTATATTGGGCTTCTTTAACCAAACTAAAACGGATACAATGAAACGCCGTTTAACCCTTGGAACGCCAAGCCTAAAATACCAATCGTCGTAATAATTACTATTTTCGTAATAACATTGTGAAATTTTCAATTTTCATTGAAAAATTATCTTTTTGTGAATTTTTGTACCAAACAATTGGTTTATATATTTTGTTTTTTATAAATCATATAAATATTTTCCCAGGATAAATAATTATATTCACAAAAAAATATTTTTCTCTCTATAACGTTATAAAAAAAAATAATAATATAATGAAGAAAAGAATTATTTTATTCAGCAAAATTAGGATTTTTTACAATAAAAATATTTGCTAGTGACGAAACGACAAGCTAGAATAGGTAGTTAGCGAATAAAATATATTGTAGTTTACCAGGAGCAACTTATAACTCTTTTAAGCACGAACTTTTTTTTCGTCTTTTTGGCCTTTTTTGTCATTTTCAACATTAAAACGAGACGAAAATAGTAAAAAAGGCTTTTCGGGAATGAGGTGATCGATATTTGATACCACCGTGAATTGCAGGGGTAAAATTATGAGGTTGAAATCAAAAGTGTATTGGAAATAAAAATAGTTTCGTCAGTTTTAGATTAATATACACAAAACTTTTTTTTAATAGTTTTCAATAGCATTTTATTCCGTTATTACAATCAAAATGATAAAACAAACGGCGAAAAATAAAATTTATTAAATTCTCTTTATTATTAAACTGAATTTAAAATTCTCAGGTTGAAATCGAAAGTTTATTGGAAATAAAAAAAAAAAAAAAAACAATATCGCAAATTGAGTTTAATTGGTCTTCTCTGTCTATCGGACTACTTGCGTAAATTGTTGAAACAGTTTTTCCCCTTTTTTACACAAAGTGGTACTTCATGTAATATATGTACAACGTAATCAGCTATTATCTACATTTACACAATTGTTTAAAGTAGAATGTATGCTCTATTTTTCACGTATTTTAGGGTGTGTCTGTTTCGTGCTTATGTCTCTTGATGTCCAACTCATAGGACCCAGACCTCAATTGCACAATCAAATATATCTCAGAAGACACGTCACCAGCTGAAAGTCCCGTGTCGACCCACCTCCTAAGTCTTTGACTTTTCTCTATCCTATTTTTTTTTAAATTCCTATTACTAAGTTTAACGCGATAAAAGTTGTTTATTCCTGCTTATTGGTAGGTAATGTTTTCCTAATTTCAGTGCACATACAGATTAACCTTGCGGAAGATATTTTCAATGATACCGAGAGTCCAAAATTGTAGAAAAAATTCCAAAGGCGTGGGATTTTCCGTAGTCGGAAAGTCAATATGTAGATGAATTCATTCTCGGAACTCGTCAGCTGGATAAATATTGAATGCACAACTCCATTTAGGCGTGACTATAATCTCAGGTACCGTTGCAAATGGAACAGCAGCGATGAATGGCAAACCTGAGAACCAAAAATAGAGCTAATAAATGTGAAAAATTGAAGGATGGACTCCAGTGGTAGATGACTATTGCTAATCAGGAGACGTAGAAGCGCCCTCTATTCGCTGATCCAATGTGAGATAGGAAGACAAAAAACCCTTCAATTCATCTTCAACATCGTCGGAAGTTGCTCTAACTGTGATGTTTGCTGATTGTTCCTCTTTTTCGTTTTCTGAGCACCTACGATAACTATCATGATCAGAAGAATCCTCGAGAAGAACAGATCAATTTTTTTTCTTGAAGACCTACTCGACATGTTCTATCTATAAATATAAGTATTTAAAAAAAATCTATAATCCCAATTCAATTTGGGAGGCGCGTATGAGTACCGCCGCCCAAGGAATAAGTTATTAGACCAACCATTTACATAACCAACACCTCTGCCATAGGTCTCCACAAATGGTTCGCTACGTTTGGTGATTAGGAGAGTGCCCAGGTTCACGGGGTGAGGTTTGTCTAGGTCTTGGTGGCGGATACTATCCACTTACTGCGTGGCAGTGGTCGGATCGGAAGGGACTGGTTGATGGAGAGAATTTGGTCTCTTCCTCAGGATTCTCTCGACCGATCGCCTTGCACCGCAGTGCGAGGAATCGATTCTTACATCCCATCCTGGATCCACTGACCCCCCGATTCCTACCTATACCTCATATAGTTTTCCTCTCCAGAACATCTTTTCTTTAAAAGACTCTCCATATAACATACCCAAAGTTGACATATGCCCTAAAGTGAATTTTTTTAGAGCCACCTCGGTACCAGGGCTTTCCGGGTAAAAACCTCACAAGTACGGTGATCGCAAAACAATACTACCAAAAATATGATGTACCAAAAAAATAATGATTTCATCAATGTTTCTTATTGAAAATGCAACAAATGTAAATGTAAGTCATAAGAAATTCACACGAAAAAAATGTATACCTTAAATTCTTAAATATTTATATAAAAATTTCACCGTAAAGTTGGAGATCACTAAAAACCACAATTCGTTCGAAAATATCAAACTTATAACTAAATCGTGCATCGCTACATTTCATCGCTAGTCAAAAATACATAATTGACAAAGTAGTTGACTGACAAAATGGTTAATATAGGGTGGGTTTGAAATAATATTTTTTTTCTATGTGATCGATTTTTGATACCACAGTACTTCAAAGAGTTTCCACCAAACGAATAAAAATATCACAAAAACAAGGCAAATTCGGTGAGTTGCTGGCAAATCCACGGTGGATTTCATTGCTGGCCGACTAGTGGTTTAACATAACCAAAGGCGAATTTTAATATTTTTTATAATTTTCAATCAATAAAATGAACAAAGCGCAAGTATTTCGTAATTTATGAAGAACATTATTATTTTTTAAACATATAGTTAGAATATTGGAAAAATTCTTCTGAAACAACACCTTACCAAAGTTGAGAATTTATGGGTTGCATGAAAACCTAGACCTTAAGCCAAGCATTGACGGGGAAGATTGTGAAATATGGATCTATAGGCTCACTTTCCCAATACCCTGGACAAATGGGGTAATAAATACGGAGGTGCTGCACGGATGGCCAAAAATTGGGAAACTGTATTGTGATTTGCGCAAAAATGTAAATTTTCGGTCAAAAATATGAAATAAATTTGAACGGAATGTGTAAATATTTTTACACCACCATTTTTAAATTAATCGAATATTTGTGGATACAAAACCCACTGCTTCACAGTTTGACCGGACAAACAAGTCCACAAAACAAAACGAAATTAAACATTTAAGACAATTTTAGCGAATCTCAGACAAAAATTTGAAACAGAAAAATTATAAAAAGATTTGGTCGCATCTAGGAATTGAACCAAGGACCTTAGCCTTACCGGGGCTCTTTTTAATTTATTTGTTGGCTTGCCAATAGAATATATCACATATAATTATTACATCAGTTAACAATTTTAATATGGTTACAGTGATAATTCCAATGAGAGGTGAGCACACCATTCATCACAACATTCTTAATTAGTTGTAATACATAATAATAAATTAAAGTACATACATAAAACAAGAAGAATCAATCATTACAAAATATATTCACACATGAACATATGCATACATTTATACACATTTTATAGGTCTAGGTGAGGAGATCATCCGGGATGTGTAAGTATAAGTTCCTTCTGAAGGTAGCAATTGAGTTTGAAAATACATCTAAGTCTTCATGTTTGCAATATTTATTGTATAACCGAGTCATTCTCGTGGTTGGCTTGAAGAAACTTGTATTAATACGGTAAGTATCGATCCAAAAGGTTTCAAGGTTTCTCGTGAATTTCGGCCTTATATTAAGATTAATTTGATTAATTAAATATGAATCATACATGTTTTTTATGATTTTAAACAGGGACTGATTATGATTTTAGTGTGGGGACCAAATCACAGTGCCATACTCTAAGATACTTCTTACATATGAGTAGTACAAGATTCTGAAGCTACTGGGGTTCTTGAACGATTTGGTAATTCTAGTGATAAAACCGAGCATTCTATTCTATTGGCTTGATTGACAATGTGTTGGCTCTGTTCTGACCACTGAACTAATTCGTCCCTACTCTCTTAGGTCATAATCAATTCTATTATTCTCCGACTAAGCACACCCAAAATTATCTTCATTTTCTTAAAGAATATTATTATTGGCTGCTATCTTTAGTATAACTAGCTCTCTGGTGTATAGTAACTACATACTTTTTAATACAGTTATGTTCTGCTAGAACAGAGCCCCGTCTAAGCTATGGTTGTGGGTTTAATTTCTCGATGCGACCAAATCATTTTTCTGATTTTTCTTTTACGCATTTTCGTTTGAGAGTGGCTAATATCGCCTTTAATGATCAAATAATGGAATTTGACGTATTACTCACTGAGTTAAAAAAACATATGTCAAAATTACATAGACCAAAGACTTAAAATCACCATAATAATATGACGTGGAACGACAAATACAAGATTATCCAACTGATTTATGGAACACCTAGTTCAGAGAGACGCCCATATTGAAAATCTACGTCCCCGGTACAATGGTAGTTTCACTGGATTGTTCTGGGCTGCAACCTACAGGGTGAAGATTGCCTTGATATAAGCTGGTATCATAAGATATAGACACAAGGTTCAGAAAAATCTCATTTGGATATTTTGTTAAAAAAACGTGTATTTTAGTATGATTCTTACAAAATAATACATAGATATAATGGGTACATTAGATAAATTTATTTTCCATTTCCTCTAAATAGTATCTGGAAAAATGATTGACGGCTTTCCACGTTAAATTGAAAGTATTTTATTACCGACCTTTCTGTTAATTTCGCTCCTTCTAACAATCACGGGATCAGTCTTAATCAATGTGCAATTAAAGCCGTGGAATAATAAAGCAGATATAATTGGAAAAGGTCGCGCGGCGAGGACCGAAACGCTGAATCTCCGCTTTGAAGCTGAGATCTCTAACATTAATCAAACATTGTTTCTACCTGGGTTATTTAATAGGGGCGGCATGTTAATTATACAGGCCAATTGAAATTTACATGACAGGAGAGTCCGCCCTTCTTGGAATAAATAGATTTATTAGATCTGTACTAAATGCTGAAGAATTTATTGGGGAGAGTGTGGAAACTATTATAATATACTTGATCGGTTCAATCCGTCGGCGTTTTCTTAAGTTGCTTGAAAGAATTTATAAATTGAATCTACTTGAAGTAAAAATGAAATAGCATTTTTTCTTCAGCATCGTATTTTCATCGTGAGCTGTAGACCGTCATTCAAATCCATTCAAAAGCACATTTTCAATTCTTTAATAATCTTTATACATATAAAAATCTCGCGTCACGATGTTTGTTCGAGATAAACTCTAAATCTACTAAACCGATTTTGAAAATTTGACTTACTGGGTGGAATTTGGTCCAACTTAAAAGATAGAATAGTTTTCATCTCGATTCTCCTCGGTTTCATCTCGGTATTCATTTTTGCGAATTAAATATACATTAAATATTTGTTATAGGACAATGTTTTGAAATTATTTGTAAGTTCCATAAGTTTCTAAAAGATGGCGGTGTGAGTTAATTTATCGATACAATACTTGGTTATCTAGGTTGGGTAAATAGTATCCAATATAAGACGTTGTGTTTCGATTTCACGTCACAGCAACGCGTTGTCGGGTCAGCTAGTAAATGTATAAAAAGAGAAAATTTATGTTTAAATTTGTTACGTTATCTCGAAAAAAATCTTGCAATAACTCTGTGCATTGAATAAGTGAAATAAAAATCAACCAGTAATAAGAACTTTTTTTATTATAATACATCTATTTTCAATTTTTGGGCCATCTCTTGGGCTGACTAGTAGCCAATTGCAGAGCAAAGCGTGTGTAATTACAGAATGTATTGTCATTGATAACGCACGTATCTGCCGAGTTTCAGCACAATCGGATGTCGGGAAGTGGGTTATATTCCATTTCAAAGATTTACAATCATTCAAGAAAATGAAATCTAAAATTAAATAGATGTATTTAAAAATATTTTATATTTATTTATTACTGAAATATTTTAGTCATAGTTTAGTCAATTATTGTGCTAATAATATTACAACGATATTATGATAGCTAAACTTTCCAATTGATAGGTTATCATTGATTTATTAGCTGTATTCATGTAATAGTGTTCCACCCCTAACAGCATCCTGTACAATTATTGTTATGACAAAGAGATGAATATCTAACGATGATGGTTCCTTGTCCGCAGTGAGACTGTGGTGCGGTATTACCATTGTGGAAACTCCTTGCGAGCAAAGTTACACTTAATTTACTTCGTGTAATTGTATTGATAACGGAGTAGTTGTGTCTCGTATATAATAATGTAACGGAATTTTTGAGGTGGAGTATATAAATGGTTTCACATATAAATAGGTATTTGGTTGAGAAATATATTTTTTTTCATAATTTTCATCAGATTTAGTTTGTAGCACAATTGGGCTTTCATAGAATTATCGAAATAAATATTCTTTTAATATTGTTTTAAAAAGCCTGCGATCGATCGTTTGTCTGCAGTGGGTGGTTTTTCACTCACACCCTTTTGTTTTTAATAAACTTTTTTTTTGGTTTTTTATTGATGAAAAAACGTTTCAAAAATGTACTAATATGCAAATGTTTTCAATAAATACGTAGAGTCTCGTGATCTTAACCCGTCTGCTTGTTTGGGAATAAATACATCCCGAAACACGTAATCGCGTTATACTTTCATAAGACCAAAAACATCCCAGAGAGGACTTACATTTTAAAAGTTATACATCTCTCTTCCTGTCATGCAAACATATGTATTTTTCTTTTAACCAGAAAGAGAACGAAAGAGATTGAAATAATGCTTCCGATTGTCTTTGAAATATGAAAGCTATCTTGCATAGATATTTTATAATCTCGATCCAAAGTGACGGTTTCAGAATTTACGCGCGAAACCGAGGCTTCCGGATTGTGAGGTGCGAATATATTGAACCAAGCAGACGGGTTAAGGGTTATGACATCGTAGTCTATATATGTTGGATCAAAACAATTGATAATTTATTCCTAAAAAACTAAAGGATGAAATCGATATTTTCAAAAAGTGGATGTATAAATATTTCGTATAAATATAAAAAAAGTGTTTTTGAATTCATTTATGTTGATATTTTTTTATGAATTGACTTTTTCTATATATAATGAAAGCAAAGTTAATAAATAAGTGCATAAGAGTGATAATTAAAATTGTGCTTGAATAAAACGTAAAAAATTAAGAACTCAACATTGTGAGTACAGAAATTCTAAAATTAGTATATTAATTTAATGTTTTTTAGGTAGGTACTAAAATTGATGCATTTTTTAGTTGTATATAAACTGCAAATATATAAGCATCCCCCTTGACGATCTAAAAGGAGCAAGAAAGCGTTAAAATAAAATATCTGTTCAAAATCCTTACTCGTAAATCCTAGTTTGCAAACTGCAAGCATTTTAACTGGTAAACTTCCCGATGCACAACTGCGTAAAAGTTTAGAAAACTTTCTGCCAAAAGTCGCGAAAGCCTTATTATTACCTATTCCATTTCCGCACGCGACCTCCGCCCACGGAACTAGCGGGAGTACTGGCGGCGGAGCCTGAGTTTGGGCTTCTTCCAGATAACACCAGGAAGACCTCATCGGGCGGTTATACCTGGCCATCAAAAAAAGGTCACTAAACCACCCTGCCAAAAATATCAGATAATTGTGAAATGTAGCACATTTTGACAAAGCTCCAAAAATCTTAACGAATTTCTTTTGCTTTTGAATATAGAACTTTCGCAACCGTTCCTTCGAAAAATTTTCTTCAAGAAATTAAGAATTTTCAACAGTGATCAAACACTTTGTACAAATGTAACGTAGATTTTCAATCCTTTTTTAAATCATTACTCCATGGTTTGTCCTTTTTGACAGGCTGGCTCATTTTTATACGAGAATTTTCCAGTTCTTTACGTGATCTGTTTAAGAAAGGATTTGCGACCACCCCTTCCGTCGGAAGCCCCGCCCCCTTATGTGCATCTCTTTCTTTTTTATGGTCACTTGCATTCTCCTGTAGTGCCCTCTCTGTCGGCAGCAGTGCATTATGATTTATCTGAAAGGTTATTGCTTTTAATGAAGTCAGAGTTCTTAAGGCAGTAAATATTTAAAGATTCAGTATATTAAGTTCTGGTTCATTGAATGAGAGCGTGTACAAATATTTTATTGGTGTTTTTAACAAATTATAAATTATTCATACAAAAAATAATTTAGGTTGCACATTTAAAAAAATGTTTTTGTTTGGTCACTAGAGAATTCAGTTTTTCATGATTTTAGAGGCAACCTTGGCAATTTTATTTGTGAGTTAATAATAATTATTTAAAAAAATATATTTTGCTCCATTTACTATACAAATATAGTGAAATGTGAAATAAAAACATTAAAAATGATTTAATAAAAGCATTTTTATTGGCGTAAATTCACATCACAGATGACAGATTTACGTTGGACCTCAAATTTGTCGTACATAAGTTAAAGTTTCAATTTTTTTATTATTCATCATTATAAATATTTACACAGTAGATCAGGAAAGATTATATTTTTAATAATTATAATTAACACACAAAAATCCAAATTCCTAAAATCGTGCAATTTTGTATTCATATATATCATATACATAGCAAAAATAAAAAAGATTGCACTTGTCGATTCTAGATATTTCCCGTACCGTTTGAAAAAAAAATTATCAGTTTTTTTGGGGTATTTTAGCCTTATATCAATTTTATGTTTTGTATGAAAAAGACCAGGCAGCCGTCCGTCTTAAGAGTAAATTTTTGTGAATAAATTTGTTTCTTTTGTATAATTGGTTAATGCGTTCCACCCGGATAGAGAACAAATATGTCCCCGGTTCGACCCTAGTCGCAATCTGATCATTTAATTTTATTTGCCTTTTTCTGTGACTATTTTTGTACAGTTTCAAAAAGTATTTTGTTTTTAATTCGAAGAAAAACAACAGTTACTAGATAATTCCATATTTTCGTACTTGTTCGATTGGTTCTTTCCTGGGAAAATACAGTACCCACTCGTATTTAAATATATATATATTTTATTTAAATACCTCACAAGAGTCCCATCTGCTCGCGTTTGGAGCCAATAATACTATGGCATCCCCAATTGGGGTATGTTGTGAGGTTGAAGGTAGTGGGTAGGGGAAGGAGATGGGGAAGAGGAAGGTGGAGGAACCTGGCTATTCAGTAGCTTGTGTCGCTCTCCATAGAGAAAAAAAGGCCTTATATTTAAACGCCCGGGGTCTCAAAAGTTTCGTGTGATCTGTAGCTATTCGAAAACGTAAAAATAAAGGAAATTATTGTTCACTATTAGCCCGCTAAAATGGCCGGAAGTTTTGAAAAAAAAATAGATTTCGTGGTTTGGAAAAAAATAAAACAAAGGGTTCATGTTTTATATTTTGTACCAAACTTATTTTTCATTCCATAACTGCAGTACAAAGACCAAAAAAATTTTTTTTAAAACATATGTGATGTGTTGGTTAAAAATATAAAAGGGGTAAATAACACGTTTTCCGGATAAAATTAGAATTCTTGTTGACTTACTTGTATTCATAAACTTGAACTATTTTTTTTTCATTTTTGTCAGTTATACGCATTTTTTAATAATAAACAAACGTTAAAAGGTTAAATTACTGAAAAAAAAATTATTAAAAATTAAAAAAAAAATGGTTTTAGGTTTGTTTTCTGATTTTTAATGCATTTTAGAGGGCTAATAATCATTTTTAAAAATTTTATTTAAATGCAGTTTTCATTTTCTTTATAAGACGCAACTTTGGAGTCCCCCGGCGTTTCTGAATTCAAAAGTTGAAATAATTGACACACCCTACTATTCAGATCTGGTTACCAAGCACGGCCAAAGTTATTTCAAGCATTTCAATTCTGATTTTTTATAAATTTATTGAAGAGAAGTGACTGCATGTTGATGTTTCAAGAATCATTCACGACATTCGTAAGATTAACTATAAATTCCAGATCTGAACTATTTTGATGATAGTTAATAAAATAGACGTACATATGTACATTATTTTATACATTCGCAAGAAAATTGTCTAAGGCCATTATCTTTCGGCAAGTTAGAAAGCTTCTTTAATATGAAAGTGTAGTACGCAAATTTGAAAAGGGAAGCTTTTACAAACCGAATTACCCAAAAATCTCTTTAAATATGGAAATATTTTCTTCTTTTATTCCACGAAAAAACATTTCCCGCAGCATTTTTAATTTTCCATGTGAACGCTCCGGGTAATGTGACATGACTCTGTTTTTTTTTCGAAAAAAGAACATTTCGTATCACGTGACGAGTACGTGACCACACGTACCCCACCCGGGGCTTTTTACACCCTTGTTATATAAGGAAACGAGACTCCGTTTGAAATATTGTTTACTTGTTAGGTTCTATGACAAATTATTATCTGGCGTATTACGCTGCTATAGAATTATGACACACATTTTATAACATTCTCGTATTAAATATACAATATTCCGTATTGTTCAATAATTTTTATATTATTTTAACAAGTTTGGCGCTTTTAAAACTAAAAAAGAAAATAGATTGTCACACAACAAAAATATCGTATTTATTTCTCAGTTATAATATCACGACGTCCATTATAAAATAATAAATGCCTAATTTAAAAAAAAAAATTATCTTTTTTAGTACTTTTAGTAGTAAAGCTTCTTATTTCTTCAAAATTTGCAAAATAGTTTTATACCTTTTTATTGCATTAGCTCCACACAGGTAGGATCGAGGAAAACAATTTCCCTAGGGGCCTATGTCATCTTTGAGGATGCTGTGTGGAGGGTTTTTTAAGGGAAAGGAAGGAGAAGAAAATATGGGAAGGAAAAGGGTATGAGGGGTGGGTAGGAATCTGGGGGTCAGTGTGGCCAGGAGTGACGGACGTATGAATCTATTCCTCACACTGCGGTGCAAGGCGAAGGGTTGGGAGAATCCGGCTGGAGAGGTCAAAAGGCCTCCCTCAATCAGTCTCCTCCGATCCAGCCCGCCACGCAGTGGTTGAGCAAACGTATTCGCCACCAAGACCTAGACAAACCTCATCCCATGAACCCGGGCACCTATAATATTTTTACAGTAACAATGGGAAAATCGCACCTATCTGACGGATTGTATGACAAATTAACACTTTTAATTAATATTTGGTATTTTTTTTGTAACCAAATACAGTATATTAAATGTGTTAATTTGACACGATATTCCCATTCTCTCCTTAGCTTTAGGTATAAAATATCTTTAAATGTAAAATATACTATATTTACCTAAATTAAGCTTTCTTTTAAATGTTAAGTATGAATGTAAAAAAATATTACTATCCAGTACACAAAAAATATATATTTAATCAAAAATAATATAAAAAACTGAAATGGAGTTCTATGTAAAAATTTAACTTGATAATTGAAATGTAATTTACATGTATCTTTTAAAATTTTCACGGCCAAAAGTATTTTCGTTATTTGTTTTTGGGTGTTATGCCGTGTTGCGCTACCTCCTTCTTTAGCCAACGTTTCGGACAGCGTTGCAGTGTCCATCATCAGGCATGCCGGATCAGAAGGAGGTAGCGCAACACGGCATAACACCCCAAAAACAAATAACGAAAATGTAATTTACATGTTTATATTTTAAATATTAGAAGAAAGGTATTGAAAAAAAAATTGTGAAAAGGCGAGCCCTGGCATCCTATGCTTTGCATAGCTTAAAAATACTTTGGAAAGGTTGGAAAAGGTATTTGAGAGTTTTTTTAGAGGTTGATTTCGTTCAGGCTTATAAAAACATGAACTCCTTTTTTGCGCATTGTTTATTGTAATAACAAGGAAATTTAAAATTTATTCTACGGAACCAAGCGACGCGGAGTGTAGGACGTCTATTCCCCGTTGCAGGCGGGGCGAAACTGATATAAAATGGGTGTGCCAAGTTTTTAGTCCTTAGGTGGTCGGTATAAAGTTCACTTTAAAAATCTAAATTAGTCGAGTGCCGGGCGTATTGATCGATGTCAAAAATAACAACGAGAAAATGCATATTTTTTTTTATTTTGTGAAGTTCTGGAGTAAATATCTGTTTTTTTGCGATTATTATAAAGGAAACTGAATTTGCCACATTAAACAATAAAACCATGTCCGAAAAGGGGTTTATAAGTAGGTTTTCACTTGAAAGTGTTTTTTTATACACCTAATACTTTATTTTTTTCTAGGCTTAAAAATTTATTAAAAAATGACCGATAT
The DNA here is from genome assembly GCA_917880885.1 of Limnephilus marmoratus. Taxonomy (NCBI): domain Eukaryota; kingdom Metazoa; phylum Arthropoda; class Insecta; order Trichoptera; family Limnephilidae; genus Limnephilus; species Limnephilus marmoratus. The sequence continues at coordinate 32,789,017 of OU862910.1, forward strand.
TTTTAAAGGCTTAGATATGTTCTTCACGCAGTATTTAATTGAAGCTATAATACTTCAAAGCGATCATATTTTCAAAACAAAAATATATGATTTTGCATTATTTTGCATGACTTCATCTTAAAAACAACGATTTTTGCGCTGAACGTCTTTTCGACAGTCTGCTAAAAATCACCTCAAATAAGACAAGAAGCTATATTATTCGATCTACTTAATTGAACCATACGATGAGTTCTCGCATCACAAAAAATGCACTGTATATATTTTTTGTGCGAAATTTAGAGGTTAACGCGTTTATTTTCACTTCACGGAGCGGCGAAAGATCAAACATCCTAAAGTCATACAAACTAACATAGGTCGCTCATCTTGTTGTCGACATAAATATATTTATTTCATAAAATATGTTACAGCCATTCTAAAATAGGCAGTAGAGGTTATCCACCTCTTACCCGCCCTGGTATAAGTAACTGATGGTAACTCCTTCAAGGCTCTCGCAAGATTCTATTTTTTTTGTTAAACGAAGCTACATTTATTTATTTTGAATGAATCTAGACCTCCAGTGTCCTTGCATACGTTGTTAGTAAGCAGTATGCAAGTGCTTAACAGGAAAAACAAAATGCAAATAAATAGGTTAGTAAGACAAAGATAAATTAAACAGGACAAAAGAAAAACTCATTCATGAGGCTCCATGAGGCGGTATTGCATCTGTAATCACCTGCAAAAAAAATATGCATGCCTCTAAAATGGGCATGCGGAAATATTGTTAGAACCAAAATTTATTCGTAACTTTTAAATTGGATTTTTATTTAACACGTAAAGAAAATATAATAACAGCCAGAAAAAACAACCCTAATTTTAAGTTTTAAGATTTTCACGGCCAGAAGCATTTTCGTTATATGTTTTTGGGGTGTTGTGCCGTGTTGCGCTACCTCCTTCTTTAGCCAACGTTTCGGACATCGTTGCAGTGTCCATCATCAGGGCAGATCCGGCAGATCCGGTAGATGTGTAATTTTTAGTCGTGAAGTGTGTGCTTATTTACTTCGAAGCGATACCGTGTCGCCAGCAGCACTAACTTTCACCAGTACAAAATACTCGTGACAAGCAGTGGCGTCATCGCCGCGGAACGGAATAGAAAGTTCATTAAAACGTGGTATTTATGCTAGCCAGGGGCAAGTCCGTTTGCGAGATGCCGACGGAAGTGGCTCCATCTCTTAATGAAATCTAAAATTAGAAATCACAGTGGTAAGAATTTAGGAAAAAATAAAAAAAAAAAAAAAAAATTACAATTGTTAACTTTCACCAGTAGTGTACCAGGAGTGTATAAACTCAGCTGTTCCGGATGTGACAAGGTTTATGTAGGCCAAACAGAGAGGACGATCTCCAAAAGGATAGCAGAACACTTTCGTGCTTGCAAACTCGGCCACCCTGATAAATCGGCAATCGCTGAGCACTTAATCGAAACCGGCCATTACTTTGGATTTGTTCCTGAGGTCTTGGGAAGACCTAAAACTTATAGAGCACGCCTAATTACGGAGGCAATTGAAATCTACAAAAATCCTTTTAATATTAATAGAGACGACGGAGCTAAGCTCAATAGCTCTTGGTATCCGGTGATTGACGGCTACACCAAAGCTAAACACAAAAAAACATGTCTAAGTATACAGTAAGGCCAGCTCGTGGTAAACCATTTTTTTGTGTTATAACTTTATATTGACTAAATTCGCTTTAACCAGTGTAATTCTAATTCTAGTAAAATTCGTTTATTATTAATAGAGCTAAAAAACCATGTCTAAGTATATAGTAATGCGAGCTCGTGGTAAACCATTTTGATTTATATTGACTAAATTCGCTTTAACCATTGTAATTCTATTTCCTAAATTCTTACCACTGTGATTTCTAATTTTAGATTTCATTAAGAGATGGAGCCACTTCCGTCGGCATCTCGCAAACGGACTTGCCCCTGGCTAGCATAAATACCACGTTTTAATGAACTTTCTATTCCGTTCCGCGGCGATGACGCCACTGCTTGTCACGAGTATTTTGTACTGGTGAAAGTTAGTGCTGCTGGCGACACGGTATCGCTTCGAAGTAAATAAGCACACACTTCACGACTAAAAATTACACATCTACCGGATCTGCCGGATCTGCCCTGATGATGGACACTGCAACGATGTCCGAAACGTTGGCTAAAGAAGGAGGTAGCGCAACACGGCACAACACCCCAAAAACATATAACGAAAACCCTAATTTTAATTGTTTGCAAGGTAATACTTTTTTTGCGTTTTCAAATACATAATGTGATCTTTGTCACCAATGTCCTCAAATATTATAAAAAATTGAGAAATATTATAAAATTTTATTAAACGTAAAATGTTGATACACTATAATGCGAAATTTATTTTCGTATTATAGCCGGATCTGTAAATAGATATTTTCACTAACAATTCGGCATGCTTATATTTACTTGTTCAATGCCCGGACTAAGGGTTTTTTATCCACCCAAAATAAATCAAACTTCATAATTAAAGGATATTATTAATGCTCCCTGGCAGCCGCGCGTGACCGAACATCGCTTCTGCATTAACATTATTATTATTTTCGCAGTTACATTGTTTGACTTTGACGATGTACACATTGTACAGCAAAGTTTGGAGGCTTCGGAAGGCGCGCCCATTGTTCTACGCTGAAACGAAATATCGACGTCATGTTCTGGGCGGCATAACCGATATACTTTTATCATCGCCTGGTAAATACTTTCAGGGTACAATGGTATATGTATCTTTATTATAAATACTTCAACAAACCCATTACTGCAATTTGACAAATAATATTGATCTCGATCACACTGGATTTTTTATTTATTTTATTTATTTATTAATATATCAACGCCCTGATGGGCTTTTACAAATAAGTTTATAATACAGAGACAAAGTTGAACAATAAAAAAGATGAACTTGAAAAGTAAACATCACATGAATGGAAGGTATAAATATACATTTTAGTAAAAATAATGCACTACAATACAAGAGAAAGTTTTTGCAGATGACAAAATAGTATACATTGCGTATTTACAAAATTTACATAAAAACAGTTTTAGACAACTCAAATCAGATGTCACAGTACTTACATAAAAAAGAAAAGAAAACGGCCACAGGTTTTTATATTGTAGATAAATACAAAAATACACAAATATATGCAATGCGCTATGTGATTAAACTATACTACATAAAAATATCGTTCAAGTGTTTCTTAAATAATGGTAACTTTGTATTAAATATATCGACACTTGAGGTGAATTTGTTTGCTAGTGTATGAAATCGTGGAATAGGTGCATGTGTGAGGTAGTTGTTGGTTCCAGAATTATTGTTGCCGAATACTATGTTTTGCCTTGTCGCTCGGGTTGGTACCTTAAAGTCAATAAGATGCAGGAGTTCACAACAGTTTAATTCGGAGTGAATAATTTTAAACAAAAAAGTTAGGTCAATTATTTTTCTTCTGTTTTCTAGGGAATGCAATTTAAGTGTATTTAGTAAGAATGTATAGTTAATGTGTTGAATAGGTATATGTAACTTGAAGTTAATAAATCGTAAAAATTTGTGCTGCATTGAATAAGTATGCTTATTAGAAATACTCTCTTGCATTGTGGTCATGTCTAGAATGTGAATAATTTTCAATAATATCGAAAATCTTTCTGGCACAGAAGGTCAAGTCTTAGGCTGTCTTAACCCTAGAAGTTGAAAGGTCTAATGTAAATTGATGTAAGTTTTCTTTGAAATCGGTAAAGTTGACAATTTTAGGATTTTTCCGTTCAGAGTTTTCAGTATCTAAAACTGTGGGGGTCAAAAGCTATAATTATTTGGATTTTCCGAAAAGGATTTAAGCAAACAAGATGATTCAAAACTATACATCACCTAATTTTCAAATTGTTATAAATTGATTTGTTATACTTTTTGTAATAAATAAAATAAATAAATAAAAATCGAAACCTTTACTCATTGCCCTCGCTGAGGATTCCATCGTAACCCCTCTTTACATTTTTTTTACATGCGTTGTTCGTATGTAAGTATTTCATTTGTAAGCATTATAAGTATTTATTTAGAAGAGTTTTTAAAAATTAAATTAAAATTAGCTCGATTAATGATTTTTTTTCCTTATTATGGTCCCTTTGCATTCCTCCCACCGTTCACCCCCCCACCCCCAATTACCACTCCCACTACCCTCACCTATAAAATCTATTCATTTCAGTATTTCTGTACTTAACTCAGTTTCCAAGTGATACTCCGTTCTTAAGTTAAATTTTGTATTATTTTTAGCAACTATTTACAATAATTCTAGATACATTATCCAAATAGTAGAATTGTTTTAATAGTAGATAAATACTTATAATTACATATCACCGAACTTACAACTTATTGTTTTTTACATTCACATTGTAATTTAAGAACTTAAATATAGCATTAAAAAATGTACACTACTCTTCCAGACACAAGCTAACGCTTCCATGGAAGAGTGGTATTAACATATTTGAATATGAACCTGTAAGCAAATTAATACATCATCTAAATGTACATTATATTTTATATGCTAAAAAAAATTTAAAAAAAAAAAAAAAAAAAATATATATATATATATATATATATATATATATATATATATATAATTTTTAAGTTAGATTTAAGATGGCTAGTGATGACACGGATGTGTCGAAACGAAAATAATGTAACCTATGTACATAAAGCAACATGTACATTCATCATGTTGGCCACCAACTACATAAAACAACAAGTACATTTGTTACTCAATTTTACTTATCTGCTACCGGTTTTATTATACATAAATTATACAAGTACAGAAATGAATAGATTTTCTTAGGTGAGGATAGTGGAAGTGATGATATTGGGGGGGGGGGGGGGGGGGTGAACGGTGGCAGGAGTCACCATAATAAGGGAAACATTGTCAATAGTGTGGCAGTATTTTGTTAAGAGGGCATTACCAGAGAAAACCGGAAATACGTCATTTTCAAAAAAGGTTTTAGACGTATTGACTCGTTTCCACAAAAAATTATAAATGGATTTCGAAAGATTGTTCTTTTATCTAGCATTCTTAGGTAATAAATTTTGAGAATTTTTTAAAATTTTTATTATAATAAGGTTATTCCATAGGTCGTTGGCAGATTTGTTAAATTTTCAAAAAAAAATTTGTATTATACCACACCCATTTCAAATAATATAATCATGCAGTAAAATAAATCAATACATTATCTAGCAAAAGTATGTATTAGAATTTTAATTTTAGTTTCAATAAAATCATTAAAAAATATGTACGTACATGTGTTTCTTGACGAAAATTGGTCCATTTGTGTATTTATTTGCGCACTTACAAACTAATATATTTCAGATTTTTTTAACATTCTTATTAAATTTAGACATTATTGAAAAATGATAAATACTTATAATCAAAAAATAACTACAAAAAGTACACTATTTTAATAGTTTTATCATCACGCCTTTCAGCATTTTTGGATGAAGGTATAAAGTAAAGCTAATTTGGATTGAAATAAATTCGATATTGAGTTATAATTTAAAAAAGCTGGTACGGAGAATAATTAATCTTTCTCATTGTAACCGCCCTGCACAATCGGAAGAACAACTTTCGACGAAATGTGGATTTTCGTCCGCTGGCTGGTTAAACGCTCTTAACTAAATAAATTTTTTATTTAATTTTTAAAAAAACTTTTCAAAATCAAATATCTAGAAATTCTTACATACCTAATGCCCAAGAAATACAGAAAAATAAGTAAGTACTGATTAAAGGAATCGTCTCTTTAGGTATGTTGCATAACTTGCCTCGACGGCTTTGCGTTTTCAATTATTTAAAGCAGAGTACACATGCCGGTCGCGGTAATAACCTAAAATAATTTTTTTGGGAACTTGCCGTTCCAAAATTGAATTATTTAATTATATCGGTATTTAAATGGTGCAAATGCATTCCAGCACCCTTCCATATATTTTACCGTTCTTTTTCGGCCTGTCACATTCATTTTATTAAAAGCTTTGAAAATTGGCAAAGGATCAAAGCATTTATCTCTTCAAAAGATTGATAAATTGTCAAAAATTTCAAATTATAATCGGGAGATAATTTCCAACTCTTTAATTAATATATTTTAATAGATTAGTTGAATAGCATTGAGTCATCGAGGGCTCTCAGAAAACATACAAAAATAACATTATATTTGAAATGTTTTGACAGTTTCATACTCCATGTAAAAGTAATCCGTCAAAAACATTTAAAAAATGTATGTAAGCGAATCACTTTCTCAATTTTATGTGCACTTGCTTGTACACTCAACTTTAATGATTAAGCATCTTGGTAGGAAAAGATAATACTATTATTTAAAGTCAATTTGGGAGGCAGTTATGGGTACCACCGCTACGGGAACCATTTATTGGATAACCAACATGCCTGCCACAGGTCACCCCAAGTGGTTCGCTTTGTTTGGTGATTGTTGTTACATGAGGTGTGGTTTGTCTAGGTCTTGGCGGTGAATACGTTGGGCCACCTACTACGTCCGTCATTCCTGGACACATTGACCACCGATTCCTACCCATCTCTCATACTCTTTTCTTTCCAGAACATTCTCTCCGTTCTTTCCCTCAAAATACCCTCCACACAATGACGGCCGGTGTAGTGCAGCGGTAAAGACTCGCTCTCGCGGTCGCGGGATCGAATCCCGGCGTGGCAAATAAATTTTATTTGATTAATTTGTGTTATTTCACAATTGATTCATTTAAAATAGTATATAGTATATTTGCGGCACGTTCCAGAATGAAAGATACTCTCAGTATCGCCCTGGTGTAAGACCACCATTCAGAATTGAAACGTTGTTTGAAATGGCTTTAGTCATGTGTGGTGACCAGATCTGAATAGCCAGGTGCTTCACTATCTTCCTCTTCCCTATCTCCTTCCTCTCCCCACTACCTTCAACCTCAAAAAATACCCCAATTGGGGATGTCATAGTCCCACTGACTCCAGACGGGAGCAGTTGGGACTCTTGTGCGGTATTCATGTAAAAAAAAAAAAAACATAATTCTTGAGGGATTTTTTTTCTCCGGGGCCTCCTGTCTGGAGCTAATGCAAAAAAATCAACTGGTTTTTAAAATATTTCCAATTTGTTGTCAACCTATCGGACTCAATGTTTAAGTGGAACGTTTGCACTGCCCGTTTCGGCCGTTTTACATAAATATTAATTTTGAATTTCAGATCAAAATATCCAACCGAACTGAAAAATTATTTTTGTAATCAAAAGGTATGTCTGTCAAATATCAAATACGGATGTGAGCTACTTTATGTATTTTTGTTTTAAATTATATGATATACGCCATTAAAAAAAATTGTGATTCATGATTTTAGATGCAACTTGGACAATTATTTATGAGTAAAAAAATAATTTTACTCTATTTATTTTAAGCAAATGATGAAAAAATGAAATAAAAATAAAACATCTTTAAAAATGCATTTTTTGGATAATAATTTTAATACAAATACGACATTTTTTTGTTCCTACGTATATAGGTAATTTGTGTAACAAAATTTATTTTAAACACATGATGAAAAAATGAAATAAAAAATTAAACATCGTTAAAAATGCATTTTTTGGTAATAACTTTAATACATTAAAAACCACAATTTTTGTTCCTAAGTATATAGGTAATTTGTATTGTAAAATTACACCCCTCAAAATGATTTCTTTAATTAGTTTTTTTTTTCATTTTATATTTTATCATATTTTTTTAAATAAGCATAGTAAAAATATATATTTTTATTATGTTTATTTAAAAAATATATTTTTTATTTAATCACAAATAATTGTCAAAATTGCCTTTAAAATCATGAAATTCTAAAATTTTTAAAGGCCTATATCTTATAATTTAAAAAAATAAATAAAGTAGCTCGCATACGTACCTACTAGATAATTGATAACCTTTTGATAAATATTTTTTTTTTTCAGTTTTGTTGGGTATTTCGATCTCAAATCCAAAATAAAGATTTGTATGAAACGGGCAGCGCAAATGTTCCTCTTAACACTTTAATTTCTGGGGCACAGTTTTTTCAGAAGCTCCATTCATTCAACAGCCTGTCACTATTTATCAAGCGCATTATTTGGGTTTTACTTCAGATCCCAACAAAAAATACCATCAATCGTTTTGAATTGCATTTCGGCATGACTTTTTAATCGCTTTTCGCTTAATCTTTCAATGCTTTATCTAAACAGCTTAACTTCTACACGGGTGACCCATAAAGCAATACAAACAACGTAAAACAGTGAATTTCGACATCGTGAAAATTAAAAAACTATTTTGTTTGAAATATCGTCTTGAACTTCGATCCCGTGATAAGTTGTAAAATGAAGCAACAAAAAATTCCCTTTCAATTCAACAAAAAAAATAAAAGTGTTTTTGGAATCATATGCCAAGTTAAATTATTGTAATCCTAGTGCAATTCTAAAATATATTAACAAAAAGATTTATACAATAAAAACACTTTGACGTCTTACTTCTGAAAGGCTAATGTTACAGGTCTAATTTGGATAATTTGGCAGCCACATCTGGTCTGGAGCTCCAAAATACCTGAAAAATACCCTCGACTCTGCAGAAACGGGCGGTCCGTTTAATAGATTCTCCCATCTTAACTGACGGTTTGCAATCCTTAGATCACAGGCGTCGGGTGGGAATGCATCATTGATTCCTTCGGCACCGGTTCATAGTCGGGAAACAAGCCAATCGCGTGCCCAAACGTGCGTGTACACGGTTGACATTTGTAAAATGAGAACGGGTCGTTTCTTTGAATCGTTCTTGTGTTCAACAGCTCGGCTGTGGAATGATTTTCCGGCCTCTGTGTTTCCTCCTTTCCTCTGTGTTTCTTCAAGACCAATGTTCATTCCTTCCTCTCCTCAAAAAGACCCTCCACACAGCATCCCAGATGAAAATTATTATTGAGGGAAATTATTTTCTTCAGGGCCTCTTATGTGGAGTTAATGTAAAAAAAAATAAAAATATATAATGGTAAATTATTTTGAAGCACAGCCTCGTCTTCTTAAGAAGGTGTATATTGAAGTGAAAAAAAAAACGATTCAATTAATTATTTTTAAATGTGACTTCAACCCTTAAAATCTCAGATCATTAGCGTTTATGAAGTATGAATGAAGATTAGTCTTTTGGGTAAAATTATCTCTAGTGGGCTCAGTGGCGTGCCGCAGCAAGTGCCAGGGTGGGTGGGTATCAGGGTATAGGGCACAGGATAGTCAGTATGGGTGTCGTCTAACAAATCAGCACTTTGCTATGGGCTTGATTGCACTCCGGGAACAGAAGACCTATTTAACCTAATTACCCGGGCAGACGTCCTTTAATGTATGGGAGAGGGTGGTCTTTCCATTAAGGGGACATTACTCGCAAGAGTTGGTCTTTCAGCGGTACCGACTCGATAGGGAGCAGAACTTTTAACCCATTACCTCCATGAATTTTTTTTTATTTTTATAAACTTGAATCATCATTATAACCCGATAGTATAAACTTATAGAAGAGCCCAAAATCAGTTTTAGAATTTTACGCCCGCCCACCCTCTCACCAGAGCGTCTAGAAAATTGATGCCTAAACGCAGCTGTTGGAGGTAACCCCTCTAAGCAAAATTTATGTCAACTATGGGTTAAGTGCAGTCTACTGTGTGATTTATATTGATAATAAAAAATAAATGATTGCATTTGTTTATAATTCAATGAAAAAAAATATATTAATGGAAAATACACAAAATAATAAAAAATTCAATATGAAAAAAAAAACATTCAAGAATGAGGAAACCAACCAAATCTAAGCAAATTTTTCTTTAAGTGATACTGAACGAAGTAGTCAAAATGAAGGGCTCGGTTGCAGGGCCCGGCACCGATAGCCTGTTGGATTTTTTTTTACACAGAGCATAACGAATATGAGATTTGCCACGATATTGCAAATGAAATTCTTGCATTCGAGGCACACAATTCCCATCTTCTGCGTCATGGCCTTCCTTCACAGGAGGTTCTCCGAATTCGGTATTGACCTGATTTGGAAAAGACAATTAAAGAGTACGGGTAAACTCCACATGGAATGCCTTCTGGGAAAGATTTCTCTGTTGCCTAGTCATCTTCTGGTTTCCCATATCATGCTCGTACTTCCTCAAGAAGCATTGTCCATCCATTTGCAAGAGACAAGAGCGCTGCTGAGGCAAGATTCAAATAAATGCCAGTACCACTTCTTTGACCGAACGTTGACCCGATAATTTTGTATACCATTATCATGGAGGTCCACCCATTCCCAAATTGTAATTTTGTATTGGCGCCAGGCAATCGATTTTTTTGCATGCTTTCTCCAAATTGTTGCCTTTTTGTCTTTCTTCGATATTCATTCATTTCATTCGATCATAGTTCATGGCCACTGTTACTATACGGCTGTCCTACCAACGGCATACGAGGATTTGGTTTTCTACGTCTACCACCGCATCAAATTTACCTATAATTATAAGAGCGATGAGAGTTACACTTTAGCTAAGTAAATGAACGCTATGCGCAAGGGAAATATAAAAGAAAATGATACCTTTAGGCAATTGCTTTCCTGTCTTCAACTTGCCTGAAGCTTCAAGGTTAAGAAGCTACATGTGCCAGTAGCACGCATTCTCTTATCCTTCAGGATACACATCAAATGGTGAGATGTGAAGAAATTGTCCATAAATAGCTCATGGCGTGTGGGGAACCCTATATAATGTATCGTAGAAGTAGGACGGATAATCCCTGATCTAATTCCGGGTCATATGTATCAGATGCCCCGGAATACGGCATTGCTTGGAACAGGTAGCCTTAGACAACTTTTGTCTATAATGAGACTTCTTTTTGTACCGTAGTTTTGATTTTTTGGCTGGTGGTGCATTTGAAATAGATATTCGCAAGGTATTACGACTCACACAGGACGATGTCGAAGACTAACTTCAGTGAAGGTCATTAGCGAATTCATCTGGTTCATGCCCGTCAAGGCATGACTCATCAATTTTCTCAATTTCGATGTTGCGCTCGATTACAAATGTGCCGGCAATATCTCGAAAGTTATCCACCTCCGCATCTTCATTATTTGTCATCAAATTATCGTCAATATGCTCTTCGTTCATCTGTTTATCAACGTTCTCTGGAGGAATCACAACAATAGCGCGTTATTAATAACATTATTGTCATCACTTTCACTTACGCTAAAAGAGCGCTCCAATTCTTCCATCATTTCATCGCGATTCAACGATTTCGTTTTATAACAACGAATTAGGTAGGTATAGGAGAAGTAGGTATTTTCGACATGATAAAAAATATACGAAAACCGCAGACAAACTATTGATTTCAATAAAAATCACTCATAAAAACACTACAAAACCGTATTATTTGAAGGCAAGCTAACCAAAAACGTATGTAAACACTGTCACAGCTAACCTCCAAAGGTTGCGCGCAGGCATCACCTGATTTCAGTGACAACTAGCTGTCATCTTATGCATATAATACTATGTTGAAACAGTGTTTCCGACCATTTAATCTTTTGATAACAATATGTGATTCACACAAATCTTTTATTTTTTTCCGATTTAATTTTTTTTTCTTTTTTTCAAAATGCGTCTATTTTCAGGGCTTTAGTAAAAAAAATTAAAAATAGGATAATTAATAAAATTTATCAAATTATGTTAATTATTGAAAGCTAACACACCAATCTGTAAATGCTGCATAACAACTTGGTGGGATTTAGCTTTATTCATAGTGAAAAAAAAATCATACTTTTCATCAATTTTTTTGATGCCTATAGACATCGTCATGGAGGTAATGGGTTAAGTGATTTTTCATGACTAAAATCGTGAATTTCAATTTAAACGTTTTAAGACCGCAAAATGGAAAGTGTTAGACTTAGTATATCGTGTGGGAGAAGAGTCAGTGGTACACAGTTAAATTTCTATGGAGTGGAAGCAAACAGTATGCCCAGATACATTTTATGTTTGACCCCACGCTTGATACATACAGTTATTTAGTGTTTACGATCAAAAGTTTTGCACTGTGGTAGAGAACCGGTCTCCCAAACTCTTCGAATGGAAGAAATATTTAACAGAAAAAATTTACCCGCTGCGTCAATGAAAAATATGCGAGATGCAGTCACAAGTAATTTAATTCAATCCATTTGGGTTCTAAACAATTCTACAGTCGTTGCAATATTTGTCGAGCGGCATAATATAGACACAATCATAAATTGTGTCTTTATGTATTGCCTTTAGAAATGTCAGTATATCTCAGTGTTGTTATGTCAGTCGAGACTACAAGTGGAAACAACGCAAGAATATGAAAACATGCGTAGTTTGAATGCGACCTATTTGCAATGAACATTCGGTATCAGAGTCAGCATGTATCATTTTTGATTTTTTTTCTTGAATCATTTCCTCGCAATCATGCCCTCATGTATGATGGCACAATTGCACCTATGCCACCTGTTAAGGGTGTAAAACAAACTTGACCCCCAATCTCGGAAATGGATAATTTTTTTTATTTTTATTGTTTTTTTTTATTGTAAAATAAGAAGAAATACATGAAAAACATACGCTGCATATCTCACTAGGGCATTCCTGTATCGAGATATGCAGTTTTACAATGTAATTTAAACAAAAAAACATACATACGAACTTAATGAAAATATAATTATAAACCTACAAAAAAAGCACTGAGAAACATTATTCAGTCATGGATTTTTAATAATTTAATTATAGCTGGGCAGTATATTATATATTATTTAGCTGCTAGCTATAATTAAATTATAGCTAGCAGCTAAATAATATCAGGGAAATAATAATAAACAATTATGTATATTAAAAATAATAATTAAGTTATAAATTTATATAGTTTATGTAATAAATATAATATATTAAGTAAATAATTATAAATAAATTAAGTAGATAATATCTAATATAATTATGAGTAAACAATAATAAACAATTTGTTAATAATAAGTAAATAAACATAAGTAAATTAAGTACATAATAATTAAGAGTAAATACTAATAAACAATTATAAAGTACAGTAAGTAAATTATGATACGAAAGAAGTAGATAATAATAAGTAAATACTATAACAATAAGCAAATTAAAAAGTACATAATAATATATAAGTTAAGTTATTAAATATGGATTGTATGAAATGTAGCTGAATTCCAGAATGATTTATGATACAAGCGACAACATGGGTAATCCAAAACCATCACTCTCAGTTATTATACAGATTTTGACCATTTTCTTGAATAAATGTAATGTACCAATAGTTTTTATTTTTTCATTGAGCATATTATAAAGCAACGGAGCTTTATATGAAAAACTTCTTTGTCCAAAGGATGTTTTGGTATGTACCGGCTGATACATTAAAGAAGAGCTCAATCTAGTGATGCGCACTTGTTGAGATCTTTTCGCAGTGATAATGTTGTTGAAAAATTTACAGAGAGCCTGTATTATGTACAACTGCCTTATTGTCATAATTTTGCTTTCGCTATATAGTAACTGTGATGAGTACATAAAATTTTTCTTGAACATTATTTTTAAAATTAATTTTTGTGCAATGTTTAAAGGCTCTAGAGTAGTCTTATGGCAAGAACCCCAACAAATAACGTTATATGAAAGCATTGATTGAACAAGAGCATAGTATACAGTTCTTAGTGTAATTTTGTCCAATATATTTAGCTTACACATTATTTTTTAAAATGTTCACCACCGCGACTTCGACAAAAAAAAGTTAAGGCAATCTAAAATCGCAAAAATTACAATTAATGTGAATATTCCGTTGGTCACGTCAGTTTTAATTGAGAATTTAACAATTCCTCCTGTCCGAAAATACTTTGTCCATGAATCTCTCATTTATGTATATATATGGGTATGTTGTAAGGATAGTGGAAAATGAGGTTGTTGAATGACAAGAAGGTAGGGAATGCTTGGAAATACCTTGCTTTTCTATTTGGTTAATGAAAATCGCTGAATTAATAAGCAACATTTTAATGAATTGATTTAAATATTTTTAACAAAATAGCTCTCACCAGAAAGATAACGAAAGTATGTTCCACTCTGAAACAATGTGAAGAAATAATTAAACTCATCGACATCATCACGTTAATCCCAAATTGTCTCCAGCTGACTTGATTTTTTGGAGAAGCCAGTGTAAGCGTAGTGCATTCCTTAAAAATACTTTTTCAATCGTAACATATCTATTTCGTGAGCAGGTACTGCGCAAAGTAGGTACTGTTTATTGTCTATGCATTATTTTTTTTTTCCTTTCTTTTTTTAACTTTGTTGGATGGCCAAACTGGAAGGAGACCGGAAACGTCATTCGGGAATCATGGCGGAAGACATTACGTAGTTTTTGGGGGCGAGAGGAGATTTTTCGGGCGTTTGGGATTGTTATGTGATTTACTAGTGCTATGTAGCTTAGAAAGATTATGTTTATTATTATTTTTTTTTATTATTATTATTATTATTGTACAACAGAATAATTCCAATTACAGTACAATTTAGTTACCCTATCAGCATTTAGGCAAGTGACTCTTCAATAATTTTTTAAGGCATATAAAGAACAGTCACTTACATCCAAATGGTTTGCAATTTCATTTAACAGCACCACTCCCCTCGTCATGCTATGCTTTGCCAAGACGTCTGTTCTGCCGTTCGGTAATTTAAATAAGTCATGATGTCGACTTCGGCTGTAGTGGTCTGGTACATATAAATCATAGCATCCCAAGAGAAATGGGCTATCGATGAAATTGTTCCAAATTTTGAAAGACAAAATAGCAAGACTTGCTTTCCGTCTAGTTTCTAGACTCACAGAATCAGTTTCCTCAAGTAAGTCAATATGGTGCATGAACCTTGGATAGGTTCCATGCTTCCGTATATAAACATACCTGAGGAATTTCTTCTGGATTTGCTCTAACATATCAATGTACTTCTGGTGGTACGGTGCCCAAACATCGCTTGCGTACTCCAACTTGCTTCTCAGTATGCCTTTAAATAACGCTAGCATAGCTTCTTGGTTATCAAACTGCTTACAAGTCCTGATGATGAACCCAAGAAGTTTGTAGCAAGACTGGGTGAGCTGCGATATATGGCAAGAGAATGTCAGTTCGGGATCAAAGACGACACCGAGATCCTTTACGGATTTTACACGTGATAACGTTTCGCCTTTTATTTTATAATCGTAAACTATAATGTTTTTACATCGAGTGAAGGACATTGTGACACATTTCTTTGTATTAAAATCTAATTTGTTTGCCAACGACCATTCAGATAATGCATCTAGATCAGTTTGCATTTTAAAGCAATCTTGTTGGCAGCTTATTTCCATCATAATTTTAAGGTCATCAGCAAATAGTAGACATTTGCCGTTCTTAACACAGTTTTGGATGTCATCTATAAGTATTAGAAACAACACAGGTCTGAGGTTAGACCCTTGAGGAATTCCAGATTGCGCTTGGAATTTTTTTGAATTATGTCCATTTATCGAAACAAATTGGCTTCTGGATTTTAAATACGATGAGAAAAAGTTCAGTGTTGGTAGATCGAAGCCTATTTTAAACATTTTCCTCAAAAGTATATCATGGTTAACACGGTCAAATGCTTTGGCAAAGTCGGTGTAAACTACATCTGTTTGGTGCCTCTAGTCTAAACTGGTGGCTACCAACCGCGAAAAATTAAGAAGATTTGTGATTGTTGATTTCTTTGGAAGGAATCCGTGTTGATTTTCACCAATGAATGGCGCAATCTGGTGACTTAATTTATCACAAATCAATTTTTCAAAAAGTTTGGGCAGCGCTGATAATATGGCTACCGGTCTGTAGTTTTTGACGTCTGTCTTATCTCCAGCCTTGAAAATAGGACTGACTCGGGTCAGTTTCCACATTTGGGTTCATTGGGTGAGGTATGTCTAGGTCTTGGAGGCGGATGACCAGGACACACTGAACCCCAGATTTACCCATCCTTTAAACCCCTTTCCTTCCTAGAACTCTCTTTTCCTTCCTTTCCTAAAAAAAAAACCCTCCACACAGCATCCCTAAAGATAATGTTTATACGTTATGTGAGTGTGTGACGACTCAAATGGCATTGAAGCCTATTTATTTTGTTTAATCCCTCACCGGATGCCGTGCGATAGTTTTATCCGCGTGTGGAAGTCAATTTAGACCGTAATCAACGGGTGATGTATTGCGCGCAAGGATTCCTTTGATGTTCCTTTGGCCGGTGAGATTTGCTCATGCCGCCTGATGGGTGAGAATCTGCTGTGCCTGTTTTGTTGGGTAGATTCCCTTTATTAATAAAGCGGCTCCTAGACTCTGGTTAGATTCGCCAATATTATTTGCTGTTCCTTTGGCCGGTGAGATTTGCTCACGCCGCCGCGCCGCCTGATGGGTGAGAATCTGCTGTGCCTGTTTTGTTGGGAGGACTCCCTTTAACCAAGCGGCCCCATGACGTGCTGGACGGTGTTTTGGGGATTGCTGTTGACGATTGGAGGAGAATCACGACGACGGGACGTACGCGGTATAAATAACTAACCGTAGTTTTTGTTAACTCTCTCTCTCTTTCCAAATCTATTGATAGATGCTAAAGGTATTTATGTTTTTTGTTAAGTTTTCTTTGGTACTATTTCCCTAGCAAAGTGCAATAAAGTTTCTTTTAATTTTCACTAGTAAAATAGGTGCCTCATTTATATGCATGACCTTAAATCCCTATCTCCACTATCCTGAGATGGATATTCTAGTTGCTCTGAGAAGATCAGCTGTCGGATGACAAAGGTATGCTACCTACATAAGATCATATTACACAATGTAACTTGTTATTCTATTCTTTGTACTTAACATAATTCGAGCTCACAAAATCTGCATCCAGAAGTAAAACTTTTTTAGCGCTCTCCCGGGGCTTATCATTTCTTATCAATAAGTGATAAAAACTTACCATCGCCGATACTAATTACCCCTGTTTTTTGTATTATTTTGATAATCATTAAACCGTTTTTGAACAGTTTTCACAATCTTTGTTCCAACACTAATGGGGAGTATAGTACAGCAAAAAATACGGCTGTTCCTTCAGAAAGTTTTCCTGTTAATAAACTTTTCGACCGACAAAAGCAAACTGCGCAACAACCGACTTCTTTTGAGCAAAAGCTGGATTGTTTCATACACAAATATAGCTCCTTCCATTCCGTGTGGTACGCTGTATGCTTTCGGTATATTTAATAGATTTTCTTTGCATCTCGAACTCGTATAATATTGGCTGCTTTGTATAAAATACTTAGATGCATGTATGAATATAATATAATGTTATTCCGCTCTTCACTAGCTGGTTTGTAACATCTTTAGAACGCAGTAAAGTTCAATGTTTATTTCTCAGAAATCCTTGATTTTGATTTTAAATAATGCAGTTTATATTTTAATGTGTGTTTAACTAATATTCGACATTTTTAACGATATTCGCTGCGAGTGGGGAAAAAATAATTTACTGTCGTCACAGAACTGACGAAACCGTTATTGGAACTGTTGCATAAATATTTTTTTATTAGAGTACAGCCATAAATAGAATGTTACATGTACGTCAAATATATAATTATTTTATTTTAACCCCTCAAGCCACGAGCCTATTTTGTGGGGAAGTCAAAATATTTCCGCTTTTCAATAAAATCCAAATAAATGGAATATTTTTTAACTCATCCGAAAATTAAAAACTGTTTTTAAAAGGGAGATGAAACACGCTTTCAAATTTTATAATTCAAATTCACATGTAATTTTTGAAATATAAAAATGATGGATACAAACATAAGAAAGTTTTAAAAATGGCTCACATTTTTCTAACTAAAATGACAGATATCGAAAAAAAACGCACATAAACATAAACATATTTTATTAAGCAAATGTAGGTATTATAAACATTATCGTCAACTCACTTTTATGTCATTTCATTAATAAGAAATTCCGAAAGTTTAATAATGTTTTTTAAATTTGCGGTTGGAAACATTGAAACAACAAACTTTTAGATTTGAATATAAAGCGTGGCGTTTTCTTTTTCTAATGCCGGCCGTTTTTGTCATATTGTAACCATGATAGTAAGGGTGACACAACGATTTTTCTGTACGAGTTGGTCCGTTCCAGAAACCGAACAAACTAGTCTGACAAAATATCTGACGCCATTCATTTTTGGTAAATACCTACTTATAATCGTTGGTAACAATCATAATATTTGGTGTCTTAGTACCTTCATAATAAATTAAATCAAAAATGCTGTCAAACATATTAAAGCAATTAATTTCGTTAATCATCATTTTTTATTATTATTTGAATAAGTATGTTTTTTGTCTATGAATTTCTTCTTTCTGTAGATACAGGCACTACAGACAGTAGTTGTCAATGTTGTTTGTTTGTTTTCATTATTTGCTTTATCATATCATTGTTATCAATACGGTATTATTTATAGTGCTTAAATATTAATAAAATCGATGATATGAGATGCGAGTGATATCTATCTACGGATCTGATCTGATGTTATAGTGTTGTGGGTGTACGTGTATTTTTTTTAATTTTCTTATTTTTGTTTGTTTGTTATTTCATTATTTATGCATTAAGCCGCTTACTCGTTAATACGGAATACTTTTTATCCAAACAGTCAGATTTAGCTGTACTATTACGAAAAGTGAGTATTTATGTCGGGGGAGACCAAAAAACATGCAAAAAATATGCATTTAACATTTTAATTTTGTTAAAATTAATTCACTCGCGCGGTAACGCCATGTTTATTTATCGTTTTGATTTTAACATTTAATTGACTGCCTCTTCAATGCCGCCAATCACAGAAAAAATATTTTTGCACAAAACAAAGTGAATGCATCATTGACAAGTTTGTACCTGTATTTATAACAGTAGAACATGGAAAGAAATATATTAAAATAATTACACAAACCCGCTAGACAAACCCTGCTTTGCCAACAAACAATTCAAAACCTGGGATGTTTTTTAAAAGTATGATGAAAAGCGAGTTTATTTTAAAGAATTTATTTTATAAGATTGGTACTTCCGACAAATGTCATATTTGATTGTCTATTAGTTAAAAAAGGAACATTCCGTATTATCCGTGCATCAAACTTCGACAACACGAATGTTCCGTTTTATCCGTGAGGTGGACTAACTGGATATTTACCGTTATTTCTTATCCTGACATCGTATATGACAGCAACCACAACATAAAATTTGGGAAGCGGTTATGGGTACCGCCGCCCGTGAAACAGTAATTATAAAACCAACACATCTGCCCTAGGCCACCATAATTGGTTCGCTACGTTTCGTGACTTAACAGCGGTATCCAGGATCATGGGGTGAGGCTTTTCCATTTTCTTGGTAGCTGACGTGTCCGCCCACTGTCTTGGTGGAGACCGTTTGACCCCTCCAGCCGGACTTACTCGACCCAACGCCTCGCAATGCAGTGAGATGGATGAATTTTTATCTATATCTATATTTATAATCCTGCACGCACTTACCCCCAGATTCCTATCCACCCCTTATACATATTCCGTTCCAGAACTTTCTCTCCTCACTTCTCTCATAAAGGCCCCCCACCAGCGTCTCTAAAATGTCTTAGGCCCTGAGAAAAAACATATCTCTCAGCGCTTCCTGAGTTAATGTACCTAAAAATACCTAGTTCGTTTAAAATAAAGATTTTCACAATATCGAAAAATACCCATGCATAAGATAAGACAAACTGTAAGCAGAATTCTTGCCTGAACAGACTATGCAATAGTTATAATAGCGTATTTATCCAATGTTGACATTTTCAATTGCAAACTTACTGAATATAAAAGCTCGATAAAAGAGTATTTCTCTGATGGTTCTTAATAATGTTATGTTTTTATTATTTATATTTCTGTTATGATTTGATTTATATGTACAACTTCTCTCCATGGCTACCAATATATTGATAGATTTTTTGTTTTGTAATTTTTCATTCTTATATTAAAAAAATTGTTTTGAGTATAGGTATATATATATATTTTTTGTTTTTGTTTTATATAATTTTGGATTAATATTCCTTTTTTATAAAATTAACTTACTTATTCTTATTATGCTCTCTCGGTAGAAGTAAAGTCACAAGGAGGAAATCCGTAATTGGTTTTATTTTGGCAATTTAATACTATGTACAAACTGAAATAAATATAAACTGTCGATTTCCCGAAAATTAATAAATAAATAAGCACGTATTTTCGTTTTATATTCAATTTTAAAAAAAAGCTTACTCAAAATTGTTTCATCAGGAAGGACTTTGACTAAAAAATGTGGTAGAAAAAAAACCAATGATGATGAATCAAATAAAATGGCTACGCGGCAAAATCATTATTTCCTGGAATTACCGTGACAACCCGCCGCTGTTGCATTTTTATTTATATTCGTAATTGCTTTCCCACAGTTCCACAAAAATTAAAAGTCAACGATGAGTGTATTTTTCCTCTTGTCTGTGTTCAGCCGCGCTTTGTCACCAACTTCTGTACGACCATATGTCTCGTTTCCAGTTCGTACGTCAAAGTTTCTCGCACAGAGAATTGTTCGGCAGACAACGGGCCTCCACCGCCCTGTGCCGCCCTCTACCGCCCTCTGCCGCCCGCCCTGGCATCTGCGCGTCATCCCCATTATGTTCGTCATAACGAAGGAAAGAACCCATTGATCATTAGCGCACAATGGCCATCGAATTCGCAATATATCGCTAAAGATACGCTCCCAACACCATCGAACCGTCAACTTGAAAAAAGATACGACACGCTATTACTCTTAGAGTCTGTCAAAGCTTTTGATATTTGTTTACCGATGTATTGATTTCCCATCGACGTGTGATGCGGCGTTTAAGAGGCTTTAATCATTGAGATTCATTAGTAAGCACTTTAATAAGCAACACATTATATGTAATGCACTCTACGAGCCGAACAGTCAGTATGAAAACGACATCCTTGTTTTTTTACGCATTTGTTCCAGAACGAGCCATAAATAAAGCTGGTTTAAAAAGAGAAATGGTTTTCAAACACTATGATTTTATATTGAACATAGTACGTGAATCGCGAAGATCTGATTCTAGGCCTCAGATTAGTCGCACGTTCAAATCCCAGGAAAGAATGATATGAGTTTCACTAACATTAGAGCGAACGACGTACTCAGGATCTTTTTGACGAAGAACCACTATTCACAATCGAAACGTTGCTCGAAGTGGTTAGAGCTATGCTTCAATTCAAAAAGATTTGTTCTTAGTGAAAATATTAATACGCTTGTGATTCCGAAACAATGTTGTGTCCACGTTGTTGTTTTAAAGTAGATTTACAAAAAGAATCCGAACTAAACTGGTAAAATCCCAGACGAATTTTAGTATCATTCACCTTTCATACACGTTTGGGGCCATAATATATCCCACAATCCCCAACAGCAAAATACTTTGTGGAGATTGTAGCAGACACTATAAAAACACACCATACTAACTGGTCTTCGGGAATCTAGGGGTGGGGGTGGTTTCCACCAGCCGTTAGTTTTACTGCTTAGGGAAATATCTCCACGTTCTTCGAGGAATATGACCTTTTAGCGATATGCGAGTAGATACACCTGAACAAAAATTCACACTATCGTGGAAAATATATATTTTTAGGAAATATTTTTTTAATAAATATTTAATTCATAATCAGTATCAGAAAAAGGTGTTAATTATTCAATTTAGCCTGTTCAAAGAATTCAGTTCATATATTATTGCAATTTTTTTAAGACCACTATCTTCATTAAGCGAATTTGATATGTATACAGATATAATATATGTATACCAATACACGGAATAGATACCACTACACAGAATTCAAAACTTCGGCAATATGTAGTCGCACATAGATGTATGTAATAAGTCGCTGATATAATACAAACATGACATAATTTAATCATTTATCCATGATACAAGTACTTACTAAGGAAGTTCTCTGGTAAATTTAATAAACTTCATCGACAAATTTACTAAACAAATTATATCTACCAATCGTATAAATGCATCTTAGTAATAAAATGTATGATTCATAGGAATATTATAAACCATATACAATATTATATACCTGTAGTATTATTTACTAATTTCCAATTTTTTTGCTTTTCATCATTCAAATTTGGGCAACTATATTGATAAATTAACTAGTCATAAAAAAACACAAAATTACCTGAACTTAATTTACCCAGCGGTTAATAATAAATGTGTGTGTGTGGTATTTGTTGGACCGACAACTAATAAACCTGCTAAAGTTCTAAAAAATTGTGGCTTAGATATTGCATTCAACACAAATAATAATTTAGGATCATGTCTTAAAAACTTAAAAGTAAAGTACCCAATCTAAATAAATAGCGACATTTATAAACTCCAGTGTGACGTTGTTTGTATTGGACAAACTGGCTGGTCCTTTAATACTAGATTCAAAGAACACATGCGATCATTTAAAAATAATAATAAAATACAGTAACAATTTGCCAAACATCTCCTATAAAATCAAGAAGCGAACTCCATTACACAAACGAAGGCCGTAAACTCTGTATTTTAGAGCAGTAGGAAATTATCAAAAATTCTTATAATCCGAAAGTTAGTTCCGAAAGATCTTCAGTCAAATTGAAACAGTTACTTCAGAAAGATCTTCAGTCAAATTGAAACAGTTAGTTCAGAAAGATCTTTAGTCAAATTGAAACAATTCAGTAATTGGGGAAACTTTAAAAGGGTAACTAACTGACTAACTAACCATAACGCCGTTTCCCCTTCAGGGGTAGGCAGAGAGGACGGACTGCCAAACAACTCGATCTTGGCACACACTCCTTGCCTCGTTCACATTCATACATCGTCTCATACATGCTCTTCTATTATTCCGATTTTTCACATGGCCCGACTCAAGTATCTGATTCACTCGGGCGTACGTGAATCTTCCTCTGGCGTTCCCGACTTCTTCCTCCATTCACATTTGTGTCATATATTCTCCTTACACTCCTTTCCTCGTTCATTCGCTCTACATACCAAAACCATCTTAGCGTCCCTTTCTTAATCTTACTCATTACGCTTACATCAGCCTTGCATTATTCGCGTATCTCCACATTTCTAATAATAATAATAATAATAATTGGATAATTAAATATAATTTTTATTATAAATATAATAAAAATCACCTCAAGGGCGCTTTACAATTTATTATTAATCTAATTTTACTATTTACAAATGGATACAGAAACATACTTACCTCACACGATCGTACATGGTTTTACCACACATACGCCTCAGGGATCTCATCTCTACAGCATTCAGTCTACTTTCATCCTTCCTCTGCCAGTTCCACGCCTCACTGCCATACATCAGGGTAGGTACCAGCACTCCATTATGGACGGCTAACTTCGCTTCTTTGGACAGTTTTTTGTTGGCGCCAACGGCGTTCAGTCCTCCATTAATAGAGTTGGCTGCATTTACCCTTCTTTCGATATCTCTATATCCATATATCCCCTGATCCCTATCCATCCCGCATACCTTTTCTTTACCACAATTTTCTTTTCTACTTTTCCCTAAAATACCCTCCAGACAGAATCCTCAAAGATCACATGGGCCATAAGGGCAATTATTTTTCTCATGGCCTTCTGTGTGACAAACAATTATTACTTCCCACTAACGCGCACCACCCACCGAAGTGCGCATGGTTAAAGTATACCCATATAGTTGAAGTTGATACCCATATAGTATAGCTTCCAACACTGATACAGGTAAAAAGTAAGGTGGCAACATTCTTAGATTCCAGAATAAATACTACACGAGTAAGAACTACATGCTAACTATTTGTAATAAAATGCAACAATCTAAGGGTATTTTACCTCAGCGTATACACTTACCGAATATTGTGACCATAATACCCAATTCGGACGATAAGATCGGACATTAAGCTATAAGTGTATGTAAATAATGTGTCTAGATGTGTTATATAAGTAAAACGTACATTTCCGTCACCTCTCCTAGAAACGTTATCTAATAATAAAAATTATTAGATAATTTGAAGAGATAAATTTCGTGAAAACTCACCTCAAGGACGCTGTAGAATTATGTAGACTATTAAACTAATCAAAGACGTAGACAAGTATTACATAAATAGATAAAATAAAATCTGAACGTAAATTGAACGAGTCGAAAGGCCTTTGAAGTGAACAGAAATCTAAGGAAAATAGAAGGCAAACAGTCAAGTTGGCCGTTTTCGCTTTCCAAACGTTTCTGTGGTTTTGTTCGTCATTTCATTAGTCGAATGTGTAGATAGTTTATAAGGTCACTGCCGATTATCCTACCTCTCCTCGTGCAATAGTACAAAGATATGACAAAAGAAGTCAAATGGGGTAATATAATAAATATCCCTTCAGAGTTCCAGTTTTAAAAGTTTTATTAAAAAAGAGCACTGTTTTACCAATGGAGTGAGCCGATATCATCATCATCATCAAGGCTAAAGAAATGGAAAAAGAATCCTATTTGTAACAAATAGATCATGCATGCATCATCAAGCATGTATTAAGCAAACTCAAAAACCTCAATACCTGTCAAGTTGACACATTTGAATTTATGTTGCCGCGCCAAAATGTCAACCATATTATCAATATTTCATTTGGGGAACACGAACTATGCAGAAGAAGATCTGTATTTCATTTACCATCGACAAAAGTTAAGAAAGGGAAGAAGGCCCGGACGCCGTTTACGATTCGGAGTCTCGTAACGTTTTTCCTCACGTCCCTCGTACTCGACTACCCTAAGTTTCCCCACCCCTTCCCCTCCCCTAACAGCCCTTGTAACCTCCACCCAAATCACTATCTTCCCCAGAAACCTTGATTCACCCCACACATTTGCCATTTTATTTCGCATCAGGACTGCGGCGGTTCCATTTGTGATTTTTCGTAATGACTGGAAGAAATCTTCCAATACCGACTGGGAAACTTGAGACCTTTCGGCATAAATTAAATTAATGCGTAAAATACATTTTGGTTGTAAATTCGCGTTTACAAGTTGGAAGTTTTCATCATATGAGATTTACTTAGTAAGTATAGGAATAGGAAATTATATCACGAACTGATAATATTTGATGAATGGTGAATGAATCATAAGGACGAATAAATAACATTTTAGTGATTGCCCGTAATTCAAATATGTCCCCATCTTGTTTTGCTTTGCTTTTGCTTTTTCAGTAGTGCATGATCGATCGTTTCGTGTAACTGGCCCGCTCATTTGAAAAAACCTTCCCTCAGCTCTTACTAATATCCAGAACTTGGCTGAATTTAATCGGTATTTAAAAACAAACTTATTTAAAAAATTATACCTTTTATGAATCTTAACTCCTTTTCCATATGCTCTAATAAGCTATATTTCTCAAATTTCCGGTAATTGTTTGGTTTCGGTTTCCTCCTTACTGTACTTTTATGCATGATTTGCACTCAGAACGCTTCATATTTCTAAACGTAAACTGTCTCCTGTTCTATATTTTTTTTAGTTTTAATGATTCTCGTTTGATGACACCATTATTGTTTATCATTATTATCTATTTCCTATGCTAAAACAGCACCGTTATTGTTAATTTTGTTCTCTTAGCATTTATTTGTATATACTGTATATTCTTTGTTTCATATTATTTGTACAATATTTTCTAAGGACTCGTAAGGAACACTATAGGATTACTTTTAAGTTTATTACAGTTAAGCGCACTTGACGTGAAATAACACTTAACTACGATTTATAAATTTGACGTTTTTATTATTTATTATAAGGCCTAGTGTATCTTCTCATAGATTCTGAATTAATTCATATCAACTGACCGTCTTCCATCCGAGAAACTCATCAAATACCGCAGCAGTTATTTTCCTTAGTTTATTCTTAAACCACCTGATCTAGTATAAAAAAGGAGCATAATTTTAATGCCGACTGCTCCTTGCAGAGTATTTATTACTCACCACATTCTACAGAAGTTAGGAAACGACATTATCTTATACTAAACAATGCAGATTAAACAAAAAAATCCATTGGGCACAAACGAAAAAATAACCTCACAGAATCAATTAAAATTTTTTAGAGAACACAAAAAAAACCTAAAAGTTGCCCTGCCAGGTCCGCGAATGTAAAAGCTTCAATTAATAAATTTTCGCGTTTGCATTGTATGCAAACTAAATGAAATTCTACCAATTATGTTTGACAGTAAAACAGTTTTTCAGCTCTGCGCGGTGTTTGCTTCTCGACTCACGGCCACATGTTGTTTCAGGATTTATGAAAGGTTGTTTCAGCGTTTGGGATACTGAAATAGCCCCCGAATGTGAAGGCGTTTTTCATGTACCTACCGCAATTGCAAAAATGTACCATTTTCACGTTTGCTAAATGGATAATGGATGACGCATTCTGTCAACAAAAACTTGCAGGAAGCCAGCGTGAATAATGTTATTACCTTTAACCATGGAATACAGAAGAACACTATAAATGCTATCCATGAAGATTTGAATGGAAAACAATGTAACCATTAACTGTGTATCTTTTGGTTCTATCCCATTTAGAATGCTGTCTCTTCTCTTGCCTGACATCGCCATTCCATTTGAATTTCTTGGGTTCATCTTTATTCTGTGCTTAAAAACAATAAATAAATTAAAATTTAGTCACAAGCAGGGGCAGTTCCTAGAAATGTGAATTTGTACATTGCACTGCTTGTCTTCAGCCATCACATACATAATTTACAACGACATTATTTTGTACCCGAGTCATCGATATAAAAAATACGCTCCAGTCATAATTCCCCCATATGTCTAATGGGTTCCATGACAGTTCATCCTGCGACAATTCATCCGGCGACAGTTCATCCTGCGACAGTTCATCCGGCCGACAGTTCATCTTGCCGACAGTTCATCCCGCCGACAATTCATCCGGCGACAATTCATCCTGACAATTCAACCTAACCTAACCTAACCTAACCTATAAGTATAAGTATGTCGTATTTTGTTATTCACGCATACTTCGTCGGAGAGTCGAAATTATTGTTAGTAAAAATATTTTTACAGCGGATTTCCACTCAAGATGCCTTCAGATATAAGTATATCTATTTTGGTTGTACGGCCGTATATCCTCTTTGCATACTTACTTAATAAAAATCTTCTAAATGATCAGGCAGGATGAATTGTCGCCGGATGAATTGTCGGCGGGATGAACTGTCGGCAGGATGAACTGTCGGCAGGATGAACTGTCGGCCGGATGAACTGTCGCAGGATGAACTGTCGGCCGGATGAATTGTCGCAGGACGAATTGTCGGGTCACCGTCTAATGTAATACGCCCTCGTAATGTTATAACTTTCAATATCTACTTGCTTCCTATTCTGTAACCACGACGAAAATTATTATAAACTAGCTGGTCCCGGCATGCGTTGCTATTTGCTATGCCATTTAATAAATAAATTGTTTCTCCCTGAGTGACCTTTCCCATTCGTCCCGTTCCCTTCCACCTCCCCTTCTTCTCCTGCGTCCTTTTCCTCTCTCGCGTTCCCACTCCGTCACCTCCACCTTACCTCTCCTACTCCACTCCCCCCCCTTCCCCCGTATCGCAAACTCCCCTCCCAAGTTCCCCTCCCCCCTCACACATCTCCTTACCCTCCCGCGTTCCTCTTCCACCTTCCCCGCCTTCCCTCTTCCCTTTCCCGCTCCCTTGTCCCGCCAACCCTCCTCCCGCGTTCCATTTATTCAATCCTTATACATTCAATTTTTAAAAAGCCCGCGTGCCTCTTTTTACAATTTTTATTCAAATTTCCATTTTTCAAGTATATTAAATTTGGTACCTAACATAGGTAGATACCTATTTAAAATATCTAAAATTCTTGATTCGATTCCAACTATTAGGGCAGTAGGTACCTACTTTAAATAAATTTATCAACTTAAAGATTTTCAAAAATAAAATCCTGATTTAACAATCATTGTTTTGCAAAATGTCATTCTCAAACACGCGAACTGTCAAACGTGCGATAGTCGTAAGGTTTTCTGAAATTATCCAATTTTCTGCGCAATTTTTCTCTCCATAAGGACCATCCTCGTACTTCAAGGAATTTTCTAAAAAAAATAATTAGCGAAATAGGTTCAGCTGCTTTCGAGATTTGCGCTTAGCAACACATTCAGCGATTCATTTTTATTTATAAGAAGATGTAACTTACGTGGTTTGTGTTACATTCACTATTAAATGTAAAATACATTTATATAACTGTCTTTTTCATAAACAAACTTAAATAAGAGTTTACTTAAAACTTAAAAGTTTCTGCCAAAATGAAAAAAAAAAATTATTATACCGTTTTTATTTGTCCTTTTATTAATATTTAAATTCCACTTTCGCAGTATTTTAATTGATGCAATATCTCATACCATATGTACACTAATAATAAAAAAATACACGCGATGGAATTTACACCTAAGAAATAAAATCTATTACAAGTTGATGATATGCATCATTTAGATTAAATATTACAATATTTTCCTAAATAAATAATTTTTACCACACATTACTTTAAACCCAAACCATCCCAAATCTCTTTCTAACCCGCACATTTCTTATTCGTTTTCCCTCTCACACTCGCCTTTCTCGCCAATAATCCACCTGTCAAAACCACCTTATTGCTTTTGTTTAGTAAACCTAAAAATGAAATACATTCAAGTAGTACCTAATATGTATGAAAATAAAATAAAAAATATTACAAGAAAATACTTATCATCCAGCTTAGTTAGAGTATTATTTGGGACCTCTTTCGTCGGAGTGTGGAATGCCTTGAATGCGGCAGTATGCTTGCGGTTTTAGCATATGCATGAACAGTGACAGCGGTACTATTTCTGCAGTAGTAACCTCGGCGGCTTCCGGCCATCTTGGGCATCTCGGCGCCGGAAACGGCGTCACGTGGCCGGGCTTCCGGTCGCTAGACTGAGCATAGACTATAAATGAGAAGATTGGAATAGAAGCATACTAATGTGTTTGCTCAATGATGTTAATCTTTTATATTTTTAATGAAATTAATTATCATATCTTACAACCACTAGGAAAACATTTTGTGATTGTCGTTTTATTGATAATAACGATTCCCTCCTAAAAATAGATGATTATTAGGAGGGAATCGTTTAGCACTCGTTCCTAAAATTAAAACCACAATTTGTTTTTAATTCGATGAAGCAGTTATCATAATACGGCGATTAATGAAAATACTACTTCTCTAGAATATAAACAAGCTGGATGTATCTTGTACTCTACTTTTAAAACCCGTGAGCATTATATTTTAGTATATTCTATTCAATATCAGAAATTGACGTGATATTGGCAACTTTGATCTCAAATATCTTCTCTTTGGTTAGGAATTCCAAATTCAAAATACAGCTATTTACTCATGTATTTGTGTTTCGAAAATTATAATTCATTTGTTTTTTCATTGATTGTTTTTTTCCTTGCGTCACTTAGTTTACAAAATGGAAAACTTGAAATATCGCGTTCTTTACGAGTACGAGTTCCATCGTGGCAGGAGTGCCGTATAAATGGCTCGAAGGATTAATGATGTGTATGGCGACGGTGCCGCAAAAGAAAACACAGTGCGTTTTTGGTTCCAACGTTTTCGTCCTGCAAATTTCGACCTGCAGAACAAGCCCCGTAGACGGCCGGAGACCAAAGTTGATAATGAAGAATTGAAGGCTATTGTGGAAGCGGATTCATCGCAAACCACGTCCGAGTTACCTGCAGGCCGCGGTTTTAGTAATAAAACTGTTTTAATCCACTTGAAGCAAATTGGGAAGGTGAAAAAGCTTGAAAGGTGGGTACCTCACGAATTGAGTGAAGCAAATCAACAAACGCGCGTTAGAACGCTAGACCACACACTGCACAACAGACGGCTACCAAATTAGAGGAGCTTCAATTGGAATGTCTAAGATATCCACCGTACTCTCCGGACCTTGCCCCAACAGATTACCATTTTTTTCGAAATTTGGATAACTTCTTGCAAGGGAAAAAATTCAACTCCGATGGGGCAGTTCAAACCGCCTTCAAAGATTTTATTGATTCCTGTCCGAATGGTTTTTTTAGTAAAGGGATCGATGAACTACCTATCAGATGGCAAAAGTACATATATAGCAATGGTACATACTTTGATTAAATAAATATATTATATTAAAAAAAAAAATCGACTTTATGTTCCTCCCATACAAAACGCAAAATTTCATATGTAAGGACCTAATATAAAGACTTCTGCGTCCTGGACTTCTTTGATCTTCGCTTTTATGCCTTGATGTAATATATGATGTAAAGTACAAAACGGGCTTTCAATTTGAAAAGTAGTCTCTAACATTACCCAGTTTAACCACCGGAATCGGTATTTGATTCTTCTAAAATTATTAAAAATACATTGACGCGGAGGCAACATAACAAAGTAATTACCCTCCGGAACTGATGATATGGATAGATTATGGATAGGATTGAATCTCGAGCAACTAGAGTATTTAAAATTGAAGAAAAGTCGCGGTGTTTAATCTATACGCGCAAGAAATAATATGAGCTGCAGTACCACGAATATTCCGCAGCACAGAGCTATCTCATACATATGCAAAGAAATAACTTGCATGATAAAAGTATTAATAAAATAAGAGAAATCGAAGAGAATTAAAAAAAAATACTACCTGTTCGTCTAAAACGTATTGTCATTTCGTGAGAGAAAAGGACCGGTTGTTTTTCTGAAGTCTCAGGCCTATAATATTACCTCTCTTTCCACTTTATTATAGTGCAAATATACCTAAAGGCAAGATGGCGGTCCTCTACGGGCGTTGAAAGTATCAAAACTATTAGTTCGCCGAATTGCTAGAAAAGCTTTAAAGGCATGCACACTTCAGCGGGTTAAGTTGAGTTAAAAAACTTCTAACGTGCGCTGAAAACTAATTAAATTAATTTGTTAAGAAAATAAAACAAAAGGACGCCAAGAGGCGCCATGTCGAAGAAAAGTGTTTTTTTTTTTTTTTTTTTTCTGCAATTTTTTTTTTACCTAAAACCTTGTATTCATAACAAACGTCTCAAAAAGATTGTTTCGTTAAGTTTTCTTTGTTCATAGAATGAAACGAGGAAACAGCAGTTACATGTATGAAAGGATACACTTCTTGAATGCTAATAACGCAATTACTCTCGTTAAACCGAAACTAGGCTAGAGGATGATTTAACTCAAGCGCTGTGTTGTGAAAAATTCACCGAACCCCAAATAGAAACTATTCCTCAAATTGAAAGAAAGATTCAAATTGACATCGCGGATATCGTACATAAGATTTCCCGTAATAATTTCTTTCTTTTGTGGAAATCTCTTTGTTTTCGTCTTCTGAATTATTCAGGCCGAATGTTTCGCTCATTCGGGAGTTGAATACACAATATGGCGTTTCTAGTCCATGCTTTGGATACACGTGATCATCAATGATACTAATTAAAGGGAGAGTAGTTGGTTAATAGATTTTGTAGGGTTGGTAATAATTATTAATTACCCTGATTGAGTGGTAGAAAAGGGCTCAATACTCACGGGTTCTAAAGTCTTCAAGAAAACTAAAATTTAAAAAAAAATCAGACTTTTTATCTAAAATATTTCAAAGAAAACTTTCTATTTATAATTTCCAGAGTTAAAAACTTTCTAATTATTGTTGTTGCAGGAGATAACTAATCGGAATTAAAGAATTAGTCGAAAAGATTTTGTTCATGTTTAGTAATCAAATATTTAGTAATTCGATGATCCATAACGATGTTTTTGTTTCAAATTAACTCCACACAGGAGCCCCTAAAGAAAACAATTTCCCTTGGGGCCTGTGTTATCTTTGGAGATGCTGTGTGAAAGGTCTTTATGAGGAGAGGAAGGAGTTTACATGGCTCTTGAAGAAGAAGAATTGTAGGAGGGAGTAACAGAGAGGCCGGCAAATGGTTCCATAGCCGACCTGTTAAACTCAAGAATGAGTCGTAGACACGGCCCATTCTATGTGACAAACGTCAACCGTGTACAATGGGGCGCATTTGCGATTTGTACAGGCTCAACAGTTATATAAAGTATCTGCGGGTCCTGTACAGTATGCTCAGCTTCTGAAAGGCTAACTTAACTTTAAAGTTCGATAGAGCCCCTGTGCCTGAGCTGGTCACTTAGTATTACACCAAGCAAATCAATAGAAGGCATGTTGGGGTAATAGCTTCCGTTAAAGGAAACTAGGTTTTCATTTTGATCCCTTTTAGATGTAATCAGACATGATTGGATATTTGAAAATTAAATTCAACAATGGGACTTCCCCACCTTATTATCCCAATTTCCTTCTCAAAAAAATTTCCAGTAAAATGAGTCGTGAAATTTCTAAATCTGCAATAACAACATTTATTTATTTGGAAAAAACCGCTTAAAACGGTCACATCTCTAGCGTAAATAAGTAATAATTATGTTTCAATTTTTTGAATAAGTAATTGGAGTTAAAGTGTTAATTTTTTATACATGTCTAGCAATAGTTAAGATGAATACATACGTGAAATCCTATTTAGATACTATTTTGATTAACTTTACGACAAATCGGCTTACAGTATGAACATCAAAAAATATGCTACGGATAAATAGAAGCTTTTACTAGCTTTTCTATGTATTGGAATAACAATAAAATTATTATTTACGTAACAAAAAATATAAGAGTAAACCACCAAAAAAAATGTTTTTTCATGACTTATCTATGGAGTATTACAAGAAACAATTTTAAAAAAATATCCCTTTATGGCTAAGACTATTTTTGAGGTTTTCCATGTTCTAATTTTTTTTCGTTCTTATAAAATTATGCACAAAATAAATAAAAACCCCTTTTTCGCTTACTAGCCTCATGCAAAAAGAACCTCGATTTTTAAATTTTGTATGAGATTCGAAATATTTCTAGCGTTTATATTCCGCTTAAGTAATTTCGATAAATATAGCGGATTTTGATTCTCATTTGGTGGTTCACTCACCATTTAGAAGCTTTTGAAACTCAACTGACCTGACATGGCGGGTTTAGAAACGCGCACTTGACATACGATTGCCAAAATAACTGCTCGTGATTGGTTGAATTCCGATGTAGCGGGTTTTGATAGTAACTTCCTGAACGATATATGGGAATTAGTTTCTCACTTGCAGTTTTAACATGGTTTTTGGTCGTGATAAAGTAGGTTTTGAGTTTGAGACTCAATTTTAGGTTCTTCTTGTTCCTCGCAAAAATGTGAACAAGATGTCATCACTCAGATCATTTTGTCAAAAAATCGCATGTATCTGGAATTGAAATTATAGGACAAAAATCATAATATTTGAAAAATAAAAATTGCAACAATAAATAATAATTGCAATAATAATAATAATAAATAATGGCTTAAATACATGTAGGGTTACAAAGGATTTTTTAAATATTTATATTGAGGGATCGGTAGGATTTATAGGTTCAATTAGAAATGCCACAGAGCCGAACCCTCTGATATGAAAATATCTGGAGTCGGTGAATTATATTCCCATTTGGTCTCTAGTAGGTTGACATGTTGTTCTTGTATTGTTTTGTATTTATAATACTTATATAGTGCAATTGCATAGCGTGGGTTGACTGGATGATCATTTGGGGAAGTGTGTGAAAGGGTTTAGTTTTTCCTTCTTTTTTTCCTTTTTTTTTTGGGGAAAATTTAACCCGGACATTTAAATCTGGTGCGTAAAGAGATTAAAAGAATTTGGCATTCTCGGACTATAAAAATATTACCATTTGTTATTCCGGCCACTGGCATAATACCTAGGAATCTGATTCAAAATTTAAGCATATTATTAGATTTGTCAAAGAATTTTTATATAAAAATGCAAAAATCAGTAATTTTAAATACATGTAGGATTACAAAAGATTTTTTAAATATTTATATTGAGGGATCAGTAGGATTTATAGGTTCAATTAGAAATGCCACAGAGCCGAACCCTCTGATATGAAAATATCTGGAGTCGGTGAATTATATTCCCATTTGGTCTCTAGTAGGTTGACATGTTGTTCTTGTATTATTTTGTATTTATAATACTTATATAGTGCAATTGCATAGCGTGGGTTGACTAGATGATCATTTGGGGAAGTGTGTGAAAGGGTTTAGTTTTTCCTTATTTTTTTCCTTTTTTTTGGGGGGAAAATTTAACCCGGACATTTAAATCAGGTGCATAAATTATAGAACACTTGAACAAATGTTCAACACTTGAACATTTTTATAAAATGAATGATTTTTTTAAATTTTTTCATTGTTCTGCTGATTGAAGTAATCATCCGAAATCACATTTTTGTAAATGTTTTAATCTGATCCATTTCACCTTGGTAAAATAAAGAAATACATATTTTTTATTATCTTACTGCAACGTACAGACTTGCCAGTGTTTTGTGTCCAGTGACCGACCGAAGGTTCGATTTCGGTTTCGGTTTCGGCAAGTTTCGGCAAAAAAATCTAGTTTCGGTATCAGTTTGGGTTTCGACAGAAATACTGCCGAACCTTCGGCCGAACCGAAACTCTGCATTCGTGAATTATCGCACGTCGTTCAGCTGACTTCGGGTGAGTTCTTGGCTCGTATGTCACCCGCCATCATCAGCTGAGTTCGCCGGCCGGTCCGGCGGGATTGCGTTGTGAGTTTATGTGTTATATCTCG
The DNA here is from genome assembly GCA_917880885.1 of Limnephilus marmoratus. Classification (NCBI taxonomy): domain Eukaryota; kingdom Metazoa; phylum Arthropoda; class Insecta; order Trichoptera; family Limnephilidae; genus Limnephilus; species Limnephilus marmoratus. The sequence goes on from OU862910.1 coordinate 32,823,789, forward strand.
CGCATAGTGATTTTTTTTTTTTATGAATGCCACATAAAAGTCCCAGCTAATCCCGTCTGAAGCCAGTGAGACTACGGCATCCACAATTGGGGTATGTTGGGGGGCTGAAGGAAGTGGGGAGGGAAAGGAGATGGGGAAGAGGAGAGCCATTTCAAGCAACGTTTCAATTCTCAGTGGTGGTCTTACACCAGGGTGATACTGAGAGTATCTTCCACAGTGATTAGTTAAGTGTTTTTTTTTGTTAATACTTCGGTCTCATACATTTTATTTGGCATTTATTGACCATTGAAGTTCTTTCCGTAGCAAATTTAGTCTACTTTAAAAGTACGTATACTGACTAAACCGGTCAGACCCTTCCTTCACTGAGATATTGAGCAAAAACTGAAAAAAGTCCGAAAATTTCATGGTTTTTTTGGTCCACCGCCGCTCGCACAGTACTTTGGAAATTGCATATCAATTCTGTTTTTTTTATATTACTTTAGGTCCTAACAACATATAAAAAATTCAGAATAACTGGACCCTTTGCAAGCACAACCTCGTTTTCATGTTTAACTTGAATGGACTATTATCCCAATATCTTATAAACACTGTGAACAAATAACGCTGCGCGTCGAAGTAATGAAGAACTTGACTTATTATTACAGGTAAACCGAACTTGAACCGGTGCATAAGAATTCAGTAAGTGAGACGGTATAAATATATTAGATATCCCTGAAAACCAATTCATTAGTCTTTGTCGAGAACACTGAAAAGTAAATTACTTCAAAGAATCGAGAATAATGTACTAATAATTCCAATCCCCATCATTTTGAAAGGAATAATCACTAATGTGATAGATAACATGTACAATGTACAACAGGGCTCAACAGATGGTGGTCGAATGATGCGAAATCAATGCTCGTCAGGGGGCAGAAGCGATCAGATACAGTCTAAACAATGGCATTGGTTTAGTTTCGTGTCTGGTCTCAGTAACTGGATAGCCTGAGACGAAGTAATACGGGAAATTAGTGCGCCCTCTCTTCGGAGAACATTATATTATACAATGCAGCTTTGCGGAAGTTGCAGAAGTTGCCCATAGGCATTGATTTATCATATTATCCTCATTTTGTTGCCTGTTGATTATTGTATTTAGTGATATGAAATTCAATTCAAATTAATAGGTTTTAAAAAGAGAAAAGTGAAAAAAACCTGAAAAAAACTTGGTACGGTCGCTGCAATGAAATTACCGATTGAAAATATTTCAGATCGAAAAATAGTGATTCTTTTATATAAATTATCTTGAAATAACTGTAGCCGTGTTTAGTGACCAGCTCTGTAAAGTCAGGTACCTTTCTCCCCAACTTTCTCTTCTCCATTTTTTCCCCTCCTACTTCTCTAGCCTCACAACTACTCATACCCCAATAATAAGGAACTCCAGTGAAAAATATTCTGGCTTTAAAAAAATATGTTCATATAGACCAATAAACGCTGATTCTGAATATATAAGGTTTATTTAACCCTAGAGTGGGCGCGCTATGAGCATTTTGCCGCCCTCTGCAAAAAAACGTTGATAATTCTTAAAGCTACTGCGCGTAAACTTTGCGCTTTTTAGTAGCTGCCCCCACTTTCGTTCGCAACCCGTGGCGAAAGACTGGACACCATAAGTGCGCAGGGAGCCGCTTGAGAAGGAGGTTGTTACCATCGAGTGTCGTCCGGCGGCAATTTGCTCACTGCGCGCCCACTCACGTAAGTAAAAATTGTGCTTTATATTATTTACGATTTAGCTTATCTTTATATTTTTTATAAAGATTAGCCCAAAATATCCTTAACATTGGCCGCAACATTACTATGGATAGCTTTTTTTACTTTGATACCTCTCGCTGATCAGTTGCTAGATCATAGAACGACCAACTTTACATAAAAATAAAAAAGAAATTCCACCTTGTTTTCTGAACACTAAAGATCGGAAGAAACCATCTTCGATGTTTGGGTTTGGTTAGAAGAAAGTTTTGCTGTCTCATGTTCCAGACAAGAAGCAAAAAAAGTAGTATTACTATTATCAACTTTTCATGAGAATGAGAGAATCGACGAAAACACCGGACCTGCTGCAAAGCCTGAAATGATTACATTTTATAATGAAACCAAAGGTGGTATTGATGTCGTGGACCAAATGAAAGAAGAGTATTCTGTTGGTAGAATGATTCGCTGATGGCCAATGAGGTTGTTTTTTTTCAATAATGAATATTGCCGGTATAAATAGCTAAATAATTTACAAAGCCAATACTGAACCCTTGATGCTGCGCCGACAGTACTTGCGGGAGATTGCGATGGTCCTGGTTAAGCCATATATGACCGCAAGGTCTTCTGTGGATACCTTAAATATTCCTCTGAGGAACCAAATTGCTTGCTTTGTTCCTATAGAACAAGCATCATCGAAAGAAGGAAGGCAAATGCAGTATATGTCCATCAAAGAAAAATAGGCGCACGAAAAAAGGGTATTGCAGATGCTCAAAATTACTGTGCAATGAACATTGCACTTACTTATGTGAAGACTGTTTCGCCAAAGCATATCCTGTAGGTTTGGAAAATATTTAATATTGTTATTTTTTCCATTTTTAATAAATATTATAGAAGGACAATGAAGGATAACTAAAAAAAGTTAATTTAAATGTTAAATTTTGTAAAGTCGATTGTAAACCAAAGTTCCTTCAACAGAGTTCAATAAAAATGTTAATTTGTCATACCTTATTAGTGTTTTACTTGAATCCTGAGAAAACAAATGAATTAAATTGCATTATTCCTTCTTAAAATTGACCACGAAAATGAGCGGCAAAATGCTCCACACGCGCCCACTGACGTGTTACAGAAAGACGCGCCCCCTCTAGGGTTAATAATATTAAATGCAGAGTTTTTAAAAAATTATTCAATTTTTTATGGGGTCGTAAAAACACGCCTTCATGGTGACGTCACTGTTCGACGTGTCGTGACGTCACCGTAAAATCATTATATGGGAATGTATGATATGACGCAAGCCATCATATTAATTTATTCTTTTATTTACATATTGTTTATAGAGATTTAGTTGTTGTGTTCATTGAAACTTTATTTAGACCTAAATAATGTTTCAAAAATAAAGGTATCTCTTATTAGTTTATCATAGTAAAATATCATAGTGTTTCCATACAAACGAAGTATTGAAAATCCGTAAGTCTAAGCTTTAACTTTAGGGCGCACAGTTTACACCCGCGCTGTGCAAGCAGGTTTCCCACAGAGCATCGGACCATCCCATATCTCTATTATTGAAAATATTCAAAAACTACTGCACAAAAAAATATTAATGCTATTTCTAGGCAGAATACTTCGAACAACGGAATTCAAAATGGCGGCAGTAGATCAGCTGATTGCCTTATCCTATACTAATTTTTCAGGTGTGATGACGTCACACGATTCACCATACATACGGTGGTTTTCGGGGGGGTCTTGAAAAATTAAAACTTTGACAATTATTTTAACTATTATAACTAACTCTAAAAATAATAATAAAAATGCAGTTGTTTAAGTTAGAAGGTCATTATTCATTAAAAAAATTGAAGTGGAGTTCTCTATTGGGGATGCCACAGCCTCATTGGCTCGAGAAGGTTGGGAATGGAAATCTTGTACGATTTTCAAATATATTATTTAAATAAAACAATACAATACTTCCGTGGCGAAGCGGTATCATCCTTGACTGAATTATGTCAAATTGTATATTTTTTGATAAAATCATTTCTAAGCAACTCTTTCCAGAATGGAAAAATATACTCTATAAGGCCCTTCGCTCATGAATAAACCGAAACCAAAAAAAAACTTGGCAACTCACGGCAACTAAACTTTACGATTTCAGTGATTAAATCAGCTTGTTTAACAAAAATAAAATTTATCAATTATAAATCTTTTTATGGTAATAATTTACAATCTCCTAAACAAAATCGATATTTTCCTGCTGTGACATATTGCAAATTACTCGATAACTCATGAGGCGCAGCACTGCGGTTGCGAGTGACTGGTTGCGTCGCCCTTGGCCAAACTGATCTTTGAGAAATTGCCTATGCGGATCGCTAATGAATTTCGCAAGTTGCTTTCCTGTGGATGGAAGAGTTGCCAACTGTTTTTTTTTCAGTTGCCCAATGAGCGGATGGACTTAGTGTCATATTGATGAGAGACCGCCTATAGTTCGTACTGACAGGCCGCACAGCTCACGTGACCGGCTCCAAATAAATAATAATTGAGCAGGCAGAAGGACAGAATATAGTGCAAGATATCAAATTATGACTTAATTCGGAACTTCCCATAAAGATTTCTTTTTTAATTTACATACTGAGTGAGAGCTGCTAGCAGTTTTCAGGCATTGGGCGATCCAACTATCCGATGCTATTTAGACTATTCTCTCGAAACGTTACTTGACATGCCTTTAGTAAAAATATTTCGATGATTTTCATAGCGCCATTTTTGTGAAAAATAAACTCAAGGGTTCTTATGCTCTTAGCTATGGTGAACTAATTTGAAGAGATAGGCGTTCTCAACTTTACATGAACTTATTTTTCTCTCTCATTTATTTAATTCCACCGAATATTTTATACACACTAGAAATACTTTCCGTGTAGATTTGATTGGAAACCCATGTCGCCACAGACTTAGTACCTTTCGGTTCTAGCCATTTCTAGTCCGTTTAGCGCGCGTTGTCCCTTACATTGTATATCGCAATTCCGTTAAAATTTGATAATGAAGTTGAAACAGGTCTATATTTGAAATTTAAGCAAATGATCGTAATATTTTTGGATCACTGAATATGCCCACGTTGCATTTCATTTAAATAAACTGTATGAACTTAAATATTATCTGCCCATCAAAACCATGAAACTAAACTATTTGTCCCTGGCTGAATCTAATGTTAAATATGGTATAACTTCTTGGGGCACTCGTGTAAATTGACTGTACATCCAACATGTACAGTCAATCCAAAAGCCACATGGTCAAATTACTCGTCAGCAAACCAGTTTATGACCAGCGGCAAATATCACAATAATGTATAAATCCATAAATGTTTTACCCATTAAAGTTCTTTTTTGGCATAACATTTTTGTATGCAACATATCCTAGATAGCCCATACAAAACAATGGTGGATCATGTGTACTATATTAGGCTTAAACAAAATGAAGGGATACCTAGATTTTCTAATAAACATGGCCAGCGAAGTTTTCAATACATTGTACCACTTATATTTAATATGCTGCCATATGATTTGAAAAAATGTTGCTCGACACCTAAATTTGCACTATTGTTAAAAATATGGCTATTGGAATCAGATTTTCTGTATTGACTGACTCCATCATCATCATCCTCGTGCATTTTTAATTTTTTATAAGTATTTATATTATTTTTTATACTTACTCGTATTTGTTTTTATTGTGCATTTAATTAAATAGCAACATTTTTTTCTTCTATTGTAAGACATTTTATATTGTATTATGTTTTTTATCACACTATTTTCCTGCCGACAAGCTACCTGCAGAAGCTTTGTAGGAATAATGTAAACAAGAATAAAAACCTATTTTCTGCAATAAAAAAAAATAAAAAATTAAGAACCTGCAGCTCTATGTGCTCACTTTTTTTTCCAAACATTGTATGAACATGGTTTTCCATAAGGTGCGGCGTCAGAGATTGCTAGCATTGGCGCTACTTGCGGCCAACGCTAAACCCAAAACCTGGAAAGGACATGCAATAAACAAGCCGGCGGCTAGCTCTGCACAGCCGGCGCGAGCAAGGTCCCTCTTAAACCCAGGGCGAGTGTCTGTGGTTCGCTTGTTAATTCCTACTCCCCTTCCTTTCCTCAAAATCTCCAGGTCTCCTTCCTCAATCAGAACACAGTTGTTATGCACGAAAAAGGGTTTTATTCAATTAAAGGTGAACAGGGTTCTACAAAAGGCCAGCATCGGCACTACACACATGAGTATTTGGCTATCTCTAATTAATTCTATCATAACGGGGGGAGCTTCTCTCAACTCTCTCTACACGTGTTTAGTGAATTTAAATGTCAGTTCTTAGCACACAGAGGGGTAGCAAGGTTCATTGGTACTCACAAGCAGGAGATAGGCGGTCGGCAGACAGGATTCTGGGTAGGCATAAACCTCTTTAAGCACAATACACAATTAAAGTAAAACATCGTGAGCGTTTACGGAGAGCGCCTAGCGCGAATCACGGGGAACACAGTTATTCTGCCGAAGGCCGGCGAAGGAATGGGAGCGGGGAGCCGCTCGGCGCTTGGCACGGGCGCCGCGCGGTGCGGGGAGAGGGGGCGGAGGGCCTGTGCAAGGGGTCAATTCGCTATTAGCTCGCACGGGAAACAATTCCGTAACGTAACACTTCACCCCTCGCCGCAAAAAAAGGCGACGTGGTAATGGAGCAGTAGGGCTAAGAAATCCTCTTACCCTTTTAGCACTTGTGCCAAAAAAAAAAACATCCAAGAGAAAGGGGAGAGAGAGAGAGAGAGAGAGAAAAAGAAAAAGTTGCTAGCTACAAAATAGTAGAAACAAAAACAAAAGAGAAAAAAAAACATGGTGAACAAAGAATTATACATGAATGTACATGAAAGAGCAGTGGCATACATAAATATAAACAAGGACCTGCTGGAGAAAGGTACAAGGGTTATGCAGTGATAGAAAAAAAATGACTCTAAATTGTATCATTGGTCTGTGAGCTAAGTTTGCGTAGCGTGGTTTGCGTAGGATGTTTGGGGTGTTTGAACGTTGCACTGAAGTTATAAGGTTACTTTGTCACAGTAACCTGGCCCGTTTGAGATTACACTCAAGGAACACTAGGGCCTTAAAGAAAACACGAAGAAGAGAACGCAGGATGAGGCTTCTTGGTGGTGGAGAGGGTTCTACCTGTCACAGAGGTCAAAAAGGTAGCTGCTTCCGGATCCTGTGGGTGGGCCAGTATGACATCATTGAGGTACTGGAGAGTGGAATTGTAATTGGTGGTTGGTCCTTTATAGAGGAGGTGGTTTGTGTGCATGACAGCCGTTGTTGTGATGGTGGTTGGTACACTGGTTTGTATACAGTGGGATTGTTGGATGAACAATTGTTGGTATTGTTATTTGCACAAGGGCACAGGAGCATTGGCATGATGGCAACAGAGCAATTTGCAAGGTGCAGCTGGAACATTTGCAAGATGCAGCAGGAACATTTGTACAATGGCAACAGGAACATTTGCGAGATGCCGCAGGAACATTTGTACAATGGCAACAGGAACATTTGCGAGATGCCGCAGGAACATTTGTACAATGGCAACAGGAACATTTGCGAGATGCCGCAGGAACATTTGCACGATGGCAACAGGAACATTTGCAAGGTGCCGCAGGAACATTTGTACAATGGCAACAGGAACATGAACCAACCTAGAGCTGACGTGCTCGGGTTTGTTTGAGTGATGGTTTGGTGATGATACAATTCGCAACTACACGCACGACTCACACTAGGTTATGTTAGGTGTGGTCGGGTGCTTTTGGTACGCAGGGTTTGAAGGCATGGGACCTCCGTGACGGTAGTGAAGGCAGCATGAAGAGAGGCGCAGGTGTAGATAGGGTGAAGAGCTGCTGGTCTTCTTATTAATCCGGCGAAAAATTATTATTAGAACAAAATTCTTGAAGTTTACCTACCTGGTAGACCAATGATGAAAAGGTTTGGAGAGAAACAAGGTGTGCATATTGAGAAAGATTGGATTAGTTTGACGTGTAGAGAGAGAGAGAGACGGAGAGAGAGTTAACTAAGTGTAACTACAGACTTATACATATTACAAAGGTACGTATTCAAGGAAGGTTCTGTTTAACCCATTTAGCTTTTTTTTAAAACTAAATACATTTCCAAGAACACGTTGGTAAGGGTTTGTACGTATGACAAAATGCCACGTTCGAAAGAAGTTGGTCTTCCATGACCTATGCTCACGTCTATACGGTAGCATTTTTTCTACTTTCGAAGAACAAAAACATTGAGTACAAATAAGTTATGAAAAGTGGGAAAGGAGTAGGAAGTTGAAAGGATCCGTGTATGAAGGTTGTCCCATTTGACAAACGAAACGCCAAGTGCGTAACGCATATATCCCCATTCACGGATAATTTCGAGGAAGGGAAAGGGTGACAATTGGGAACATTTGAACGAAGAAAACTGCTGAGAACTCGGCTATTTCCGAAATTCGACCTCTGAGTGGAAGGTGAAACAAGGTCTACAGCAGTTATCCTGGCACATTACAATACCATTTGGTAGTGTGGGACAAAAGGAATACACTGACATAAAAGAGTCTAATCCTCCACGTGTATTGGGTAGAAGATTAGAGGGTCGTTTTATTCTCCTACTTGTTTGCGAGAAATGACAGACCCTTGCTCAAATCTCACAAACCTGGGGGTTTTCTTGTTCGTCCCCCAGACAACGAGTTAGGTGTTTTTGTGTCCATCAACTTAACTCCTACGACACGATGCCCCATAATCATGAGTGAAGCGTTTGATTAGTCCTTTTGAGATAGTGGATAGTTCCTGGGTTCTTGTGACAGGAAGTCCACGGGCATGTTAATGAGTACTCTGATGACTGGTTTGTTACTACTGACTACTCTGATGAGAAGTTCTGATGACTGGTTTGACGAAGAATGTCGGAGCCAGAAGAGATCAATGCGTAAATTGGAGAGGTCCTACAGACACTCAGGCGTTACTTCACGGGACGATTGGATACGGGCTCAAAAAGAGTACGCACTATTAATTCGCTCGAAAAGATCTGAATATTGGACAAGTAGGATCGATTCAGAGCGTCAAAATCCACGAAGTCTGTGGAACTCTATTAAGACGGTCGTTGCCGATGTACGTGCGCAAAATACAACCGAAATAGCTCCGGAAACCTTCTCCAAATTTTTTCTTGACAAAATTAAGTCAATACGTGACCTAACAGCCTCCGCCCCACCACCATATTTTACTAAAAGCAATAGCGGAAACTTTTCTGCCTTCAAACCTACAACCATCGAGGAAGTAAGGAAATTAATACTTACTTCACCGAACAAGCAGTGTTCACTCGATCCTATTCCAACGTGGTTACTGAAGAAGTGTTGCAAGGAAATATCTCCCTTTCTAGTTCATCTTTTCAATAAGTCACTCAGCATGGGTGATTTCCCAAAACCCCTTAAATCAGCTGTTGTAACTCCACTTATAAAAAAACCGCAATTGGACGCTGAAGATCTCTCAAACTACCGACCCGTTTCAAATCTTCCATTAATCTCCAAAATCCTAGAAAAAATTACTGCTTCCCAGATAATATATCACTTAAACTCAAATGAATTGCTGACTAAATACCAATCTGCATATAGAAGGTTTCACTCAACGGAAACTGGATTACTACGTGTTTTGTCAGACATAACTCTTGCTATCGAGTCGGGAAAACTGGCACTCCTTTCAGTCTTGGACATGAGTGCCGCTTTTGATACGATCGACCATGATTTTCTTATTAAACGATTAGAAGAATCCTTTGGTTTAAATGGCGGCGTTAAAAGCTGGCTGACATCGTACTTGGGTAACCGTATACAAGCCGTAAAGGTAGGGAAAAACCAATCAAAATATGCAACCCTTTCATCTGGAGTACCCCAGGGGTCTGTTCTGGGCCCACTTCTTTTCATCCTCTTCACAAATGATGTCGCTAAAATAATCGAATCATTTGGCCTTCTATCTCACTGCTACGCTGATGACCAACAAGTTTACTTTTACTGCTTACCAGAGGAAGTAGACAGTCTAAAAACTCGCATAATTGAGTGTCTAGAAGCAATTACCCGCTGGATGACCTCAAATAGATTAAAACTAAATCCGTCAAAGACTGAGTTTCTTTGGACCGCCACAAGCAGACGTCAGCATAACATTGATAACTCCCCAATAGCCATTTCAGGAAGCGACATCACTCCAAAGACTTGTATAAAACTACTGGGTGTCAATCAGGACGCTGACTTTTCCCTTAAAACCCAAGTGAACAGAACCGTAAGCACGGGATTTTTTCAATTAAGACAAATTAAAGCAGTAAGGAGAAACTTGCCAACAGAGGCGACTAAATTACTAGTCAATTCGTATGTGGTTTCACGTTTAGATTATTGCAACGGAATATATGCAAGTCTTCCAAAATATTAAATTAACAAATTACAATCCGTTTTCAACGCTGCGGCAAGACTTATCACCGGCGTATCAAAATATTCCCATATTTCAAAGCATCTCAAAAATCTACACTGGCTTAAATGTCCTGAAAGGATCCAGTTTAAGCTCTGCTGGATGGTATTTAAGTCCCTTAATGGAATGGCTCCGGCTTACTTATCGGAATTGTGTATTCCAGAAATTTCCAATCATCGACAGTCAACCCTGAGGTCAGCAGCGTCATCAGCTATCGGAAGGTTAAAGGAACCAAAGCGCACACCAGATACTAAGTTCGGTGAGCGCGCTTTCGGAGTGTCAGGACCTAAAGCCTGGAACGGACTGCCACATGACTTAAGAATGATCACAGACGCGGCGGAATTTAGAGCTAGACTTAAAACTCACCTTTTCAGACAGTCGTATCCATAAACTCAAAATCTTTCACCTTCACTTTCAATGCCGGCGACACCGTAAATAACTAACCTATAAAAACATGGAAAAAAAAAAAATATGTAAGCGTTTGTGAAGGTCATTTCATGAACATTCTCCAGCCCTAAAGATTCCGAAATTCCTCAGTATTTTAAAATAAATACCAACTATACTTTTGCCACTAATCTCCAATAGTCCTAAATTCTCCAGTACTTTAAAATAAATACCTCTACTTTTCTATTCACAAATGTAATAGGTACTAACAGCGATGAGGGTAGCAAATAATGTAAAATCACGCAATGTCCAGTGTGTTAACTGTAATGTCCTCCGCGTGCAAGGCCGTATCTTCTCCAAGCATAAACTTATAATTAAAGTGTGTTTACCGGAAGTGACCTGCCAGGTAAGTATATTTCTGTATCCATTTGTAAATAGTAAAATCAGTTAGAAATTAAGCATTCCTAATAAATTGTACAGCGCCCTTGAGGTGATTTTTCACAAAAACGGCGCTTTATAAATTATCCAATTATTATTATTATTATTATTATTATTACTCTGCTGCAAAAGCAATAATTTTCTGATAACAGAAAATAAAAGGCGTGTGATCTACGCTTGGTAGGTCACACAAACATGGGGTAGATATTATTTCGTTCGCACGATTCATGGTGAGTATTGTAACGTCTTCACGTTTGGTGCACAGATTATATAAGTACACAGTTATAACAAAGCGGTTCTCATGCCAAAAGACACACGACCAAAAAGGGGCGGTTCTCATGCCAAAAGACACACGACCAACTCAATAACATTTAGTTAAGAGTATAAAGTAATTATAACGAACTTCTCGTATCATGGCGGATGTTTTGAGGATCTCTCCTATGATGGTAGATATTGTCACGTTTTCACGTCTCACGTGACAGGAATGAACGATTTACAACAAATTTTGCCCAGTATTGAAAGACAGTAACCCAATAGGTATTTAAAACAATTTAATGAGATAAATCACCCTCTCGATCAACAACCCTGTGTTGACGAGCAAACAATGAGTAGTTATGACGGACTCCCCGTGACGTGTAAAAACACAAAGATATTATGAGATTCGCATCTATAGCAGTGGATATTGTAAGGTTCACACCTATAATAGTAGATATTGTAAGGCTCGCGCCTATAATGTTACAAAAGTTTACGTTCGGAAATGTGGGTCCCCATTCAATACAGACGGCGGTTTTGCAATGATGTAATTAATACGGCACTGCTGTAGCTTAATAATTTCATATTAGCATACGTTACAAGACTTGCCAAAAGGCGATAAACACAAATTTTATTGAAGATCTGGCCAAGATTTTAAACTTCAAACAAGAATAATGGTACAATAAAGGACAAAAGAAACTGATGTCATGATAAAATATTGTACCTCATAATGAAGTTGTATATGTACAAAGAACAATGTTAATGAAGGGACGAAACGTATTGTCACTTTTATAACAAATATTTTTCTCAGAATCCGACAAAATACGATTCTGGAAAAAAATAGAGCAATTGGGTTGAGCGCCATTCTAATTTTTGGAAAAAGAAGAAAAACCACAAGTAGCAACAAGGTTGCCCTTGAATTGTTTCGAATCCAGCGAATGTGACCTGATAGGTGTGTACATTTGGTGTATTCGAAACGATCCCCAATATACAACATTACTATGAATGTGTTAGGATGGGGTGAAGAGGAAAAAGAAAAAGAAAAAACTGGAGGGTTTCCTATTATAACAGAAATCGTCGCGACATTCTTACAATATGGTGCTGTGACCATAGTAGTGAGCTGCGGCAATGGTCTGAAACCAATGGTTATTATACAGACTTGCACTTATGATTTTATATTTACAACATTAGGGTAGGGACGTACTGGTACGACAAAACCCGACACAAAACAATTAAAAAAAGGTGATATGACAAGATGAGGCGATGAGGTGAGAAAAAAAAACGCGCGGATGCTGCAAGAATTGTAAAAAGGAAAGCGACGTCTTGGAGCAGGAGTTTTCCGGAACCGTTGATGGTAGGAGGAAAAGGAGGCCCTTTCCCGAAGTGATCAATTTCAGGAAGAGGATGCATACAAGTATGAAAACGGTGCCCCAAGAGGTGCTCTTGTGGTACAGCAGGCAAGGCACGCAGGATGTACAAGAACATATAAAATTATGCAAAAAGAAAAAGAATGTACAGGAGTTAGGCTACCGTTGACATTAATGTGCCTTCGGGTGTAAGGATTACCTTGCGAATGCCCATATGGGTGATTATTTACATTTAATATTTACATGTAACTCACGTCACTTATGACAAGAGTTTTGCCAATTTGATAACGCCTGAGTACTTGATGTGATGGAATTTACTGATTCCGTCACAGTAAGGCATTTTGGAATTATTCCTAGGAGAAATCTTTCTATTTCTCAGGGCCTGTAGTAATTCTTCCTTTCTTGAAGTAAAGACGTGCAGGATTATACCCAGCGTAACTTGAGGAACTTCCATGGTGTATAAGATCGTATCAGAGTGACCTTATGTTGGAAAAAGTGAGAACTAGACTCGCAATTGGAAAGAAATTGGGCAGAGATTGACCACTGGGGACGTATTTTTACAAAAAGTTTTTGAAAAAAAACGCGTTTTTTATAAGTGTTTGGTTTATTTGAAAATTTGGGCAGGGGTTTCCCTTAAAAAACGTGATTTTGTGAAAAAATCCAGATGTTTTGGAAATTTGTTGAAAATTTTTCAAAGTCCAAAAACGAGAAAAATTTGGGCAGCGGTTTCCCTTAAAAAACGTGATTTTGTGAAAAAATCCAGCTGTTTTGGAAATTTGTTGAAAATTTTCCAAGTCCAAAAACGAGAAAAATTTGGGCAGCGGTTTCCCTTAAAAAACGTGATTTTGTGAAAAAATCCAGCTGTTTTGGAAATTTGTTGAAAATTTTCAAAGTCCATAAACGAGAAAAATTTGGGCAGCGGTTTCCCTTAAAAAACGTGATTTTGTGAAAAAATCCAGATGTTTTGGGAATTTGTTGAAAATTTTTCAAAGTCCAAAAACGAGAAAAATTTGGGCAGCGGTTTCCCTTAAAAAACGTGATTTTGTGAAAAAATCCAGATGTTTTGGAAATTTCTTGAAAATTTTCAAAGTCCGAGAACGAGAAAAAATTGGGCAGCGGTTTCCCTTAAAAAACGTGATTTTGTGAAAAAATCCAGCTGTTTTGGAAATTTGTTGAAAATTTTCAAAGTCCGGATATGAAAATTTCACGGGCCGGGATTCACCTTAATGAAACACGTTTTTAGAATTTATTCCGATGTTTTTGAAAAATGTTTGCAAATTTGCAAAAGTCCGGAAATAAAAAACGGAAACGAGGTTCGCCTTAAACGAACATGTTTTTAGAATATTTCCATTTCCTTTCCAAAGGGGGGTTCTTCAGAAAAGGAAAGAAATATTTTTTCTTTTATACAAGTTTTCGTGGAAGTATTTGTTTGAAAATTCAACAATGTCTTGGGGAATAGTTTTTTATTTACGTGGCTAGACTAGCCTGATTTGAGCATCACCAATTATTGGTATTTATCCGCCGACTTCCTTTTGTCATAACAAGTTATATGCAGAAATGTGCATACGTAATGTAATGCCTGACTCGAGGAATCGACGTCAACGCGAACCGAACGTCTTTCAAATTATGTCGTCTGTTTCTTACGAAAGAAAAAAAGCTAAATGATGAAACAGGCGGCAAAATTAGAAAAATGCTCAATTGTCAAAAGGTAGAAAGAATTTAATCCACTTGTTTCCCTTAAGCTGCAAAATATGCCGTTATATATACAGGCCAGTATTTTGCGAAATAGTCCCCTATTCGCAGAATATGTCGATATCAAATACAGACCAGCACTCTGCGGAATAAGTTTATTAATAAAAACTGGTTAATTAACTTTCGGGAAACGAAGCGGGTAATTGGTTTATCATATACAGGATTTTAATTGTTGAATAACTTTGTTTTAAATATTTGTGTACATTTCCACTATTAATCTTGTATTTGAAACTAGCAAATTTAGTCGGTCGACACTTGTAAACACTATATTATTCACGACGGCAACTTTCTTGGTTGAGCACTTTACGTAGGAATACCGGTGATAATGTTTTGTCGAGTGACGACTCGAAAATGAAGGAATCGTGCCCGTGATAATTTAAATTGCAATTCGAAGTTACAATCGCGCCGGGGTTCTTGATGGAAATGCTAGACAAATTGGGAGTAACAAGACAAAACATTATACATTATAAAGTTTAAACAATTGCTGATTGAAGAACGAGACTGTGGGACCGTGAAGAGGGAGGAAAAAAAAATGCCACACGTCGGGCGACAGTGCTAGCATCAAAACGCAAAAAAAAAGCACCACGTTGGGCCCAGTGCTAGCACTGGCGCTACTTGCGGCCAACGCTAAACCCAAAACCTGGAAAGGACATGCAATAAACAAGCCGGCGGCTAGCTCTGCACAGCCGGCGCGAGCAAGGTCCCTCTTAAACCCAGGGCGAGTGTCTGTGGTTCGCTTGTTAATTCCTACTCCCCTTCCTTTCCTCAAAATCTCCAGGTCTCCTTCCTCAATCAGAACACAGTTGTTATGCACGAAAAAGGGTTTTATTCAATTAAAGGTGAACAGGGTTCTACAAAAGGCCAGCATCGGCACTACACACATGAGTATTTGGCTATCTCTAATTAATTCTATCATAACGGGGGGAGCTTCTCTCAACTCTCTCTACACGTGTTTAGTGAATTTAAATGTCAGTTCTTAGCACACAGAGGGGTAGCAAGGTTCATTGGTACTCACAAGCAGGAGATAGGCGGTCGGCAGACAGGATTCTGGGTAGGCGTAAACCTCTTTAAGCACAATACACAATTAAAGTAAAACATCGTGAGCGTTTACGGAGAGCGCCTAGCGCGAATCACGGGGAACACAGTTATTCTGCCGAAGGCCGGCGAAGGAATGGGAGCGGGGAGCCGCTCGGCGCTTGGCACGGGCGCCGCGCGGTGCGGGGAGAGGGGGCGGAGGGCCTGTGCAAGGGGTCAATTCGCTATTAGCTCGCACGGGAAACAATTCCGTAACGTAACAAGATATACTCGAAGTTGGGTGCTTAAATTTCAAACGTACTGACGCTAGGGTAAATACTACCAGATAAAAATTAATGATTCACGCGTCTTTAAATATCTAAATGTACCTCCCTACCTAAATATTTATCCAAATATAAGCAGGTACATATCTACTTATAATTAAATTAAATTAATGTTCCTATTCTTATCATTTGGTTTAACGTTTCGTAATGAAATTTTTGTTATTACTATTGGGAAAACGGACGGAAAGAAATTTACGTATTTTTGAATTGAATTAGTTGAACTTGCAAACAAGTTCACAACGTGAGGACTACGTATGTTAGGTATTTTTTAAAGACTACAACTCTTATATAATATATTAAATGAAAGAACACACTTTGTAAAACACCACTTTTTATTTTACAAAGTGTGTTCTTTCATTTAATATATAATGTCACACCACAAAGTGTTTGCTTCCTTCGATAAAATAAAATCTTATATAATACTTTGGTTTTAAAAACAATAAATGAATCATATTCAAAAAATATATGTATACCTACTAAAAAAATATTTTTCTATTTTAATAATAAGACATGCTCGTGTTTCATTGTGTTACATAATACAAATTAAGTTTGTTAGATAACATCTGAACGTCTTTCGGCGTTGGCGGGAGACTTTACATAAATACCTAGTAATTCAATATCATTTCGTACCGGAAAGTCCTAGATTTGTCCCTATAGGTAGGTTAATATACCATTTTATTATATTCGTGGCTTTTTTGTAGATGATAAACAACAATATGAGACAGTCTCCGGAGGCTAAAATTTTGAGACATAAAACAGTAAGAATGTACAGACATCTTTATTTCGGTACAAATATCTTGTTATCTCGCAAAATTATTCTTTTGTGAAGGTTTTCGTTGTAAATATTTAAATGGCGCCGCAGTATTTACACAAAACACACCTTAATAATGAAAACGCTCATTGTGTTCGCCGTTTCGCATATTTTTATCGTTATGCTTCGGGGAAAGCGGCCATCACGCGCAATACTTACCACCATATTTGAGGAATAATTATTAGGATTGGTTCTTTGAAAGGCTTTGAAGGAGACGCATAGAGCTCGACCACCATTGAAGTCGAATATAACAGATTCGCTTTGGCATTAAAGATTACGCCGAGTATAGGCGATTTGTCCCGATTAGCCTCCGTGGTCGAATATTGACATATTAAGTCAATATTCGTAGCGCGAAAAATGGCGGCGATTGTTGTCGATTCTCGTTTTGACTGCTGATTTGTGTGTGGTACAGAATGATCAGACTATAATAAGCAATGAAGATTACTTAGCGACAGCACTGACTTCATAATTTAATTGTCGTGTGCCCAGGCTTGTACTTCTGTCAGCTTTATATAGCCAATTATAGCCAAATTATATTGATTTATTTTATTTTAAATACATTGTTAGCGGACCTACCTGGGGTCCCTAAATTCTGCCGACAGACTAGCTCAGGATGGTCAGCAAAGCGGGAGAGGCCCTCACCACCAGGGTGGTAGGATCTGTGAGGCGTTGGTGTGGCTTCCCTGAAATAAAGCTCAAATTTCTACGGGCTGGGGGAAGGCAGTGAAACCAGTAGCCAGGGTAAACAACAGTTATATTGGATAAAACACTTGCGTAAACACAATATTACAATAATGCATACAGAGTAGTACAGGGTAGCAACAACAGTTCTGTCTAAAATGGAGGAATCTGTCCCTACAATCTCTCTCTCGGGAAGGGGTTATTTATCTCCGCGGTGAATTTACATCGAACACACGCAAATATGGGGGGATATAACGGCTTGGGTACTCACAGTGAGTGTCTGGACTCTTGTATCTTCAGTGTCGGGAAAGAATTCGGCCATTCTTGGTGTCCTCGTGTATCACGAGGTAAAACACGTTCCATTGTTCCCGCGTGGAACTTTCCAGAATGGGCGCGGAATGGTCTCACATTATACGTGCGCACTAGACCGGGAGCTGCAGGAGAGTGGCGGTTGGCGGCTGGCTGCCGACGGTGGCTTGGGTTCCGCCACCGGTAGCGCGCCGGCAAGCTAGCGGAGAGGGAGCGAAACTGTAGTTTGCGCAGTGGCGTGCGTTACAACTTGGGAGGAGGGGCCGAGTAATTTGCAGGGGCGTATTTGTGCATCGTAACACCATAAACGGCTGTACTGCCTTTTATAAATAAACATATAATAGAGTACAAAAGTAAGAAAAATAATATCATTACATAATAGTAATTTTAAACTTAAAAATAACATACAATTATTTTATGTATCACAACAAAAAATAACAAAAAAGAACAATGAGAAATATCATCATTTCATTTCAACATGTCCATATTGCGTATATAAAGTTACATTATGGAAAAATAATTTTTGAGTGCATGTTTATATTGCGCTAATTTTAAGAAATAAATGTCGCCGATGTTAGCATATTCATTTCCCAAAATGTGTAATCGACTGATTGGTGAGTAATAATGTGATAATGTATGTGTGTTATTATAGTAGAACGGTAGAGTCAGTCTATTGTTAGCGCGACATGAAATCGTATTAGTTCTATTAAATCTTAATTAATAAATAATAACCAATGATTAGTCACTTAAAAATTATTTTTAGTACATGTAAATTAAAAACATGTTTTTGTTACTTAAATAAAAATTTGTTTATATTTTATCGTATCGTAAGTGAAGTCTAATTTGATTAATTTTCTTTTAAATTTTTCTCAGAAATTCAGGCGATGTAAGGCCATTCAATATTTTGTAAATAAAAAACATTTATAGAGCTAAAGAAAGCAATGTGTTTAAATAATTAGATTGATTGAAATTGATTCCTATTTTTGAAAGAGGTTGTTTTGTAGTGTAACGTCTTGCTTTCTAGGATTTCTGTTGTTACTACAGACCCTATATTTGATATTATCTTTATAACATGTAAACAAGCATACTAATTTCAAATACCAGTTAAAAAACCGCTCCGCAGGTTATTGCTGCTAGACCCTGCGGGCGGCTTTTCGTTCGGCTTCGCCCAGTTTGAGTGTTGGTGACCATTTCATAAAGCCGGTAGGAATCCTTGGATCCACTGTGATCCAGTGACAGCTAGTCACCGGGACGCAGTAACCGCGATAGGCAATGACGTCATATGTAATATGCCTATCGGCAAATAAGTATTACCTTTAATCTTTTCATATCCGGAGATATGCTCAAATTTGCAGATTCGTGGTATCTACTTTTACCTGCCTGGGGCATGTCCTCATGCGACCTGCTAACGTAAGTAGCGCCATCTGTTTACGAATTCTTGGATTCGAAACCGAATTAAAACGGCAGCTCTGTTTGAAACTTCACGTACACAGATGTTTATGGAGCGAGACGCGTACGGCGCGACGTCAGACCTGCACTCGAAGTCGGGTTTCTTATATTCAACCGCGCAGACGCAAGCCCATTAATTCTGTTTGATTAATGATGCTTGTTGGTGCGTGAACAGTGATATAATTCAAATTCGCTATGAATTTAATTGTCATTTTCAAAATTGGATCTTTTGGTATGAAGAATAATTCAAACAAGCGATAAAGTAAGTACTTTCTTGCAACATAATATTTAAAAAATAAATAAATTTATGGTAAACCAACTTTCGTATTAAGCGTGTGCTCATTTTTTAGATAAAAATCTTTAGATTCTCCTTAATTACTCTAAAAGACAACTATTTGCGTTTGGGGTGATGGAAAAAAACCCATTCAAAATTAATAACCAGTTTGAGATCGTGCCATCCGCGGCCGCACCCGTCAGGCTACAAAACCGACTATCATTATAATTATTAAAGTTTTTTTCTATCTAACCATATTGAAAATCTGTATGACACATTCACAAAGTTGGTAAGTTTCCAGTCGGCCTCTCTAGTGGTTTCTCCATCAATGCAGAGCACAGATTCCTTTGCCGACTGGAGAAAAGAGTAAAAGTGGACGTAAAACAAATACTCGACAAAGAGAAGAGATGTTGTTTTGTTGGCGGAATAATGATAAGTTAGAAGGCTGCCTTTGAATGCTCATTGGGAACTTTGTTTTTCAATATCCTTTGTTGTGGGTGCATTTGCCGGAGTATCGGCCTTTTATTCATTACAACTTGCGAACAGAAGTGTTCTCAATGCGGAATGCATAAAACTTCGACTGCCACTTTCTGTTCTGTGTAAAACATGAAACTTTTTATTTGTGCCGACGACATGAATAGTTATTCATTGACAGCTTTTAATGCTAAAGCTTCGAGGACTAACTAGTTTAATATTCACAATAAATAGTTTTGTAGTGGCTTTAAATATTATAAAATAGCTGGTTCCCAGCATGCGATGCTTTGCCATTTAATAAGGAAATTGTTTCTCCCTGCGTGTCCTTTCCCATTCTTCCCGTTCCCCTTCCGCCTCCCCTTCCTCTCCCACGTCCCCTTCCCCTCTCGTGTTCCCACTCTGTCTCCTCCATCTTCCATCTCCCCACTCCCCTAACCCAGCTTCCCCTCCCCCCACACGGGTTCACCTCCCCCCTCCCGCGAACCCCCTACCCGAGTTACCCTCTCCCCTTCAGCTAGCAGCTCGCGTGCCACCTATTGCAATTTTTTTATACAAATTTCATAACGCCAGAGCTCACCAGTAGTTTTATACAAACCTTGTCCTGACAACAACGAACACAAAAAAAAAATATTTACTAATTTGGTGCAGTCGGTCGGAAGTTAGGCGCGTACACACATTTCGGCGATTCATTTCTATTTATAGAGAGAAGATAATATATACAGATATATTTTTTTTATTCAGAAAAACATACATAAATTACAACAAATTTTATACAACATTTAATTACGTAGTATACGTATTTGATTTACCCCTTAAATAAGCAGGGCTTGTGTGTATAGGAGGTGTTATTATATTCGTTTAATTTTTTTTATTCAGTTCAAATTTTCGTTATAATTTAGCTGTTAAAATTTTTTTTTCATATTTCTGTTCATGTTTCTGATTTTTTTAGGTAGTGAATTAAAAAAAATTAACTCCGATTTATTTATGATTTAACTGTCCTATTGTTTTTTTACATTTTGGAGTAGGAATTATTGATGTTTGTCTAAGATTTCTGTTATTTTTAAAGGGTGCAACTTTATTTTGAATATTATCTTTATAAATTTGTAATGTTACACGATAAAAGTATAATGCACTTAATTTTCTGACCTTAAATTGTTTGAATAAAAGTTTATTGAGTAGGGTTTTCTTAATATTGTTTCTATTATTAGTTTTTGTGATATGTATAATTGTTTGTGTTTGATTTGTATATGTACCTCCCCATCCTATAATTCCGTATTGTATAATTGATTGACAGAAAGCGAAGTATATGGTTCTAAGTAATTTTTCGTTTAAAATATCTCTTAAACATTTAATATTATATATATGTTAGTTTCCTTATTCTGTTGTTCAGAATATTTATGTGCGGGGACCATTTTAAACGCTAGTCTATTGTTATGCCCAGGTACTTAATATCGGTCTTGCTTTGTTTATACTTAATATATTACATTTGTGGTTTTCTGTATTTGTCACAGAGTGGATTATTATGTTTATTTTTAGGTATTTCTTGTTTTTTAATGGAAAATGGAAAATAATTGGTTTTTTAGAATTTAAAGTCAACAGGTTTTTATCAAACCATAATTTTAGTGCATTGATATCTATATTTGCCCTTTTATTTAATTCAGACCAGGTGTTTGCTTTTAGTAGTAGGACTGTATAGTTAGCGTAGGAGACAATGTCTCCATATTTGGAAATATGGAATATATCATTGACATACGAGTATATAATAAATAAGAATGGCCCCAAAACTGTACCTTGGGGTATTGAAAAGTCGCAATATTTTGAATCGCTGACTTGATTGAGGAATTTTACTTATTGACGACTTTTATGTAAATAATTGTAAATTGTTGTTTTTATGTAAAGAATAAGAATATATTCGTAGATATATCGATGATAGATTCCACATCATTATTGCGATATCTCTCCATACGGAAAGCATAAAAGATCTAATAGGTAGTACTTTCTGTAAGTAGTGCGTATTATTTTTAACCAGCGGTTTCTCAGCACATTTGGAGTACAAATAGGAAATTTTCATTTTGCTGTCCGATGATATAATTTTTTTATTAAAATCGAAAAATATTTAGTACACGTACGTTATTTAACGTGATCACATTCCTACACGTCGCGACGGGATCATCTGACACGCGCTCCGTTTCTTGTGTTACCGTGCTGCTAGAACGAGACGGAGTGCTTATCTATATACCTGACTACTCGGTTGTGAAGTTTAAATTTTTTTTTATTTTTAATAGTTTTAAATTGAAAAAAACATAAAATGTCATCTAAAATTTTTACTCCAAATGTGCTCAGAAATAGTTGTTTAAAATGTTTCAGGTAATTTAAATTACGTTACATCCTGTGTATTGACTGCATGCACACCACGTTCCTACTTCAGTGCATGAAATCCATAGATATGGAAGTTATACAAATATGAATTAATTATATAGTTTCCAGTTCCATGATTGAAAGGTATAAGGCATATTGTGGCGTCAATTATTATATTCCAATAACTATTTATACTAATTTTTAATAGTTTCAAAACTTTTCTTCAATGGATTTCTTTTCTTTTTTTAATCTTCTGATTTAAATGACTTATTCATTCCTGTATTACAAAAATAAAATAAATTTTGGACTCGTCTAGTAAAATAAAAATCCTGGTAAGAAAGTGTTTACTATGCTAGTAATAATATTTTAATTGAAGCAATTTATAAAAAAGGTAATTTGAGCTTACATTGAATAAACAAAGAATCGTGTTACAGAAAAAAATACCTACACAAATAATAAACGTTTGCAGGATTACGTTCCTCTCTTAAACTTTTGTGTATATTTTCAACGTTAAATCAACATTAAATTTTATACATCGTAAATACTGGGAAAAAACAAATTATCACAAAAATATTAAAAAAATAAAATAAAGAAAAACTCTTAAAAATGTATAAATATCTCGTTTGGGGCGATAACTCTCCCGCAGCCAACTGGGCTGAACGTAGACCCCAAAATCACTATCCTTCTTTAATCTACTTAAATACATGAAATATACAAAAAGTGCCGTTTAAAAAAAATGTTAAAAAATCGTTGATCGAAGGAAAAAATATTTTGTCAAATATAGGTAATATTTTCTATATTTGACAAATAGACAAATGAAAAAGGAAAATGAGATTTCTATGGTTGAAATGCAAAAAAAAAATTCATGGGGTCGTCGACCGACCCACTTGGTCACGGACATCTTGTTTGGTATCTTGGTCTATCCAGAGATAACCCCACTATTTTCATATGTTATGTGATATGTATCTCTATTTGCACACTTGTGAATATATTTTCATTTATAATATTTTTAAAATAAATTTTATTATTACATAACGTGCGTCGAGGAGATAAGGGCTTGGCAGTACTGTTAGAGGTCGTGGGTTGGAAATCCTGTGAATTTAAGATAAAATTTTGTTAATGTGCCTAAATACTTTGAATACGCTAAAAGGCATTTATTACATGTATTTCGAAAACAAATTTTTAAAACTGATTGGTTTTTTTAAAATAGGTAGGTATTTAAAGGCTTTTATGATTCGACGAACTTGCACACTAAATTAAATAAAAATTTAATACGCTTTACGCAAATGCTCTCACAACTGAGCTGCGTTTAGAAATACAAATAAATGGTGTTTATTTTTATTTTTATTTTTAACTTAATAAAAAACTTCAAATTGTATTATTTAATTAAATGAAGACAATATTAGCGAAACTCAATCAAAAATCTGAAAACAGAAAAATCAGTAAAAGATACGGTCATATCTGGGACACCATCCCAGGACCTTCGCCTTGCTGGGGCGCAACTCCACCAAACTAAGCTAATAAGTCCATATCCGATTTGGTCGTATTTAACTGTATCATACTTCGACTAAAAACTACTAACATTATATTTTTCTTAACGCATATTTTAATTGGCTGCTATCTTCATGTTTGACTGAAAGATTCAAACCCGAACTAAATGCTATCTAGATAGTGTCTTGGAAAAAAAATTGATCTCAGCTATGACCGTACCATTTTCTGATTTTTCTGTTTTCAGATTTTCGAGTGAGTTTCGCTAATATTGTCTTCATTTAATCACAAATAAATTGGCTTCACTACCCGTTTGCTGGACAGCGCGTGCGGATAACACAACATTTAAAAAATCAATATAGGTAAATTAGGTACTATTTTTTCAAAAATAGCTGAACTACGTACTAAATTGCAAACTTTCTACAAAGCAGTGATATAATAATTACATAAAAAGTTGAGTCTTTCGTTAATTTCGTAGCGTTCTTTGTTTAAAACTATGTGGTCGCATCGTGGATTCCTTCAGAATAGGATATGTTAGTCCTACGGATTAGGCGGATCCTTCTCACAAGGATCTGTTGCAAGACGAGGGGTGTGAGGGCGGGGGGCATCAGCGGTCGGAATAGGGGTAGAGAAATAAAGCCTTTGCATTGTTAATGCTGATATGATGCACGTTCCGAAACTACCTCCTGGGAATATTCTCCATTAACGGTTAATGCCTCTACAGAGATGCCGGAGCGACGCTTTGGGAAACTGGGATCACGGTTCTGTAAACTGTACTTTCGTCAAGTGTACGGCGTACCTTGTGCACCTAGCCAATTATACCGAGTTAGGTTATGCTCAGGTGGAGATATCATTATTGGGTATTGAAATACATGTTTAAGTAATCGATTCTCTGAAGCTACATACGAGTAGTGATGGCTAGAATGATAGTGGGAATTAGAGTATCTCGAGTTAATAATCCTAATTAATTCCCAAGCACTAACTTACAAACCATCACACTATATCCCGCAAAGAAACGCAGAGTAACAAAAATGCTATGCGTATCCGTCATATCAGTTTTTAATTTATTTATTTTCAATCAAAACCCATCATCCTGCTTTTTTTTTTTTACTTGAGCTCCACACAGGAGGCCCTGAGGAAAATAATTTCCCTCAGGGCCTATGTCATTTATAGGGATGCTGTGTAGAGGGTTTTTTAAGGAAATGAGGTAGAGGAGAGTTCTGGGAAGGAAAAGGGTTTAAGGGGTGGGTAGGAATCTGGGGTTCAGTGCATCCTGGTCATCCGCCTCCAAGACCTAGACAAACCTCACCCCATGAACCCGGGCACCCCTGCTAAATCACCAAACATAGCAAACCACTTGGGGTGACCTATGGCAGAGATATTGGTTATCCAATAAAGGTTCCCGGAGCGGCGGTACCCATTCCCGCCTCCCAAATTGAGGTTTATTAACAGGTGAAACAGGAAACAAAATAACAATAAAATTTATTACGAAGTTACGTAACTAAGTATGTATATGAGGTAGATGAAAAATAGAGAAAGTGGATTTAAGTTAACGTAAAATATAATAACTCCTTACTCAAACATGCATACGTACTATTCTACTCGTGGGTAGAAACGAACCTTGACAAAACTCGAAGTATTTTACTTACTTCCCAAGTCTTCCAGGAGCATCCCCGATTTCGTTTTCCTACGTACTTATTGTAAGTTTTAATTTATTCCGACTTTCTTTTCTTCGTGTGCCTAGTGCACAAGTTCAAAAGATGATGTCAGCAAAACTCAATCAAGCGAGTGGTATGAATGTCCAATACGTCAAAAAACAGAAAAAAAATCGAATTTTGGTCAATTCTGTCCATTAAAAAGTTTCATGATAAAAGTTTTAAATTTATCTTTTACTAAGTATAATAAAAATAAAAATTCACGTAATGGCACAGAATTACCACCATGGGAATAGTTTTCAAGGATTAAGGATATTATTTTCCCTCAAGTAGATCTAATCCTTGGGCGGGGCGGGGCAGCACAAGGACTGTATGAGGATTTACCGCCCGCGGGAATGAGCGATATCTAAGTCCACGTCCTTGCGAGGCTTTTACCACTTTTATTCTTAATTTTATATGAAATATTATTTTTCCGTGAACTTTTCTGAACCATTGTAGAAATCCATTGAAAATTGATCTAAAACATTAACACATGTCATTATTTGCCGGAACAATATTTTTATGACTTGCGCAAAATCGTGAAAAATCAAGAAAAGTTACGATCGTAAGATTTGTGATGGTAAAAATATTGATAGAAAATTTGCCTCAGGATCATTGCCTATCAAAAATAAATATTGTCAATTTTCTTTACAATGTAATAATATTTTTGTTGGCAAATGATTAGAGAGACTTCAAAATTAGCTTTGAAATGAATACCATTAGTATTTTATAGTCATTAGTGATTTAAAATTAAATTTGGTAATGTTGTTATCAAAAACATGGAGTTCTACGAATTAAACATAAAAATAATTAATTAGTGAGTTACATTTCTGTCAATTTTTGACCGATTCAAAATAAATAGACATTTTATACAGGCGTTAAGGGACGTACTTGACTTACAACCAGAGATTCCTGACATAATATAGTATATGAAATTTTGGTCTCCGGTGACTCACGGACTTGATAATTATTATTTTTTTTACACAAAATAAATAAATAGTAAATGTTGGTTATTCGGGGGTTGGTCGGTCACTCGGATGAGTGACCATGGACTGCCTACATGTGGAAGATTGTATTTTTTTTTATTTTGAAGAAAAGCATTGTGAAAAGAAAAGTCGTTAACAAGTACGTCCGTACAAAATATTAATTTTAATCTTATCCTGATAAAGAAAACATAGTTTTCGAAACATGTTGATTATATTGACTACATTTGTAGTGGTTTTTACAAAGTTATTGTTTTCATTTAATTAAACATGATATCACAAAGTATATTGGCAAAGATTGAAAAGGTTTTTAATACGGTTTTAATCGTCTTCATACTTTCTTATTCTTCTTCGTCTTTGTGTCGATCTTATCAATCTTTTTTTTATCTAATGTTTCGGAGAGCGCTACAGAATCCATCATCAGAGTAGAAGTGTAGATTGTTGTGAAGTGTGCGTTTTATGTATGTATCTAGAAGTAATACCATGCTGGAAGCGGTAATCCTCTTAGGGCCAGTAATTCAGTAAAATAGTCGAAAGATAATAATTGTTGTTTTCTGCGTTTGGTTTTACTGTAACCGTCAAGTAACGGAACCAAGAAATATTAAGTTAAGCCCTGTCATTAGGGTGTGTCAAATATTTCAACTTTTGAATTCAGAAACGCCCGGGGTCACAAAAGTTGCGTCTTACAAAGAAAATGAGGACTGCATTTAAATTTTTTTTAAATGGTTATTAGCCCGCTAAAGTGCATTGAAAATCAGAAAACACACGTAAAACTTTTTTTTAAAATTATTTATATAATTTTTTTTTTCAACAATTTTACCTTTTAACGTTAGTTTGTCATTGAAAAAAATGCGTATAGCTGTCAAAAATGAAGAAAAAAAATCAAGTTTATGAATACAAGTAACTCAACAAGCATACTGATTTTATGGAGAAAATGTGTTATTTTCCATTTTTATTTTTTTTGACAAACACATCACATGTTCAAAAAAATTTTTTTTTTGCGTTCTTTGTTCTCCACTTATGGAATAAAAATTAAGTTTGGTACAAAATATAAAATATGGACCGTTTGTTTTATTTTTTTTCCAAATCACGAAATCTATTTTTTTTCAAAACTTCCGGCCATTTTAGCGGGCTAATAGTGAAAAATAATTTAATTTGTTTTTACGTTTTCGAATAGCTACAGATCACAAAAACTTTTGAGACCCCGGGCGTTTAAAAATAAGGCTATTTTTTTCTCTCTATGGAGAGCGACACAAGCTACCCGTTATCTCTATTGATAAATAGGGTATGTTGAATTTCAATTGCTTCCGTAATCAGATATGCTCGATATGTTTTGAATCTTTACAGTATTTCATAAAAAATTCAAACTAATTACAAAGCATTTAGGGAAATCAACAGTCTAATATTAATTCAGCTTGTAGAATGCACAGCACAAACAATCAAATTATAGTGATGTTTCGATATTAGACAACTTGAGAGTTATTGGGTTTCTTCCAATACTTAAGTTTAAAATTCGATTGGTTACTAGTTTATTTATTAGTTTTCGTGAACATTTACAATGTTATATTATACTGGACAGATTTCCTTAATAGGCTAGATCCTAAAACGTTCTGGTGTTTCCACGGATCGACAGTGGAAGTCTATCTTACAGGAGCCTTCGGCCATTATCGTAACTGTTCGTGCCTAAGACACGAACGGCGATAGATGGTACTCCTCTGAAAATATTAATTCTGCTGTCATCTGTTGGGATATGGCATTCAAAATGGCATTTAATACTAAGCACATTCAAAATTCCTTTCTTTATCTAGGCATAATCTATTATAACAACCTCCCATTAAAATTAAAAACAATCGAAAATATGCAGGAATTTAAGCACAAATTAAAAAAAAATACCTTAAACTGCTGTAAAAGTCCCAAATATGTTTACTTTATATCTTAAAGTCTGTTATTTTATAAATCGTTCATTCCTTCATTTTCTTTCATTTCTTAGTTTCTATATCTCTAAGTCTACTATTGTATAAATCTTGCGTTCTTTTTTACATATCCTTTACTTACTTATTACAATAATTTTTGTTACTTACTTACATGATTATTTCATTTATAATGATTTTTTAATTTATATTATGATTTTTTAAACTCTTCATGATTTTTATTTTTAAATTTGTACATGATTTTTTAACCTACTTATTATTTACAATAGCCGTTATTGCTAACGTACACGATCTTTTAATTTACTAATTGAGCTAGAACTCCGTCACCAAACACAAGAGCGTTGTCTCTTTATGGTGAGGAAAGGCAATTTTTTTATTTCTTTGTTACCTTATGTAACTAAAAAAATTAAAAAAATAAAAAAAATAAAAAAATAAAAAATAAAAAATTACCGACGTATGTTAAAGGAAGCTGAAACTGGGTGGAAAATAACATTACACAGATTAATTTTTGAAAGAAAGATTATTTTTGGAGGTCATCTTTGCCTACAAGTAAAACAGTAAGTTAACATTAAAAGCAATCGTTAAATGGATCTGTAAAATCTTTCTCATTGCCTACTAACTTGAATAAATCACAGTTGAGACGATTAAAGTGTATAACACTGGTTGACTGGTTGGATAAGAGGAGCCCCTTTTTGCTACACTTCTTGTCGGAGGTTTCGGTAAGCGTTGTGCCACCAGACGAAAGTCCCCTTGATGAATGACGCGTCAATCATTGGCTATTTTACATACTTTAGGGGAGGTTTCACCCACTATTTGGATTCTAGTCGTGTTTTCAGGGCACAATCAATATTATAAAATCGAAATTACCCTTGAAGATAATTTAAAAAAAACTTTTGTAAATCCTTACCCGTATAATATTTTGCAATTAATTAATCGTTATATGTTTTAACATTAACGCGACTGGTAAACAACCAATTAGGTACCTTACATTAATTGAACACCCTAAACACCAGTGGTTCTTAACTTGGGTTCGATCGAAACCCAGGGGTACGATGAGTGAGTCCCGCGGGTTCGGTGGAGGTCAAGACACAAATCATATAATTCGGTTCGATTTCCAATTAAGAAGGGTTCGATGAATGAGCATATGAAACTGAAGGGGTTCAGTACCTCCAAAAGGGTTAAGAATCACTGCCCTAAACGTTTTAACCGGCGATTCCTGGCATTATTTGCAGTAAAACATGGTATTCAAATTATGGTTTCCGTGGACTTTTTGATCTTTTTCTTCAATTTTTTATCTTTAAAACCAGACAAAAAAAATTTTCTTTCACATGTCATCCCCGGTCACTCCGGGTAACGACTTTACCCCTTACCCCGATCCTAATTGTCCAATACCTGCCGATTTTTTACGTCTTAAGTAGACCTCTCGAACCGGACTCTCTACACCCATAAGCCTTTTACCGCAGTGGCAGGCTTGGATACCAATACTTTCGTCATTCCTACATACATTGGACCCCTAGATTCCTATCCACCCCTCATACCATTTCCCTTCCCAGAATTTTCTCTCCTTCCTTTTTCTAAAAAGACCCTCCACACAGCATCCTCAAAGATGATATAGCCGTGAGGTTTTTTTTACTTAGGCCTTCAGCGTGGAGCTAATGTAAAAAAAACATAAATATATCACCGGAGACCAAAGTGAAGTATGTTTCACCCTGTATAAACACAAAGATATCGTCGCCTTAGTTCTTAATTGTCCAAGCG
Organism: Limnephilus marmoratus; assembly: GCA_917880885.1. Classification (NCBI taxonomy): domain Eukaryota; kingdom Metazoa; phylum Arthropoda; class Insecta; order Trichoptera; family Limnephilidae; genus Limnephilus; species Limnephilus marmoratus. The sequence continues at coordinate 32,853,755 of OU862910.1, forward strand.
ACCATTAGAAAAATTTACATAGGGAGAAGGTTTTCTTTCATTATTTCAATGAAACATTACGATAGGTGTTTAAGATAAAGCTAATTTCCGTAAAGGTAAAGATCGGAAAGATAGTTGAGTGATTAACTATCATTTTTTATACTTTATTTTAAAATTTAAAATGGAGACTGAACAAAAACTAAAATGGTCGTTTGGACAATTAAGAGATTCCAAAAATTTCCCTAAAATATTTGGAAATTTCCCCAGATTGGCCTGATTTTATGCTGTTTCCTTAGATGCAGGGGAATTTCCCTAGACATACCGTCACAGGATGAGATGCTCACCGCTCGAGTGTCCGAATGGGCGTGTGTTGACGTCGGCGGATCGGCTCAGCGCGGCAGGCAAAGCCGCCGTGCAAATCCGTGTATGATCGGGTGTCCGATCATATCCGTATGTGAATGCGCTTTAGGATCGGGTGAGTGGTTCGGTGGTTCACCGCCGTCAGAGGGACAATAAAAGATTTAAAAAAAATGATTGTGTATAAAAAAAAATAGTAACACTGTAAAAAGTAAAACATCAAAGATGAAGTTATGGGAAGGAAAAAAGTATCAGTGTTGACTGTGAATTTGAAGTTCCGTGAGTCCATGTCATCCACCGCCAAAACCTAGACAAATGTCACTCCAAGAATGCGAGGAATTACTCGTTAATGTAAATCAAATACGTCCCTAAACACCTTGTATATCCTACCTAAAAAATAATTCTCAGTTTCCATAGGTTTTCAATTTTAACACTTGGGGATCCATTTCTTCGAAATTCATGATAAACGTAGTTTCTTTTTTTGACTAGCAGAGTGTAAAGATAAAGTCAGCCGATTTTCTGGTTTCGTGTAAACTAGGCTTTGAACTTAGAAGTTTCTACCGTGCGAGTATATTGATATTGCAAAAAGAAAACACGAATTTTAAGTTTCGCATGAATTTCATTACACACCGCTACACCTACACAGGTACTTAACATTATTAACCTTTAGGTACATAATAATATCAGGTACATCTCACTTGTATCGTTTCTATTATTGTCTCTTGTGAAAACAAAAAGTGCCCCAATATCAAAGATAATAAAAAGACGATTAATGGAATTAAAAGCTTTACGCTCTTATAATATTACCCATTGGAACAAAAATGACATAAAATGTAAAAAATATTTTTTTTTTTATATATTGTGAAATATTGAATTATCACTAACACAAAATTTTGCAGGTTTACTAAAAAAAGTTAGAGTCAAAAAGTTGGAGTAAACGACTACCCGGCAAGTTCTAATCCTGGTTTAAGTTCACCTCAAATATTTGTCTCTTACTAGCTGACCCGGCGAACGTTGTTCTGCCATATAAATTATTTCTATGTCATCCAACAACATAAATAATTTCTTTCGATTTGAAATACGAACGACGGTTTTTTTTAATTTTAATTTTATTTTTTTAATCAAGTTAAAAGAAATATAATATTTCGCTTTCTTAACTTAAATACAGAGTAAAGTAATATATATATAATATAGTGTATACTTTAGTAGTAATATTTATAATTTTGTTCTAACAATTTAAGTTTAAATAGTTTTTTTTAAAGGTATTTATATTCTTCTCCATTTTCAGGTTATCTGGGAGGAGATTACATATATGAACCCCCTTGTGGCCAATGCTTCTCTTGCCACTTTCAGTCTTGCAGTATTTGTGTACAATTTATTATGTTCTCTAGTATAATGTTCGGGTACTTGTGACGTTTTTATAAATGTTGTGTTTGTGTGTATATGTCCATTTTGTATTTTGTAGATTAAAAGGCATATGTTTTATTGGTACAATGTTCTTATTTTCAGAAGGTTAATTTCTGGTATAGTTTTTTTTTGTGGGAGTGTATGGGTTATAATTGAAGAGTTTTTTAATAACTTTGTTCAGTATTATTTGTAAGTCGTTTAAGTACGTAATGCATGTGTTACCCCATATTTCTATTAAATAATTTATGTGGGACTGGATTAAGCTAAAGTATAAGCATATCGTTACCTCTGTTAGTAGAAGATGAGCAATTTTACCGAATATACCAATTAATGGCATGATTTTTGCTTTTAGTTATTCTATGTGTTGTTTAAATGTCAAATATTTATCAATATATAAGCCAGGTATTTTTTGCTATCTAGAATATGTAGGTCTCTTTCTTCTGTTTGTAATGGTTTATGCGACGGTATTTTTCTTTTAGGTGAGCTTAGTGTCATGTAACCGGTTTTATTAACATTTATTGTTAATATATTTTTTATTAGCCAACCTGTTAGTATATTAAGATCCGTTTGAGTTTTTGCCGACGTGAAATATTGCCGTGTCATCTGCGTATAAGAAGATTTCACCATGCAGTTTTAACTGACATATGTCATTTGTGTATATTTAAAAATAAAAGTGGCCCCAGTATGGATCCTTGTGGAATGTGGAACTCCATTGTTTTTACTCTCGAGCTGATCCTTTTTATCTGCTATGTTAACATATTGTTTTCTGTTGGACAGATAGGATTTAATTAGTTTGATAGCTGGACCGGTTTTTACGATTTTTTTAAAAATATTAAATTTGGATGGTCGCGATTAAAAAATGGGAGGGTGAAAATTTGGGGTTATAGGTATTTTTGATGCAAAAAAACAACAAAAAAAAATTGTAAAAACATGGGAAAAAAATCTGGATAGGGACACCCTAATCACCTAGCGGTATGAAATATACTTTACGATCTATTCTCATACCTACCAAAAATACATCATAAAAATCTGTCTAGCCGTTTCGGAGGAGTGCGACCACATATATACATATATATAGATTGATATATATTAAAATAAAACAAATATAAAACTTTTTTCCACTTATTTTATTGACCGTATTCAGCTCGTTAAAGTCATCTTCAGACTGGATCTTCAGACCAGTCTGAAGATGGCTTTAACGAGCTGAAACCGGTAACGGTCAATACAATTAAGTGGAAAAAAGTTTTATATTTGTGTTATTATAATATAATTATATTGGAATTCCACCATGAATTGTCAGTTTCAAAAATAGAAATATATAGATGGTTAATTTTTTTTCTTCAAGTTTTGTTTAAAATGCTTTATAGTTTTGTGATTAGAAAAATGGCATTCAGTCAAATGCATTAAAACATTACTAATAGTATTTTCATTTTTATCGTACCATAAACGGTGTACTATATACCTACTTATGAGAACGCTTTACATATTATACGAATGCAAGTACTAATTTATATTATTATTTTAACGGTGCATTATAGTTACCTATTTAAAAAGATTTATTCTTCAAGTTCCGCAAACTACCCAAAAAATTCTGCCCCGTCAACAGAAAGTACGACTCCCCTAAAATTTACATTGGAATTGAACCCATTTAGAAAGATGCCACGCGTGACTAATTCCATTGTGCTCCTTGCACCGTGCACACGCCTACCACCGTCTGCAGGCGCCAGTTAAGGCAGAATATAGCACCGAAGGAGATTATCGTTTAATGGACCGAACGTCGGAAGGGACGTGCACTTTCAAAAGAAGTGCAAATATACTGGCACTAAATAATTGCACTTCTTGGCAATAAATAATTTATTAAAGGGGTAAAAATGTGTCTTCCTTGGTTAAATTTGGAACAAAAATTAAAAAAGAAATAATATTGACCTGCATGTTAAAACGGTGAGGGTATTTTTTTGTTTTTAACTACTATATAAAACATCGTGCATACATAATATTATGGTAAAATTAAGCACAGTTTGTCTGAAAGTGGTTTTAAACTTAGGATGTTTATTTGTGGCATTTTAATTCGATCTAGTGTGATTGATACGCGTTCTACTAGAAGATTCCGTATTTTTATTGTTTGTATACATAGTTTCAATAGTATATTTTTTAACATATATTTGTTGTACATTTGGTCCGTCAAAACTATTGAAAATTTCCATCGAAAGTGTTCTTTTGGGTACTTTCAGTACGATCTTTATGATTCCTTTTTGAATTGTATTCAGGTTAAGCATATACAGATGTAGAAGATCTCAATCCTACAACCTTTACCAATGATGCCATAGAAAATCTAACAAGCATGGCCATAAAAAACATAGATGATGGGAAAAAATGTTTAGCTTTATTCATAGATCTTCAAAAAGCTTTTGACGCAAAAGATCATAAAATATTACTAACTAAACTAAAAAAAATAGGAATGGCCGAATCAACAATGAACTTATTGGAGTCATATATAATAGGGCGTGAACAACAAGTACAAATTGGCAAACAAAAGAGCAAACTTCTATCTTTGAACTATGGCGTTCCTCAAGGAAGTGTACTGGGACCGATTCTGTTCATTATCTACATCAACGATTTAACTAACCTTACCATTAAAGGAAACATAATCAGTTTTGTTGATGATGCTGTTTTATTATTTCAAGAAGAAAATTGGACAGATATATTGTTAGCATTACCGCATATACGGCCATTTGCTAAACCAAACCTGGAAAGGACACGCAATTAATAGGACAACAATACTAGCTCAGGAAAGCGGCGCAAGCAAGGTTCTCTCAAAACCAGGGCGAGTGCTTGTGGTTCGCTGGTGAATACCTCCTCCTCCTTTCCTCACAATCTCCAGGTCTCCTTCCTCAATCAGAACACAGTTTTGCACGTAAAGGATTTATTCATTTAGAAGGAGACAGGGTTTTACAATTGCCAGCCTCGGCACACTACACATGGGTATTTGCTAGGACTAGAATTCTATCATGACGGGGGAACTTTCCTCTCAACTCTCCACACGTGTTAGTGAATTTAAGGGCGGAACGTGGCACACAAAACAGGGCGAGGGTTCATATTACTCAGAGCCAGCAGGAAATGCGGTAGTCAGCAGCCAGGCTACTGGTGGGCGGGAGCCTTCTTGTGCACAATTCACATTATAGAAACATCACGAGTTTTTAGGTTCTCGGACAGCGCCGTGGCTCAATCACTGGGGACACTGTTGTCATGCCCGAGGCAAGCGGAGGAATGAATGCCGGCCGGCGCGGTTGCCCGTGTCGAGCTCAGCGCGGTGCGGGGAATTTATGAACTATTCTGGCGTAAAATGGGGGAACAGTGAGCTGGGGAAAACATTGTCACTTTGTAACGTAACAATATTTAACGAGGCTGAAAAAGGGCTTAGTGCACTTCAAAATTGGCTTAAAATAAACTCGCTTACCCTTAATATAAGTAAAACAAAATATATAACATTTTCAATGAACTCAAGGGGCCAACCAATAAAATCACTAGAACTAAAATTACATGAATGCCATGGAAATAATGTTACTGCCCCGTCATCGAAAAAACACAAAACATAAAATATCTCGGAGTAATAATTGACGAAAATCTTAGATGGGACCTACACATCAAAGGTATTACGGAAAAACGGAAAAACTTAAAAATCTAAGAAACGTGTTAAATAAAAAGGATATGAAAAAGGTCTACTACGCGTTATGTCATTCTCGAATTGAATATGGAATCATAAGATGGGGATCTGCTACACATACGTACCTACACAGCCTGAATACGATTCAAAAAGGAATCATAAAGACCATATTGAAAGTACCAATTAGAACGCCTTCAATTGAAATTTTCAATAACTTTGACATACCAAATGTACAGCAAATATATGCCAAAAAATATTATTGAAGCTCTTCAAAAATAATGAATCCTCTACTAGACCGTGTATGCATAACCCTAGATCGAATAAAAATTATATAAAAAATATTCCAAGTTATAAAACCACATTTGGACAAAGAAACTATACATACTTTGTAACAAAACTCCATAACATCCTTCCCCAAGACATAAAACTAATAAAAAATCCAATTGAATACAAATCAAGAATAAAAATATGGCTTAAAGAGGTCAATGAGAGAACACTAGCGAAGACGCTAAAAACGACATAGAAGACAAATGAACTATATTTAAATAACTTTAGTCCGCCTCGGCACAGGACCCCCTAGTGAGGAGGACTAAGAAATACAATATTTTATACTTAATTTCACATTACTTTTTGTATGTAAAATTTTTTATATAGTCGCTATAATAATAAAAAAAAAAATTCCATATACGGTTCAAGATTGACATATGCGTAGTAGACTTTTTTCGCACCCTTTTCATTCGCCACATTTCTTAGATTTGTAGATAAAAAAATGTATAAGTCTTGTCAGTTTTTTCCGTAATAAAACGATGTGTAAGTCCCATCTAAGATTTTCATTAATTCGTAATTTTTGTATAACTGGGCAGTGAATTAAACATTATTTCTACAACATTCATGTAATTAATCCATAATATTTTAGCATTGATACTTACTTATAATTCATCACAAAACTGTATAAAATGTGACCTTAGAACGGGATACCCCAATAAGGTCACATTTTTTTCTTTTCAACTTTTGTAAAAAATTATAAAAAACAAAAAATTTAAACAAAATGTTCTAGGGATTTTACTGGTTGGCTCCTTGAGCTCAATGAAAATGTTATATATTTAGTTTTGCTTATGGGGTAAAGTGTTTAATTTTCAGCCAGTTAGTTGAATAAACTAGAATAGTATTTCAATTTATTATATTATATTATATACTAGCTGGTACCAAGCATGCGTTGCTATGCCAATAAATAAAGAAATTGTTTCTCCCTTCGTGTCCTTTCCCATTCATCCCGTTCCCCTTCTGTCCCCCCATTCCTCTCCCGCATCCTTTTCCCCTTTCTCGTTTCCACTCCACCTCCTCCACCTTACCTCTCCCCACTCCACTCCCCCCCTTCACCCGTCCCACAAACCCCCCTCTCGAGTTCCCCTCCCCCCTCCCAGGTTCCCCTCCCCCTCCCTGGTTCCCCTCCCCTCCCCCTCCCTGGTTCCCCTCCCACGTTCCATAAATTAATTCCCGGTACATTTAGTTTTCAAACAGCTCGCGTGCCACCTATTGCAATTTTTTAATACAAATTTCATAAAGCCAGAGCTCACCAATAGTTTTATGCAAACCTTCTCCTGACAATAACGAATACAACAAAAAAAGAATTATCCAATTTGGTGCAGTCGTTCGGAAGTACATACATTTCGGCGATTCATTTTTATTTATATAGATAGATAGATAATCAAACGAACATAAAACTTTTATTCACATAATTTTATTTGACCGTGACCGGTTTCAGCCTGTCAAGGCCATCTGCAGACTGTTACAAATTATTCATAACTCACGGTTTACATAGACAAATATGGGGGAGGGGGAGAGGGGTGGTCCATAAGGATTTTATTCGAAACATTAGTAACAATTGTAAAAAAACCCATATATTCGAATAAAATCCTTGTAGAACACCTCTCTCCCCCTCCCACATATTTGTGTATATAAACCGTGAGTTTTGAATAATTTGTACCAGTCTGAAGATGGCCTTGATAGGCTGCAACCGGTTACGGTGAAATAAAATGAAGTGGAAAAAGTTTTTTTTTTATTTTCAAAGTTTTATCATCACGAGTTTGAGCATTTTTGAATGTAGGTATTTATGAAAGCAAATTTTGAATGAAATAAATATTTATATTGAGTTATTATGTTAAAATGCTGGTATGGAGAATAATAAATCGTTCTCATCGGAACCGCCCTGTACAATGGTACGATCGCAAGATCGTCATTCGACGAAATTTAAATCCTCGACCGCTGGTTAATGCCACTTCGACGGCCGGCGCAGTTCAGCGGTAAGGCTCTTGACTCGCACACCGACGGTCGCGGGATCGAATCCCGGCGTGGAAAATAAATTTTATTTGATTAATTTGTGTTATTTCACAATTTATTCATTAAAAATAATATATAGTAGTTCCAGAGTGGAAGATACTCTTAGTATCGCTCTGGTGTAAGACCACCTTTCAGAATTGAAACATTGCTTGAAATGGCATTAGCCGTGTTTGGTGACCAGATCTGAATAGCCAGGTACTTCCTCCCCCTTCCTCTTCCCTATCTCCTTCCCCCCCCTACTACCTTAAGTCTCACAACATACCCCAATTGGGGATGCCATAGTTTCACTGGCTTCAGACAGGAGCAGTTGGGACTCTTGTGCGGTATTCATATAAAAAAAAACTTAAGTAGAAAGGAAACATTATGAGTACATGCAAATAACCCCTAATAGGTACCCTGGAGACATCATATTTGACTTTGGTAGAAAAACAAAATGAAACGTGATCTAAAGTGCTGACTTTAATACAAGCTCTTAGAAGAAAAAGGAATTATTCAGAAATGTACCAAAAAGAGAAAACACTTTCCTTTATCAAGAATTTTAATTGGTTTCTTTCATTGAAATAAATTCTCAAAGGGTATGAAATAGTGCTATTTCATTGGCCATATTTATTTGAATCTTTGTTAGGAACCAAACCCTTTCCTTCTTTTCCATTACATCAGCGATTCTACCACTGAAAAAGTCGGTCATATTTTAATTTTTGACATTAGTTTTTACACACAGAAAGCACTGAGGAAAATAATTTCCTTCACGAATAACATCTTTTCTTTAAAACTTTAACCCCACGCCGGATGCTATGGTGAAAATAATTTTTCTGTGTAGCAGTGGGCCTCTTTGGAAATACTATATGGAGGCTCTTTTAAAGGAAAGGCAGGAGCTGAAGATCTGGGAAGGAAAAAGGTAAAAGAATGGGTAAGAATCTGGGGGGATTGTGTCCAGGAGTGACGGACGAATGAATCCATCCGTCCCTCTGCGGTACAAGGTGATAGATCGAGAGAGTCCTGATGTAGAGATAAAAATGTCTACTTCAAGCTGTCTCTCTAAATCCGGCCACACAGTCGGTGGGCAGTCGCAATTGCCGTCAAGACCTAAACAATCCAGGCAACTCTGGGTATATTTAAAATTGCTGTCATTTTTTTGTAGTGTGTTTGTTGCTCTACGGGATTATTTTTATGTAAGGGATCCCTTCGGTCCAATCTCTTTGAAAATGTATTCAAAATACATGATGTAATAAAATGCAAGAGGAGGCAAGAAGAGGCAAGAAAAGGCAAGAAGGTCCAAGAAGAGACTAGAAAAGACTAGAAGAGCTAAGAAGAGACTAGAGGCTAAATTATAAATTAAACTACAAGCGGCGGTAAGAAGTAAAATATTTCAAGATGAGCCAAGAAGAGGCAAGATGAACCAAGAAGGGGTGAGAAGATGCAAAAAGAGGAAAGAAGAGCAAAGACGAGACTAGGAGAGACAAGATGGGATGGTAAGAAGAAAGAATTTGCAAGAAAATACAATTTGCAAGAAGAACCAAGGCGAGCCAAGAAGAGCCAAGAGCCAGGAGAAGCTTGAATAAACAAGAAGAGATAAGAAGAGTCAAGGAGAGACGAGATGAATCAGGAAGAGTCAAAAAGATACAAGGAAATGTAAGAAGAGGCAGAAGAAGGAAAATATAAAGAAGAAAAAAACAACTCCTTTATTCATGCCCTTCCTATAGGTATTCCAATATCGGCTTATTATGTTGCCATATCGGTCGATTACACTCCAATCTCCTTACTATCCTCAGAGTACACGTTCCAAGTCCTAACAAATCAGTACCACCTGGTGTACGGTCTCACCGGGACAGGAGTGCTCCTGGCTGGGGGGTATAATCATATCGCGTTGCATCGTATCTGTAAACAAAATATCGCTAATTTTGATCCAATTTTGTTTCTGAGTGCACAGTGCACTTAGCGACTTATTTCTACAAATCACCGATTCATACTGCAGCATTCATTGCGAGCTTCGCCTCTCCTATGATAGAATAAATCCCTTATGAATTAACTTTCTTTCACTGCTTCACTCGGAATAAGATGGAAATAAGATGATCCTTTTACGAGTGAGAACAAGGGAAAGATTTAATTTAGAAATTAGCTTTGCTGCTTCAAACGCGTTTCGCACTGTCTGAGTTTTAACAAAAGCTTTTTTAATGTCACTCAAAATGCTGGAATAGTTGGTTCACTTGTATGTTTATTATATTGCATTATTAAAAAAAACTAATTCCGGTTGTGCCCCTGCCTATAAACTCGGTTCAATGAACTCTAGAATTAAAATTTCATTTTCAAATTTTGAAGTATTTGTTTTGGGAAATAAAGTACCTTCCCATAAAAATTTATAATTTTTGGTAATGTGTCTACGTGTAGGTAACTCAGGTCACTACATGAAAATGTTCCGTCTCCGATAATATTCAATTAATTTTGTAATTAGCGGCCGATGTGTTTGCTCACCTGCTGCGTGGCGGGCCGGATCGAAAGAGATTGGTTGAGGAGGTCTTTTGACCTCTCCAGCCAGAATCCCTCAACCCATCGCCTTGCACCGCAGTTGAAGGGATGGATTCATACGTCCGTCACTCCTGGACACACAGACCCCCAGATTCCTAGCCACCCCTCGTACCTATTTTCTTCTCAGAACTACCTCTTCTTTTCTTACTTAAAAAAATATTCTCTCTACACAGCATCCCCTAAGAGGACACAGGCTCTGAGAGAAATTGTTTTTCGTCCTGCGTGGAGCGAAGATAAAAAAGTATATTATGTTTTTATTATCATTTCTAATGTATTATCATTCTATGAATGATACACCTTATCTATATTTTGTAATACTTTTTATATATTATCCTATAAAATGATCCTTTCTTTTCTTATAAATATGTTATCTTCTTTATAGTTACGTAAAATGATTAAATAACGATATAAATAGTCATATTAATTTTAGTTTCGCAATTAATATAGGATATTAATAATTATTATTTTACTTTTGTTGCAAGTTGTAGTTGTAACACAGAAGTTCTTCTCTCGTAACCACAAGCATCTGCTTTATTAGTAGAGTGAATGGAAAATTATGTAAATAATATTGTTAAGTTTTTTTGAGGAGAATTTTATTTTTTAAATATATAAGTAGAAGATTTAGCGACAGTGGTCTCTGTGTATACCACTGGTAAAATTTACCTGCTAAATATCTTTATCACCCAGTCAGTACCAACGGCAATATTTTATGTTCTTGTTCGGTCTTCATTTCAGGCTTGCTTTAATGCTTTGCCTTGGGTAAATTATAAATGGTAAACTGACCATGAGTGGTTGGCATTATGGTAAGATCTGAAGCTTCGAGAGAAACACGTTTGCACATCGTGGTTATGAACTGACTGCACCCTTAAGTTTAATATATTTTATCCACAGTTCTCCCTTGCAGTTATATTGAGAAAATCTTGTGGAGGATTATATTCAGCAGCGGGTAATGTCTAATGGTAGTGATAATATACCATATACCATCAACGGGCTGGCAAGTAGTTTGAAATATATTACATGCATTTATTACCGTTTCTCCTGGGAAATCATTAAATTGAAAACACGGTCATCCACAGGGTGAAATGTCCTCTCAGAAACACCCTGATTAGAAACCACTATTCAGAAGTAGAACGTTGCTTGAGATGGCTTTATAACTAGATTTGCATAGCCACTCCACCACTTTTTTCTTCTATATCGAAATATTCCCCAAATGGAAAGGAGACTCCAATTGAGGTAAATCCAGAAATTAAAAAAAAGGTATTTATTACAAAAGAAAGACGCTCGCACGTCATATACAGAAATATTATTAAATTAAAACGACAATTAACATTTTTAACAAGTTTTTTTTTTCTAAGCGAAGTGTGAATTCTTTGCATTATGTGTTTAAGGCTCTGCAACCGGGCCCGAAAAGAAGAAGATGGAGAGATACGAAATTACGAATGTTAGAGGAGAGCGCTAACATTTACAGCGACAAAATCGATGCGAAAATTGCGAAAATGTTTAATAAAATACGACTCGTTTAAAATAGAGTAAAAATCTCGCGGGCATTATCTTAAACAACATTTAAAGAAACACTGTGAATTTTTTCATACATATAACTTTTAAAATAACTGACACAAACTTGTTTATAATAATTTTTGGAGCATACTTTGCGATTTTTTTCTATGTAGGGAATTTTATATAATTTGCGTTTCGGCGCGGACAAAGTCTAGATATTATCTTCAAGAATAACATATATTTATTAAGAGGTTTAAAACATACCATGTTTAAGGGAAATATATGTAATAAATCGGTACAAATCCGTGTTGCGGGCTCTTAACGGTGTAATATTTCAGCCTGTCGAAGGTCTGTGTGAAAGGATTAATTGAACTAAGTAAAGCAATAATCCAAAATTTTCTTATTGATGATCGTACATACCAATACATCTCCGAAAGCGTTTTAAATATCCCAATTTAGTGCATTAAAATTATAACAGTTCGCGTACCCAAATTAAATAAATATTTTTTAGAATATCTTTCGAACAGCTGCGATTAAAAATTGAGTTTTACTAATTTGTGTCTGTGATTTCAAGTAGGCCATACAGAAAACAATTAAATACAAATATTTATTTGCAGACAGGAATAACTAACAATCACGGCTTTTTCAAAGAAACTTACACGCAAAATTCTTGGGGGCTTTCAAAGTTAATTTTTTTAAATATTTTGTTTTTAAAACTTAAAAAATATGAAATAAAAGTATTTTTCCTAAATATTGTATTTTTACTAATAAGTTGAATAGCTGAGATCAGATCGATATTAAATCACTCAGAAGTGGGTTTACTATGCATTAGCCCAATCAGTTCTACAATACGGAATAAAAGGCTGGGGAGGAGCGTATAAAACCAACTTAACCCCACTTGAAATAGTACATAGACGATTATTATTATCAAATGAATTCCGTGTTATTGAGGATATAAGGACGATGGTATTAATATGGTCCTTTACACGACCAAGCTGTGCAGTCGGGGAGAGGGAAGGGGAGCTACGCCACGTATATATTTTAAATTGAAAACGTAAAAGCATTAAATTATTATATGTTTTTGTAAAAGCTCGCAGACGTCTACTGCATACAACTTGACAAATCCGACCACGTGATGTACACTAACACCATCTCTGTGAGTAAGACCAAAGAAGGAATTTGCGAACGAATGAAACAATGAACTCTTTTTTAATGTTGTTGGTTTGAGGTGGGTGATTAAGATGATTACCTATCGTAATTTATCTTGTTGAAAATTGAATGCATTTCGTTTCAAATAATTTTCTGGACACATGGTGATTTCATATGTGAACAATGGAACCTTCTTAGGAATTCAATCAATTTAGTTTCCCAGTTAAATCCCACGTTTGGGGATGTTGACACAAAATCGATACAATATTCAATAGATCAAAGTGCGTGAATCAAGCTCTCGACGCATGAATTTTAGTGTGCAATAAATCCAGCGACAAATTGCGTCGTGTAGTTTGAATTTTCTAAATTATCTTGCCTTGGCTGATACCCTGTGGCAACCTCGGGTTGGCATTAGTACACCACACCCCTCGCCCCTCACCCTACCCCACCCCCTTAATCACTGGGGGGCTCCTACACCCTACATTAACAAATTCGTGCTATTAATCACGGAGGAATTCCGAACCACTCCACTGTTTATGTCCCAAAATTAACTATCGATGTTGTTGTACTGTCTGCCTAATGCTGGCTTGACATTGCCAACGTTTTGTCGTTGTTGAACATTGGGTTTGTTCTTGTACTTGGGCGTAATTGTTTGGCAGTGTTTTCCATTTATTGTTGATGCGTTACAAGATCTGGTAACTGCAAAAATTAAACACCGACGGAAGATATTTAACAGTTTTTCTTTGGCAAATACGGCAGACGACGGTGCTGACAACTATTGAAAAAAACAACTTTTAATCCATTAAAATTATGATAATGCCAAACTCTTGTAAGTATTCTAAAATTTCAGTAAATATCGGAGAAGCTCGTGTATTGAAAAAAGTGATAGGTGTGCTATCAGTCTAGGTACCGTGTGTTTTCATCCCGAGACAAAATATCCCTCGACATAATATCACAAGGACAAAATAACCCACGGACAAAACATCCCCCAACAAAATATCTACTAAAACCTAATCTAACCTAACTTAACCTAACCTAACCTAATCTTATTTTACTATTTTTGAACAATAATTTATTGTCTTTACAGGATGTCTGTATTATTTTTGTCTCATTTCACTATTTTTGAACAATTTTTTGTTAGGTTAGGTTAGTTTAGGTTAGGTTAGGTTAGGGAACGTACCCATACTACGTGACCCGTTTAGGGGGGGGGGGATCTTCAAAACACACGCTTGGTCACTATGGAGGGCGAGGGGCTTAGGTTTTCATCACGTAGTCAATCTAGAAATCTTTTTATATTTTTTCCACTTGTAATTATAGGTATGCATGCATTCTTGCCGTCACGCAATAAAGACAAATATAAGCCAAATATATTTTTTTAAACTTTTTGTTAGCAAGAAATTATTCAGAACCATATTTATTACGTGATAACTGTGGGAGGGGGTCTTGGAATATACTACACGTGGTCACCGAGGAGGGAGGGAGGGGTTAAAAATTGCAAAAAGTGGGTCACGTTGTATGGGCACGTTCTCTATAGGTTTTAGTAGATATTTTGTTTGGGGGATGTTTAGGACGTTGGATATTTTGTCGGAGGATTTTTTTTTACATTAACTCCACACAGGAGGCCCTGAGGAAAATAATTTCCCTCAGGGCCTATGTCATCTTTGAAAATGCTAAAGAATAGTTTATCGGGTATATATTTTCAGGGGGTATTTTGTCGCGGGATGAAAAGCCGCGGAACCATCAGTCTACCATCTGATACTAGCGCTAAGGTAAAGACAATGTTAGGCCTTTAATAAATAGCTTTTATGAGCCCTTATAGAACTTTAACCGTACTTCCGTGGATTTCATTTTATGTTTTCCGCCAATAAACCAATCATTGACATTTGAGCATCCGCCAGCCGTTTGGATGCGACTTGTTAATTAATATCGGCCTCGCCCAGGGGCCGATGGCGACTAACTCACTGTAATGTCAGACCATCGACAACGCCCGGGCGATTGCCGAGAACGATTGTGGGGTTAAAGTCTTTAGTGTAAATTTAGTTTCTGGTCTCAGGAGTTCACTGCAGGTCAGATGAATGCAGTTGATTTTGAATATCCATTCAAATTAATGCATTGCCATTCCGGAATTTATATTAATTCATGTTCTGAAATTCCATTACGCCAAATATTTGGACACAGTGTTAATGCTGTATGTAGGGTATTTTTACGGAAAGGAAAGAGAAGAAGTTCTGGGAAGGAAAAGGTATGAGGGTTGGGTAGTAATCTGGGTGTCAGTGTGTGTAGGAGTGACGTATGAATCAACCCCCCTCCTACTGCGGCCCGAAGCGATGCGATAGGTCAAAAGAGTTCCCTTTACAGTCCTCTTCCGAATCGGCTTTCCACACGGTTGGTGGGCAGTCATATCCACCGTCAAGACCTAAGCAAACCTCACCCCACGGGCACCTCTGCTAAGTCACCAAACTTAGCGAATCACTTGAGGCGACATATGGCAGAGGTATTGATTACCCAAGGAATAGTTCCCGGGGTGAAGCCCCGGTCGTAACCGTACCCGCCTTCCAAATTAATTAACTAGTAAAATCTAGAGCGAAAAAAAAAGTTACTTGTTGGTACTATGTAAACAGAAAACCACCGTGATGTTACGTACTACGTGATTGATGAAAGTGATGTGTGGAAATTAATAAATTGCACTCAAAGAGGATCGGAATCTTCGATCAACTACGTCAATGATCGGAATAGATCTGGTGAACCTTTTGTATTGCAATCCCTTGCAGGCGGCCACATGTCATCAAAACTGGCTAATAGTAGGTACCTACATAGGTAGACCTCGTGACATCTGTAATCATTGGGAAGACGTCGTGCTCTATTGTAAATACGTCAATCAATTATGGTTAACTAATATTAGAGAAGATTTCATACGTTATCATACACATGAAGTGATTGAGGTGATTTTTCACAAAAACGGCGCTTTATAAATTATTCAATTATTATTATGAAGATTTCAGAATCATTCGAAATTTTTATTATTGTTTTAACAATATCTATGGACGATTGATTTTCAGAGTAATAGATACGAGTTCTATCAAAACTGCCCTGGTAAAAGACATTAATAACCATTAGGAGTTGAAATATCTCTTAAAATAGTAATAGCTGCGTTTTCTTGTTGAAAATATCAGTATAAGAACTAAAGACCCGGATCTAATAGGGATATTTGCTGCACGTTCTAGAGTGGAAGATACCCCAGTATTGCCCTTGTGTAGGACCACCATTTAGAATTGACCAATTGACCAAATTTGTGACCAAATATGAAAAGCCAGGTAGTCCCCACTCTTCTCTTTCTCATCTCCTTCACCTCCCCGCTACCTTCAGCTCCATAAAATACCCCAATTGGGAATGCCATAATCTCATTGGCTCCAGATATTTGGGAGTAGATGGGTCTCTTTTTCGGTTTTCGCATATGTAAATTAAAAAAATATTAATTCGTATTATTTGGGTAATGGAATTATGTAGTTAGGCACTAGTTTTTCCAGCCAGCAGACGAATAAATTGAATTTATCGATATTCTGTAACTAGCACACATAAGTATAGAAAGGAATAAAAATCAAGAACACACCCTTTTTAAATGCTAAACATTCTTTATGCACATTGAAAAGTTTAAAAAAATTCAATGCCTCGTGTTTATAAGCTATTTTTATCGCCTGTATTCAATGACATACAAAAAGATCGCACAAGCGCGCCGGTCGCGAAGTTGCTGCCACTTCACAGAGAGGGGTGCTAAATGCCCTTATCGGGAGCACACCACCCTCGCTTCCTCTTTACATTCTTAGCGGCCATATTCATGCCGTTATGGCGGCATGTAAGCAGTGAGGAAACTGCGGGATATGACACTATAAGCTCGGGTGCCAATCAAAACCTAGGGGTAGATTTCGATTTTTCTTTGTTTTTAAATTAAATATAGATTTTTATTTTAAACTTAATGAGTAAAACCTCTAATTGTAATATTTTAATTAAATGAAGACATATTAGCTAAAGTCGAAGACCCTCATTTTGTGAGGCAAGTAACATATAAATAAGTAACGTATTTTTTGTAACTATATTATGTTATGTCAATAAACACCCGGATTTTTTTTTTTTTTACAGTGAATACCGCACAAGAATCTCAACTGCTCCCGTCTGGAGCCAGTGAGACTATGGCATCCCCAATTGGGGTATGTTGTGAGGCTGAAGGTAGTGGGGAGGGGAAGGAGGTAGGGAAGAGGAAGGTTGGAAACTACCTGGCTATTCAGATCTGGTCACCAAACACGGCTAAAGCCATTTTCAAGCAACGTTTCAATTCTGAATGGTGGTCTTACACCAGGGCGATACTGATAGTATCTTCCACCCTGGAACATGCCGCAAATATACTATATATTATTTTAAATGAATTAATTGTGAAATAACACAAATTAATCAAATAAAATTTATTTGCGCATACCGGGTTTGAACCCGCGACCTCCGGACTGTGAGTCAAGAGATTGCCAGCAATTATAAAAAATAACAACAACAATAACTATTGGCACGAATGCGATTGTAGATATTATGATTACTAGAAGAGGACAATGAAAAAGTAAAACTGTATGTTTGTACGTAAACTCAAAATCAAAGAAAAATTGTCTGAACATCGAATACGCATTCATTTCAGTCTTGGTCAAACAGATTCCGGCTTCATGTGAACGTGAATTCCGGTTCAATCGTGTGAACTTTCGAATTCGAAGTCAGATTAACCTTTAACTATGGACGTCGGGTCTCGGAGGCCCAACCCCTTCTTCAATTTCTCGGAATAAACACCTTCCCCGCGCGTGCCATCCCCGCGCGTCTCAGTAGCTTCAGTTTTAGTTGTGTTATGACCAAGGATCGAGAAGGTCGCGTCATCCGGCACTTATTACGTGAGTAATAATCATTTAAAATTTGATCAGGGCCTGGGAGACCCGTTGACTATAATTTCAAAAAGTCATAAGTTTTTTTTATGACTTTTTGTTACTGTTTCTTTTATTAGCTAGGAAAAATTATTGGTTTTGATTTTTGTAATACCTACTATAATTAAGGAGCCTTAATACGATCTCAAGTCAATAAGACTGAAAACTGACTAGGTTTGTTAAATTTGGAGATAATTATTAAAATATGAATAAAAGTTGATTATTTTTATTACTCGATCTTTTATTTATAAATACTTTATACATATAAACTCCTTGCTTAAGTCAGATTGGTCCAGGTTTGAAAATTAGAAGAATTTTATGAAGGGGTCTGTGTGACCCGACGTCCATGGGAGTGTGATTTTTTTTTCACGTCCATAGTTAAGGGTTAAGGGCTTGAAGATTTTTCTCTTGAAAAATCATCAATTGGTGAAAATCATCGCACGCCCTAGATTGTTCATATGCCTTTGAGCTGTGTAGTTTTTTTATCAATCAAAATAGTTAAGTAAAACCTCAAATTGTATTATTTTAATTAAATGAAGACAATACTAGCGAAAGACAATCGAAATCTGAAAACAGAAAAGATTTGGGACTTTAACTCAGGCCCTTCGCCTTGCCGGAGCGCAGCTCTACCGACTGAGCTAATATGTCCCTATTGTGTCACTATCCGATTCGGTCATATTTATCTGTATCATACTTTGACTAAAGAACTACCAAAATTATCTTCATATTATCGCATATTGGCTGCTATCTTTATCGGTTCCTATCCTGGGTTCGAGTCCCAGTTGTGACCGTACTTTTTTTGACTTTTCTGTTGTCAGATTTTCGATTTCGATTCAGATTTTCGCTAATATTGTTTTCATTTAATTGAAATATATCAATTTGAGGTTTTAGTCAACTATCTTGATAGATGAAAAAAATCGGAGTGTGTAATTTTATCGGTAGAAGTGAAAATATAAAGTCGCTTTCTTTTCGATTGCCCGTTTCTTTAAAAGTGGTTTGAAGATTGGATAATGATTTCACAAAAATAAAAATGTTTTTTTTTGGATTTCGTAGGATTCGAACCTCCGTTCGCTTGATGTCTGTCTCTCCGGCCACTGAGACTTGTCAGGAGTCTTGCCAACTGCGCTATGGGAGGCACGCGCCAAAGTGCGAATTTACCGCATTATATTAGAACCGAGTATTTGTGTGGAACTCAGTTGTGACGCATTTCCGTTTCATCCGAATTTAAAATGACTAACGCGGCTAAAGAAGTTTTACTTCTAAAACTAAACAGTCTAAAAATTACTCATAGATAATGATTTTTCAAGAGAAAAATCGTTAAGTCATTAATCTGACTTCAAATTCGAAAGTTCCCAAGATTCAAGTCATGAAGCCGGAATTAATGAAGAGTGAAATGAATGCGTATTCGATGTTCAAACCATTTATTTTTTGATTTTGAGTATATATTGTTATGTACAAATATACAGTTTTAATTTTTCTTTGTCCTCTTATGTATAGCAATCATAATATCTCCAATCGCATTCGTGCCAATAATTTATTGTTGTTGTTATTTTTTTTAAATTGCTGGCAATCAGGGTGTTTTTTGACATAACATAATATGGTTTCAAAAAATACGTTACTTATATACGCGAGTAACGACTCGCCTCACAAAATGAGGTCTGTTTAGAGATGGAATGATCTGTTTGAAGGGATGCTAGGACTGGAGATCTATGGTCACTCGTTACCTATATAAAATCTGATTAATTTAAGACAGATTGTTTTGAGACATGCCCTTTAGTGATTTCTACACCTTAATGGCCTACCCACATGTTTTGTCATTGCCTAGATTTGTCAATTTCACTTTGGATTATGTTGAAAGACATCTTCTACGATTCACAATTATTTGTTACAGGGAAGCATTTAGTATTGCTACGAAAGTAACATGTAGTATAATACCGTCATGTCTGTTGTCCAAATATTTATTGTTTCTATTATACATGTCAAAGATTAATATAAATGTTATTTAGCGAATCTATTACCTACTGCTGTTCAGTGCCATTACTAAAAAATACAAGGTGCAATATAATTTTTTTTCAATAAGTGCTAAAATAGAAGTTGCAACCTACTTTAAGATGAAGCCATACTAAATAATGCAAAATTATACAAAATCACATGTTTTTGTTTTGAAAATTTGATAGCTTAGAAGTATTATAGATACTTCAAATAAGTACTGCGTGTAGAACATATCTTGGCCCTTAAAAATATCGGTCATTTTTTTGTAAGTCTTTTTAAGCCTTTAAAAAAATAAAGTATAAGGTCTATAAAAAACACTTTCAAGTCCAAACTCTCCTATTTATACACCTCTTTTCGAATTTTGGTTTTATTGTATAACGTGGCAAATTTAGTTTTTTTTACAATAATCGCAAAAAAATTGATATTTAGGCCTGAACTACGCAAAATAAAATAAAATATGCATTTTCTCGTTGTTATTTTTAACATCAATCAATACGGCCCGCACTCTACGAATTTGGATTCTTGAAGTGACCCTTATGGCATGAGCACAAATGTACTGGGCAACACCTATTTTATATCAGTCACGCCCCAACCGGCGCGGGAGACAGTCGTGTGACTCCGCGTCGCTTAGTTTCGTGAAATCAATTTCAAATTTCAGTTTTCTTACAATAAACAATGCGTAAAACAGGAATTAATATTTTTTCAGGCCTTTACGAAATCAACCCGTAAAAAAAATTCTCAACTACCTTTTCCAACCTTTCCAAAAGCTTTTTCTCAAGTATTTTTAAACTCCTCCCATAAAGGGCTTGAATTCCGATTTCGATTTTTTCCTGAACTATTGGATCGCCTTAATTTGGATGTATCGTTTTGTAATGTTTCAAAAAGCTGCTATTGTAAATGAAAAAGTTTTGTTACTCTTTTATTTAACGAAGATCAAGGAGCAAAGAACACCAATATTATTTTATAACGGCCAGACAGCAACCTTAACTGCTATTCCTTAGATGGAAACTAATTCCAACAAAAAAAATCAAATCGGCCCTAAATTAAAAACTTCTTGTTTATCACCGCGCATTAAAATGGCTACAAACTTATTTTATCTGTCCTAACTGCAATAAAACAAAATATGTTCTTCGTACTTGAAATGAGGTTTTGTAGTAGTTAACCAAGTCCCAAGGTGGTACACAGGGGTGGACTTATAAATTTCTCTCATTGCACGGTTCATGACCATAGTTTGTTCAAGGTGTCCGGGAGTGTAGTACAGTGACTTCGAGAGTTGACATTACAAGTAAGAAATATAAATATTTTATGTTCCAACGTTTAACTGTAGTTTTCGTGTAAAACATGTAAATTTTTTTTAATGAAAAAAAATCGTTTCTAAGAAAGAAACCAAGAATTTTCTAATAAAAGTTATTTATCTTTCATACTTGTACTGTTCCGTAAATCAACTCCGAGGTACATCCACCTTACCTCCGAAATCCAATAAGAATTACATTCACCTTACCTCCGAACTCCAATAAGAGTTACATCCACCTTACCTCCGAACTCTAATAAGAGTTACATCCACCTTTACCTCCGAACTCTAAAAAGAGTTGCATCCACCTTACCTCCGAACTCCAATAAGAGTTACATCCACCTTACCTCCGAACTCTAATAAGAGTTATTTCCACCTTACCTCCGAACTCTAATAAGAGTTACATCCACTATACCTCCGAACTCCAATAAGAGTTACATCCACCTTACCTCCGGACTCCCTGTATATTAATGCTAAATCACTTTTTCGATTAAACTTTACAACGGATCAGTATAGTTTATAAATACCAAAAAACTGCTTTGGATGAAATAAAGCTTTTCTACCGTTTCTATTGCGTAGAATTAAAATAAAATCGTTAATTACTTAATAAAAAATGTAAGTGTTAATTATTAAAAAATGTATTTTTTTCATTAAACATGTATGAACGCATATAAGAAACTACTTATTAAACTTTTTTTTTTCTAATGACATTTTTCATAAAATGAATAAAACCAGTTATGCGTTTGAAATTGTGACTTCCAGATTCCGTAAGCCAATCGATATTTATGCATTTTACCTACATTCGTGCATTCGTGCATGTAGTGACTGCGGCAGTGACTGCAGAGAGTGTGGTTTTGAGCGAACTAGCGCTGTCTCGTTCTAGCGGCCCTTTAACAAACGAGACAGCGCTAGTTCGCTCAACTCCACGCTCTCTGCAGTCACTGCCGCAGTCACTACATGCAGTGTCGTATGTAGATCCCATACGGGACACTAAGAATACATCCAATTGTGGCTTGTGGCTTCTTAATATGGATATGTTGATCTCTGAACTCTCTGTAAATTAATATAGTACTCTCTGTACATTTGTATGGTAATAACTCTGAACATTATTTACCTCCGAACTCCCTGTATAATTATATGTATATAAATTTACCCAGGTACTAGTATGTTTTATTGAAATGTCTACAGAAAGCAGAACTTCATTAATGTTTGGTTGACGGTTCTACTGCCAGAGTGCAGTAGCGCTGCTTTCACCATTGGCGATAAAATTAAAAACTCACCTCGTCAATAAAAAGAAACTTAACGTTCGTTTCGCCGAACTTTATTCTAAACTAAACAGCAAACACATTGATGTTTTTCACGGAAAATAAAAAGCCGCATTTTTAAGGTTTTCGTCCGCCATTATTGAAAAAATACGGTTTGTCGATTCGGCTCTGGTGGATGGAACTTGAGCGGGTAAAGATGGTCAGTTCCAGTCCCGTTTATGGTTTGTGTTAGAGCCGTTTAATGTCCGTCGAAGAATAACGAGCCGCACAACACCCTGAACACCCTGTACTTGTCAACTCCTATTTTTTTAAAACGCACCTGGCTACGGAATCATTAAAATAAATTATATTTGAGGGCTAATTTATTTATTTTTTTAATTTTTCTTTTTTAGTATTCCTTGAAGATTGTTAATATTATTTCAATGCGATCAATATTACAACGAAGCATAAATCTTCCAAAGATTAATTATGGTTAAAATGTTTTTAGAACTTTCATTTTCATTTTTTCCATAATCTTTGAATGAGAAAATGTTAAGTTGTTTTAGGTACCAGAGTAGCAGTATACAGTGTTTAATTTACCTTGAAAATAATGTTAAATATTATATTTATCACTGATTGTGGATTTACTTTTCGGTATTGGCAGTTTCAAGTTGGTATTTTTGACGATTTAATGATGGCAACAGCAAACAAATGAGAAATTGAGGTGATTTTTCATAAAATCGGCGCTCTACAAATAATCCAGTTATTTATTAATTAAATGCTTTTATATTGTGGTTATTTTTCAGAGGTCATCATTTTACGTTAATTGAGATTTACAAAATCATAATGATCGGGTATAGCAAATATTTTTATTTTATTTTTTATTTTAACTTTATGAGTAAAACCTCAAATTGTATTATTTAAATAAATGAAGACAATATAAGCGAAACTCAATCGAAAATCGGGAAACAGAAAAATCAGAAAAACATATTGACACCTCTGGGACTCGAACCCAGGACCTCTTGCTTTCTGGGCAAACGCGCTAACCACTGCGCCACGGTGTCGATATGAAATTCGGTCATGTTTAACTGTACCATATTGTACCATGACCGAATTTCATATCGACACCGTGGCGCAGTGGTTAGCGCGTTTGCCCGGAAAGCAAGAGGTCCTGGGTTCGAGTCCCAGAGGTGTCAATATGTTTTTCTGATTTTTCTGTTTCCAGATTTTCGATTGAGTTTCGCTTATATTGTCTTCATTTATTCAAATATTTTTAATTTAGGTGCATAAGGGGATTGTTGCATCCAACCGTTTACGAATTACAACTTCAGATGCACTTGAATTGACTGTAAATACAAAAAACATAAATGAGACGAAATGGTGATAATATTATGTGTAGGAAAAACAAGGTATGCAAGGAAAACGGATGACCAATCACTTACCACAGTATATCTGCGAAGAAGTACATAACACAATGTAGTTATATACGAGTAGTTCCACCGCGGTACCTTGAGGTAATTATCGTCACAATAAAAGGAAAAAAGACGGCCTTATTCCTTCTGTTTACTTAAAACCGAGATTATGTATACCAAAAATACCAACAACTTTCTTCCAGGGCAGTTCCAAAACTTCTATTGTTTTCAAAACACACGCACTTGAGTTGGAACTTTATCATGTCATTGTTCCAAATTTCAAATATTTTTCCAGCAAGATGATGTGGTTAGGAAGATGTAGGAACTGGATAAATGACATTCCCGTAAGAACTAAGCATATTCTCATTTCAAAACCAAAAACGGATCGATATGAAAAAAAGTCCCGTAAAACGCCCATCTGTCAACCGAACTTTTTTTTAAAATGCCATTGTGATAAAAACGACAATTTATTTAGTTTAGGGACACATCCAAGCCAAGCCAATTTAAACCAGTATGAAGAATGCTCCTTTAGAGATGCCAACATTCAGAATAAAAAAAAACTTTGCTTGAGTTTTTCGACCGGATAGCCTTCTTGCCCTTCATACTCAATTTAGCACTGAAACATTCCTAGGTTTGGTGATTCCATACTCCACATTTCAACTGGCTTCGGCCATTTTAAACATTTAAGCGATATACATAATTAAAAATCCCAGTTTACGACGTCCCTCAATTATCATATACCTTTCACTCAGACGTGCATCATAAAAGATGACATTTTTATAACCACCAAGCAAACAACATTTATAAATATTCCAACTGATGCTATTTTGACGATAATTTCATACGCAAAAAATCCCTGGAAGTGAACACGAAAGAGTGCAAAAAGTAGACAAATCGCTTCTAATGGCGTTTTTTTTTTTACACAAAACTAATAAATAATTTCACCAATAGACTTTTATTTTCAAAGTTATATCAAAGTGTTACCATATGTCCTACCTATCATAAATTTATGATAATCGAAAAACTTCAGCCAAAGATAAGCCGCCCCTTTTTCATAAATCGCTACTTCTTTTTTAATTCATTTTTAGGGTTACATTATATTTCATACAAGCTGACCCACATCTGCTACATATAAATGCCGAATATTTTTATAATATTAAACCACAGACTGAGAACATAGATTTAAAATTTTGAAGTGATCTATTTTTGCTTCAGTTGACTATGGTGTGAAAGACACCAGACAGGCAAAGAATGTCAAACAAAAAGTATTTATTTTTTTATAAGAAAAACTCTCTTTTTATAACGTTGGAAGGTTATTCCCATCAATGTAATATATCATTGAAGAAGAAGGTAACAATAATAATTTAAACGAAAATATGAAAGAGAACAAGACACAGGAAAACAGGAAAAGGCAATGGTCGCAACTGGGACTCGAACCCAGACCTATCGTCGAACCGGGACGTGCGCGTTAACTAATTTCGCTATTTCCACCTTCTGTCAAACCGTCATATTTGTGAATATCATATTTCAATTTTTTTTTAATAAATCCAGTTACCGGTCAGTGGTTGAGTACGCATCGCGTTTGGGTCCCACCGGCCACCCAGATGTTCCGTGTTCGATTCCTCGGCTGGCTAAGTCCTCCATCACGACTCAAGCAACATTTTCGGCATACTGTGGTGGTAGTAGGAGATTTTCAAATATTGTCGGGTTATTCGTAACACGGGAATGTTTGTCTTTCTTTTTAAAAAATTTTTTTAAAAATTATCTTCGACTAATTATTTTTCCGTATTACGGGCAACTACCCTTTTTATTGGAAACTATCATTGTAAGAATTGGTTTGTAACCTGAATAACGTCTCGGATAAACGTATCCGAATTTGTTCATATGAATCTATTGACTTTTTATAAAAGTCTAAATGAGTAATCAATTTTTTATAAGAAAAACTCTTTTCATAACTTTTGAAGGTTATTCCCATCAATGAAATATATCTTAAAAGTATTTATTTTTTAAAAACAATTCAAGCATTAGCTTACTTATATATAGAATCGGTATTACATTTGATAATAAAGAAATATTAGAGACAAGGAATGAAAAAAAAATAGTAGTCACTGAAATCAAATAAATTTAAACAAAAAGCACTGTACTACAAATTTACCGAAAACAGAAAAGAGATATGTCGTACCCCGTTCATAGTCTTACCAGCTCTCCTCTGTATTGTTTTTCGTTCCACTCTTTAAAAAAAATAATAATGAATATGAGCAATAGAGGGCCTCCGTGGTCGAGGGGCAAGGCTCTCAACTTGCGATCCCGGCGTGCGCATAAAAAATTATTTGATTTATTTGTGTTTTCACAATTTAATCATGTGAAAATAATCTAAGGTGTATTTGCGGCACGTTCCAGAGAGGAAGATACTCTCAGTATCGCCCTGGTGAAAGACCACCATTTAGAATTAAAACGCTGCTTGTAATGACTTTAGCCGTGTTTGGTGACAAGATCGAAATAGATAAGCACTTCCCCGCCATCCTCTAACCCATCTCCTTCCCCCCCCTATTTACCTTCGGCCTCACAACATCCAATTGGGATGCCGTAGTCTCACTGGCCTCAGACGCGAGGAGTATGGACTCCCATGAGGTATTCACAGATAAAAAAGGTTAGTTAGTTCCATGACGCCACGGTGACAGATTTCGTCGGCATTTCACTCGGGAAGTGGTGTAATTTTTTTTTTCATTCTTGACAAGAATAGAATTTGAGGTTTTGGCCAATACTTTATTTAGTGCCTAATAAATAATTCAAAACCAAGGTAAAGTATATAAATCCGAATAAAAGAATTCAATGATAATAATTGTACTGTGTCAATTCCAGATTTGGGTTCCTGCGGAGGTAAAATGCGCCCCTTGTGCGGAATAGGGAGGGCTTACACTGGACATCTGACTTGCCTGACACAATATGGATTTACATTGTGATTAAAACGAATAAGTTTTTTATCGGTACACCCTAAATAATATGATTTTTTCAGGAATTCATCCTTTAAAATAATTAATTAATTCATTCTAAGAAGAATTAACTTCTATTCTCAATATACTCGATTAGTCTTCAGAGCATGTAAATTTGAAATGATGTTTCTAATCACTTCAAACACAAAATAATCTATTGTATAAATAGTTTATATATTAATATAAGTGTCATGTTTAATTTTTTTACTGTCGTAGAAAATTCATTTGTCGAAGCATCATTTCATGAGAATAAAATGTTTGCATCCTCGCATTTGCTGTTAAGGTCACTATTATTCGAACAATTAATTTAAACCATCATCGATTATTTATTTATTATTTTACGGACGAATTGTCTATTAGAAAATGGTACAACAAATAAGATAATGTCAAGTCTTTTGTATGTCTGAAGATGGTTTCAATACAAGAATTGAGTTTTATACAAAATATCACCGACAAGGAATCAATATTAATCAATCATACAATCTAAAAATCACCTTTTCTAAAACATGATTGAAAGTGGAATTTCACATGTAGTTCATAATATAATTATTGCCTAGAGCTTCAATTAAATATAAAGGAATTATTTATATAATTGGTATGTAACTAGTAATCTATTTTTAAATATTAATAAATTGAATGTAAACAGAACTAAATTTATGAATATTGGAAAATGAGTAACGCAAACAAAAAAAGACATATTAACACGGGGAAGTTTTGGAAGCAGTATTTCAAATTAAATATTTGGGAGTAATAATTGACTTCAAATTGACTTTCGCTCAAAATATAAAACAAATTATTAAAAAGATTGCCAAAAAAATTTCGCTGTTGTGAAGAATAAGAAGATTCCTTGACACAGTCTCCAGTAAAAATGTGTACAACGCAATCATTGTACCACACATAAATTTCTGTAGCAGCATTGTATTATTAGCCAACGACGGATTAATGAAACAAATGACAATTCTACAAAACAAAGCTATGAGAACTATATTGAAGAAAAATAGGTACACTTCAGTCAAGAAAATGTTGAAAGAGTTAAATATCTTGTCATTTAAACAAATTATTTACTTCAATACTATGTTGTTAATCTACAAAATAATCAATGGCAATACGTCTATTGAATTCGTAAGAAAAATTAATAAACTACAAATCAAACATACACATGAGACGAGGAAAAGAAATGAACTAAGACTCCCCTTCAGGAAAAAAACACAGAGCCGAAAGTCATTGATGTACGAAGCATTGAAGATATTTGAAGAATTACCAGAAGAAATAAAATTGGAAGAGAGCATAAAGGCATTTAAAATTAAATTGCGAAGATATTTGATAGTTTGGTTTAGATGTGTTATTTTAAGTGTATGTATATATAAGGATTGTATTAGGACATAGATAACTCTGTACATATTTAAAATACCGCAATAAAAAAAATAAAAAAAATGTAAATCAATTATTTTCTGTCGAAACCTATCTCGGATACTATTCAATTATGCGATAGACCATACACCTATACAACTTGAGATATTAGCTAAAATAAAAACAGCGAAAGACCATTTACAACTAGAGATACTATTTAAAATAAAATACCTATATTTGATCAATAACTAGAATTTGTAAATCACTAATTAATAAGTTTGAAATCATTAGGATTTTTACTGAGATTATTGTTATTTTTTTTTTTATCATTTCATTTTCTTCAAATTTCTCCAACTGTGAACCACTGAAATTTAAGATATTATTTTACAAACCAAATATTACTAACCCTTACGCAAAAAATGTAAATATTATCTACCAAATGGTAAAATCCATGTGCGTAAAAAAGAGTAAATAAATAAATAATACCATCACTAGAAAAAAACCAAGCGGCAAAAACCAGCGTCATGTTGACGTGCCGGAAAGTTGATAATCGTCGAACGTTTTGTTGTCTGTCCTGCACAATTAGATTTGTGGTGTTTAGAAGGTATTTTTTAATCTTCGAAGATATTGCAGTATCTTTGTTTTTTGTAATTTTGTCTATCTTCTTGTTGTAACTTCTTTAGACAGAATAACACTTAACTATGCTAGGTATACAGTATAATCCCACAGACGTGTTGAAGGAAGTCTATTCTAATTTTTTTTTTAAACAACGGTTGAAAGTTTGTTCAATTAAACAAAAATAATAATATCAACGATATTAGGCTTATTTTTTTTTAGAATCAGATATCTTAAGAGCGAATGACCAGCAACCAAAAACTCCGATTTCGTCCTAATGCCTTCGAATATTGGTGCTTAGAGTTGGCAACAAATATACTCAAACACGTGATGTA
This sequence comes from Limnephilus marmoratus, assembly GCA_917880885.1. NCBI lineage: Eukaryota > Metazoa > Arthropoda > Insecta > Trichoptera > Limnephilidae > Limnephilus > Limnephilus marmoratus. Next base: position 32,882,858 of record OU862910.1, read on the forward strand.
AAAATATTAATATTACATTCTTTTAAAAATTATTTTTTGATCGTAGGTATTCATAATTTTTCAATAATGTCTAAGCAAAATAAATGTGCAAAATAATCTGAAACATATTATTAATTTGTAAAACCGTAAATAGATAGAAAAAACAGAGAATTTTTTGTCATAAATACGTGCTCGGGTTTTTTTTTAATGATTTTGTAGAATGTGCTATATTATATAGTGCTACATTATTTACATTTTCAACTTGTAGTGATGATTGTATGGTTATTTGCAATCCAAGAAAACACGCCTATTAAAAAATAATAATATGATTAAATATAAAAGATTTTATCTCGAACCGAAGTACAGATGGGTATGAAGAATACGTAAATTTTAAGTAAATAATTTTCTATTTACTTTCAAGTTATTATGTTGATACTATTCACAGGTTCTCATCCATTAAATAAATTGGTATAGTACAACGTAAAAATTCTCTAATAAAAAAAAAAAACACTTTTTCAGTAAACCCGCTGTCATTAGGAAGTGTCGTTCAAGTCCCGCAGCCAATGTAAACCTTCCCTAACCCCCTTTTATAAACTTGAAGGCACATCACTTGCCCGGCACTGGAACACTTGTCCGCATCCGGGGCCTGTAAGCATGGAAACTCCATTAGGGGTGCCGCCACCCCTGTCCGCACCCCACCCCCCACACCTCAGGCCAACACCCCCACCCTTCAGTCTCTCATCCCTTTATTCTTCAGTACTGTATAGGACCAAAATTTGTGCTGAGGTACTTACTCAACGCAACTTACGTTTCAATTAAGATCCACAAAGGTAGTTTACATTCATGACTTAAGTTATATTAAGTGACTACTTGATATTGTAACTACAAAATCTTTCTTCTTGCGCTTTGTTATTTTATAATTAAAATAATAGGTACCTACCTTACTATCTAAATTTGATGATCTTTGCGTAAATTAAATTTTATTTGGATGATTTCGCACGGTAACTTATAGAAACAACTAAAACTATGGCGAAATTTTTTTGGAAATTATTAAAATATTGGAAAGTCCTGGCATAATAATAATGAGTTTTAGAATCCTTAAAAAAACCTTAACCTTTTTAGAAAAAGTTGTATTTTTTTGCTGTACCAATAAGTTTTGAATAAAAGAAGATATATAATATTGATTTTCCATCTTGGGTACCGGAAGGATATTTTTGTGTTTTTTTTTTTTTTTAATTTATTTATATTTATTATTCTTCGCGTATTGTTTCGTGATGATTTATAATTGTCTAGTTTTATGTGCCTTATACGAACTATTGAAACAATATTAATAAGATTCATATAATGAAATAGAATAACATACAGAAACAAAAACAATGGCATAGGTGCTGCCTCTATTTATAACCGCTTGGCAGGCGGAGTGGTACATCGCCAAAGGTATAGTTTATAATATTGCGATGGTCACCTTGAAAAGGAGGCATAACTACATTAATTACGTGAGCAGTTTTTCATCCAATCTAGACCCCCCCCCCCCCCTTGGTGAGATAAATTTGGGCCATTTCGTATATTCTTTTCAATTTTCAAGTAACGATTACGAGGTTAAGAGATTTTGCTGAACTACCCCCCCCCCCCCCTACTTTTGAGCTCACTTTAATTAAGGTAGTGAATAAAAGCTCGTTGGTACTCATAGAGTAGCTCGTGTAATAATTAGTACTACCTACTGAGGTTTTATTTTATTTGCCGGCAACCCGGGCGTTTATTGATAAAACATTATCAAATACAAACAAGTAAGTTACCCGCCTCACTAGACGATGTCTGTTCTGCGACGGTTACAGACTCGTACTACTAGTACTACAACGGAAGATGTAATAAGTAAGGCAGGTAGGATATCAAAACGGATGAGTCAAACCGTCATTCGCTTTTAATACATTCCAAATATTATTCGTGTCTATTCAGTAGTTTGGTCTCTATCTTACAAAAATCACAAGAACATTGAGCGAATACACAAATAAGTTTTGCGTTTTGTGAATTTTAAATTAAATATTCCACTAGAAAACTTAAAATATAATTTCTTATTAAACATTCTAAAAAATCGTTCATTAGAAGATAGACCTAAAATAAACGATTTATCCTTTTTATTCAAAATCCTAAACTCTAAATCCGACTGTTGCGAACTCCTGCATCTCATAAACTTACGAATAACCACAATAACAATACGACAAAATACACTATTCTATTTTAGCATTCATAAGCCTAACTACACTGCCCACTCTTCGATACAACGATTTCACACAATGGGAAATCAATACTTAGGTGATGTTGACATATTTATCATCAAATTGACGAGTTTTGTGGATCACATAAAATATTTATTCTAACACAAAAAATAAACACAAACTAAATACATCTTTATATTTTTGTAAACCAATGTAATCGCTGCATTTTTCAGTTTTTGTTTCTTTTATTTTTATGAGATGTGTTTATTTTTTATCAAATGTGATTTTATTTTTATTATTTCTTTCTTAAGTTTTTAAATTATCTGTCATGTTAAAATTGTACTACCAACATGTAAAAGCCCTGTGGGCGTAAAACAAATAAATTTAAAAAAATTAAAAAATTCCTGTGTCCATTCATTCTCTGTTGTCTCTTTCATACAGTTGGACATAAGTTCCTTACATGAATGTGTTGTCGTAAATGAGCGTAAAGCTTTAAAATATATAAATAATTTGTGTTTAATAGTGTAATGTTTTTTAATAAGAATAAACAAATTCGGTAATAGGGTACGTATCAGATCGTGCCTCGGACCACCGCAAATCTTATTATGGCCTTACTTAGCCCTGTGCAAATGAATACTCCCGAATCACGTCTCGAGTTGAGCAACTTAAGAATACCACTAACTTCGGATGGATTATAGCGGAGCTTCCGAGCTCTGATTCTGAAATCGATCACTGAACTGGCCTTAAAATTATGGAGTTATAATCACTGTTATTGTGTAACGTTATCCTTATCTGGTGGCCAGGAAAACATACAGGATGTTATTAATAATATGCACACTATTGTAGCAATTTATACATGTACATGAAAATGTTATTTTTTTCCTTTGCATAGTGATATGATTCCAGAATGCGCAATAAATATGAGCAGTTGTTAAAAGAGAGGCAGAATCTTCGTTTGGCAATTTTGATAAAATAAATAATTTATTAATTATTATAAGCAATAATTATCAGCCTGAAACACTCATCCACATTGAAAAATCTTCCGAGAAAAGATACATGACGCCAACGGGACTTGAACCCGTGTCCTCTCGATTGCCGGTCGAATGCTCTGACCACTGAGCTATGGCGGCTTATCTCTTACCCGCCAAATTATTCAATATATGCTAGTGTTTCATTCAACAATTACTGCTTATTATATTTTTTTTTTTTCTGCATAAAAAATCTTGTCTTAAAAACGTTAGTTTTACAATTAAAAATAATAATTAAATAATTTATGTTTAATGCGGAATTAACAAATTATATAAATAATATGTGCATGTTTTATTATGACTACTTAATGTAATGTCACATTACTTAAATTTCAATCATGGATATCAGTAAGAAATACTTAAAATTGAAACCATGGTGAAGTTTCAATTTTTCTAAGACGTTTTTTGTTTTCAATTTCAGTGCCGGCAACCCGAGCGTTTATTTTATTTTGATTTATATTCATGATTTTTTTTTACCTGTCTCACTAGACAAAGTCTGTTCAGAGGCTGGTAGTTAACACATTACATTTATAAAAAATGTAAAGATATATTACATTAAATATTAATGCATATACGTACGTTTGTTTTCATAATTTAATAAAATTGCGTACAAATATTATATATTATTGGAAAACCAACACCTCTGCCTTGGGTCACCATTAGTGGTTCGCTACGTTTGGTGGCTTAAGGCTCTGCAACCGGGCCCGAAAAGAAGAAGATGGAGAGATACGATATTACGAATGTTAGAGGAGAGCGCTAACATTTACGGCGCCAAAATCTCGCGGGCATTATCTTAAACAGCATTTAAAGAAACACTGTGAATTTTTCAATACTTATTACTTGTAAAATAATTGAAACAAACGCGTTAATAATAATTTTTGGAGCATACTTTGCGATTTTTTTCTATCGAGGGAATTTTATATAATTTGCGTTTCGGCGCGGGCAAAGTCTAGATATTATCTTCAAGAATAACATATATTTTTAAGAGCTTTAAAACTAACCGTGTTGAAGGGAAATATGTAATAAATCGGTACAAATCCGGGTTGCGGGCCCTTAAATAGAGGTGCCGTTTCAGTAGGGGTGCCCGGGTTTATGAGGTTTGTCCAGGTTCTATCTGCCGATGCGTCTGCCTGCCTGCCTCGTGGTGGGCAGGATCGAGAGAGACTGGTTGTGGAAGGTCTTTTATCCTCTCTAGCCGCTTTTTCGAGTATATCGAATATCTGTTCTTTCTTTTTCAGATAACCACAATTCAAGTCACCGGACCGGTTTCACCTTATGACAGGGATCTTCAGTCTGAAAATCCTCCTGAATGCCTTGTGGGTATTATTTAGTATGATGTTCTGGTTTCCATTACTCCCAATATATATATTACCATTACTACTGCATTACAGCCCTTCACATAATCCAACAAGATTACATATCTTAGAGGGCTCTAATAGCATCCTTGATGATTCCATTCCACTAGTTACTAGCAATCCAACTCAACCAACCTCTCCAGATAGATCAGAATATTGCCCAAAGGGAGTTTTTTTGGTACACCAAGAACCTACATACCACCAGAAAAAGTTAGAAAATTAAATGGAAACACACATAACGAAAATGTATTTTCCGCAAATGAAAACTTATCACATGTTTTTACTGAATATGTAAGTAGAAACAATTGTTTGAAATGTTGAAATTCTAAGCTTTGTAATATCATTTCATAAAAATTGACTAGTCTTAACCCCTGGAGTGACAGCCGAAATTGAAACTTTTTTCTCGGATTGCTCGAAATTTTTTGGTGACTGTTTTAAATATTTTCCGCCCATAAAAAAAAAAATCATACCTCCGAATTTTAATATGGAGACATACACACAGATTACATTTTCGTTATTTGTTTTTGGGGTGTTAAGCCGTGTTGCGCTACATCCTTCTTTAGCCAACGTTACTTTTGGTCGTGAAAATCTAAAAACGTATCAAACTGATTATAGTTCTCTATAGCCAATGAATTAACCTATCTTTTGTCGATTATCACATATTCGTAGGATTTATAAAAAAAATATTATAAAATCTTAAACATTTCAAACAGAAATATTCTCAGTATTTTCTACTCTCGTGGGAAGTTCAATTTTGCATTCGCATTAAATATTTTCTATCAAGTTTCTTATGGTCTAATTGATTATCACAATCTACAAATATATATGTAACAAAATGGAATTTTGATAAGTTGTGAAATGTTTAATGTTCCCTTTGAACAAACTTTTGACAGAAATTATGGTTGAGAAATGGCGACACTTTAAAATGGACTAAAATGGAATTTATAAGGTACATTAGACACATTAATTATCTTAAATCCACAATACCAATTAACTCGATTATTGTTTTTTTAATTGAAAATACTGCATTGTAAATCACAGTCCGATGGGCAAAAAATACACAAACATAACCTCAAAATTTTTGTTTTTCAAATATATCTACACTGAATTTTAAAGATTGAACACGTTAAAACATCAATATTACACTAGTATACAAATGTGTTAGAAAAATTCACTAAAACACGATAAAAAAGCCGCATTTTACACTGAGGCATTTTGATAGTTGAGCGTTTTAAACAAATCTACATAATTTGATTTTGAAAAATGAGTTAATCACGTGAATAACTGGAGTACGCTGCCATCTGTTGAATATGAATATAAGTAGTACCTTTCACCTTCTAAAAAAACGTCAAAAATGACCCGCGGGGGTGTTTGAAAATATTACAAAAAATGTGTAATGTATCTAGGGAAAATTTGCCAAAACTGGCAGCTAGCCAATCTGTGAAATTTTAAATGGCGCTATATTGTGGCAAAAAGCGTCCCAGTGGTTAAAAGTCATAATTTCTCCACTCCTTTAAAATATATATCAACTATACTTTTGCGACTAATCTTTTAATTAAAGTAAAATCAAAAGTGATGGAAGGTAAACAGCAAATCATTCAATGTTCAGTGTTTTCAATATTGAATCATCTGCGAGCAAACCTTCTCCATGCTTAAACTTTCTGATAAATGTGTGTTTATCTGAATGTGCTTTATCTATTTGTAAATAATACCAATAGATAGAGCCTAGGAACTAATAATTGTAACTAATAGTTGTGGTAATTTTTCACAAAAACGGAGCTATGGGTAAAAATTTATCAAATTATCACTACCATTAACTACGCTGACCTGACAGGCCATGAATAGATTAGACAGTCGATTTTATATTATCTTTTATTAAATTTTGTTCAAGAGAACTGGTTAAAAATATTGGAAATGGGAGCCTAACAAAAACAGCATCCAAAAAACAACTAACCGATAAAACATTATGTAACATTTCACCGAAAAGATAGCGTTACTATTCCGGGTATTCAAGCCTTCTCGTCACACGGTTTTTACATAAACCAATATGAACATTCATCCATCACTCACGAATTTTCATTTACTCCGGAGCCGTTTAAACGTAACATAACATCTGTTCAAGTGTTCAAATGGGTTGGTTATTGTAGGCACGAACAAAAATAACATCAACTATTAAATAATATGGAGATTATTTACTATAAATTTCGCTGTAATGCTGAAGACTTTTTCTTCGTTATTTCTATGTGGCAAGTATTTTTTAAATAAAAATATCACATTAGACCAGAGAGGGAAAAACAAAGAAGTACTTTCGCACAAAAAAACCTCTGTAATGTCTTTCTTGTTTCAGAGCCCCTAAAAATATGTATAAGGGGCGTGGTATACAAGTGGCGAGGCAGAGGCGATATGGCAATGCAGAAAGTGGTGAAATAGCGACATAGTGATGTGCAAGTCACCAGTCTTGTCCCGATAAAAGACCAATATTCAGAATCGAAACGTTGTTTATGTGTAATTGTGAGTCTGGTTCAATGAACTCTAATTTGCTTTGAAATAAAGTGTCATTTTCAAAATTGGAAATAATTGTGTGAAGAATTCAGAGAAGCGATAAAGTACCTACCCTCAATTTCTTTTACATTAGCTCCACACAGGAGGCACTGAGGTAAATAATTACCATGAGGGCTTATTTCGTCTTTGGGAATGCTGTATGGAGGTTCTTTTTAGGAAAGGAAGGAGAGGAAGTTCTGGGAAGGAAAGGAATATTAGGGTTGGATAGGAATCTGGGGGGTTAGTGTGTCGAGGGGTGACGGATGTATGAATCCATCGTTCCCTCTGCGGTGAAAGGCGAAGTTCCGAGAGAGTACAGTTGGAGAAGTCAAAGGCACTCCCTTAACCATTATTTTCCGATCCGGCCTGCCATGCAGCTGGTGGGCAGACGAATCCGCCAAGACCCGGACAAACCTCACACCATGAACCCGGGCACCCTTGAGGAGTCACCAAACATAGCGAACCACTCGGGGTGACCTATGGCAGAGCAATTTACAAATTGTTATTTTAAAAAGTGGAACTGATTCGTCAAGAATTCAATTATTATATCTCTATATGTAGTTCATCAAGCGATAAACTACATATAGATATAATATTTCATAGCTAGAAGTTATTGTTTGTTTAAATTTCTTAAGGTCAATCTTGAAAAAGTCGGATTTCGTGATTTTTCAAGGGTCCGCGCTTTTCAGCTAAGCTGAAATATCAATAACCGTGTTTAGTGACTAGATCTGAAAAGCCAGGTAATTACCAACCTTCATCTTTCCCATTTCCTTCCACTCCCTAATTCCTTCAACTTCACAGCATTCCGCAATTGGGGATGCCGTATTCCCGCGGACAGTAAGGAGCAAGTTTCACTCTTGCGCGGTATAATTACTAAAAAAAACAACTTTTTTTAAGGGAAACATGTCACATTTCCGAATCGATTACCTTTGTGTAGGAACACCCAATATTATTCAGCCACGATCGGCAGGTAATTATACCGTTCACCGAATTTCGCACTGATGACCCAAATACCTTCATTGCGATTTTCACTGCGTGAAAAAATAATGTATTCGGGTAATACGGGGAATCCGTGAAATATAGCCCGCAAACACTCGCACATAAATCAGGCTCGGCCACCCACACACCGACCCCTTTGATAATGCTCACTTAAAAAAGCATAATTATCACATTGTTTTGCGGAGCATTTAAATACTGAAATACAGGGTGTAAAATTGAGATATTAATATGCACACAATCCGGAAATTAAAATAATATTTGTCATTCTACAATTTAAAAGTCATTCGTCATTGAAGTTTTGTTTTTGATTTTAGAAAATCAACATCCCTTACTTTTATTTTGATCATTCCAGAATGTAACCCGAAAATACCTTTTTTCATTCGCAACAATCATAGCCATTACAGTTTTTTTGTCTTTCTTAAAATTCATTAGTTTTTCATTCTAAAAAATCTTTGTTTTTCATGCTAGAATTTCATTCGACATTAAAGTATTTTTTTCAATCTAGAAATTCCTTTGTTACTCTAGTTTTTTTTTTCATTCGGATAGTCATTTCTTTAGTCTTTGCAGTTGTTTTTTTTAATGTTGAAAATCATTGGTCGTTTTCACAAAATATTTCATTCCAGAAACTCAGTACATTTTCTTTCGTTTTACAAAATGAATTGTTTTTTTTTCAAGCTAGAAAGTTACAACGATTTTTTCATGAAGTCGCTAAAAAAAGGATCGCAAAAATATTTTTTTAAGTTCGTAACCGTGACATCGATATTAAACAATAATTATTTAATTAATTATTGTTAATTAAATATTTATTAAATAATAGTTATTAATTAAATATTTATTAATTATTGTCATTTTGAATACTTCTTTGCTTGATGGTGACTCAGGCCATTTTTTTAACGTTGACTCCGCGCAGGAGACCCTAAGGAAAATAATATACCTCAGAGCCTACGTCATTTTAGGGATGGTGTGTGGGGGGTTATTTTTAGGATTTAGGGCACCCCTGTCACTAGACATTTATTTATTTATTATAGATAGAAACAAAAGAAAGTACAAATTACACATCAGGAAGCTTTGCTTGTCCAACTAGGAAAGTTTCCCGTCCCAGGACAAACAATTTGACATGTTTAGTTCAAATTATTCCATAAGAAATTTACATAATTACATAACAAAAATAAAAAAAAATAGTTTTTCTCTGAAACTAAGTTGTGTAATGAAGACATATGTATACATAAATATTTTTTTGACGATGTAGAAAAAGTAACCTGGCAGCATATATTATATTCGGATTTACTGAATTAACCTGGTAAGATATAATATATTCGGATTTACAGAGTATGAGATAAGTATGTAAGTTAGCAGTATTGAAAAGTGTAAACCAGGTACCTGACAACAAGATGGAGGAATTACAATAAGATTTACAAGATAAAGAGAAGAAGCTATGTTAGATTTATGTGTTCAGAAGTGTGAACTTATAATACATAGTACACTTATAAGAGAAATTACATTAAAATTTACAATATTAGATATAATTTATGCAAGTAATAATATACAGGATTTTTTTAAGCGATATAACTACAATGTGTAATAAATTATGTGCAAACATGATTATTTTCGCTGATATAAAACATGTTTTCAGTACATATTATATTATACGACAATACAAATATACACCGCGCTCATGTCTTGAACTACGACATAGCTAGCCCTTGGCTTAACTTTATGGCAAAGGTGTTGGAAATCCAATAAAAGATTCTCGGGGCGGTGGTACCCACACCCGCCTCACAAATATTTCATTTTTAAGCTGGGGGCCAAGTCTCTATCTTTTATTGTTTACTAACAGCCTGTTACTTAACATTAATTACGTCACAAACACGTATTTTGACCTTAACGCTATTTTTTGTAGTCTCTATTATTTCGTAATGCGAAATTTTGTGACGTAATTAATGTTAAGTAACAGGCTGTTAGTAAACAATAAAAGATAGAGACTTGGCCCCCTGGTAGTTTCAATAGGACGGATTGTTCTTAAAGTTATTTAATTTTAAAAGTATATATAAAATGGAGTAGTATGTATCCCATGCAAAATGAAACTTGAAACTGTTTTCCATTTGGTTCAGGGAAGGTATACATACCTATGGTGCGGAGAGGGGAATCTCGTGATCGACAGCCGAACGATGTTCACAAACATGGTTCGGCATTCGTCATCGAATTCGTCATTATCATCATCATTAGCTGAACGAACTAGACGTGGCAAAGCAATGTGAAAGTTAATATATATTGTCGCGAACTTTAAAATTCAGGCTTAAAAACTTATTATTGCATAATCAAGATAAATGTCGAATGATCTACAGTCCCTGGTGCCTGGGATGAACGAAGTATGTATGAAGATGAGTTAATGATGAATGTAAGTCTAAAGTCATGGTATTTGAAAGAGAGAGTACGAACACAGCGAAATATAGTTGTGAATGATGAATACTTGGAGCAGGTGGACGAGACGAGTTTGTGTAGCTGAGTTTACGAGAGATGGTAAGGCTGATAGATATATTGAAAGAAGGGTAAATGCAGATAACTCAATTAATGGAGGACTGAATGCCGTTGGCGCATATAAAAAAAAAAGAAGTCAAAAGAAGCGAAGCTAGCAGTCCACAATGTGAGGCGTGGAACTGGCAGAGGAAGGATGAAAGTAAACTGAATGCTATTGAAATGATATCCCTGAGGCGTATGTGTGGTAACACCATGTATGATCGTGTTAGAAATGTGGATATCCGCAAAGAATATAAGGTTGATGTAATGAGTATAATTAAGATAGGGACCCTCAGATGGTTTGGGCGTGTAGAGCGAATGAACGAAGAGAGTAGCGTAAGAAGAATATATGACGCAAATGTGAATGGTAAAAGAAGTGGCACGATCAAGTGAATCAGTCTTGAAGAGCCCCGTGTTGTAGGAAGGAGGAAACACAGAGACCGGCAAATCATTCCACAGCCGAGCTGTTGAACGAGTCGAAGAAACAACCCGTCCTCATGTGACAAATGTCAACCGTGTACAAATGTTGAGCACGCGTTTGGCGTGTTTCCCGACTATCCACCGGTGGTGAAGGGATCAATGACGCTAGTACCTCGGAGCATCTTCCATTGTAATACCCGTAGAACAAGGATAGCATTCCTACCCCACGCACAGTGGACGAAATGAAGAAAAAACACGAATTAATTCCTTGCTGACTGAATAATCATGCAATTTTTTTTTAATTTTATTAATGAATTATAACTATTTTGAAGTAAAAATTATTAATTTACTCTTCCGTAGAAATTTACAACAACAAAATAATACATTTTGAAGATATACAAATATCTAGGCTAAAAAAACATATTAAATTTTACAAGAAAAACTCTCTTTTTATAACTTTCGAAGGTTATTCGCATCATGTAATATATCATTGAAGAAGATAATAATAAAAATCTAAACGAAAATATGAAAGAGAACAAGACACAGAAAAATAGACGAGAGGTTTTGGGTTCGAGTCCCAGTTGCGACCATTATTTTTTTTGTTTTTCTGTGTCTTGTTATCTTTCATATTTTCGTTTTGATTATTATTATTATCTTCTTCTTAAAAAAAAAATCATTTTAAATATTATATTTCACATCTATGAACACAGAAAGCTAGAAAATCTAAGTGCTAAAGGTGGCTCCGTTGTCGTTAGAGTCTAAATCACAAAAATTTCCAGAATCGTTGGACGAATTTTTAGTAGGCTTAAAACTTTAGGAGGTAAACAGAACCTTTTTTTTAGGAAGTGGTCGCAATGTGCAAATTTATTTCTTATTATATCGGTATTATTATTTTTAAATTGTAATCTGATTGGTCTGCAGTACCTTGTAGATAAAGACCGTGGGTTTTGCCATATAATAGTCTTGCTTCTTGAGTTTCCTTCGCTGTAGAGCTGAAGTGGCACCTACGACGTTGTAGGGAGATTAGAGTCATCATGATATTCTCCATCACTATACCTTTGCTTGTAGTGACTGTGACTACCTAACCATCGCAGCCCCATTTTACATTTGTGCAAACTCACATCTGCTGCTAACTGGAGTTCATCAAGAATGTGTGACTCTTAACAGATCGTGCACTTTTTTCTTCCTTGATAGATCTAGAGGTTCTAGAGAACCACTTTCTTGAAATAGTTTTATTAGTCTACCCAAAGATGTGGAGACAACTATCATTTCTTGCAACTACTCTAAATTATGTTTTTCAAACCTCACAATAATAACGGCTTTTACTCCATTTCTTCATCGATTGTAGTGAAAAATACTGTAAAGTTTTGTAAAATGTAGGGCTTAAAATGTTCGAACCTGCCACCATTTGGTATTTTTGTGTTAGGTAATTAATTAAAAACTTCTTCTATTTCACAGAAGTGGCATTTAATATACCCCGTGCATTTAATACCTCGAATAATTCTCTCCGGGGAATGCATACAGGCCTTCCTGAAAATAAAAACTTTGTTCAACGGAGGACAAAAGATGATTACAATTTATACATGACATTAAAGGTGAAACTTCAGTCTACAATATGTATATATTCATTAATGGGTACAAACGATATTTTGTTTCTAAATGCTAATTGAAATAAGCATTTTAACAGTAAAAAAATATAAAAATAGTGGAAAATTAGATGTTAGTTCAAATCTCACACACATGTGATATTGATATATAATTTAGTAAATTAAATAGAGAATACCATAAAGAATGTCAGACAAAATAAACTTTTGTATATATATCTAAACGTCACTTAATACACAACCGTATGTGCTCACGCGTAGGAGAGAACGGAAAAACGCGATGTCGAACATCAAATTTACATCACACTTTGCGGCCTTGCCAAACTTCCGTCAAGCGCTATTGACATATTTAAATAATCACATAAAATGCAGAAACTATTTAACTACAGTAAAAAAATATACACATTTAAAAAATTAACTTTTGCAAAAACCACTTAATTCGCGTTTTTTCTTCATTTCGTCCACCGTGCGACGCCTGTGCTCTAAAGATTGCAATCCGTCTGTCAAGATGGGAGAATCTATCAAACGACCGCCCGTTTCTGCACAGAGTCGAGGGTATTTTTCAGGTAGGTATTGTATTTCAGAGTATTTGTGAGACGATGTATAAATGTGAGTGAGGCCAAGAGTGTGCCGAGACCGAGTTCTTTGGCGGTCCGTCCTCTCTGCATACCCCTGCGGGGAAACGGCGTGATGGTTAGTTAGTTAGTGTGTTAAGTTAAATGATATAACCTGATCTTTATTACCTCTCCATTAATTAACACTTCGTTATTTGTGGTACATCATCCTGTATCGTTCTGCGGAGCATTTAAAATGCCAGCATATTGTTTTATCCCGACGAGATAACCAACACCTGACACTGTACTGGCGTCCCGGGCATAAATCATGACCCGGTCACGTTCGCAGAATGCTATTGAAAACTTTCCAAATTGAATAACAAAATGTATCTTTTGCCACACGCTTTCTACCCTACTTTACTGGCCTTACAATAGTTTTTAGGAACTTTTATCGAAAAAATACTACAATAATTTAATAATGGGTTGGATCAATATTGGTTGAACGTTTGTGTGAGTACCAACTTAAGAGGGTATTACCAGAGAAAACCAGAAATGTGTCATTTTTAAATCAGATTTTAGACGTATGGACTCTTTTCCACAAAAAAATTTAAATGGATTTCGAAAGATTGTTCTTTTATCTAGCATTCGCATATTTTAATTTTTTTAGTCATAGGTCGTTGGCAGATTTGTTAAATTTTCAAAAAAGATTTTGTATTATACCACATTCAACTCAAATCATATATTCATGCAGTAAAATAAATCAATACATTATCTGGGTATCGCATGTTTTGGATTTTTAATTTTAGTTTAAATAAAATCATTAAAAAATATATGCGTATATGTGTTTCTTGACGAAAATGGTCCGTTTGTTTATTTATTTGCGCACTTACAAAACTAATATATTTCAGATTTTTTTAACATTCTTATTTAATTTAGACATTATTGATAAATGATAAATACTTATAATAAAAAATTATATCAAATAGTACATTATTTTACTAGTTTTATCATCACGCCTTTCAGCATTTTAGGATGTAGGTATAAATCATAACAAATTTGAAATGATATAAAATCAATATTGAGTTATAATTTTAAACAGCTGATACGGAGAATAATTAATATTTCTCATTGTAACCGCCCTGCACGATCGTAAGAACAACTTTCGACGAAATGTGGATTTTCGTCCGCTGGCTGGTTAAACGCTCTTAAAATTTCCAGAAACATTTTGTTTTGCGATTCCCGTCATCGGTCGAGTAATATCTTTTAAAAAGTTTCTTCATTAATAATTTATTCTTTACGGGTCCATGACAGTTGATCGGCTGACAATTGGTCCCCCGGAGTATTTATATACAATGTGCAGTCACTTTAGGGAAAATACGTTATATCTAATTTAATAAAATACAACTAAGTGAACCCGTAGGGATGTGCAGAGAGGATGTACCGCCGAATAACAAAATAATAAAACATATTTTCATTTAAATGCATCAAGGAAACACATCCGCTTCTCTATTTACTGTATGTACCAGCGCATTAGTACAAAAAAATCGACACTACACATAAATTCCTTTGATATTCATACCAACTCATTATTTAAGGGTGTTTTAGAAGTCGAAATCGAAATCTTTTATATTTTAAATTGGCAAATAATTCACCAAAAAATATTTGTAAATATAATTTCGGGGATCAATTGTCGGGGGATCAACTTTCGGGTCACCATTGTTTACAGACCCAAATTGGCCTTTTCATTATGATACATCTTATATATAAAAATGAATCGCTGAATGTGTTGCTAAGCGCATAACTTTCGAACGACCGCACCAAATTAGATAATTCTTTTTTTGTGTGTTCATTATTGTCAGGACAAGGTTTTTATAAAACTTCCGGTGAGCTCTGGTATTATGAAATTTTTATAAAAAAATTGCTGTTGGTGGCACGCGAGGTTTGAAAACTGAATGTATGGAAAACGGGAGGGAGGGAGAGATGGTGGAGGGGGGAGGGGTGGTGAGGGGGGAGAGGGGAGGGGAGAGGGAGAGATAATGAGGGGGGAAGTGAGGGGGGGGGGGAGGGGGGGAGGGGGGGGGGGAGAGGGGGGTAGGGAGAAGGGGGGCGGGGGGAGGGGGGAGAGGTGTTGGTTATCCAATAAATGGTTCCCGGGGCGGCGGTACCCATACCCGCCTCCCAAATTGAAGCCATTTCAAGCGACGTTTCAATTCTGAATGGTGGTCTTACACCAGGACGATACTGAGAGTAACTTCTACTCTGGAACGTGCCGCAACTATACTATACATCATTTTAAATTCATTAATTGTGAAATAATACAAATAAATCAAAAAAAAATTATTTGCGTACGCCAGAATTCGATCTTGCGACCTTTGGATTGCGAGTCAAGAGCCTTACCTCTCGACCACGGAGGCCGTCGTAAAGCGGTACATTTTTATAATACTTAATATTAGCGCATCTGCTAGAGACGTGTGTGGAATAAGTAAGCAAGGTAGGAAAAAAGGTGATGCATGGTGGGATGATGAGATCAAAGCACTGGTCTCAGAGAAGAAGAAAGCATGGTTACATCTGATAGCAACTGGCAGTGTTTCAAGCGAAGAGAGAGATCGAGCGAAATAAGTGTATAAGGTATGGAAGAAAAGAGTAAGTGTTGGGGTGAAAGAACGGAAAAAACGCCTGGAAGAAGAAGAGGGAATCAAAATGACAAACCACTTCCAAGAAAACATAAAACTGTTTTGGAAGGAGGTCAAAAGATCCCGGAGTGGACCAGAGAACGGAAGCATGAAAGTGATAAAATCGAAAGATGGACAAATGTTGACGAATGAGAATGAAATTAAAGAGAGATGGATGAAATATTTCGAGGAGGTCTTCGAAAGTAACCCGAGTGACTGTGATCCAAGCGGTGAATCGGTTATGAACGATGATGGAGTGAATGTTACCAAAATCAGCATGGATGAAATAAAAAAATCTATTAAATGTATGAAAAATGGTAAGGCTGTGGGTTTCGACAATATTGCTGCCGAATACTTTAAAGGAGATAGCCGTATTATTCTCACATGGTTGTGCACACTTTTTAACCAATGTTTAGAGGAGGGTTACACGCCATTAGATTGGAGAAGGGCTGTAATCATGCCATTGTACAAAGGTAAAGGGTCACGTATGGAATGTGGGAATCATAGGGCTATTAGCCTTCTTAGTACAGTGGGCAAGTTGTATGGTAGAATATTGATTGAAAGGGTAAGAATGGAAACAAAAGATAAAATATGGGATGTGCAAGGTGCTTTTATGAGTGGAAGGGGATGCATGGACCAGATTTTCTCATTGCGTATGCTCACTGAAAAGTTTCTTGCAAAAAAACAGAAACTCTTCTGTGCCTTTGTAGATCTACAAAAAGCATACGACCGAGTTGACAGGAAAAAGCTATGGAAGGTATTGTCCAAGTATGGAGTGAATAAGTATCTCATACAGGCAATTGCGTCTCTGTATGAGGGAAGCGTTGCATGTGTTAGGGTGAACGGCGATTTTACGGGGTGGTTTGACATCACAAAAGGTGTTAAACAAGGCTGCGTAATGTCGCCGTGGTTATTCAATCTATATATGGATAATTGTATGCAAGAATTGAAAGAGATGGGATTGGGTGCGAAATTGAGTAATCTAGAAGTATGTTGCCTGTTGTATGCTGATGATGCGGTGCTGATATCTAACAGTATGGAAGATCTACAGTCTCTCGTGTCAAGAATGAACGAAGTATGCATGAAGAATGAGTTAATGATGAATGTAAGTAAGTCTAAAGTCATGGTGTTTGAAAGAGAGAGTACGAAAACAGTATGCAATATAGTTGTGAATGATGAATACTTGGAGCAGGTGGATGAGTTTGTTTATTTGGGAAGTATGTTTACGAGAGATGGAAAGGCTGATAGAGATATTGAAAGAAGGGTGAATGCAGGTAACTCTATTAATGGAGGACTGAACGCCGTTGGCAGCAACAAAAAACTGTCCAAAGACGCAAAACTAGCCGTCCATAATGGAGTACTGGTACCTACCCTGATGTATGGCAGTGAGGCATGGAACTGGCAGAGGAAGGATGAAAGTAGACTGAACGCTGTAGAAATGAGATCCCTGAGGCGTATGTGTGGTAAAACCATGTATGATCGTGTGAGAAATGTGGAAATCCGCAAAGAATGCAAGGCTGATGTAAGCGTGATGAGTAAGATCAAGAAAGGAACGCTCCGATGGTTTGGGCATGTAGAGCGAATGAACGAGGAAAGGAGTGTAAGGAGAATATACGACGCAAATGTGAATGGTAGAAGAAGTCGAGGACGCCCAAGAAAGACATGGCACGACCAAGTGAATCAGATACTTGAGTCGGGCCATGTCAAGAGTCAGAATAATAGAAGAGAATGTATGAGACGTTGTATGAATGTAAACGAGGCAAGGAATGTGTGCCAAGACCGGGATGTTTGGCGGTCCGTCCTCTCTGCCTACCCCTGCGGGGAAACGGCGCGATAGTTAGTTAGTTAGTTAATATTAGCGCAGTTCAGTGAAAAATCACGAGATATTATAATTGTTCGTTCTGTGAAGTTCAGAGTATTTGTAAAATATTTGCTTTAGGATCGATTGCCTTTCAAAAACAAATATAAACAATTTTCTTTATAAGTAACAAATTTATACTTTTTTGATTACTAATTGAAGAATTAAAGAGAAGGTCAGAAATTAGCCTTTTAAATTAACACCGTTGGTAAAATTGAAAAATCACAAAATCTATAAAAATTAAACAAAATAAATACATATTTTGTACACAAAATTATAAATTAATAAAGCTAAAACTTGTTTGATTATAGGTAAATTGGTGCTTACTCCACCGCCTTTTTGTGTTCTCACACAAAAAATTATAGATCTATACTTAATACTGAACTAGTGATGTTTTCTCCCACATTTTTCTTTTAATTTTCTTCACCTTTAAAACCAGTGGAATTCATCAGGAAGGTAATCAAACAATTGCCAGAAAGTTAAGAGTCAGTCAATGGGAGGACTTTGAATTTCGTTGATAAGATTTTTTAAAAGTACGCAAATTATTGCATCAACCAAACATGCACACGAAGAATACAATGATGACATTAGTGCAGTGTGCACACATCGTATTTTAAAACTGCAGAATAAAAGGCGAAAAAATGATTTTTCCTTTTTGTGCGTAATACTTCCCGCAGAAAAAGTTTTTAACGAGTTGCCTTGTTCCTCGTACAAGGAGGGGAATATGTTTCCACACTTTGCCGCTCCTCTTCCTCTTTCCAATCTGTATGAGTCTCCTTCCGGTAGCGCAGACCTGCACTTCCGAAACACACTGTACAGTACAGACTTTACTCCCCTCCCTAATACAGGGTAATTCGAAAAAGTCTGGTTGGTGAGAACAGATTTTACATGTCATACTTTTATGTTAACTATTTTATACGTATCAGTTGTAATGAAAAGCTGAGTAAATAAGATTTTTTTCATTGATTTTTTTTATTTTATGTAAGTTTTTACCTATTACAATTTTATGTAGATATTGTCAAAAGCAATGAATATTTCATCACACGAATGGGCATTTTTTTATTTGATGTTAGTTTTTACCTATTACAAATTTTATGTACTATCAAATGCAATGAATATTTCATCACCCAAGTGGGCATTTTTTTATTTGATGTAAGTTTTTACCTATTACAATTTTATACACTGTCAAATGCAATGAATATTTCATCACATGAGTGGGCATTTTTTTATTTGATGTAAGTTTTTACCTATTACAAATTTTATGTACTGTCAAATGCAATGAATATTTCATCACACAAGTGGGCATTTTTTTATTTGATGTAAGTTTTTATCTATTACAAATATTACGTTCTGTCAAATGCAATGAATATTTCATCACACGAGTGGGCATTTTTTTTATTTGATGTAAGTTTTACCTATTACAATTTTATGTACTGTCAATTGCAATTAATATTTCATCACACGGGTGGGCAAACGTGTTCTGAAACCAATTTTCTTCTTTCTGAGTAACATGTTTATTAATCAGTATTGAAAATAAAATAAAAATATTGGTGTCTATACAAAGTAAAAAGTTATGGCGACTGACAGAAAAGGTTACCTACCTTTTTAATACTGTTAAAGAGATTTTTGTTTTGAAGAGTTTTCATTTTCAATGTACATTTGTTACTTTAGTGTAAAATTTTTTTGCCACCGGTCGAAACCGGTCGCAAAAAAATTTAAAATTAAAGTAACAAATGTACATTGAAAATTAAAACTCTTCAAAACAAAAATGCCCAAAAATTGTTATACATAATTAATGCCTGAGAAATACAAAAAAGTTAAGAGAGATTTTATTTTTACTAAATTTGTGCATTATTAGCCATAAACAAATTGGTCAGTATCGGTCAATTTGGCTATTTCAAAGCATCTCTACATATTATAAATTAAAATCCTCCGAGTCTGTCTGTCTGTCTGTTCGCGATAAACTCAAAAACTACTGAACGGATTTTCATGCGGTTTTCACCAATAGATTGAATGATTCGTGAGGAAGGTTTAAGTATATAACTTGTCGAGGATTTGTGTAAATTGGTTGAAACATAACGATAACAGTTAGAAGTGTCGGAAAAGGTCAAGCCGCCTGGGAGCTTTCATCAAAAACACTGCCTAATCCCTTTGAGGTTTAACAAAACAGTGCATAGTGGGATATTCCTTTTTTACAGATCTACAAAAAGTCCGTGATGGCATATATCTATCTTTTACGGATAGCTTACTATACCCATTCTATCTTCTAAAAAAATGGTCACGTGCAATGCGGTAATTGTAAAGTTAGACAGACACAGTATTAATCCTCATCATCTTAAATACGTTAGTTACCTCAAGCATTTCTTGCACATTATTATAATCTTTCGCACCATCTCTACGTATTATAAATTAAAGTCCTCCACGGCGTCTGTCTGTCTGTCTCTACACGATAAACTCAAAGATGGCGGTGGTTATAAAGGTTGGATGACCATCCTGTAGATGGCGTTGTGTTTAGTTAGCCACAGCAACGCGTGTCCGGGTCAGCTAGTATTACGTAAGAATTTTATAGCCGTTCGCATCAATGTAAAATACGACAACAATAAAAATATTAGATTTTTTTTTCGCTTTTAGCTTTGAATCTAAAGGCTGCTTGGTAAAAATTAAAACAATAAACCAACCAAGGCATGTAAATTATTGAAACTCCACGGCTTAAAACGAAACTCCACGGCTTATAAACCACAAGATGAAAGTTTTAATTAGAAAAAAAACTGTTTTATTTTCTTTAGGAAACAATAATTTATACTGATTTTCTTATGCTTATCCTTATCCCTATTAATATTCTTTCCCTTTCTTCGAGTTTATTTCTTTACCTTTAATATTTCATTAAACATTTTTTCAATCACGTCGTTTCTTCGCAGGGATTGTCCTGATAAATAGAACGCTACCTTAAACACTTTTGCATACATATTTTTTTAATGCCGACTTGAGATAAGATTTCTAAGATTTTCGTCGTACCAAGTCTTCCTGGAATGATGTAGGTATACTAATTCCTTCCGTTAGCACGTCGAATGTGCTCATGATGTTATTTTCACCGTCCATCAGTCTAACACTATCAAACCACCTCCCTCCCACTTGTGTATCTATCATCATCGTCAAATAACATTTTAAAGATAATTACCATTGAACCAGCCCAAAAATCTCATTAGATTTTTATACATTGGTTCAGCGACAGTACGAGATAAAGCTTTATGTATGTGTTTTCGTTATTTATTTTTGGGGTGTTATACCGTGTTGCGCTACCTCCTTATTTAGCCAATGTTTCGGAGAGCGTTACATCATCATCAGGGCAGATGTGGGATGTGACGGACACTGTAACGCTGTCCGAAACGTTGGCTTTAGCCTTCTTTAGAAGGAGGTAGTGCAAAACGGCATAACACTCACTAAAAAAACACTCCAAAATAAATAACGAAAATACTTTAAGCCGTGATAATTTAAAATCATATCCAGCTTTATGTATGGTTTATTCAATTTTAAACGACTTCAAAAAAGGAGGAGGTTCTCAATTCGACCGTTTTTTATTTTTTTTTTCTAATGTTTGTTACCTCAGAACTTTCGACTGGGTAAACCGATAATGATGATTCTATTTTATTTGAAAGCTGGTGCTTTCCGTGTGGTTCCATTTCAATGGAAACCAAGAGAATCATAAATAGGTCGAAATTGGAGCACGACCTGCAGATCAGCAGAAAGCTGGCTGCATGCCCGCATGGCAGCAGGCAATTCTGGTCGCTTGCGAGCTCAATAGGTCGCAATTTCTGCAAATCCAGTTTGCCACCTCTCACCAGACCTGACGGCTCACTAGCAAACACCGCCACCGAAAAGGCAAACTTATTAGGTAAAATGTTTGCGGATAACTCAACCCTCGATGACCAAGGTGCTGTCCCGACGTCGGTTCCTCACTGCGGTTTTCGTATGTAAAAGCTGAGGATTCGGCATCGGGAAGTACTCCATGTTTTACGAGGGCTTGATGTTAATAAAGCTAGTGGGCCTGACGGAATACCTGCCCTGGTACTGCAGAGGTGCGCTGCAGAAATAGCTCCAATTTTGACGAAGCTTTTTAAATTGTCCCTGAAGACTGGCTCTGTGCCCTCTGGTTGGAAAAAAGCGGTTATCCATCCTATTCCAAAGAAGGGTGACCGCTCCAACCCGGCCAACTACCGCCCCATAGCGATCACATCAGTTCTGTCTAAGGTGATGGAACGTGTGATCAACGACAAACTGCTCACATACCTCGAGAAGAACAAAATTATTAACGACCGTCAATACGGATTCCGGCGGAACCGCTCGTGCGGTGATCTTCTCGCGTATGTGACGCATTTTTGGGGGCGATGCCTGGAACGTTTCGGTGAGACCCAAACGGTTGCACTGGACATCTCCAAGGCCTTTGACCGGGTTTGGCACCGAGGACTTGTCAACAAACTGCATTCTTACGGACTTCCCGCATCCTTGTGTATGTGGATTGCCGACTTCTTGAGGGAGAGGTCGATTCAGACGGTAGTCGATGGTTTCGCTTCTTCCTCACACTCGATAAATGCTGGCGTCCCGCAGGGATCGGTTCTGTCTCCGACTTTGTTTTTGTTGCACATCAACGACCTTTTGTCATGTGCACCAATTCACTGTTACGCGGATGACAGTACAGTTCATGATAGCTTTTTGTTTGACAAGCCCCCAAAGGGCTCACAAACTCCAACAGCTCGTAGGGCTTTGAAGCAAAGAATGGACGGTTACCTCGAGAGTGTTTTCTCTTGGGGTAAAAATAACCTCGTTGAATTTAATGTTTCAAAGACCCAATCTTGTCTGATTACGTCTAAAAGGGATCGAAATGAAAATCTAGTCTCTTTCAACGGAAGCAATCTTCCGAACAGGCCCTCCATTGATATGCTTGGTGTAACCCTAAGTGACCAGCTCAGGTATGGGGGCTCCATCGAAGCCAGAGTAAAGTTAGCCTCCCAAAAACTGGGCGTACTGTACAGGGCCCGCAGATACTTTAATAGTACACAACTGCTAACCTTGTACAAATCACAAGTACGCCCCACGGTTGAATTTGGCAGCCATCTCTGGTCTGGAGCTCCAAAATACCTGAAAAATACCCTCGACTCTGTGCAGAAACGGGCGGTCCGTTTGATAGATTCTCCCATCTTAACAGACGGATTGCAATCTTTAGAGCACAGGCGTCGGGTGGGAATGCTATCCTTGTTCTACCGGTATTACAATGGAAGATGCTCTGAAGAACTAGCATCATTGATCCCTTCGGCACCGGTGCATAGTCGGGAAACACGCCAAACGCGTGCCCAACATTTGTACACGGTTGACATTTGTCACATGAGAACGGGTCGTTTCTTCGACTCGTTCTTGTGTTCAACAGCTCGGCTGTGGAATGATTTGCCGGCCTCTGTGTTTCCTCCTTCCTACAACATGGGTCTCTTCAAGACCAATGTTCATTCCTTCCTCTCCTCAAAAAGACTCTCCACACAGCATCCCAGATGACATAGGCCCTGAGGGAAATAATTTCCCTCAGGGCCTATGTCATCTGGGATGCTGTGTGGAGAGTCTTTTTGAGGAGAGGAAGGAATGAACATTGGTCTTGAAGAGACCCATGTTGTAGGAAGGAGGAAACACAGAGGCCGGCAAATCATTCCACAGCCGAGCTGTTGAACACAAGAACGAGTCGAAGAAACGACCCGTTCTCATGTGACAAATGTCAACCGTGTACAAATGTTGGGCACGCGTTTGGCGTGTTTCCCGACTATGCACCGGTGCCGAAGGGATCAATGATGCTAGTTCTTCAGAGCATCTTCCATTGTAATACCGGTAGAACAAGGATAGCATTCCCACCCGACGCCTGTGCTCTAAAGATTGCAATCCGTCTGTTAAGATGGGAGAATCTATCAAACGGACCGCCCGTTTCTGCACAGAGTCGAGGGTATTTTTCAGGTATTTTGGAGCTCCAGACCAGAGATGGCTGCCAAATTCAACCGTGGGGCGTACTTGTGATTTGTACAAGGTTAGCAGTTGTGTACTATTAAAGTATCTGCGGGCCCTGTACAGTACGCCCAGTTTTTGGGAGGCTAACTTTACTCTGGCTTCGATGGAGCCCCCATACCTGAGCTGGTCACTTAGGGTTACACCAAGCATATCAATGGAGGGCCTGTTCGGAAGATTGCTTCCGTTGAAAGAGACTAGATTTTCATTTCGATCCCTTTTAGACGTAATCAGACAAGATTGGGTCTTTGAAACATTAAATTCAACGAGGTTATTTTTACCCCAAGAGAAAACACTCTCGAGGTAACCGTCCATTCTTTGCTTCAAAGCCCTACGAGCTGTTGGAGTTTGTGAGCCCTTTGGGGGCTTGTCAAACAAAAAGCTATCATGAACTGTACTGTCATCCGCGTAACAGTGAATTGGTGCACATGACAAAAGGTCGTTGATGTGCAACAAAAACAAAGTCGGAGACAGAACCGATCCCTGCGGGACGCCAGCATTTATCGAGTGTGAGGAAGAAGCGAAACCATCGACTACCGTCTGAATCGACCTCTCCCTCAAGAAGTCGGCAATCCACATACACAAGGATGCGGGAAGTCCGTAAGAATGCAGTTTGTTGACAAGTCCTCGGTGCCAAACCCGGTCAAAGGCCTTGGAGATGTCCAGTGCAACCGTTTGGGTCTCACCGAAACGTTCCAGGCATCGCCCCCAAAAATGCGTCACATACGCGAGAAGATCACCGCACGAGCGGTTCCGCCGGAATCCGTATTGACGGTCGTTAATAATTTTGTTCTTCTCGAGGTATGTGAGCAGTTTGTCGTTGATCACACGTTCCATCACCTTAGACAGAACTGATGTGATCGCTATGGGGCGGTAGTTGGCCGGGTTGGAGCGGTCACCCTTCTTTGGAATAGGATGGATAACCGCTTTTTTCCAACCAGAGGGCACAGAGCCAGTCTTCAGGGACAATTTAAAAAGCTTCGTCAAAATTGGAGCTATTTCTGCAGCGCACCTCTGCAGTACCAGGGCAGGTATTCCGTCAGGCCCACTAGCTTTATTAACATCAAGCCCTCGTAAAACATGGAGTACTTCCCGATGCCGAATCCTCAGCTTTTACATACGAAAACCGCAGTGAGGAACCGACGTCGGGACAGCACCTTGGTCATCGAGGGTTGAGTTATCCGCAAACATTTTACCTAATAAGTTTGCCTTTTCGGTGGCGGTGTTTGCTAGTGAGCCGTCAGGTCTGGTGAGAGGTGGCAAACTGGATTTGCAGAAATTGCGACCTATTGAGCTCGCAAGCGACCAGAATTGCCTGCTGCCATGCGGGCATGCAGCCAGCTTTCTGCTGATCTGCAGGTCGTGCTCCAATTTCGACCTATTTATGATTCTCTTGGTTTCCATTGAAATGGAACCACACGGAAAGCACCAGCTTTCAAATAAAATAGAATCATCATTATCGGTTTACCCAGTCGAAAGTTCTGAGGTAACAAACATTAGAAAAAAAAAATAAAAAACGGTCGAATTGAGAACCTCCTCCTTTTTTGAAGTCGTTTAAAATTGAATAAACCATACATAAAGCTGGATATGATTTTAAATTATCACGGCTTAAAGTATTTTCGTTATTTATTTTGGAGTGTTTTTTTAGTGAGTGTTATGCCGTTTTGCACTACCTCCTTCTAAAGAAGGCTAAAGCCAACGTTTCGGACAGCGTTACAGTGTCCGTCACATCCCACATCTGCCCTGATGATGATGTAACGCTCTCCGAAACATTGGCTAAATAAGGAGGTAGCGCAACACGGTATAACACCCCAAAAATAAATAACGAAAACACATACATAAAGCTTTATCTCGTACTGTCGCTGAACCAATGTATAAAAATCTAATGAGATTTTTGGGCTGGTTCAATGGTAATTATCTTTAAAATGTTATTTGACGATGATGATAGATACACAAGTGGGAGGGAGGTGGTTTGATAGTGTTAGACTGATGGACGGTGAAAATAACATCATGAGCACATTCGACGTGCTAACGGAAGGAATTAGTATACCTACATCATTCCAGGAAGACTTGGTACGACGAAAATCTTAGAAATCTTATCTCAAGTCGGCATTAAAAAAATATGTATGCAAAAGTGTTTAAGGTAGCGTTCTATTTATCAGGACAATCCCTGCGAAGAAACGACGTGATTGAAAAAATGTTTAATGAAATATTAAAGGTAAAGAAATAAACTCGAAGAAAGGGAAAGAATATTAATAGGGATAAGGATAAGCATAAGAAAATCAGTATAAATTATTGTTTCCTAAAGAAAATAAAACAGTTTTTTTTCTAATTAAAACTTTCATCTTGTGGTTTATAAGCCGTGGAGTTTCGTTTTAAGCCGTGGAGTTTCAATAATTTACATGCCTTGGTTGGTTTATTGTTTTAATTTTTACCAAGCAGCCTTTAGATTCAAAGCTAAAAGCGAAAAAAAAATCTAATATTTTTATTGTTGTCGTATTTTACATTGATGCGAACGGCTATAAAATTCTTACGTAATACTAGCTGACCCGGACACGCGTTGCTGTGGCTAACTAAACACAACGCCATCTACAGGATGGTCATCCAACCTTTATAACCACCGCCATCTTTGAGTTTATCGTGTAGAGACAGACAGACAGACGCCGTGGAGGACTTTAATTTATAATACGTAGAGATGGTGCGAAAGATTATAATAATGTGCAAGAAATGCTTGAGGTAACTAACGTATTTAAGATGATGAGGATTAATACTGTGTCTGTCTAACTTTACAATTACCGCATTGCACGTGACCATTTTTTTAGAAGATAGAATGGGTATAGTAAGCTATCCGTAAAAGATAGATATATGCCATCACGGACTTTTTGTAGATCTGTAAAAAAGGAATATCCCACTATGCACTGTTTTGTTAAACCTCAAAGGGATTAGGCAGTGTTTTTGATGAAAGCTCCCAGGCGGCTTGACCTTTTCCGACACTTCTAACTGTTATCGTTATGTTTCAACCAATTTACACAAATCCTCGACAAGTTATATACTTAAACCTTCCTCACGAATCATTCAATCTATTGGTGAAAACCGCATGAAAATCCGTTCAGTAGTTTTTGAGTTTATCGCGAACAGACAGACAGACAGACTCGGAGGATTTTAATTTATAATATGTAGAGATGCTTTGAAATAGCCAAATTGACCGATACTGACCAATTTGTTTATGGCTAATAATGCACAAATTTAGTAAAAATAAAATCTCTCTTAACTTTTTTGTATTTCTCAGGCATTAATTATGTATAACAATTTTTGGGCATTTTTGTTTTGAAGAGTTTTAATTTTCAATGTACATTTGTTACTTTAATTTTAAATTTTTTTGCGACCGGTTTCGACCGGTGGCAAAAAAATTTTACACTAAAGTAACAAATGTACATTGAAAATGAAAACTCTTCAAAACAAAAATCTCTTTAACAGTATTAAAAAGGTAGGTAACCTTTTCTGTCAGTCGCCATAACTTTTTACTTTGTATAGACACCAATATTTTTATTTTATTTTCAATACTGATTAATAAACATGTTACTCAGAAAGAAGAAAATTGGTTTCAGAACACGTTTGCCCACCCGTGTGATGAAATATTAATTGCAATTGACAGTACATAAAATTGTAATAGGTAAAACTTACATCAAATAAAAAAAATGCCCACTCGTGTGATGAAATATTCATTGCATTTGACAGAACGTAATATTTGTAATAGATAAAAACTTACATCAAATAAAAAAATGCCCACTTGTGTGATGAAATATTCATTGCATTTGACAGTACATAAAATTTGTAATAGGTAAAAACTTACATCAAATAAAAAAATGCCCACTCATGTGATGAAATATTCATTGCATTTGACAGTGTATAAAATTGTAATAGGTAAAAACTTACATCAAATAAAAAAATGCCCACTTGGGTGATGAAATATTCATTGCATTTGATAGTACATAAAATTTGTAATAGGTAAAAACTAACATCAAATAAAAAAATGCCCATTCGTGTGATGAAATATTCATTGCTTTTGACAATATCTACATAAAATTGTAATAGGTAAAAACTTACATAAAATAAAAAAAATCAATGAAAAAAATCTTATTTACTCAGCTTTTCATTACAACTGATACGTATAAAATAGTTAACATAAAAGTATGACATGTAAAATCTGTTCTCACCAACCAGACTTTTTCGAATTACCCTGTATTAGGGAGGGGAGTAAAGTCTGTACTGTACAGTGTGTTTCGGAAGTGCAGGTCTGCGCTACCGGAAGGAGACTCATACAGATTGGAAAGAGGAAGAGGAGCGGCAAAGTGTGGAAACATATTCCCCTCCTTGTACGAGGAACAAGGCAACTCGTTAAAAACTTTTTCTGCGGGAAGTATTACGCACAAAAAGGAAAAATCATTTTTTCGCCTTTTATTCTGCAGTTTTAAAATACGATGTGTGCACACTGCACTAATGTCGTCATCATTGTATTCTTCGTGTGCATGTTTGGTTGATGCAATAATTTGCGTACTTTTAAAAAATCTTATCAACGAAATTCAAAGTTCTCCCATTGACTGACTCTTAACTTTCTGGCAATTGTTTGATTACCTTCCTGATGAATTCCACTGGTTTTAAAGGTGAAGAAAATTAAAAGAAAAATGTGGGAGAAAACATCACTAGTTCAGTATTAAGTATAGATCTATAATTTTTTGTGTGAGAACACTGTAAGAACTAATTAAATGTGGAATTATTGTTGCCAGGAACATTCATAAAAAAACAGTAATCATTTAACAGAGGCCTTCAAATCTTTAAGAAACTGAATGCCTTTCGAAGAAGGACCAACCTCCGTGTATTCAAGTGATTTGAATAATTCGTGTAATTTGTATATTTCTTACTATTCATATGTAAAAGCCCCGAAAAGGGGCATTAATAAACAAATGAACAAATTTTAAAATTTAACTTTTCTAATTCTGAAACGACTGAATAGATCCGGTTGAATAATAATGTTGATAATTTTTTTAAAATATTTGTTTGCTGAATATAAAATAACAATTTCTTGTAAAATGATGTCAAAATATGATTATAAAATATATCAACCAAGTTTCTGAGATATTAATCGCGTTTCAAAAAAAACTTGGTAGTTATTTTATTATTTTAAGAGAAATAAATAATTAATATGAAGGGATACGCGAAAACGTTTCCACTAGCGAGTGTACCTATGTTTTATAGTGTGCACGTGCTTCAAAGATTTTTTAATTACTGTTCAAATTAAATTATAAAAAATGCTAAGTAAAGTTATGAAGGAAGTCATACAGAAGGAGAGAAACAACTTGGGTATATTATTAATAACAATAATAACCCTCATCATTGCAATACCTATTTGTAAGCATGCTTACAAAAAGTGTTTTTAAAGACTTTTGTACGTATATAGATAAAAAATACTACATTTCTTACCGACTCGAATCAATAAGTTTTGTGAGGCCAGAATACTAACAAACGAAAGACGTTGAAAATTATGAGTTTTTGACCGTATCCGCAATAGACTAAGGACATTAGAGTAATTAGTATCGGGGAACGTTGTTTGGTACTGAGGATAAGAAAATAATATAAATTAAGAACCTACTTAAAGTAAAATAATTTATTGAATAACATTGCTGTAGAAACGCATTTTACATCTAGGTAAATCGTCTACCAATCCCTCGCCTATTCGGTGCATAGTCGGGAAACACGCCAAACGCGTGCCCAACATTTGTACACGGTTGACATTTGTCACATGAGAACGGGTCGTTTCTTCGACTCGTTCTTGTGTTCAACAGCTCGGCTGTGGAATGATTTGCCGGCCTCTGTGTTTCCTCCTTCCTACAACATGGGTCTCTTCAAGACCAATGTTCATTCCTTCCTCTCCTCAAAAAGACTCTCCACACAGCATCCCAGATGACATAGGCCCTGAGGGAAATTATTTTCCTCAGGGCCTCCTGTGTGGAGTTAATGTAAAAAAAAAAAAAATTTGGTCCAGTTCTGACATTGGCATTCATGAGAAAATCATATAAGTCTTAAATTTGCATTAAGTATGTGCGCGACAAATAGACGAATAACTCAATATCACGCCAACCAATTTGGGTGATTCTTTTTTATTAGAAAGGATGTACTTCAAGAGTAGTTTGATGAGAGTTTGGTTAGGTTCTGATTATGGGATCTATGACAAAGTAACGGAACTCTTCAATTCTTAGGAGCAAATTAATGATACTCGGCCGAATCTTTTATAGGCTATCAGAATCTTTGAGTCACTTACCGTAACGTCATTATGGTCAAGTAATGTCTGTCTCATATGAGCAGCACGTTTAGTAGGTCTACCCATATTTAAACAAATTAGTTAGTGTACTTCAGATTCACTAAAAATCAAAAAAATAACAAAAAAAACCGACTTAAAAAAAAGACCACATGACTGAAGTAAAACTTCACTAACATATATCTTCCTCTCAACTTCCGTTCGCCTCGCCCGACTGTTCGCCTCACCCGATCACACTTTTCGTAACGCTCTCGTCACGCATTCACCAGCTTACTCCCCAAGTTAACCGTTAAAGAAATTTTACTTCAAAAACTATTCCAAACCAAATAATATGCACTAAAAAGTTAAAAAAATAATTGCGTTTTCTTCCACAACTTAATAATAAACTTACTATTACTCCGCAACAAAATATAGGTACGATTGTTATTTTTGGAGTCGGTGTCAGCCAAGGTAATTACATACATAGTTATAGGTGAGATGTGCTTGTGTCGCACGCGTGAGTTGACGCGTGCCCGGCGTGTTCACTTGACAGCTTCCCTCACACCGCGGCCTAGCACATCTCACCTATAACTATGTACGTAGTTACAAACCTACCTTGGCTGACACCGACTCCAAGAATAACAATCGTAACTACATATTGATGAGTAGAAAAAGTAAGTTTATTATTAAGTTGTAATAGAAGAATACGATATTTTTTAAACTTTTTAGTGCATATTATTTTGTTTTGGAATAGTTTTTTTTTTAAGTCGGTGTTTTTCTGTTAAAATTTTTGTTTATTATTTTTTATATGAATACCGCACAAGAGTCCCAAAAACTCTCGTCTGGAGCCAGTGAGATTATGGTTTCCACATAGGCTACTTGCATCACATTTAAAAAAAAATTCCGGTTTAGGCAAATATTCTAAGATATTCTGTTTTTTTTTTAATCGTATTTTTGAAACCCTGGCGATTTTCGAATATTTCAATCCGAAAAATCAGACCATTTTTTTATATAAGTTAGTAGATAATTACTTAGCCGAAAATTATAAATTATAATAATAATAAGAATATTATAAAATCTGATTTTGTTAAAATCAGCACCACCAGCATTATATTCTAAAACACGTACAGATAGCGTAAAATGTACGGGGTTCTCTTCATAACATCTGTCAAAAAGTCAAATTAAATGATAAGTTTACAGAGAACAAACAATAAATCTAGTGAACGTTAAACATCAAATTTAAAAATTCGCCTGAAATCAAAGTATAAAAATAAAAAAATCATGGTGGAATTTTACAAAATTAATAGGAACATTTTCGGGACGTTACTACATTTACGTTACTACATTGACTACGGGCCCAAATAATGGATTTATTTATTTAAAAATAAAAAAAACTGTACATTTCAAAAATTTTTTTTATACTTTTTTAATCTTAGTTAAAAAATCTATCCACACGATTTTTTCCAACTCGTTATGAAATCCATACAAGTGGCCTATTGGGGTATGTCGCGATTTTGAAGATAGTGCGGAGGGAAAAGAGGTGGGAAAAAGGAAGGTGGGAAAGTACCTGAATAATCAGATCTAGATCAGCCATTTCAAGCAACGTCTTCAATTCAGAATGCTGGTCTTACACCAGGGCGATACCGAGAGCATGATCCACTGTGAAACGTGCCGCAAATAGTACATATTAATTTTAATTATCTGTTATTTAAATTGTTGGTGTAGGCGTTAGATGAGATCCGGCAGATCTAATGAAACGCGCGTGGACGAATAGGTTATTTATTTTGCACAATATATACGTCTGTGTTGTAAAGCTATGTTCTAGCTAATAGAGCTGTCGGAGATTAAGGAGAGCGAGCAGTAACATTCATCACCTTTTATACCCTGTTTCTGCCGTCTCGCTCTTACATAATTTATAAAGCAGAAGTACCACCAAAATCATTCTCACATTATCAATTGTGAAATAACACAAATTAGGGGTCGTCTATTAATAACGTGATGTTTTTTAGCAAGTTTTTAACCCCCCCCCCCCCTGGTGATATGTGGTGAGGTTTTAGACTAACCCCCTCCCCTACCCAAATACACGTGTATTTTTTTTTCACAAAGTTCTCCCAAGACCGGTCAGTGGTTGAGTGGGCATAGTGCTTGGATCCCATCCGGGCGTCACGTTTTCGATTCCTCGGCTGGCTAAGTCCTCCATCACAACACAAGCAACATTTTCGGCTTTCTGTGGTGGTAGTAGGAGATTTTCAAACATTGTTGGTTTATTCGTAACCCGGGAATGTTTGTCTTTCTTTTTAAAAAAAACCTCTTTTGTAGTATTGTATTTATTAGCTATTAAACTTCTAGCGGCACTACGACGATAATACACAACATATTAAACATTTTGTTGCTTTAATTACTAAAATCTGTGGAGGACATCATTTTATCTGTAGGAGGAGTGGAGGGGGGAGTTGGACAGACGGGTGGCAAAAAGGGAGGTGCAAAGGATGATAGGGTGTAGCGGGTGGAATAGCTCAACATTGCAACTCGTATCCAGTTAATTTCGATACTGTCATAAAGCGATGCCATCGACAGCTTGTGACTGACGGGTTTGCGCTTGTGTCAACAGAACTCATATGAACTATTTGACAAATGACAATTATTTTTAATGGATCCCGATTACGAGTTATGATTTCTGATTTTGTTTACGGATCAGATAAAATTTAGTCCGGTGAATCGTACATTTCATTTCAACATTTGGTGTGATTTAGTTAATCATCAAATAATCACTTTTAAGTCAACCGTTAAAATGAAACCTACTCGTAGTGTTGATGTCAATAACAAACCCTTGGTTATAACTAACATTGAAATGTTACAAGGCATCACCGTACTTAAAAAGCCCAACTGTGCATGCGTGTAAAACGGTAAATCACCATTTATCGTTGAAGCTATCGTTTATTGATAATAATAATAACTTTTATAATTTAAACGATATATCGGATATATCCGTTAAATTTATCGCAAGGTAATCAAGAAATATCGTTTATGAAGTTCACCTATTATAAAAATATTGTAATTTATCGTTGTAATACATTTAAAATTTAGATCTATGTACGAAATGAACGGTGAAAACTTTCATTTTGCAAGGTACCCCCACCCACATAAGTCGTTACGCAATTTACTGCATTTCCTTGAGTACAAATGAGATGTTTACAACAGACTGCAAAATGGTTCTTCGTTTTTTTTTTTACATGAGATCCACATAGGAGGCCCTGAGGAAAATAATTTCCCTCAGGGCCTCTGTCATCTTTGGGGACGCTGTGTGGACGGTTTTTTTTAAGGAAAAGAAGGTGAGGAGAGTCCTGTGAAGGAAACGGGTTTAAGAGGTGGGTAGGAATCTGGGGTTCAATGTGTCCTGGTCATCCGCCTCCAAGACCTAGACAAACCTTACCCCATGAACCCGGGCACCCCTGCTAAATCACCAAGCGAACCACTTGGGGTGACCTATGGCAGAGGTGTTAGTTATCCAAGGTTCCTGGGGCAGCGGTATTAGGGATGCAACGATATATCGGAAAACCGATAAATATCGATATATCGACCCCTAAAAATATCGATATCAACGATACGCCGGTATCGATATACCAATATCAAAAAACTCAATATATCGTATCGAAATATCGGATGAAGATAAAGGTGAATTTGATTTTTGAAACCACCATAAATTTTGGCTCACAAGCAAATAAAAAGAAAAAAAAAACTGACGGTGACGACGAGCTTACGTTATATCTTTCTGCTCCTGTGAATACTCTAAAAGTAAACATTCTTGAAACATGGCAAGAGATGTAAGGTGTATTTATATATTTTTAAAGTGATTATTAGTCATCTACCAATTGTGGCAACAAGTGTTACTAGGCAGCAGTCACTATAACTCAAAACAGAAACCGGCTACAAGGAAGCAGACTGTTAAGTAGACAAGTTACTATTTTAAGTTCGATAGCTGGTATAATTTTTTTTTATAAATTTATGAAAAAAAAACATAGTTTATACACCTAACCAAATTTTGTAATTATTCACATAAATTTTTGTATAAAAAAATATATGCTACATAATCGATAAACGTTTGATTTAACTGGTGACCAGACAACTCAGAATGAAACCAACTCAGAAGCACCTGAGAAAGGTCATTAGGAGTGATGATTAAAAATATAAAAAAATTGGTTAAATAGGTTAAGTTAGGTTAGGGTTACCGTCTATTTTTAAATTATTTTTTTGTAGCTTTTAATGACCTTTCTGAGGTGTTTATGAGTTGGTTTCATTCTGAGTTGGCATGGAACCGATTTAACTATAACTACATTGGATTTCTATAAACTTTAAAAAAAAAGAAAAAATATCTATAAATCGGTCTAGTAGGCCGATATATCGATATCGACTTAATTCGATATATATCGATATCGATATATATATAAGCGGTACCCATTCCCGCCTCCCAAATTGAGAAATTCTGATTGACTGTGTTTTGACGTGAGTGAGAAATTCTTGATAGATTTTGGAGTATAAGAGGATTCGTATACACCTATAATTTATTTAGATGTTTTTTTCTCAGTTTTTTTAAAATATTTTTGGCATCTCCACGCATTTTTTCATTTTTTTACTTGGTTTGTACTCTATTTATGTATATAAGCAGAAAAACATGGTTTTTACCCCGCTTTTATTTACATACATTTTAATTGCTGCAATATCCTGTTTGGTTTTCTTAAATATTCTGGATTACATTCAGTTACTTTTATGTTTCTAAATACCTATCGGCGAACATTAATAATTGGTCTGTTTTTTGTCATCCTCTTGTGTATATCATGTTACTAAGACTGTTTATGTTCCTTAAATAAATATATGTATATATATATATATGAATACACATATATATATATGTGTATTCACTGTTTCAACTTTATCACTACTACAATAAAGGATTCAAATCAATATCATTGTTCAAAACTGCTTTTGATAAAAACGAATAAACATGTATGTGTGGAAGTTATGCTGCTAGATTTATTATATATCACCTAATCTACTAACAGAAGTACCAGCCTTGAGTAATTTCTAACCCAAATCAACAAAAATAACAACATTGCCAATCAACGTGTGATTTTCCCCATCAAAATTATCCACCTTGCGGAATTTTTACCTGTTTCCCATTATCCGAGTCAATTATCCAGAATATGCTTAGAGAGACCCCCGAGCACCGGGCATAATAATAATTGACCGTGTTAAAAATAACCCCGTGCCAATATCCCTGAGTGACGGGCGGGCGGAGTGACGGGCGGACACTCCGAGCGCAAAGCCGACCCGTGAGCGACGCGAGCGACAGGGCCAAGGGGGGCGGTAAGGGTCGCGAGGAAAAATAGGACGCTAATGCCCGTGACAACGGGGAAATATATTGTATGAGATGCTTTAATTACGTTAAAAAAATATTGGCATTTTAAATCGGAATGCCGACGAATAAAATATTTTAAAACTGTGTGATAAACTGAAATTTTCAAAATTTTAATTTTTCATTGAAAAATTAGCATTCAAAATACAAACGTGTCATACTGTTTCAAAAAAGGGTGTTCTTTGCAAAGCGCGCAACATTTTCATAGCTTTTTCAATAAAACTTCTTCATACCACAGTGGGCTATCGTTCCACAGTGGGCTATCGTGGGCTTTCTACCTACCTAGGAATTAAAAAAATCAATACCAGATGTCTCAATTTAATGCACAGATACTGTTAATATTGATTTGAATTATTATTGCAGTGGAATGGGGTGAAATTATATTAGTTATATTTAAAATTAGGGTTAAAAATAATGTTTTATCAAATTAAGATAATTTTAGCGAAACTCAAATCTCATCTGGAGACAAAAAAATCATCAAAGGTATTGGTTCCGCTGGGACTCGAACCCAGGACCCTTTGCTTACATGGCAAGTGCTCTACCGATTGAGCTATAATGAGCTGAACCCATATCAAATTCGGTCGCTTTTAACTTCATACTTCTTCGTACTAATATTTTCTTCATTTAATTTGAGATTTTACTCAAAGTTTTAAAAAAATATATATCATCCTGGACTTGCATAAAAGTCAATAGATGTCGCGTGTTAAAAATAAAATGGATTAAAATTATCCAGACTCTATCTAGATAGCATTTAGTTCGAGTTGAATCTTGCAATCATATATAAAGATAGCAGCCAATAATATGTGCGTTATGAAAGTGAAGATAATGTTGGTAGTTCTTAGTCGAAGAATAAAACAGTTAAAAGTGACCGAATTTGATATGGGTTCCTTGCTCAATCGGTATAGCACTTGCCATGTAAGCAAAGGGTCCTGGGTTCGAGTCCCAGCAGAGCCAATATCTTTTCTGATTTTTCTGTCTTCAAGTTTTCGATTGAGTGTCGCTAATATTGTCTTCATTTAAATAAATATTATTATTTTGAGATTTTACTCATAAAGTTTAAAAAAAAAATTAAATTAAAAATAATGGTTATTTTTTGTGTTCGGTTAATATAATGATATTGTTGATGGGGTTTTTGTAAACAAAATAAAAGAAGCATTACGCATTTAAGATTTATTTTGAATAAAATAATTCATCATTAACTTAATTTGTACGGCAAAAAGGGGCTTGTTTATCATTGAATGGTGATACCGTTTGATGCGTGAATCGTAAGACCAGCTTGCGAAGATCAGCTTGTCTACAGCAAATCATCTCAGCTTGAGTTCAGATGGATTGATTGAGATAGATTTAGATTGGCCTTGTGCCTTGGCCCAAAGACTTAAGCCAGTAAAAGTCCAGAATAGGATGATGTGTTTGGGTCACAGCAAACTTACGATTAGATTGACTTGCCATTTGTAGGTCATGGGTTGCTGCATATCCGGCAACACCTTCCAAGGCTGGGACGGTCACAGCAAACTCACGAGTAGATTGGCTTGCCATTTGTAGGTCATGGGTTGCTGCATATCCGGCAACACCTTCCAAGGCTGGGACGGTCACAGCAAACTCACGAGTAGATTGACTTGCCATTTGTAGGTCATGGGATGCTGCATATCCGGCAACACCTTCCAAGGCTGGGACGGTCACAGCAAACTCACGGGTAGATTGGCTTGCCATTTGTAGGTCATGAGTTGCTGCATATCCGGCAACACCTTCCAAGGCTGGGACGGTCACAGCAAACTCACGAGTAGATTGGCTTGCCATTTGTGGTCATGGGTTGCTGGATATTCCGCACCAGCCAAGGCCGAAGTCTGGTCGTGCTGTCTCTCCGGGAGTAATGTTCTCCGGCCTTCCATTTCAATTCAGAATATTGCGGCCTACAATCTATTGGGCGTGCTGTCCCCACATGGCACTTATCTTTCGACGGTGTCATCATTTGACAGGGATAGCGTTATTATCAGAGCAGAGAAATGTGAGGCTCGGGGCAAAGGGGCCCTGGGCTAAGCTCCCGGAGAAGTATGGCCATTGGTAGCGGGCGCAGCAAGGACTTGGTAATAGACAGCAAGTTCAGAAGAAACCGAGGAAAGGACTCAGGTAGAGCGTTCTGGGGAGGTGTTGTTCCGTCGAGTGCTCGAGGTGAAAAGAGCTCGTTACTTTCTTGTGGCGTTCTATCTTGCCTTTTCAGTTTATTTCACCATACTTCGAGTGTTGTGAAATATCTTACATCAAAGTGTTGAGAAATCGATATTTCTGTGACGTGCCGTTCCGATCCGTAATATTTTATCTTCGTCAAATTTTTGAAGAGTTTTGTCGAAAGCGTTGAAATGTTAAACTTCAAGATTTATCCATCGCGTAACAATCCAAAATGAATAATTGCAAACGCCAACTGTCGTCATTAAATTTGGTGACATTGTAGTTGTGATATCAAATACCATGTTTCATATAGTTTGCAAAACAAGGTTGATATAATCACATTAAAAAAATTTATTGAATGAGTACGTTTCGAAAATTTAAATGGATGTTTCGAATATTTACCTACCCATCGCAATGTATTCAAATGCAAATAACTGTAAGGACTTTTGTAAAAATTCGGTTCGGCATATTTCTCGTAGTTTTATTCGGTGTTATTTTTCAGAATGACAGGAATTTCAGCAATTTCATATTATGACGAAACGAATTCAACGATACTTCACCCGACACGGCCTTGCTTGTCATTTGATAATACGCTGGAGCAATTTAATTTTACAAACACAGTTTGATGAATATGTTAGCTAACAAAACCAATTAGAGGGATGGAGATATTTGAATGCTCATACAAAAGTAGATATGTGAAATGTATGTAGGTAGGTATGTATTATGGTGTAAAAATGTAAATTTCGACCGTAATTAGACGTTTTTTAGTAACCTGAAATATCCATGCATAAAAAAAAATTGACGGCTTTCGAGTATTTCTAATCAGAGCCATTTTTATAGACAATCTTTTCTAATATCGACAACCTCCGTGGTTGATGATCCTTGACAATTTTTTTTTATAATAAAAAAACTAAAACTGGTAAAACTGACGGCCTCTGTAGTCGAGGGGTAAGGCTTTCCATCGGCAAACAGGAGGTGGTGGGCTTAAATCGCGGCGGGTGCACGTAATTTTTTTTATTAATTTTGTGTTATTTCACTATTTATTCATTAAAAAATATATATTGTGTATTGGCGGCTAGTTCCAGACTGGTAGGTACTTTCATTAACGCCCTGGTGAAGGACCCACCAATCAGCATCTAAGCATTAAAATGCTTTAGCCGTGTTTGGTGACTGGATCTAAATAGCCAAGTATTTCCCCATCATCTTCCTTGTCTTCCCTTCCCCACTTCATGTAGCCTGACAAAATACCTCAATTGAGGATGTCATAGTGTTACTAGTTCCAGACGATGCCCACAAATAAAAAATATATCGTGTTTACCTTCTTGAAGTTTTCGGAAAGCTGTTTTAAATACAGTGATTATCTAAAAATCTACATTAATTTTGCATTAGCTCCACACAGGAGACCCTGAGGAAACTAATTTCCCTTATGGCCTATGTCATCTTTGGGGATGCTGTGTGGTGGATATTTTCAGGGAAAGGAAGTTCTGGGAAGGAAAGGGGTATGATGGGTGGGTAGGAATCTGAGAATATGAATCCAAGTGATTCGTAAATATTATTATTTTTTCAACTTTCCTTCAAAATATTTGAAAAACTCTTACCTATTTCCATCGTTATAAGCGGAAAACGTACGTTTGTTTAATGATAAAGGTTTGTTAGCTCAGGAATTGAACCCATAATACGCCGGAGCGGGAACCCGGCGCACTTGTCCACTTAGCTTAGTACCTGCTTGTGCATCTTCTATGTGTACTTTTTGCAAAAATAAATGTATCTTCTTCAAACTTTGCAAATATACTTTGTGATGTAATTTTTAATTAAAGTAAGTGGCTTCACCACAGTTTGAAAATGATCTTACACGTCGAAACAGCTGTAACTAAAATACATTCTTAAATACTTGCAGAACTCGATAATAACATTATCAAATTTAATTTTGATTAAATTTCTAAAAATTAAAATGAAGTTCTACGAATTAAACAAAAAAAAAAACAATTAATAAAAACTTATCAATAACCAAATATGTTTTTTTTTTAAATAGCCATCTTAAATTAATACTTACATTATTTATAATAATTTATTTTGTTATTGAGACTTCCTATTATTGTTTGTTTTAAAGGTTTCTATTACATAAATGCAATTTTACAAATTCTAAAATAATTTTTATATTTAATTTTATGTAATTGTTTTTATGATATTTTAAAGCAATTAATCACCTCTCCCTTTAATATTTTGTCTACAGTACTTATTTGTCTATACTTCTTTGGCCTTTGTGATTTTTAATATTAATCTTATCCTGACAAAGAAAACTTTGTTATTGAAACATATTACCACAACACGGCCATTAGCCTTGTATGGTAGTCTAAAAAAGACAAAAAAATGTAATATAAAAGATTATTAAAGAATAAAAATTAAGAAAAAAATATTGATATTATTGATTAGCCACTGGAGCGACAGCGCAATTTAAAACTTTTTTCTCCAATTGCTCGAGACTTTTTGGTAATAATTTTGAATATTTTCCGCCCACATAAAAAAAATCATAACTACGAATTTTAATATTGAGACATACAAACTGATTATAGTTCTATATAACTGAAGAAATCGCCTATGTTTTGTCGATTATAACAAATTCGTCGGATTTATGGAAAAAATATTATAAAATCGTAATCTTCTACTTAACTCTCCCGCAGCCAACTGGGGCCGAAGGTAGACCCCAAAATAACTATTCTTCTTATATCTACTTAAATACATGAAATATATTTTTAGTATTTTATGTATTCCTGCGCAAAGGATTAATACATAATATGCCATTTAAAAAAAATGTGACAAAATCGTTGATCGCAGGAAAAAATATTTTGTCAAATATAGGTAGGTAATATTCCCTGCAAAAACATAAATAACAAAAAAAATATATCAGAAAAAGAAAAAGTGTTTTCTTTGGTTTAATAGTTTAGAAAAAAAAATGGGGACATCAGCCGACCCCCATGGTTACGGACGTCATGTTTGGCATCTTGGCCTGTCGAGAGTTAATTACTTACAAATAAGGGAAAATTTGCTAAAATTGGCAGCAAAGCAATCCGAGCTATTTCAAATAGTGCTATATTGTAGAAAAAAACGTTCCAGTGGTTATATAGTCATTTTTATTCAAAGTTATTTATTATCATTTCAATAAATGTTGCTTATCAAAATATAATACTATGAAACATATTCCTTTTAAAGCACTGCTAATAATAAATAAATAAACAACTGTTAAAATTGATCACATTGGCTATGGTTAGCTGGTTTAATAAAGTATCTTTTAAATCAAAATTTAAAAAATATTCCACTAAGATAATTTATTAATTACATAACATTAATAATAAAATTATAATCATATAATAAACGGGCTAATATATAACATATTTTGAAATGTTTTATAACGTGTTAATTGGTGGTGTTGTATTCTAACGAATACTACCGATTATTATTATTGTTATCAGTCTCTTGGTTGATCTTATGCCAATAAAATTTTATTTGAAAATTTTGTACCTTCCTTAATTTTGTTCTACTATTTTATTCGCTAAATATTCACTTTGTATATTTACCTACTATATACAGTTTATCGTAACTTTATATTACACCTGTCCACATTAGGTGAATAAAATTTCTTTTTTTCTTATCAAACATCGTAACGTAACCGTTTTTTTGCTAAATGCCCCTTAACCGCACTCCACACTAGCCATCAAAATTTTGCAAAATTATTAACCAAATTCTATAGGCTAAGATGTTAATTACTTATAATGAATTTTTTCAAAATAACACTATTTGTTATAATAAGGAATTCCATAGAAACATATGTTTGTTTACGTTAGTATGGCAGTCCTACATTTTCATTTTCACGTTTATAGCTTAGATCTTCAAAAATTGAATCCTATGGACCGATACTTTCACAAGTACCTTTGTGCAGTGGTGAGTTTGGGTAGCTGTTTATTATTATTACTAGAAAATACCTAAGACTAGCGTTAATGTCATCTCTTTTTGTCTTTTACATATTTATATACTAATTCTGGAGTCCACAGCGCAACAATCACACCCAAAAGCGAGTTCTGAGCGTATATACACAAATAATAACTCCCAGTATAGTCCCGAATCCATCCCAAAAGTTGGCCGATGGATATAATGGAGATTCCCTTCATGACCATGTTGAGGCCCAGCGCCGCGGGAAGCTTGGACTCGTCTTCCTTGCAGTACTCGGAGACGACGAGATTCTGGT
The DNA here is from genome assembly GCA_917880885.1 of Limnephilus marmoratus. Lineage (NCBI taxonomy): Eukaryota > Metazoa > Arthropoda > Insecta > Trichoptera > Limnephilidae > Limnephilus > Limnephilus marmoratus. Next base: position 32,924,757 of record OU862910.1, read on the forward strand.
TGACCACAATGGTGGAACGGAAGAAACCGCAAAGTCCTGATGCCATGATAACGGCGATGTAATTGTACTGCAGGCATAACACTGAAAAACGACAAAGTGATGACTTTAATACCATAGATAATAGAAAGAGGATGATGGCCCATGAACCATTATTTGCGTGCAACCACTTGCACGAAAGTAAATAGCATCTACATGTACCCAAACCCTGCCCATTTTCTGCCTCTACACATAACGAGCATCGCCGCTATGATAGTCCCTGCAATTTGGTCGTAATCCGTAATCGGCACGCTTCCGTGCCGTATCTCCATGTGTTCCTATTATCAGTGATTACAATTCTATAAGTAAGTTACATAATAGTTCTATACAAAGTACAGAACTATTCTCGTTCCATATTACCATATAATAATAAATAAGAAAAATACTGCAGCATTAGTTTTACTGTGCAACATTCCAAGAGGCAACATGGTAATTGCTTTATTTTGGTTCAAATACTCCGTCATTTTTGTCATTTTTTTAATTTTCCTGGTACCTAGTTATTATTACTGATCCTAGTTGTTATTTAACTATATCCCTCTTCTGACAGAAAGCAACTATCAAGCTCCACCGCTTTGTTACTCCGTGCAGATTGGTTGTATCTCGGTGACAGTCGGCTCATATCTGAGACTATCATTGTTCCTTGGTCGGCATTCGGCTTCCACGTTACATTTCCCTGTATTTCTGTTAGGTACCCACGATTGGCATTAAGACTCTCGTGGCCTGTCATCCTCGTCTACCTCGGAAACCTTTAAATTAAACTCTTTTTTTTAATACACACCTTGCCGCGATAATATGAGCGTGAGACAGCCGAAAAGGAAGGTAACTCTGCTGGAGACCTTGTACTTATCGGTAAAGCTTGGGATTGTCACTCTCCCAATGATGTCAGTAGCCGCCATTGCGGACATGCACATAGCCGTCTGCTCCCTGTCAAATCCTATTTGTTGCTGAAATAAAATTAAATTCTATTACTATTTGGAATTTTTTCAACGTGGTCGGAGCATTGTTTTTTTACAATGGTTTTTCAATAAGGAACTCTAGTGGAAAATATTATGGCTTTAAAAAAATATGTTCATATAGACCAGTAAACGCTGATTCTGAATATATAAATTTTATTTTATAAAATTAAACGCAGAGTTTTTAAAAAATTATTAAAAAGTTCATTTTTCGTCGGGTCTTAGAAACACGCCGTCATGTTGGTGGTGACGTCACTGTTTTTTGTGTAGTGACGTCACCGTACAGGCATTGTATGGGAATGTAGGTATGACACAAGCCATCGTATTAATTTATTCGTTTATTTACATACTGTTTATAGAGATTTAGTTGTTTTGTTCATTGAAACATTATTTCGGCCTAAATAATGTTTCAAAAATAAAGGTATCTCTAATATTGAAAATATTAAAAAACTACTGCACAAAAAAATAGTAATGCTACTTCTAGGGAGAATACTTCGAACACCGAATTTCAAAATGGCGTCAGTTGATCAGCTGATTGCCCGATCCTATAGTAACTTGTCACACGATTCACCATACATATGGTGGTTTTCGGGGGATCTTGAAAAATTAAAACTTTGACAATTATTTTAAGTACTTTAAGTACTCTACTAAAACTAACTCTAAAAATTAAAAAAAAATATGCAGTTATTTAAGTTAGAAGGTAATCATTATTCATTTTAAAAAAATAGACTGGATTTTTCTATTCCACGAAAAATGCCTAATGTTCTTACACTGCATTCTTGGAATATTATTAGAATTTCATCTTTGGAAATTATTATACATATTAAAATCAAAGGGTAAATTTCTTCATGACGTATGAATATATAGATAACTTAGATCAATAACTAACTCTAAAAATAAAAAAAATATGCAGTTATTTAAGTTAGAAGGTAATCATTATTCATTTTAAAAAAATAGACTGGATTTTTCTATTCCACGAAAAATGCCTAATGTTCTTACACTGCATTCTTGGAATATTATTAGAATTTCATCTTTGGAAATTATTATACATATTAAAATCAAAGGGTAAATTTCTTCATGAAGTATGAATATATAGAAAACTTAGATCAATATATTGATAAAGTTCTGAAAAATCAATAAACAAATAAATTTAACGTCTCAATTTCCCTGTTTTATCTACTGGTAAAGAGACCAGCCCAAAGCTGGAATTTAGTTATTGATATATTTATTTTCTAGAATTCCATTTAATTGTGTGATATAATTTATAGTAAATAATAAAATGTGTGACATAATATTTGATATTTTATACACTTAAAAAAAATATAACTATAATTGTTTTTCCTGCATTTTTTGTTGTCAGTTTAATGCAAGTCTCGTCAAGGGAACCCCTTCGAGTGAAATGTTATGATCATGATAAATAAATAAAATAAAAACTTTCTGACCACTGAAGGGGTCGACAGTTTTAGAAAATACGACTGATAATGAGGAAGAATTTGCAAAGTTCGATCTACTCTGAAAACTCTGTTTTGTAGGGAAATAATATTGATAAGGTGGAAACCATTTTTATTATATTCTTTTAGTTTTGTTTATTGCCAAGTATTTAAATGTTGGATATTGCTGGAAAGTAAAGAAAGCAGAAATCTTAATTTCAAAATTAAGATTTTGAATACAAGGAGAGTATAACTTCCAAGTTACAAGCCACTGGGTATTTCAGATGGGAATAAATCGTTCTAGAAAATATCCCTTCCAAATTATTTGTATCGCACAACAAAACCACCATGTTGTGGTGCGGCCCGGCATTTGTTTAAGGCTGGCAATTATTAATTTACACGAATTTAAATCTGTTCGTTAAGAGCGTTCGTTTTAATTAATAATTCCGAGTTTAGCATTTCAACCACGATAGATAGCCGAAATGTTATTTATTGCGGGGTGTGAAAAATATGTTGTATTGTCGAAGGGCAGACGCTCTGAACCGACTCAGTATAAAATAATACCTACACCAGTTATCCATTGTCTTTTGCTTCACGTAAATATTTCCTGAAACAGGTTAAAATATTAGGTTTCAATATTAGTTATCTTTCTATACAAGACAAGCTTTATTGACGCTTTTACTATTTAAGGGCTTTTAACCAGCCAGCGGCCTTTTTATTTGTGGCCTCAAGTAAATAGTTTACATTTGAGATTTTTCCAGATACCGGCTATCAATAATATGCATTTTTATGATGCCAAACGAAGGACCAGTTTTAACATAATTATATTTTCATAATTAATCAGTTGGACAAATTAGAAATTTTAGAGATTAGAAAGAGTGTTAATGCAAATTTAAATATTATTAATAATCAAAAATTGTTTTTAAATGACCCATTATTAAATCTATTCCCCTTTTAAAAATTTAATTTTTTTTAATTGTTCTATATTGCCCCTCGTCCCTTTAACATCATTTTCTTTCTAATTTTATTATTGTTTATGTCGATTATTTTTCTCTATTACCTATATATATGTCTATTTTTAAAATTAGTTCTGTCAAAACCCTGAAGAAGTCAGCTTTGCTGACGAAACATGTCGGTTTTATAAACAATAAAAGTGGTAAAAACGAAGTAATTCATTAATTTCAATTATATTTTATTTTAGGTAGCCCTATTTGTTTGAAATTTAGAAGTAACCATATTTCATGGACGTGTCTGAACTTTGAACATCGTTGGTTTTCTTAATATGAACAATAAAAATAAGTGGTACTTATCATTAGTCGCCGCAAACCATAAAATCATTATTTTTCTAACTAACTAACTAACCATCCCGCCGTTTCCGCGCAGGGGTAAGCAGAGAGGACGGACCGCTAAACAACTCGGTCTTGGCACACACTCTTTGCCTCACTCACATTCATTCATCGTCTCATACATTCTCTTCTATTATTCTGACTTTTGAAATGGCCCGACTCAAGTATTTCATTCACTTGATCGTGCCATGTCTTCCTCGGGCGTCCCCGACTTCTTCTACCATTCACATTCGCGTCGTACATTCTTCTTACACTACTTTCTTCGTTCATTCGCTCTACATGCCCAAACCATCTGAGGGTCCCTTTCTTAATCTTACTCATTATGCTTACATCAGTCTTACATTCTTTGCGGATATCCACATTTCTCACACGATCATACATTGTTTTACCACACATACGTCTCAAGGATCTCATTTCAACAGCATTCAGCTTACTTTAATCCTTCCTCTGCCAGTTCCATGCCTCACTGCCATACATCAGGGTAGGTACCAGGACTCCATTGTGGACTGCTAGCTTCGCTTCTTTTGACAGATTTTTATTAGCGCCAACGGCATTCAGTCCACCATTAATGGAGTTACCGGCATTCACCCTTCTTTCAATATCTCTATCAGCCTTCCCATCTCTCGTAAAAATATTACCCAGATACACAAACTCATCCACCTGCTCCAAGTATTCATCATTCACAACTATGTTGCATACTGTTTTGGTGCTCTCTCTTTCAAACACCATGACTTTAGACTTACCTACATTCATCATTAACTCATTATTCATACATACTTCATTCATCCTAGATACGAGAGACTGTAGATCTTCCATAGTATTAGAAATCAGCACCGCATCATCAGCATACAACAGCAACATACTTTCAGATTACCCAGTTTCGCGCCCAATCCCACCTCTTTCAATTATTGCATACAATAATTATCCGTGTATAAATTGAATAACCATGGTGACATTACGCAGCCTTGCTTGACACCTTTTGTGATGTCAAACCACCCCGTAAAACCACCATTCACCCTAACACACGCAACGCTTCCCTCGTACAGAGACGCAATTGCCTGTATGAGATTTGTATTCACTCCATACTTGGACAACACCTTCCATAACATTCTTTTTCACCTCGTGTTTTATATCTATGGTTATATTAAAAGCATGTGGAAAATTCTAAGGCGAATTTTTATCACCGATTTGGTTAACATTGACAGAGAAATAGAGTGAATTTTTCATGAAATTATCTAAAATCAGGACCCGTAGCACGGTGGATCGATAAGGTTTGTATCGATAACTTTCGGTAACTTCTCATCGTTGCCTAGGACCACTGCAGATCGCTGATGTACAAACAATATTTGGTGTCGAATATATTAAGAACACTTAGTTATTTTGAACTGTTATTTATTCGGATACGATTTTAGATTTTCACAGCCAAAAGTATTTTTGTTATTAGTTTTTGGGGTATTATGCCGTGTTAAAGTCTCGTATTTTTGTCATGGTTCAAGACTGCATCAAGACTGAGGCAATTGAAATTCACAAAAATCCTGTAAATATTAATAGAGACAACGGAGCTAAGCTGAATAGTTCTTGGTATCCGGTAATTGACGGTTACATCAAGGCTAAACGCAAAAAAACATATTGAAGTATATTGTAGCGCCTGCTCGTAGAGGAGTGGAGCTGGCGACATGGTATCGTTCCTAAGTAAATAAGTACAAACATCACCCCTAACTATTACACATCTGCCCTAATGATGGACACTGCAACGCTGTCCGAAACGTTGGCTAAAGGAGGAGGTAGCGCAACACGGCATAATACCCTGTTATTTATTCGTTGGCGATTTGCAGTCATGCTAGGGAAAGATGAGAAGTTTTCGAAGTTTAAGAATTCTTCCGGTCGACGGTGCTAGGGGTCCTGAAATAGTCTAGTAAATTCTCTTCGGTGGCAACAACTAAGTGATTATTTGTGTTTCGAGTTTATTAGCAATTGTAATCGTTCTCGCAATAAATTCGAAATTAATCTAGGCGTTATAAACTTTGGTAGGTATTTTCAATTTGCACAGTTTTAAAGTTGCTCTTCTTGGAACATAGCAAATGAAAACTTATCTCTGTTCTAAAAAAAGTTTGAAGATATTTATCTAATACTTTGAAAGTGTTTTATTTTGTATTTTCATGTGTTTCTAGCGCCGACCTGTGAAAAATACAGGATAATAATATAATTTTAGGATTTATGAAGCTGAAAGTTTCAGCATCACAGCGTTTTAAAAAAAATGCCAATTAACAAATATTGCCAATTGTGTTTAATTTTTTTTGTTGACCAATTAGAAAGACGTTAGAAATTAATCTCTCGAAGGAACATTGTTAGTAAATCTTGAAAAATTATCTACTAAAATTTAAACAAAAGAAAAACACATAAAAAAAACACAAATGTAGAATTATTAATTAAATAATAATAAAAGGTTTTTTTCATAATTGGTTGGTACCTTAACATCTTATTTTCGTCAATTAGGTACGTTATCGCTTGTTTGAATTTACATAATCATAATTCAAATAGGGATGTCGAAAGTGAAAACAAACATCGATATATCGATGTATCTATATTTATTAAAATATCAATATCGACGTCGATATATCGAGGAAAAAATATTGATGTATCGATATATCGGTCAATTTTTCAAAAAAATTTGCGGTTTTAAAATAATAGTGTATTCAGCTCAATATTATCAAAAGTAATATTAATACACAATGTGCTTTTTAAATGTACAAAAATCTCAATAAAAATTAAGGTATTTTTATCAGTATTCATTTTTATTAGGTAATAATTACAAACATATCAAAAACTAAAAAGCTGTCTTCTAACTATTATGTAAACTGAGACGCATACAAAGTTTGTATGCGTCTCAGTAACATTCTATTGGCGTATTAATCTGTCAAAAAGGACTTCGTGTTTGGAACAAGGTATAGTCAATAATCATAGACAATTGGGAACCAACACGTAGGAGTGGCTTAGAAAAAAATGGGGAAAGATAGCATTAATACTACATATTTCATATATACATTTCTATGTACATATGAAATAGTATTAGTGATCGGGGTGATCACAAATACTTATGCAAAGACAATAGATTTGTAAGCTATTAATAGTTAAAATTTCAACCACCAGATGTCATGACCCAATACAGTTATTTTTTTCCGTTCGTTCCTATACGGTTTTGGATTCTAGTGACTTTAGTTACATAAATTTAAAAATATATCGTTTTTAATAAAATTTTCGATAATGGATATTTTGTATCGATATATCGGATCAAAATATATCGGCTAAAAATATCAATGTATTGAATTAAAAATATCGATACATCGATATATCGATACTTTTTCAACAAGCCTAAATTCAACTCAAGAAAATATATAAGAATAGAAAATTACATTTTACAGTTTTGAATTAATTGCACAAGTTCAGTTAACTGAGTTTAGTACGTTAATTATTCGAGGTTTATGAGTTATAACGATGATCAGTATTTTTATCTTCGTAAAAATATGAGAAATACTGACTTATCTCCGTAAAATGACTAAATTAAAAATATTATCCTGAATTATTAACACCATTTCTGTCTAACAACATTACTTCACACGCCCCAATTACCTACCTAAAATAACATAATAACAGCAAATCGAATAACCATTCCATAACATCTTGCAGTCGTGTTTTTCAAAGTGGACAATATTGAAATTTCTTGTCTTAAATTTACGTGGCTTCAGAAAAGTAAAATAAAAAAAAATAAAAAATTTAAATAAAAATTGGGAGGCAGTTGTTTTCTAACCAAGCGTACCAGGAAAAAATGAGATAAACCTTACCTGCAAATAAAATGGGAAAAGCATGTTGAAGTTCTGATTTGAAGTGAATACCAAACCGCACGAGAAGATTATGTTGATGAATGTGAAGTCAAGTAGAAGATCTAAATCTAGTAATCGTTTTACTTTGTTCCAAATGCCCTGAGATTTCGCAGTCACTTCTGCGGGAGGAAGCTCCTTTTCGTTATCTGGAAATATGATACATTTTTATTCAGCGTGATTAATATAGAATAAAAAATAACACAAGAAATGCTTTGTGGGCGTGTTTCACAATCCAATTATAAGCCTAATTTAGGCCCATATTTATATACAAAACCGTGTTTTACCATGATTACGAATTTCAAATGGGATGGCGCTATATAATATCAGGCAAGTGTAAGAGAGACAAACCGCGTAATAAATGGTCTGGAAACAAAAGGTGCTAAGTCAGTGCCACATTTCTTTCCATTCATATTTGTTTGGAAGGCACTTTTGGTGTTATGTTCTTTATTCCATGGTGATTAGTTAATTGGTTTACCTAGGAATCAATGCAAACTGTATATGAAAATTAAATATTTTTGCGTAATTAGGACTTATATGTCGTATATTATTATTATAGAGGATAGAACTTTACGAATTAAGTTTGTCCAAGGATAAATGTATTTAAATCACTAATACTCTATTGTCCATTTAGTACATAACGTATCGGCGTTATGCGGCGTTAGGTGCCCCAAGATTTAAAAAAAACATTCAAGAATTTTCACCACCCAGGTACAATACTAAAACACTTATTTAATAACTACGAGCAGTAACCACATAGATTACTTTTGGTAGTCATATTTCGACATCCGTGTTAATTTTATCTGAGACTTGGATTTCGTTTGAGAAAATACATTTTGACGGATATTGGTAAAATTGTATGTATACTATTGTAGAATTTTTTTATTTTTGCATGGGTTATAAGAGAATAGTTTTTATTTAACTTTTAGGGAAATTTGTTCCATTTTATAAAATAATTTTTCAACTTTTGGCTATTTTTAGGAGAATAGATTATATTATATTTACGGAAGACTAATGAAACTTCATTTATCCGGTCAGTGGCTGAGTTGGAATCGCGTTTGGGTAGCATGGTAGGGGTAGCATATTCGATTCCTTGGCTGGCTAAGTCCTCCATCACGACGATTTTCAAATATTTGTAACCCGGGAATGTTTGTCTTTCTTTAAAATATATATCGGTACCCAGACCACCAATATTTTCAAATCAGCCATTGTTAAGTCACCCTCACTTTAGGATAAAGTTTGAGCTTTAAAGAGCAATGTACCCACGCAACCGATATTACGGTATATTGACTCTCTTGAGCATGTGAAGGTTTTATTCCCACGCAAGTTTTAAGATTTCCCACGCAATCACAAGCTACTCAACTCAGCCCAATTCAAAACACTTCCAAATGGAAATTTTTTCATGGTCTACAAATTATTTGCCGAACCGACTATTCAAGCAGCTGTGGGAAGATCAGCGTGTTTTTGTCGCGAGTTCCGAAGCTTCCAGGCCGTAATGCGCGCGACCCAAACTGTAATAGCGTGTCGCTACAGTTTTTTTTTTATTTTTTTTATTTATTTTATTTTTTTTTATTAGAGGAAAAAAGTTATACAATATTACAGGAAATCAAATAAAATAAGATATTACAAAAAAGAAAAGTCCCAATAAACTACTTTTAAGTAGTTTGTCAATGGGTGCTTTTACTTTGAAGTTTTTTTTTTTTTTTTTAATAAAACTTTTAATGCAGTTAGACATTTTTTTTGTGTTACTACAAGAATTTTAATACAAACTTTTTCTTTCGGCGAGCCAATTTTTCAATATAATATTTGTTCTTACATTATTTGTACATTTTTTAATTTTAGCAGGTAACATATTTAAGCATGTAGGTATCATGTAGTCCAGCGTTCTTTGTCCATATTTGTTTAAGTGCTTAGGTACGATTAGTCCTTCATTTAACGTAAATCGAGTATTGTAATTGTGGTCCAGTCTATTTATGTATATAGGGCTATTCAAATGCTGAAAAATAATTTTATGCCACAGAATTGCTCTTACTGAGAGAATTTTAAGATTCTGGTAAAAGTACGCAACATTGTGTCTTTGCTCGTATAAAATTTTATGAGCTAATAATTTGACTAATGAATTTTGGACTGATTGAACATGATTAACATTTGTCTTACAGGAAAGTCCCCAAGCTGTAATTCCGTACCTTATAATAGACTCAGCTAGTGATAAATAAATTATTCGAAGTGTACATATTGGAACATAGAATTTAAGTTTATATAATCTACTAACAATAGATCTCAGACGTTCACAGACTTTATTTATTTGTAAATCCCATTTGAAAAAGCAGTCAATAATTACACCTAAATAAACATATTCTTTAACCACTTCAATATTTTCGCATGTACACAATGCTGGGATACCAACATGTAAGCAATCTGAACCGTGTGTTTTTATTTCTGGTGTAATAATATTTGTCTTGGCATTGGGTGATCTAATATGTATCAATTTGGTTTTTTTTGCATTTATGATTAAACCAGAGTCATGAGACCATTTCAAAAGCTCAATGTAATCCTTTTGTAAGAGTTCAATACATAATTTTAAATCACTGCGAGAAATCACTAGTGCAGTATCATCCGCATACACAAAGTGTTTTACATGTTTAAAGATGTACTTAATAAAAGATACATAAATGATATATAAAATTGGACCTAATATGGAACCTTGAGGAACGCCAGCTAAAATTTTTCTTTTTTTACTTAAAGTGTTCAATAGCTTTATTTTCATGCAACGGTTGTTCAAGTAATTTTCAAATAGTTTTAGGAGCTTTCCTCTTATTCCTATGATTTCTAGTATCTGCAATAATTTTCTATGATTAATAGTGTCAAATGCTTTAGAATAATCTATAAATAAAACTAATACATGATTTTTACTATTTAGTTCATTATTTATGAAACTGGCAAATTTTTGAAGTAGCATTTCGGTACCCTTTTTTTTCTGGAATCCATATTGATTTGTATCAATAATAGAAAAATCTTCTAAATATTTTATTAATTTCAACTGAATGTATTTTTCAAGAATTTTTTCGAGTGATGGCAAAATACTAATCGGTCTATAATTACCCAATAAAGTGTGATCACCTCCTTTATAAATGGGTCTGATAATACTACATTTTAAGTCATCTGGAATTTTTGCTTCAAATAAAATTCTATTTACAAAATGGGCTATGATTGGAGCTAAAATTATTATATGTTTTTTAATATCACTCATTCTGATATTATCAATTCCAGGAGAAGAGCTTTTAAGTTGCCGCACAATGCTTTCTATATCAGCAATTTTAGCCCTTGGTAGGTACATGCTATGAGGAATCTTCTCTGGTTCAAAAGCAGTTGTCCTGTAATTACATTTATGTAACATATTGCAAACACTGTCAGAGAAATAATTAACAAAATCATTAGTTACATTTTTTTTGGTCCGATCTTTCATCAAATATTTAGAGGCAACTTGGTCACAATTATTTTTACATTTCTTACCTAAAATTTGATTACACTCGTCCCATGTCTTTTTTGAATCTTGAAATAGATTTTTGAATTTGTCATTATAGTATGAGGTTTTTAATTTAAGTAACAATTTATTTAAAACATTTCGATAACCCTTATATTCTTTTTCATAGTATTTATTTGTTGGGGCATTTTTCCAACGCTTATATAAATAATCCCTTTTTTTAATTTTATATAGTTCATCACTAGATATCCAATCATTTATTGCATAAGGTCGACTTTTAGGTTTTTTGCTAATTGTAATGGTGCTGTTTTTATACAAGTCGTCAAAATAATTTTTAATTTTTAAATAAATAACCGAACATTCGGTTTCTTTTAGAAGCGACTTCCAGTCATAATTACAAATGCGTTTATCAATCTGTTTTTGCGAAAGAATTTTGACGTTATTAGAATCGCTAGAGTTGAAATTATCTACCGACTTATAGTTATAAACAAATAAAAAAAACACCTTTATATATATATTGTAGATTTAATTTTTATTATAATACTTGAAATCTCACCATTGGAATCCAAACTTGAAGAGAAGCAATATGATTGGGATCTTTTAAATCTGTCCACACTTTTGGCTTTCTCATTGTTGGTCAGTGTTTCCAGACTGCATGGAAGAGACATGGATATATCCTCGAAGAAGGTCGGGGGCTGGATCATTGAAGATCTTCTCTTCTTTAGCCTATCGTCATTTTCTATGGTCAATGTTGTGTACAATAAATGTCCACTCTTCTTCTCAGGAAGTAGTTTCAGTTTTTCACTCTCCGCCTTACGATCAGGTAACATATGCCATTCTACGGGCTGGAATAATGCCGCCCCAACTATCTGGAAAAATAAATTATTAATAACTCGTGAATCATGTTTAACTTTTATCATAACTTTTTTTAAATATGTTTTTTTTATTTCATAATATTTTATTTGTTACAGATTTTTGTTTTTTTTTAGCTACCACATTAGGCTAATGCCCGTGTTGTGGTAATAAAACATATATATTTTTTGTAGGAATTAAAAAGTAGGTACTATTCTATTGAAACAGATAATAAACATAATAAATAAAATTAAGAAATACATAAAGTAAGTGAAAACAATGAAAAAAATCATATTTTAAAGAAAAGTATAAGTAAAAATATAAATCAAAATTTTGAAATACAGAAACTAATAATAAGATTAAGTGTTAAGAACTCGTGTTTTCTATACAAATATGTAAATAAAAATACGTTGAAAAATTAAGAGAAAAAAAAATATTTTAAAGACAAATTGAAGAAAAATTTTGAAATTCAAAAACTAATAATTCAAATGTCGTGTTAAGAACTCATGTATTCTTTTAAGGACGCTCGTCCTTTTTCAAATATCCAATATTGTACACGTGCTATTGATACCTTGATTTAGAATAACTTACTAATTAGTAATTTAGAATTACTTGACTTTCAAACCACCACTTTCCACTTTAGTCCACTTTCAAAAATCCAATGTTGTACACGTGTTATAAAAAGAGAATTAGAATTACTTGACTTTATGTCAGTACTCATAGCATTATCTATATATTTTAGGAGCGATGAACCAAAATTGTCGTTGAGCGAACGAGGTATTAGTTTTTGGGACCACGCAACCCAGGTTTGATGAAAATCGGGTGTATGCTTGATGTTGTGGAGCCATTAGTAGGATATTTTTCGTATATAACAAATGCTTATCTTAGTAAATAGCTGTCGAATATCTAAGACGCTGATTTTGGCAAAGAGTTCATTTGAGGGATGGGTAGGTTGATATTTAAATATATTTCTCAGAATTAGTTTTTGAACAATACTAATTGGTCTAATAATGGATAATAATAATGATTAATATACCTACCTACAGTTTCAGATGCTAGATTTGAAGAATGATTTTATGATCAAGAGCTGAATCTCGGAGATATAGGTACTATCGATGAAATGTGAAAGTCTGTCGATAAAGAAATGTAGAATAAGTTATGAGAAGTAAAATAGAGCAAGACCAAGCCAGAACTGCCAAGTTAGAACTGTGTCACTAGTTATCATCTCTATTCACCCCCGAGTTTAAATGGTGTGAAGGTTAATTAGTTAAGTCACTACTATTGAAACGCGTACCACGAAAACAATTATTCGAAAGTGAATTCACGTATACACATTATTATTTTTTTTTTAAAGAAAGATAAACATTCCCGGGTTACGAATAACCCAACAAGGTTTAAAAATCTCCTACTACCACCACAGAAAGCCGAAAATGTTGCTCGTGTTGTGATGGAGGACTTAGCCAGCCGAGGAAGATTGAGTTGAGATCAATATGCAAAACACAGTAGGTCGCTTGTGTACGCCATTAACGCATACCAGTTTTGCACAACAATGGAGTGGTGTGGTTTAATCAACTAGCAATAGAGCTGAGATTAGAACCTGACTACAATAAATTCAAAAATTAACTAAACAATAATAATATCTTAAATAAATTAGCCACTTAGCATTAACCTTTAATTAGCAATACTTATTCAATAATTTATTTCATATTATTTTATTCTTTTATACATTTAATTTATGTAAGTACGTGTATATAACGTACGGGTTATAATTTTGAATTTAATTTTTTTAATTTAAAAAATATATTTTCTCTTCCTTTTACACACGAGTAGTCACACTCTCGTAAAGATTATATATTACATACATATGTATGTTTATACTGTTTCTAATCAATGTTGCATGTTAGTATTTAATGATTTGAGTTTAATCCGATTGTAACCTTAAAATTTAATCACTCATAATTATATTACATGTATATGTACGTAAAAACTAATAAAAAAAAAATTTAAAAAAAGGAATCGAACATGCGACGCCCGGGTGGGACTCAAGCGCTATGCCCACTCAACATATATTATAATATAATTATATATTATAATATAATTATTATAGAACCGGTACATCTGAAACGGATAGTTCTAAGTTATGAGTAAATTTGTAAGGATATATTCAGAATTCAATTTCAACGTATTACTGTTTACTTTTACAGCGTAAGACGTAAACAAACAGATTATAATATTCAAGGCATGGCAATGTTTGAAAACCAAAGATCTTTACACAAATCACAGAACTTAAATGATGAAAATAGCAATATATCCGTAAAATTGTTTACTGGAAATCCGTTCATTTGTCCGGGATTAGGTTCGCTCCGTCGGGTCACTCCGACAGGATCGTTTCAAAAACCCCGCCAGCGCCGGCTTTGGCATTTATTTAACTCGGCATAAAGAAAAATACTGTGTTTTCAATTTAACGCTTTTTAAAACATTGCGTTTTATTGACTGAAAATACAAACAATTGGATGAAATATATATCCAAAATAGTTTCAGTTTCTACAGAAAAAACTAATTTTGTTCTTTCACTGTCAAGTTGCTTTTTCCTACGTTGCGATTTTTTTTTTAATTATCAGACACCAAAATTGTTTTTAAAAATAAAATCATTGACCATTTGTACTAGCGCAGATCTATGAAAAATTATACCTAGGGTATTATGAAGATGATAATATTTTTTTGCCTCGGGATGCTCTGACTATCAAAAAAATAAATAGAGACAATCAGAAATTTACCATTTGAATTTAAACCGTAAGTAAACTTTTAAAATCATTATTAAGATTTTGATTTGTTAAATATTGAGATCCGTCAAAAATTTAAACAAAAGAAATATACATTATACGTGGGGGAGAAGTGGCATGAAAGAGCCAGTTTTCTAAACGGAGCAAAAAAATATGCTTTTAATGAAAGAAATGATGTTTTTTTTTCTTAAATTATTATTTATTTAATGAAGAAGGTAATTTTATACGAAAAAATCTTGAATACTATAAACAAATCAACGAAACATTCATTTTTTTAAAATGTGTCTTTTGGCTCTTTCATAACATTTCGATATTGAAAGAGCTACTAAAAGTTATGAAAGAGACAGTCTGTATTATAAAGTGTAATTGGGAAAATTATGCAAACTATTAATAATTGTGCAAACTTATAATAATTGCCCTATTTAAAAAAATCGAAAAGACAATTCCAACAAATCATTTTTCGAAACTAATGACATTTTTAAGAATTTTTTTAATTATAACAGTCATTTTAAGTAATTCTAACAAACGTTTTAATCTTAACATATTATTCAGTCATACCTATTATATAGATATATAATCTTAAAATATCAGAGGCAGATTATTTTTTATTAATAACAATCTCGAAAATTAAACAAAATGGCAAATGATATATTCTATCAAAAACGCTAAGCTCTTTCATGGCCCATTCACGCGGCTCTTTCATAACATAATCGTTAAAGAAATATAACCTTCAAAATAACAACATTATAAAACATTGTGTTGCTCGGTTTTCACACGGTTGCAAGGCCAAATATATGCACAAACCCAATCTACAAGCCATTTACTTACATGTGTTTACAATAAAATACCAAAAAAATCTTAAATGAAACAAAATACTTTCTTTCTAGTGACAAAAACTTTGACTCGGTGTCCCGGCGTCCGTTGGTTTCGGCGAACTGTCTAATGTTTATGGGTGATGGGAAATCAGTGTTGTCACTTAAAAATAAAGTTACCAACCACATCAGTTCCTTAACTACCAAAATAATGCAAGTGACTCTTTCAAAACTTGGCTCCTTCATGCCACTTCTCCCCTACATGGAATTATATTAATATTAAGTATAATATTCATGCTCGCAAGCATTTGCAACCGAAATTATTATTATAATAATAAATTTGGACAACTTATATAGCGCTGTTTTTGCGAAAAATCGCCTCAAGAGCGCTTAATTTAAAATAAAACAATAATGTCACATCACAAAGTATCCGCTTCATATGAACAAAAAAAAAAAAACGAAATTATTATGTTTAATAATTTATGAATAAGTTTTCATTTGAATTAGAGCAGACCAACTGGCCTGAATGGTGTGTAGATTTAAGAAGTTAAGTTCAATCAATGTGTTTCAATCAAAGTTCAGTCGATGTTAGAAGTTAAGTTCAATCAATGTATTTCAATGAAAGTTCAGTCAATGTTAGAAGTTAAGTTCAATCAATATCAAAGTTCATTCAATGTTAGAAGTTAAGTTATAACTTATATGACAATATTATTCAAAAGATAATATTTAGTTTAGCATATTTTAAAAATATACTCATAAATACTTATATTACCTGACAATATTTGATATTCTCCTACTTAGTTATTTTGAATAAGTAGGATCTCACAACTGGAAATAATGAGGATATTTCTATACACAGTTTCCAGTTTAACATATATACAACTAAATACAACGCAATCATTGTACCACAATTAATTATTTAATTGTACCACAGTTAATTACTACAGCAGCATTCTGTTCTTAACCAATGATGAATTAACAAATCAAATGACAATACTACAAAATACTATGAAAATTTATTGAAGACAAATTCATATAAAAAAGTAAAGGAAATGTTGAAGGAGTTAAATATCTTGTCATTTAAACAAATTATTTACTTGAATATTTAATTTTTTATCTACAAAAAAATATTATGACCAAACATAAACGGAATATCCGAGAAAAATTAAAAACCCGAAGCACAAACACACGCACGAGACGAGTAAATGAAATCAAAAATGAATACTCCTTAGAAAAAAAAAACTATCAAAAGTCGTTGATTTATAAGGCAATAAAGATATTAAGGAAATTAAAATACACGCAAATATTGAAGCACGAAATTTAAATACTTACGATAATTCGAAATTAATTTACACAAAAAAAAACATGTTTAAGGATTGTTTTAAGACATAGAGGTAAATAAATATTATTGTAATAATTGCAACGATGGAGATGTTAGCCTAGCAAAGGCTTGGACGCTCTTAGGTGGGAACCCCAGAAAAAGGCTCATGGTTGATGAAGAATTTGATTTAAATCTGATGCTTATATATCGATCGTACAGTTGATTAGTTAGATCTTAGTTTCTCCAAATCTTCAAAAAATCGATATTTGAGTTGAGTACGTAAAAGTGAACCCTCTATCTTGTATCGGAGTATTTGGAGCTGTCTGAATAATTGACTGGATTATAGATACACCGAGTTATAACTTATAACCTAATCAACCATTTAAATAAAATCAATTTGTTAGCTGTATTATATTTTTTTAACGAAAACTAGTACACTAGAAATAGTTATAAAGCGTCGAATCTGTTCCTGGTACCGGGTCCGTTCCTTTCATATCGGGAACGGTCCCTTGGGGATTAAAACCGTTCATACAAATCTGCCACTGCTTAGTCCGAACGGGCTTGTCAGAATGGAGGTAAATTATTTTTCACTAACAGAAATATTTCCAGATAATGTTGGTGGCGGTGGGGTGAGAGAATGTGTGGTATGGTGGATTTGTAGGGAGGTGGCCTTTGCCAAACCTTTGTGATGGAATAATTATTATTTGTAATATATTGTGTGTGAAGCTACGCATGATATTTTTTGTGAATGCTGCACCAATGGGATTA
Source organism: Limnephilus marmoratus (assembly GCA_917880885.1). Taxonomy (NCBI): domain Eukaryota; kingdom Metazoa; phylum Arthropoda; class Insecta; order Trichoptera; family Limnephilidae; genus Limnephilus; species Limnephilus marmoratus. The sequence continues at coordinate 32,942,420 of OU862910.1, forward strand.
CGATCTCCTTCCGCTACACAATCATATTGCAAAAATTTAAATTACATTGAAAGTGAAGCTTTAGTTTTGCCAGTACACAAAAAAATGCTAAAAAAACTCTGTTTTGGAACAAATCAATCACAGTCAAATTTCCAGCGGAATTAAATATTTTATTTTATTCATTGTTTTTGGAATTTATTGCACAGTTTGATGAAAGCGCAATATGTACTCGTATGTACTCGTATAAACCCAGTGCATGCTTCAAGGAGTGAAAAATGTCATTATTAACCACGAGAAATTCTTAATATTTATATGAAATTGTTATCGATATTTTAACTGATTTTATTACGAAAAATCACTTCAATGGAATATCATTTTTGAATTAAATCTGATGAGTTATATTTTTGGTAAATGCTTAATCATCGGGTAATTACTTCTACTAGGTAACTCTGAAATTAGCTTAGTTGGGAATTGAATTATAGGATGGTAATTAATCTGATAAATCTGTGGCTGCATATTTATACTGAAGAGTCTGATTAAATCGTAGATTTGTGTATTGAGAACTGTATTTTGGAAATAATCATTTTTGCATGAATCGCCGAAATGTATGTGCGCGCATAACTTCCGAATGACTGCACCAAATTAGTAAATTCTTTTTTTTGTGTTCGTTATTGTCAGGACAAGGTTTGTATAAAAGAAGCGGAGAGTTCTGGCATAATGAAATTTGTATAAAAAAATTGCAATAGGTGGCACGCGAGCTGTTTTAAAACGGAATAAACCAGGACTGAATGTATGCAATGCGGGAGGGGGGAGGGGAACTCGGGAGGGGGGAAGGGAACTTGAAAGGGGGGTTCGCGGGACGGGGGAAGCGGGAGCGGAGAGTGGGGAGAGGGAAGGCAGAGTGGGAACGGGACGAATGGGAAAGGGCCGCAGGTAGAAATAATTCCTTTATTAAGTGGCATAGAAACGCGTGCCGGGAAATCGCTAGTTAATTTATAAAAATGGAAAGACGTACCTAGTTTTTAGACCCAAAAATGTAAGGAAAAAACTTAAGAGGGACCAGAGAAAACCGGAAAAATGTCACATGTTTCAAATTTTGGGGAAAATGTTTATTTTTAGTAAAATAAGGTTATATCATAGGTCGTTGGCAGATTTGTCAAATTTTCAAACGAAAAATCTTATTTTACAAGACATTTCATATCATGTAATCATACATTATTGTAAATCAATGTATTTTCTAATTAACGCATGGTTCAAAATTTTAATTTTAGTTCAAATAAAATCATTAAAAAAATATCCTAACACTTATTTATGATGAAAATTTCTCTATTTTGTCTATTTATTTACGGCCTTACAAATTAATTTTGTTTTGTTCAAATTTTTGTTTATCAATGATAAACAAAAATTTTAACATATTACAGATTTTTTTTGCACGTTTATTTTGCTTAGACATTTTAAAAAAAATTATAAATACTTATGTTTAAAAAAACGAGTGTGCTTTAGACCACACGACTGAAGTAAAACTTCTGCTCCATCTATATGATAGGAAGTGAAACCTTTTCGTTCGCCTCGCTTTTCGTAACGCTCTGGTCACGCATTCGCCAGCTTACTCCCCAAGTCAAGCGTGCATAAAGAATTTTTACTTAAAAAAACGAATATGCTTTAGACCACACGAGTGAAGTAAAACTTCACTAACTTACATATCTCCCTCTCAATTTCCGTTCGCTTCGCCCGACAGTTCGTCTCGCCCGATCACACTTTTCATAACGCTTTCGTCACGTATTCACCAGCTTACTCCCCAAGTCAAGCGTGCGTAAAGGCCCGACCGTTCGCATCGCTCGATCACACTTTTCGTAACGTTCTCGTCACGCATTCACCAGCTTACTCCAAAAGTCAAGCGTGCGTAAAGAAGTTTTACTTCAAAAAATAATTACAAAAGTAAATCATTTTAATAGTTTTATCATCACGCCTTTCAGCATTTTTGGATGTAGGTATAAATTAAAGCAAATTTGGAAAGAAATAAAACCGATATTGAGTTATAATTTTAAAAAGCTGGTACGGAGAATAATAACTCTTTCTCATTGGAACCGCCCTGTACGATCGTAAGAACATCTTTCGACAAAATATGGATTTACGGCCGCTGGCTGGTTAAAGCTGCTTAAGCGATTCAATAATACTTAATGCTACAACTAACTAAGTCTAATTGCCTAATTGAAACATGGTAAAAACGTGCGATAACCAGTAGTACCTAATAATATAATTTTACGATTCCGTTTTTTGGCAATACCCACAAAAAAACATAATCAAATGATTTCAATACGTTACGATTTTTCTGTTTTTGGCATTCATAGACAAGGAAATAAAGTTACGTTTTTATTGTGTAACACAAAAACGATGACTTGGGAGTTACCTAGTTGTAGTAATTTCCCCGCGATACAATAGCTCTATTATCCTCTGAAGTAGGATGCACATTCGGTTTCCGGCGATTCAATAAATAGTGTCTGTAAAGTTAAGTTAAATCAATTTAAATAATGAAATATTATTTCATGACTTAAAAATATTATTAAATGCACGAAAATATTGTGATCTATTCGCAACTACAACAAGTATTTATTTGGGTAATTGTTCGGAACAAACTTCAACGGTTAATACGCACTTTTTTTTTATAAAACTTTTAGATTCTTCTTAATAACCATAAAAGACAACTATTTGCATTGGGGGAGGTTGAAAATGTTAGATTTTTAATTTTATTTACGTAAATTGAAAATTTGCTTTCACACTGTCAAATCACTCTGTTTGCAGTTCGGAACAAACGTCAACGGTTAATACGCACTTTTTTTGATAAAACTTTTAAAATTAAAATAATATACACAAGCCCGCTACACAAACCCTGCGTAGCTAAACAAACCATTCAAAAACGTAGGCTGTTTTTTAAAGTAAAGATAACATACACAACCCCGTTACATAACCGTTGACGTTTGTTCCGAATATTTAACTTTATTTGAACTAACTTTCTTTGAAATTGTACAAATAATCTCGTAACTTATGCTAATTATCTCATACTCACTACACTACATGAACAACTGGCGTAATGACACGACTATGTAAAATTAAATTAAATATACCTGCGCGGGGTTATTTGTTATATTGGGCGTAAAAACAAATTCTTAAATTATTATTCTTCATCATTGTTAAAAAAAAAACAAAAGTTCCTGTGTAACCGAAAATCAAAATTGCTTATTGAAACTTGAATAATAAAATCGAGGAAATTAAAACACACATGTCTTTACATCATCAAAGCGGTAAATGGCGAACTACCTGTAACATAGGTTGAGAGTGGAAGATACTCTCAGTATCGCCCTGGTGTAAGACCACCATTCAGAATTGAAATGTTGCTTGAAAATGGCTTTAGCCGTGTTTAGTGACCAGATCTGAATAGCCAGGTACTTCCCAACCTTCCTCTTCCCCACCTCCTTCCCCTCCCCACTACCTTCAGCCTCACAACATACCCCAATTGGGGATGCCATAGTCTCACTGGCTCCAGACGGGAGCAGTTGAGATTCTTGTGCGGTATTCACTGTAAAAAAAAATAAAAAAAACAGTAGTTACGTACATTTACAATTTGGGAGGCCTCTGCCAAAGGTCACCCCAAGTGGTTAGCTACGTTTGGTGACTTAGCAGGGGTGACCGGGTTCGTAGGGGTGCGGTTTATTTGGGTCTTAGCAGCGAATGCGTCCACTCACCAACTTCGTGGTAGGCCGGATCAGAAGAGACTGGTTGAAGTTTTGACCACTCCAGCAAGAACTTCTGGAATCATCGCCTAGCACTGCAGTGAGAGAGATTGATTCATATATCCGTCACCCTTGGGCTAACTGACCCCCCAGATTCTTACCCACCCCTCATACCCTTTTCCTTCCCAGAATTCCTCTTCTTCCTTTCCTAAAAATACTTTCCATAGCATCCCCATAGATGACATAGGCCCTGAGGGAAATTGTTTTCCTCCGGGCTTGCTGTGTGGAATTAATGTGAAAAAAAAATTATTAAAAAAACGGAAGGATTTTTTTTTTAAATCTTTCTTTTTTTTTTACAGTGAATACCGCACAAGAATCTCATCTGCTCCCGTCTGGAGCCAGTGAGACTATGGCATCCCCAATTGGGGTATGTTGTGAGGCTGAAGGTAGTGGGGCCGAAGGAGGTGGGGAAGAGGAAGGTTTTGGGAAGTACCTGGCTATTCAGATCTGGTCACCAAACACGGCTAAAGCCATTTTTAAGCAACGTTTCAATTCTGAATGGTGGTCTTACACCAGGGCGATACTGATAGTATCTTCCACTCTGTAACATGCCGCAAATATACTTTATATTATTTTTAATGAATTAATTGTGAAATAACACAAATTAATCAAATAAAATTTATTTGCGCATGCCGGGTTGTGAGTCAAGAGTCTTACCCACTGGACTACGGAGGTCATCAAAAATCTTGTTTTAATAAAGTATTATCATGTGAGTACTTCTTTGATACTATCTTCAATGACAAAAGTTGCTCTACAAAAATTACTGCTAGTTAAAATCATTTATTCCTTAAAAGTTCAGAAAAAATTAAAAATAATACCTGTAATTGATGTGACCACCACAATTCACGACGATTCGCTGCTTAATTTGAACATAAAATACTTTTCATAAACATTCCGCTCGAGTGCTGAAAACTCCAAACAAAACTTTCAGCCGAGCATAAAAAGTAATTCAAATGGTCCTACAAGTTTGTGTGTCGCCGAGAGAAGTATACAATTATTATAGCCCTTTGATAAAAAGAAAAGTTGAAATTATTTATAAATCTGAACCGTATTATAACCGGACGCCACTCTTTCGTTAATTAAACAGTCTGGTGCCCGAACGAGAGGGACAGAAGGCGCGCCGTTCGCGCGCGAGCGAGTGAGAGAACATCTGTAGAATTGGAGAGGCGTAGGGTGGAAAGGGGGCAATTTTACAGATTCAATTTCAGCAAGTGGCTGTTGCATATTTTTGCGTAAATTAACGCCGCCCATTGCCAGTGGCGCCCGCGAAACGTGACGGATTTATTTAACTTATTTTATGTGCCGATGAATCGACGGCAACAGTGATTTATTATCAATTGGTTTGGTTTGAATTCGTACTTTTAATGGAGTTATTCAACAATAATTACCATTGTAATTATTGCACTCCCTATTAACTTTATTTGAATGTCATTGAATCGATACCGGTTACCACTAGAAAAAACCTTTTTCCGTGATAGTTAAATTTAATATTAATGTACGACATGTCATTATATTTTTACCGCGTGTCGCCGATTTGTCCGTATAATGTTAGAAAGATTTTTGGCAAAAGTAAAAACACCTGACCTCCAAATACATTCCAATTGCAAAACTTTATTCCAATCAATATATTGTGGAACTTATAACGGATCCGGCACTCTAAGGCCCATTGTCCACGTAACCGAACGTCATACGCACGCTTTCGTCAATTGACGATTGCAAGACGAATGCTTGCATCTTGCGTAGAAACAATGAAATCTGTGTCCACGAAGCGGCAACGTCGCGTCAGCCGCTCGTCAGCCACTCGTCAGCCGCTCGTCATGCGTTCGTAATGCGGTGCGCGCGGCAACATGTCACTACAAATGCGAAAATTTAGAATTAAGATGCTTTTATTACTTGAGGAAATTCAAGACCAATCACATCCGCCACAATTGTCACAACACTATCAGAATACACACTATCCAATTCAGCAGCCACAACAATACAGGGACAATAATTATTCTCCGATATCTTCTGTACATTCTAATAAAAATTCATCGTTTTCTCCAATCAATTATTCTGCAAATTAAAATCCTACTGATAATTTACCACAACTGGATGACTTTGCAAACTTGTAATTAGTACTTTAAAATACGTATTTTTTTCTGATATTAAAATTCATGTTTTTCTATAAAACTTTTTTTTATTTTCTGTTTTTATTTCCTGTTTATTTTAGATATAGTCCTGGGCCCCTATATTTCTTTCGATGTATGGATGAATCCAGTACTTTCTTCGCCTGTTTCGTGGTCTTCTAATAAAATTGTATGCTATAATCACTTCATCATCATCACTTGACATTTTCACAACAAAAGACGTGCTTTCTCGATGCTAGTTGAAAGAAAACTGAGACGTTTTGTAACGGGACTGACTGTTGCATGAAGCAGCGTGGACATAACAAATATGCAAAATACGCCTAACTTCATTTGTAGGTTACATGCATCCTACAAAAGACGACTGTGTGAACAATGGGCCTTAATGTAATTTGGACAAAGGCATCGCTGAAATAATAAATTGCTTAATTACATGATGGTTACTGAATACTCAATTCCATTTTGCGATAAATGGAAAATTATATGCAATAAACCACCTTTACAATCTTGACGTAGACAATATAAATTAGATAGAAACAAGAAAAAGTGATAATTTTTATTTATAACTCAATGAACAACACAAGTTACAAATGTAGAATTAAATGTATGATGATGTATAGAATGACTGCTAAGAAGCAAAGGGGAATAATCCGCAATGATAACGTTTTAGAGAAAGTGACAAAATCTTCATATTCTAATATAAAAGGTTTGTATTTTATCACGTACTTTTCACGTTTATTAGGGAATTACGATTGTATTTATGACGTGACAATCAAATAGACGTAGTTATAATTAATATTAGTTATGTATTCAGAACCACTCAGAATCCAGGCGTAATCTCTTTCTCTTATCTGATAATTCGACGAACACATACCAAAGTTTGATCCCTTTTGCCTGGCGTAAATATTTTTGAAAATTATCTGTCTTAACTCCTTAACCTCACTTTAAAATGCACAGCCGTAATCGCTTATAGCATCTCAACATCATCTGTGCTATGATTTTTGTACGAAGGTGATAATGTTGTTTTTTTTAGTAATCCATTAATACATCGAGACCTCCGATTATTCCAGTATCTTCTTCCTGTTATCATCTTCTTTGGCTATTATTAGTGCAAGCTTTACCCAGCAGCAAGCAGCCCGGAACTGCACTCTCCTTCGCCTTGCCTCCGGCTACTCGATGCTGAATTTTTTAGGGTCGTCGGGTATTTCCCCCCAATCTCCCATTTACTTTTCTTTGAGGCATCACCGAGGAACCGTCTAAGGGGCGCAGAAGCTGAGTGTGGTTCACGACTTGACCGAACGTCATGCGCATTCTTTCTGGGACTGCCAATCGATTGGAGAGGACTCCCAACCGTTTGCCATGCCCTTATTACTTATCTACGGTATCTTCCTCTCAAACAGGTGCTTGTAGGATACGCTGGATACAATCATCCAGCGCTTGCCACCTCGTGGACTTTCACCAACCTGTCCCATTGTCTTGTCTATATTTTGTCATACTAACACATATTGTATCTGTATTTCCCGCTAAGCACTTGCATACTGCTTACTAACAATGTATGCAGGGACATTGGAGATCTAGTTTTGTTATCAAATGTAGAGTCGTTTTTACCAAAAAAATTAGAGTCCTTGCAAGAGCCTTGAAGGGGTAACCATCTGTTATCTATACCAGGGCGGGTAAGTGGTGGGTCCTGCAATGCACTCTGATCGGTCACGTGAGTTTAGCAGCCATGTTACTTCCTCCACCGCGTCTTTCATCAATCTTTCCCTGCACTATCCGTTTGATAATCAACTTCCCTTAATATATGTATACGCTTATTTGGAAATTCTATACCAATAACTTTAGTAGGTACTAGTTATACATCTATAAGCGGTACGTTATTTGCATTGTAAAAAATGACAACAATATGTAATAGAACAAGGGAGTTCAAGGAAGAATCAAGGAAGTCATGAACCATTATAAGCATGAATCCATATGCACACATATATCGCCAATATCGTTCAGCAATATCTACTAGCGAAAATCTCACCATTGTTTCAACTTAAACACTAATCGCAAAACTTTCATTGGCTCTGTCGCTTTTAATAGTCTGTGCAGTTTGGTCGTAGTCGGCGCGCTTTCATACCATATTTCCCTGCGTTTCTGTTATCTGTGATCACCGTTAGAACCTTACCAAAAAACTTGTTCTAAATTTAACACAACTGATAAACAACCAAAATGTACGTTAAATGGTAATCAGTTAATGACGGCCGGCGTGGTCCAGCGATAAGGCTCTTGACTCGCACAACGAAGGTCGCGGGATGGAATCCCGGCTTGGCAAATAAATTTTATTTGATTAATTTGTGTTATTTCACAATTTATTAATTATAAATAATGTATAGTATATTTGCGGCACGTTCCAGAGTGGAAGATACTCTCAACTCTCAGTATCGCTCTGGTGTAAGACCACCATTCAGAATTGAAACCTTGCTTGAAATGGCGTTAGCCGTGTTTGGTGACCAGTTCTGAATAGCCAGGTACTTCCTCACCTCCCTCTTCCCTATCTTCTTTCCCTTCCCACTACCTTCAGCCTCACAACTTCCCAATTGGGGATGCCATAGTCTCACTGCCATAGACTCTTGTGCGATATTCATATAAAAAAAAAGTTGTGTAAAATTTAATGCACGTTTATTTGTGCACAAAATATGCAGCTGTTATAGCAACCTTACGTTATATTATAGCAACCTTACGTAATATTATAGCAACCGTGCGCTATATTATAGCAACTTTACGTAATAGTATAGCAACCGTGAGCTATATTATAGCAACCTTACGTAATATTATAGCAACCGTGCGCTATATTATAGCAACCTTACGTAATATTATAGCAACCGTGCGTTATATTATAGCAACCTTACGTAATATTATAGCAACCGTGCGTTATATTATAGCAACCTTACGTAATATTATAGCAACCGTGCGCTATATTATAGCAACCTTACGTTATACACATGTATATATTAATATTATGAAAGAAAAATATAGTGGCATATTGTTTTCATTCCGCCGCACTCCACGAGGCGACAAGAATATCGCATTATTTTGGTTCAAATACCCCGTCCAAACGTTTGTTTATTTTTAATTTTCACGGTAGTTGTTATTTAACTGCATCGCTCTATTGACAGAGGCGCCATCAATCAACTCCCTGATAGGTTTTGCCAAGTTACGAGTAAGTGACGTATTATTTTTCAGTCTGGTTTTACTGACGACGTTTGTTTTATTTGTTCGGGATATGAAATTATTTTTATTTCGCAAATATATCGCTATTTTATGCTGTATGCTGCCATATTATGTGAGCAATTAGATAACGAAAATAGAATATCGTATAAAAAACCCATTAGGAAGTACACGATAAAAACATTACGATTGTATTGCAAGTCATTACAAAGTCTAGGTGCATACAATAAAATGCATAGCTACAACATTACTAATGGTTTAATGGAGAAAAGGCAAATGTGATTATACTTGTAGCAGCTGAAAATCGTTCCGGTCATAAGGTGGACAACATTACAAAATCGTTCAGTTGATCAGTCAGCAATCTCCGAAAAATAGAAATTTGAGTCGAGTATGCAGTTATATGGTGTCGCGAAACTGCGACTCCACTGTTAATTGGCGGTAAATGCTGCAGAGCAAAGCCTATGCAGCCCTCAAAGGACCAGTTCCGAAACTACGTGATCGCTAAGTTATACGGGACAATTAAATAGCATACACTCGCAAACCTGATGGATAGTCAGTCGATAGTTCAGATCTGGGCTTTTGGAAAATTGGATAAGCCCAGACTGGAATAAGAAAAATAGGACTCACCGTTGCAGATGGGGCCTCGCTGATCTCCAGTTTGTTGTGTACACTTCTCACTGTTTAATTTAAAATTCGCAATATTCTTATAACAAGAGGTTACGATACATGCGCCCTGTCTGAGATGTTATTTTGTACTGAGCAGGAAAGCACACTGTCACCTTTCCAAAGTTGAGTACTTTCTTGCAATAATTTTTATGGTGACATTTGGGAAGGAAAGATTAGGTAGGTGGGATAAATTCAGGATTTTGACATATCTACCCACCAAGTCTGCGAATGCAATACCCAATCAATCCCATATAAAAATGCGCGAACAGTGTACCTATCTGGTACAATACTCAGTTTATTAAAAACATCACCAAATCAATTATAATGCTGAAATACTTGTAGTGAATTAAATAATATGTAGATGTTTTCTGGGTCACTAGAAGGATATTTCAAAATTTAATTATAATACGACGGACTGTTATATCTCCTGGTGTTATTTAATAGCGTATTTAATATTTAAAACACAGACAAATATAAATAATGTTTGATTTATGACGAGCAATCGAATATTGCTTCCCTCATTATCACTTAATATTTGGAGATGTCTGACTAATCAATTGAACAATCGACATAATCTAGCCATTTTAAATAAATTATTAGTAAACGGTAGATGAATACAAAGCAATATCGTTGTTATCTTACCTTAATCGTGTTTAACAATTTTTTTGAAGTAAAACTTGTAGCATTAAATTTTATTAAAATCCACATTTCATCGAAAGATGTTCTTACGCTCGTACGATGGGATTATGACGATTGGGACGGTTCCAATGAGAACGATTAATAATTATTCTCCGTACCAGGTTTTTAAAATTATAGCCCAATATCGATTTTATTTCATTCCAAATTTGCTTTAATTTATACCTACATCCAAAAATTCTGAAAGGCGTGATGATAAAACTTTTAAAATTATGTACTTTCGTAATTATTTTTTTAAGTAAAACTTCTTTACGCGCGCTTTGGGGAGTAAGCTGGTGAATGCGTGACGAGAGCGTTATGAAAAGTGTGATCGAGCGAGGCGAACGGTCGGGCCTTTACGCATGTTTGACTTGGGGAGTAAGCTGGTGAATGCGTGACGAGATTGTTATGAAAAGTGTGATCGGGCGAGGCGAACGGTCGGGCGAGGCGAACGGAAGTTGAGAGGGAGGTATAAGTTATTGAAGTTTTACTTCAGTCGTGTGGTCTAAAGCACACTCGTTTTTTTTATTTTACATTAGCTCCACACAAGAGGCCCAGAAGAAAAAATCCCTCAGGGCCTATGTCGTCTTTGGGGATGCTGTGGAGGGGGTTTTTATGGAAAGGAAGGAGAGGAGTAGTTCTGAGAAGGAATAAAGTATGAGGGGTGGATAGGAATCTGGGGTTCAATGTGTCCAGGAATGACGGACGTATTAATCCATCCCTCCCATTACGGTGCCGTTTGGAGATGTTAAAAGGTCTAACTCAACCAGTCTCTCTTGATCATGCCTGCCACGCATTAAGTGGGCAAACACATCCATCGCCAAGACCTAGACAAATATCACGCCATGAAGTTAAAAAAATATTGTCTAGTTTGAAATTGTCGGTAACACATCATAAAATATGAAAATCTTTTTTTAAGAGCCTTTTTTAAAAAGTTGGTAAACATTTTTTCAGAAAAGTCTAACGAAATAATCACTGACTATATCAAATTATCTTTTTCCTTGAAAGATTTCCACGAGACGCCTCCAAGTAATACAGCAAGCTAAATTTTGAATTTGCATAAGTTGTTATATCCTTACCCACTTGAAAACTTTAACGATCTATAAACTGTGTACTTACATTACCCACTGTACGGTGTACAGTAGGTAAAGGGCTCAGGTATTTTCCTCACACGAAAATAAGCAAAGAACATTTTGTATTTTGTTGGTATGGAAAATTTCATTATGATATTTGAGTCAAATTATTTCATTTGAAGGATAAAGGGCAAAAAAGCGCTTGTAAATAGGAAGATTCTGATGCAATAAATAGTTTTTGTTATTGTAAATTTTTAATATTGGTATCTCTACATTGTGCACATGTGAAAATATTGAATTGATTAAAGAATATGTTTATTTAGGTGTTATTATTGACTATTTTTTCAAATGAGATTCACAAATAAATAAAGTCTGCGAACGACTCAGATCTATTGTTAGCAGATTATATAAATTAAAATTCTATGTTCCAATATGCACAATTCGAATAATTTATTTATCATTAGCCGAATCTATTATAAGGTATGGAATTACAGCCTGGGGACTTTCCTGTAACACAAATGTAAATCATGTTTAATCGGTTCAAAAATCATTAGTTAAATTATTAGCGCATAAAAATTTATACGAACAAAGACATAATGTTCCGTACTTTTACCAGAATCTCAAAATTCTCTCAGTAAGAGCAATTCTGTGGTATAAAATTATATCTCAGCATACGAATAGCCCTATATACATACATAAACTGGACCACATTTACAATACCCGTTTTACGCTAAATGAAGGACTAATTGTACCTAAGCACTTAAACAAATATGGACAAAGAACGCTGGACTACATGATACCAAATTTATTGAATATGTTACCTGCTGAAATTAAAAAATGTACAAATGGTAAAACAAATATTATGTGGAAGAAATGACTCGCCGAAAGAAAAAAAATTGTTTTAAACACTAGCACAAAAATTGTAACTGCAAAATAAAGTAAAAAATAAATAAACTTATTTATATCTTCAAAGTAAAAGCACCCATTGACAAACTACTAAAAAGTATTTTATTGGGACTTTTCTTTTTTCTGTAAAATATTTGTATTTTCCTGTCATATTGTATTACCTTGTCTTTATAATAAATAAATAAAAAATAAAAAAAATGTATTCTTGACTTTTATAGTTCTAAAAATTTAGTATTAGGAAAATATAATAATCGATAGATTTTACGAGTTAATTGCTGAAGCAGGTGTAAACAAAATTTAACAATTTGATGAGGATTTAAAAATTTAATCATCCTCAATAGAAAACGAGAAGACGCGAGTATAGCGAGATAGGATGAACGAAGTGTGTTTGAAGAATGAGTTAATGACGAATATAAGTAAGTCTAAAGTCAATGTATTTGAAAGAGATAGAACGAAAATAATGTGGAACATAGTTGTGATTGATTAATACTTGGAGCAATAATAATAATACATTAATACATGAGTTTGTGTATTTGGGAAGTACGTTTACGAGAGATAGGAAGGCTGATAGAGATGTCGAAAGAAGGGTAAATGCAGGTAATTCCATTAATGGAGGAGTGAATGCTGTTGGCGCCAACAAAAAACTGTATAAGAAGTGAAGTTAGCTGGCAATAATGGAGTGCTGGTACCTACCCTGATGTATGGCAATGAGGCATGGAACTGGCAGAGGATCGATGAAAGTAGACTGAATGCTGTAGAAACTAGATCCCAACTCTTAACATTTACAATTTTTTGTGTGGTAAAACCATGTATGATCGTGTGAGAAACATGGAGATCCGCAAAGAATGCAAGGCTGATTGATGTAAGCGTAATGAGAAATATTAATAAAGGGACGCTCAGAGGGCTCAACGAGGAAAGGAGTATGAAGAGAATATATGACGCAAATGTGAGTGATAAAAGACGTCAGGGACCAAGTGAATCAGATACTTTAGTCAGGCCATGTAAAGAGTCAGAATAATAGAAGAGCATGAATATGACGATGTATGAATGTGAAAACGGCGTGATGGTTAATTAGTTAGTTTAAGAAAATAAACAAGAAAAATGTAATCACCGCACAGAAGTCCCAACTGCCCGAAGCTAATGTGTCACCCCATTTTCGCGGTCTATTGATGGACTGGGGGAAGAGAGGGGGGAGAGGATATAGGGGAAAAGGATGGTTAAAATATAAAGGTACATTATTTGATTAATATAATGTACCCATTGTCCTGACTGAATAATCGAATAAATGTTATTGAGCGTCCGAAAAACTTAACATAAAATTAATATATACGATTATTTTAAAAAACCTGATACATCAAAACATAAAAAATCGACATTTTCCTGTAGATTTCACGATCACCTATCACAAAACCGAAAGTTTTGTCTAGTGGCGGCTTCTGTGGTCGAGAGGCAAGTCTCTCGACAAGCCATTCAGAGGTCGCGGGTTTAAATTCCAGCGTATGCAGGTAAATTTTATTTGATTGATTCTTGTTTCCACAATAAAATATTTTAAAATAATATAAGATATATTTGCAGCACGTTCCACAGTGGAAGATACTCTGCGTATCGCCCCGGTATAAGACCACGATCAGAATTGAAACTATCCTTGAAAAGACTTTATCCAGGTTTGGTGACTAGACCGTATAGTCATGTACTTCTCAATTTTCCTCTTCTCCGTCTCCTTCCTTCCCCACTTACCTACTACCTCACAACATACTCCAACATTGGATTGCCATATTCTAAATGATTCCAGACGCACGAGAGCAGTTGGGACTCTTTTGCGGTATCCACATAAAAAAGGTGTAGCTTGAAGCGAAACCTTCTTTAATTAATGCTATAATATGCAATAGGTGTATTTTTACTAAACTTAAGAAAGTTATTACGCACTGTTACTGTTACGTGGTAGAGAACGTTTTCTAATTCAAATATTCATATATATTAATATATTCAAAATATTTTCAGGTTTAAAAAAGGCCATTTTTAAATATTTAAATATTTACATAATAATTATTAACGTCGCGTCGTGTTTTACTGTCAGCGAAAGAAATCGAGATTGGAAAGGCAACCCTCACGTTGGAATACAATTTGTGGTGCGTAATTTCATATTTTGACCGAAATGATTGTTTTTTTAACTATTCTATTTGACATGGTATTTTTTTAATATTTCCAAAACAGCTTGAGTAAGTTTTTTTTAATAATTATTTTAGCCACAAATAGTTGCTAATCATGAAAAACACCAAAATCGTTTGTGGTATTGCGGAATTTAAAGAAATACTCAAGAGTGTTTAAATAATATAGGTTATTTTGATATTTTTCAAACCATTTGATTAAAATTAAAATTTCATCAAATAAATACATGAACCCCGGACCTTTGCCTTGCCGGGGCGCAACTCTACCAACTGAGCTAATGTGTCCTTATCCGATTCGGTCATACTAACTGTGTGTTACTTCGACAAGAACAACTATCAACATTATTTTAATTTTCTAAACGCGGAAAAAGTGGTGACCGTACTTTTTTCTGATATTGTCTTCATTTAATTAAATATTACAACCTGAGATTTTACTCATCAAGTAAAAATAAATAAAATTAAATTAATTGCTTGGTTGGGTGTCAAGTTAAAATACCCAAACAAATTTTGAAATTTTCAATATCAATCCAAAGCAAATTTTGTAAGGAATAGGCTTTGAGTACATTCCTCTTAATAAGAATAATTATTAGATAATTTGTAGAGCGCCGTTTTTTGTGAAAATCACCTAGTGGGGCTCCCTTAAGTGACTTGTTAGAGATTTTAGATTTTTTCCATTTAAGCGCCTAAGTAGACTTAACAACATTTTTACAAGTCGGTGCTTGGACAAAACTTGCAACGACATAATAAAATCGGAATCTTAAGGATGTAAGCGGAGAAGGCGTTTGGAAGTCTCAGATATTTCAAATGAATACCTTTAAAGTATTTTGAATACCGAAAAGTTAATAATTTATCAATTTTTAACAATTATTAATGTTTGGTGCTTATGGCTAATTTTATAATTGAAAATTGTTTTTTAATTTTTTAAAATCATTTTACTTAAAATATTATAATCCTAAGGTCCTGTTTTTATTAATCTTAAATATAAATAACTAACTCTGTATATGTTGGTTGAATAAAATGTATTATAGTTGTTATAAAAATTCATCGGAATTAATTAAAATATGAGCCTTAAGATACTCCGCGTTATTAGAGTCCTGCGTCGCCTTAATGTTTAAATAATATTCATTAGTATTTATATTTGCAAGTGAATTACAATATTACAAAAAAACATTTTTTATGTGTACCTCAAAATTGGTGTTACCCTGCTGAAGACCATCATTAAAAATAACAGTGTTTGATAAGGCTGTATTAGCTATGTTTACTTAACATATTTGAATGGCCTGGTAAATATTGATATCTACCTATTGGGAAAGTGGAATTAATGGAGTACACATTTTATGCATGAAAAATGCATTTATAATATTTCTATATTTATCTGAAATATTAAACATTTTTATAATAGGTTCATTTATTAAAACTTGCTCATGCTAGACGCAATTAAAATAACATTACAATTGAGTCCTACTTCTTTACACAGTATAAAGCAAAGTCTTTCCCGCTGTCTGTACGCCCAGATCTTTTAAACTAAGCAAAGGATTTTCATGTGGTTTCCCCCAATAGATAGAGTGATTCACGAGAAAGGTTTAAGTACATATATAATGTGTAAAGGTTTTGTGTAAATTGGTTGAAATATATCTTCTTCTTCTATCTATATAAATCTATATAAATAAAAATGAATTGCCGAAATGTATGTACGCGCATAACTTCCGAACGACTTCACCAAATTCCATAATTATTGTTTTGTTGTGTTTGTTTTTGTGAGGACATGGTTTGTATAAAATTATTGGTGAGCTCTGACATTATAAAATTTGTATTAAAAAATTGCAATAGGTGGCACGCGAGTTGTTGAAAACTTAATGTACCGGGACTGAATGTATCGAATGAGGGAAGGGGAGAGGAACTCCGGTAAGGGGTTCGCGGGGAGAAGGGGGGGGGTGGGAACCCGTGAGAGAGTAGGGGAACTCGGAGGGGGGAGGGGAACTCGGGAGGGGTGGCGAGTGAGAACGCGAGAGGGGAAGAGGACGCGGGAGAGGAAGGGGAGGCGGAAGGGGAATGGGACGAATGGGAAAGGACACGCAGGGAGAAACAATTTCTTTATTAAATTGCATAGCAACGCATGCCGGGAACCAGCTAGTAAAATATAAAGGGAGCGGGTTGGCAAGCGGGCGACTTGGATTTGATATGTATGCAAATTAACAGATGGCGGTGGTTATAAAGGTTGGGTAATGGCGTCTTCAGTAGATGGAATTGTGTTTCGTTAGCCACAGCAACGTGTTGCTGGGTCTGCTAGTAATTAATAAACATGAAAATTGGACGATCGATATTATTTGAAAAAAAAGGAAATTTACTGGTCCATTAACTAGTCATTTGATGAAGATAAATTTTCGCAGTTCTATCTGCCAAATATCTACGAAATGGGTAATACAGATTTTCATAAATAAATATATTTATCCCCTTTATGTATAATTGAAAATGATAATTTTGATAATTTGATGATAATCATTTATTTAAAAAAAAATTAATGTCTACACACCCATTAAATATAATATTTTTGATTTTTAATGATCAGAATTTTCAATTTTTTCGACATCTTTTAAAATAAAGATGGCTTTTCACAAATGAACTGGGTTTCTTATTATTCATCGTGTCTAACAGTAAATTCTATGTGCATTATGATAAAATATAGACCTCTTAAAATTTTCTTTTATAGAAGAAGTGGTAAATCTACCATAAGCATAAAATCCAAATTTAATAGACGAGAAGATACAGATGAGGGGTAAAACCAAACTATGGGGGGCGAAGAGGGGAAAGATGACTGTGATTCGTTAAAAAATCAATCTGACAGTATACAGGCATCTCGCATTATAATATCACCATTTAGTTCTTAAAAGCAAATCTGTATTTGAATGAATAGACCCTTTTACACGGGAGCGCTAATTGCTCGCCACGTTATTAACATATTTGCAAAGTCCAAATGCGGCGAAGTAAAGTTCGCCACTTTTCACAGACGAATATTTTGTTGCCGTATTTAGTTAAGACACTTTTAAAAATGTTTCATAATTTACTTATCCCTGTAACCAGCGAAGGACTCACTGGAGAACCGCCCACATTCGTTTTGATCGACATATTTTAGGTATAATGAATAGCACAAGCTATCATTTTTGCTGTGTTATTTCGTAAATGTACGATGTGAGCTCGACGCTGGTCAGGACAAGAATGATGACGTCATATTTTTTAGATTCAAGCGAGGCTCTCGTAAGCCCAGCGGGCTCCATGGAACCGGTATGGGGAGGGTATCACTTAGGGCAGGTCTATTTATATTCATATGTCTATGACCATAAGTATTTTTCCCAGAATGTCTATGAGCTACTACGGCACACGACAGGATAAAAGGACTGGCACCTTTATTTACGTAAAGACGAAATGCATAACGCTCGACTAGTCTAGTCAAAACAAAACTTCGCCAAGATCAGTCACATATGTATGGATGTTATTGGTATAATATGTGCCGTATTATATAAATATTAAATAAGCATAAAAAATTATTCCCTCTCCGTGAACAGAAACAGTTATAAATAATCTTTAAAATTATCACATATTATCCTCAGTTGGCCGCAGTTCTCCATCGGATATAGGAAGCGAGCCCGCCCTAAGGCAGAGCTGAATTTCGTTCGCTAGTCTTCCCGTTTCCTACTCGCTCAGATCTGCCGATACAGAAAAACTTTCCGTGTCAGAACCGAATAAGTTGCCCACTTTGCAGTCGAATCTGGCTTATCAAGATGCCAATAATTACTTTTCTGATATTTGGATTCTAAAGTTCCGAAGATGGGCTTGTTTGATAATCGGAAACTCGCTAATATGGATCTTTGTCTTTTTAAGTAGGTCGAATTGCAAAATTCCAACGGTATGAAAAATGTTTATTTTTTCTTTCGAACCACTCAGGTATTTTGCCATTGTGCAAATTTTTTGTCTTAAACGAACAGTCAGATTTATAAAAACGTTGTCTTCTTTCCGCTTCGCAATTAAAGCTCAATAAATGAAATATTCCTGAACGTAGCCAATACTAAAAACTGTTTTGGAAAGGTTATGAAATGAGCTTTGAAATTGTATTATTACAAATAAATACTAACATTTGAAAAAAAAATTAAAAATGCCTCACGTCATGTTTTTATGTGAAAACCTTACTAAAATCAAGAATTATGTAAAAAGAACACTTATTCTATCGTATAAATATATAATATACAATTTTGTCAACCACTTTTTTACCGTTTCATACTATAATATTTAATAAAAAATTAACAATATCTAACCGGCGCGTAGGCGATTTGGCGGGTGAAAACTGTTTCTGCAAAAGTATTTTTTTTATGTTTTTCTATGGTCAACTTTGAATAGAGACGTGAAGCTTGATTTAATATGGATCTTCTGCTTTTTGTTTTAGGTTAGTCACTAGAACAATAACGGAGTTATAACGATTTCTGTGAGAACATACGCGTCAGCTTGAAAAAATGCTTATTGGACTTGACTGCTACTGTTATATTGTCGTGTAAACAAGCTTAGGGGTCGGAGTGGAAGTATTTTATTGTCCTTGTATTTTTAATCAATGTTTTTAACCTAAGATAACGATGATTAAATCGGATCCTGCAAACATGTTAAAAATTATCTACATAGGTTCGTACCTAATTATTTTAGCAAATTAAGAGTTGCCAGTAACTGGGGAGATAAACCCATTGAAATGTATTGTGGGTGTGTTCGTGCGTATCCGAAGTATGTTAAATTTTTCCTTACATATGGTGAAATTAATTAAAAAATTTCAATTGGCCTGTCTTGGAGGTCGAAAAATCTTACCTAAATTGATGACATAAGTTTTCTTCTAATTCGGGATTTATTGCACATTTCTGAGATGATGCTTTCAGCTGTTGCGTTTGATAGATTTATCGAACAATATCTCGCTTGCAACATTGGTAACAACGGTGTACAACAAGCATTTCAGGCAAATATTGTGGAATTTAAATATAAAGATAGGATTTTATGGATAAGTGAATTCCACAAGCCGATTTATTTATTCTAGAAGATCTTACCTAGAGTTACAGAATGATTATTACAAAACGATTAATAATCTCAAGTAACTCTCTAACCATAATGAAAGATCAACTTACCCCATTGAAAGCCAATGCTCCCAGAATCAAGGCGGTGCCACGGAACCCGTAACTGTCCAGCAGATAGCGCACCAGGTGAGGCATCAGCATCTGCCCGACTCCAGTTCCGGCCATAGACACCCCCACGGCCCGGCCTCGCTTGGCTCGGAAGTACGAGTTCACAGCTACGAAGGTAGAGGGCTGGATCAAGCCAATCCCTAGACCTGGAAAAAAATGTATTAAGTTCGTGAACTCCTAGAGTAACGGTACGCAATGTAACGTAACGATGGTATTTTTTGCAAAATTAACTAATTTTATTGTAAGGGGAAGTTTACGAATAAGAAATGGCTTGATTTGAAGATTGTAACGTCCAACAGCGTTAAGATCATATTATATAATAAGAACAAGTGAGATATGTGTCATGAACCATCGTTAGTTAGAAACCACGTGTATTTGGGTTATTATATATTTATATATTATTAATAACCCAAATACACGGAGAACCCTAATAATAATAAATACCATAGTACATCAATATTTGTCAATTAAGCCCTAAGCAACAAGGAGGGAATAACCCAACATTACCAAAATAAAATATCAGTAATCACAAACCTTTTAAATTATATAAATTCATGTATATTCATTTGAAGTAAAAATATCTATTTAATATGTAACATCATTCATAATTTTAATAATAAACTTTATGTTAACTTTAGGTACCTGTATGTACCTAAAATTAACAAACTAGAAACATTCATTATATAGAGACAATGTTGTGTACCCCTGCTTAAGTGTGTATAAATACCGTAGCATAAGAATTTCAACTACCAGTCTGAAAATGTCCGTAATAGGATGAAACCGGTCCTGGTGAAATATAAATTAGTGGAAGAAAGTACAAAAGTGTTTTATTTTCAAATTCTAATACAATGGAATTCCACCACGAATTATCAGTGCAAAAACTAGACTCAGTAATATGAGGCATTGAGAACAATAAGCCTAACAAAGCCTAATGATAAACACCCGCCGTTGTTATTACAAGTTAAAAATAATTTAATTTAGGTTATTTATTTATGTAATTAAGCCATGCTATCTTAAATGTGAACCAACTTTTAAAAAATCTCTACTAGAGTATTTACAAAAATCAACGTATGTATGTTCTGCACTTTTTCTTAGTTAGGACGAGTGGTGGTGCATAATATTATACCAATTTCCCCTACACAAACTCTGCTAGCTATTGCAGACAAATTTCACATTTCCTCCGGGGACAAGTGCATTTCATGGAATTATTCCGTTGAATATTCAACACATATTATTTTGTCTTGAAGTTCCACTTCATCCTCTTGTTTTTCGGCCAAAACGAGAAGCTTAAAATTCAACTATTGCTTTGGCGAACGTCGGCAAATTATTTGCACATCATTGTTATATTTCTCCGTTTTCGTAGTTTCATAGAGGCAATAGAAATAATTTAAGCGGTAATTTGCTAAGCCCTTTTAATTTTATGTATGAAATATTGTTATGAAACTAATGCATGTTTTTTGTAAATTGTATGATTTTTTTAAATGTTACCATTCATTCCCGCCATGATGGGGATGTCTCCGCGTTAAGAAGGTTGATTAAAATAACGTTTTGTTGGATGGATATTAAAGTACTACATAGTACTTTAATATATAGCTATTGGCAATAAATCAAATTAGGGGTAAATACAAAGTTCATGATGTAGGAGTAGATATTCTTCGGCCGAATATACTTTAAATCATTCGTATTAATTTATTCACGGCCTTACTCATAATCGCAAAATAAGATAATACCAAGAGAATACGAATGGGTTATGTGTAATGGTTACTCGTAAAGGTGGGACAGTCGCGCACATGCGCATTTTCTTATCCCGTCGCTATACGAGAGTATTAGCAGCTGTCAGAATTTAAACCACCCGATCACCAGGGATAACTCAGTATTACGGCCGTATAACTTTCGAAATGGCGAACTTTTTTGAGTCGCCCCAATTCTTGTTACGCCTACGCCTTTTCGTTTCCACATCCGAATTACTGTTTATGACATTGTCCATTCTTAGTTATTGTTGAAACTTGAAACACAAAACAATCTCGTCGAATAATATTTTGACGTGTGAATAAAGTGAAGTTGGCAACACGCCGCGAAGTGCCATATTAACCGCGTTTTTTCAGGTTTGAAGCAGAGTGTTGCTAATGTAAAAAAATCATAACCCATAATCCAGCTGTCGAGCAAATTTATGATTATGAGTAGTAATTACAGACGCTATAGCGTCGTATTAGGGTTTCATTATGAATAAGACGGTCAGATATAATATTACATAATTAGTAAATTGTAAAAAAATGAAATAATTTAACTTTGTATAAACCACTTATTTGATGCGCAAATCCGACCGGTTTCGGAACAAACGTTCCTTCGTCAGGGAAAGCTTATAAAGATAAGTATAAGCTTTCCCTGACGAAGGAACGTTTGTTCCGAAACCGGTCGGATTTGCGCATCAAATAAGTGGTTTATACAAAGTTAAATTATTTCATTTTTCTATAATGGATAACCACAAAGTAATACCTACATTCAAAAATAGTAAATTGTAAGTTTAGGAAGAGAAAGCTCGACGCGAGCAAGATCGAAGCGAGCAAATTCGAAACGAGCAAGTTTGAAGCGAGCAAGCTCGAAGCGAGCAAGTTCGATGCAAGCAAGATCCGATGCTAACAAGTTAGAGCGAGCAAGATCGATTCTAGCAAGCTCGAAGTAAGGAAGCTCGAAACGAGCAAGATCCTTGGTAAGAGGCTGTTAAATTCGTACATAAGTACTTATGCACATATTTTATTCTGCGTTGTAGTAATAGTTCTAAAATATTATTGGCCAGAATTGGGGCGAAACATGAAAACTAAAAACAACTTATATGTTGCACGTAACTTTCCGAGAGATATTAGATACTAAACAGCGAGGTAGACCTACCGCCATATGAAAAATTTTTTGGTACAATACGAAAAAAAAAACGTTGATGGACAATAATTGTCATATAACA
Source organism: Limnephilus marmoratus (assembly GCA_917880885.1). Lineage (NCBI taxonomy): Eukaryota > Metazoa > Arthropoda > Insecta > Trichoptera > Limnephilidae > Limnephilus > Limnephilus marmoratus. Next base: position 32,965,189 of record OU862910.1, read on the forward strand.
ATAACTTTATCAATGGTTATCAACGCAAAACCATAATAAATCAATTACTGGCTTTCGAGATGAATAAAGATAACAATTTTCTTTGTTTATCAATCAATTTATCAATCATTGCAATCGAAATACTTGACAGCACATCAGATTTCGGATAGCAAATTGATTGTCTTTAAACGGAAAACGATAAAAATTGTTATTATTATTGTTTTGAGGAATGTTTTAATTAAGTGTTGTTTTTGGCCTTGGAAAGATCCTCTGATAAACATAATAAATCTTTGGAAAAACGGAAACCGGTAAAAACATTCAAAACCTTCAGCTAGCAATTGCCAGCCTGAAGATGTCCATAATAGGATGAAACCGGTACTGGTGAAATAAATAAGTGGAAAAAAGTAAAAAATGTTTCAATTTCAATTTTAATACAATAGAATTCCACCACGAATAACAGTACAATAAATAAGCTCATAAGAACAAGATTAAATAATAACTAAAACAAGTTCCTAAAATAATTTGAAAATTAGCTTAGTTTAGCTTAGGATTGCTTAGATTAGCTTGGGTTAGCTTAGGTTAACATAGATAGCTTAGGTTAGCTTATATCAGCTTAGGTTAGTGAGGTTAGCTAAGTTTAGTCCGTTTTTTTAAATAACATGACCGTTGCGGTCCGGAACGGAAAAAGCCTAACCTCCTCCCCTTCCCCCCCTCGGCCTAATTTTTAATGAAGTTCATCTTGGAAAATGCTGCTTCACAAACATATGTTGATCCAAACAAAATTAAAAGTTATCAAGTATTTATCAGTACCTACAAACAAATTTTATTAAAACTCTTGACAAGAAACTTCCGGTTTTTGGTGTTTAAAAACCGTATTTTCTTAAATATCGATCATTTCCATCTGGAGAGAAGCCTTATTATTCCCGAAAATATTTGCAGCTTTATTGCTCCATTCATCACCAGGATGCAGAGTGTAAATGTTACTGAGGATATCGACGACAATCTCAATTTTCTTAAAATCTGTGAATCTGTTTTTAAATTCCGATTTAAGATCCTTAATGAACGTCATTGTTGATTTTTTCAAATTAGGGAAGTGTTAGATACGAGCATTATCAAGATCGATGTTGAAAAGATCGAGTTTTCGCAAAAAGATTTTTTCTTCTCTTAGGAGCTCCCACACTCGCTTTCCTTAACCTTGAAGTTTAAGGTTCAGATCATTGATGTAAAATATCTGATAAAAAAGCAATGGAAGTTACATTTTCTTTATCGCTAAGACGGCAGCAAAGGCAAAGAAAAATTATCAAATTACGCACTGAAGTTACATGTGTAAAATATTTTATATTGACAAGGTCCGCACAAAATAGGTTGGCGGTCCGGATCCGGACCGTGGTCCATCATTTGGTGACCCCTGGCTTAGGTTATCTTCGGTTAGCTTAGCTTAGCTTAGGTTAGGTTCGCTTAGGTTAGCTTATATTAGCTTAGGTTTGCTTAGATTAGCTTAGGTGAGCTGGTTAGCTAGTAGGTAAGTTTGGCATAGAAAGGCTTAGGTTCGGATTGGTTAGGTTGGGTTGGGACAGGTTGGGTTAAGTTAGGATATACAAGATGAGAAATGTTGATTATGATTTTTCTTCACGTTTGTTGGTTCCGCTTCATCATGAAACAGAACAACACAAACCGATAATGTCCAAGAAAGTTAAATGATTAACTCACCAGTAAAGACACTGTACGTCACGATCAGATGCCACACGGAAGTTGAGAAGCTGGCAGCTATCATGCCACCTCCAGCCAAGAGACTTCCTATGATGGTAACAGTCCTGGCTGAAAAGGTTTTCAGAGCTGGTCCAGTCACTAGGCCAGAGAAGTTGAATACCAGCAGCATGATGTTCGCAACCCAGGCTGCTCCCACAGTTCCCTGGCCCATGTCAGTCAATTTGTCTCCAAATAGAAGACCGAATAGAGATAAAAGTGACTGATTAAAAGTCTGAAATAGAAGAAAAGGCACTTATGTGAAACAGATAACATACTACCATTAACTTGAATTTAGAGTACATTGTAATTTTTTAACATTGTGTGGTAATATCATACAATTTTCGTAAACATGTTCAGTAAATAATTTACTCGTAATAGATTTCTCAGATGGAAATTATTTCGAGGGACTACATCATTTCACAATATTACCTGGAAGTATACCGATTAGAATAGGTCGTAAATACTGTGATCTTCATTCGTAAGTTTCAACGGTTTTTTTTTTATGAATACTGCACAAGTATACCAACAGCCAGTGAGACAATGGCATCCTCGATTGGGCTATGTTGTGAGGCTGAAGGAAGTGGGAAGGGGAAGAAGATGTGAAATAGGAAGGTGGGGAAGTACCCGGCTATTTAGATCTGGTCACAAAACACGGGTCACACATCTACACACTAAAACCATTTCTGGCAAAGCAACGTTTCAATTCTGAATGGGTCTTACACCAAAGCGATACTGAGAGTATTTGCCATTCTGGTACGTGCTGGAAACGTAATATGTTTTTATATTGTGCGTATTTTTTTTCAATTATTAAACATTTTGGGTATGCAGACGATACGGCACTCGTAATATCACACGAAGACCTGATTATCCCAATGTATTTTATTTCATACTAGCTGGTTCCCGGCACGCGTTGCTATGCCATTAATGAAGAAATTGTTTCTCCTTGCGTGTCCTTTCCCATTCGTCCCATTTCCCTTCAGCCTCCCCTTCCTCTCCGGCATCACCTTCCTCTCTCGCGTTCCCACTCCGTCTCCTCCACCTTCCTCTCCCCACTCCACTCCCCTCCTTCCCCCATCCCACGAACCCTACTCCCTCCCGGGTTCCCCTCCCCCCCCCTTCCGCGAACCCCCTACCCGAGTGCCCCTCCCTCTCTCGCATTCCATAGATTCAGTCTCGCAACATTCAGTTTTCAAACAGCTTGCGTGCCACCTATTGCAATTTTCTTATACAAAATTCATAATGCCAGAGCTCACCAGTAGTTTTATACAAACCTTTTCCTGATAATAGCGAAGACAAAAAAAAATAATTATCTAATTTGGTGCAGTCGTTCGAAAGTTATGCGCGTACATACATTTCGGCGATTCATTTTTATTTATATAGAATAGATAGATAGTCAGATAGATAGAAGAAGAAGAAGATAGATAGATAGATAGATTATATGCTTTTGTTGTTACATTTTTTTCATAATATTATATTTTCTTTATTGTTTTAGTTTTAAAGTATTTAAAAGTACTGTGTTACTTAACTTATAAACAAAGATTGTAAAAGCCTATTGGGGTGTGTAATAGCGTGTGTCGCTCTCCATAGAGAGAGAAAAAATGGCCTTATATTTAAACGCCCGGGGTCTCAAAAGTTTCGTATGATCTGTAGCTATTTGAAAACGTAAAAAAAATTAAATTATTGTTCACTATTAGCCCGCTAAAATGGCCGGAAGTTTCGAAAAAAAATAGATTTCGTGATTTGGAAAAAAAATAAAACAAAGGGTTAATATTTTATATTTTTTACCAAACTTATTTTTCATTACATAACTGCAGTACAAAGAACCAAAAAAAAATTTTTTTTTTTAAACATATGTGATGTGTTGGTTAAAAAAAATAAAAGGGAAAAATAACACTTTTTCTTGATAAAATCAGAATTCTTGTTGACTTACTTGTATTCATAAAGTTAATTTTTTTTTTCATTTTTGTCAGTTATACGCATTTTTTAATAATAAACAAACGTTAAAAGGTTAGATTACCGAAAAAAAAAATTATTAAAAATTAAAAAAAAAAAAAAATTTAGATTTGTTTTCTGATTTTCAATGCATTTTAGCGGGCTAATAACCATTTTTAAAAAAATAAATTTAAATGCAGTTCTCATTTTCTTCGTAAGACGCAACTTTTGAGACCCCGGGCGTTTCTGAATTCAAAAGTTGAAATAATTTATTTATTTGAATTTTATTTTAGTAATTTGTACATTTAAGTTTACAAATTTCTAATTGATTATAATATTTCATATTGCAGTTTTTTTAATTATAATATTTTAAATTCACAAAATTTTTTGAAATCACTAAATTTTTTGTTTTTGTTTTATGTAGCTCCTACAATCCATCTTGAACTTTTCAATTGGTGAGGACTTAAGAGTTTCTGGTAGTGTGTTATATAACTTAATTCCTTTGTACAGCAGACTGTTTTGCGTATTCGTTTTGTCCTTTTTGTTTAATCTTATTTCCTTGCAAGTCCTTGTGTAATGTCTGTGAATGTCCTTATTGTATACTATTTTATTTGTGAAGTATTTTGGTAACATGTTGTTTAATATTTTGTGAATAAATATCAACGTGTTCAAGGTCAGTATTTGTTTCACTGTTAACCAATTAAGTTCCTTTAACATTTTAATTATTTTTGAAAATCTATCTCTTCGGAGTATTATTCGCATTGCTCTGTTTTGGAGAATTTGAAATTTATTCTGTTCTCTTTCATTACAAAGGAAAAGGATACTTGAACAGTAGTTGAAGTGTGGAGCAATAATTGAATTGTAAATGGTGATGGCGGTTTTTCTGGAAATTTTAGGCCGAATTCTTCCCAAAAAAGATATCTTTTTGCCAATTTTCTTGTGGGTATATTCGGCATGTCTATTGAAGTTTAGTTTGGAATCTAATATGACTCCTAAGTATTTCATTTCAGAAACATTTTCAATAATTTCACCATCAATTTTAATTTTGCTTTCACTGGATGTCTTCTTATATCCAATCACCATACATTTTGTTTTTTTTGTATTTAATTTAAGCTTATTTATTTTTAGCCATCTTGATATATCATCTAGTTCATTATTTAAAATATTTATTAGTTCTTCATAGTTATCTCCAATTAAGTATATAAGTGTATCATCGGCAAAAAGTCATACTTTGCATTTTGAAAATATTTTCACCATGTCATTAATATAGAGTATGAACAATAGGGGTCCAAGGACCGATCCCTGCGGTACTCCTAATTTATTTTCCATTGGTTTTGAGAATTGATTGACATTAATTGACACACGCTAGTGTGTAATAAATAAATTAATAAGTTACTGCAATGAACCTTATGCAGCATGGTGTTATTTATAGCCCTCCGGAATCCGTCACCTAAAACACAGGCCTCAAACATCATAAAGACCATTCTAAAGGTCCCCATAAGGACGTCAACCACAGAAATTTTTAAACAGTTTGATGTTCCAAGCATACAGAAAATCTATGCCAAAAACATTCTAGTACATCACCACAAAAACGACCCAGAGAAAGAAACCTCACATGCTCATAAAACCAGAGCCAAACAAACAGACACACTTAATATACCAAAGTGTAACTCTTCATTTGGTCAAAGAAGTTCTGAATTTTTAGCAGTTAAGTTATATAACAAACTCCCACTTAGTATCAAACAAATTAAAACAAAAAATAGCTACATTAAGGACATTAAATGTTGGCTGAAAGAACTACCGGAAAATGACCTTACTAGTATACTTAAAACATCATAGAAGTTTCTGGAAAACCCTATCCAAACAAGTTAAACCATAGAAGTCGCTGAAAAACTTATCCAAAGCATAGTCCCCCTCAGCACAGGATCTCCTAGTGAGGAAGACTTCGAATATATTTATATTTTATATATACATCTAACTAACATGTTTCATATAAAAATGTTAAAAATATTATATAGTTACTAAATAAAAAAAAAAATAAAAAAAAAACAATGCCGATTGCACGCCAGGTATAATGTAATGCCTTCATGATACATACAAACATTTGACTGCATTTTTTTTACATAACTCCACACAGGAGGCCCTGAGGAAAATAATTTCTCTCAGGGTCTATGTCATCAGAGATGCTGTATGGAGGGTCTTAGGGGGGGGGGGGGGAGAGGAACGAATGAACATTGATCTTGAAGAGACCCATATTGTAGGAAAGAGTAAACAGAAAGACCGACAAATCGTTCCACAGCCGAGCCGTTGAACACAAGAACGAGTCGAAGAAGCGACCCGTTGTCATGTGACAAATATCAATCGTGTACATGTGTTGGGCACGCGTTTGGCGTGTTTCCCGACTATGCACCGGTGCCGAACGGATCAATGACGCTATTTCCTCGAAGCATCTTCCATTGCAATGCCGGTAGAATAAGGATAGCATTTCCACCCGATGCCTGTACTCTAAAGATTGCAATCCGTTTGTTAAATTAGGAGAATCGCATTTCTGCACAGAGTTGAGGGTTTTTTCATGTGTTGGGGCTCCAGACCAGAGGTGGCTGCCAAGTTCAACCGTGGGACACCCTTGTGATTTGTACAGGGTTAGCAGTTGTTTACTTTTAAAGTATCCGCGGGGCCTGTACAGAGTGTACAGTACCCCTGTTTTTGAGAGGCTAAGTTAACTCTGGCTTCGATGGCATTCGTTGTATACAAAAATAAAAATGTTGCTCAGCCCTGTTCAAGTGAAATCATTGATTTTGTCAAAAATTAGGTACATTCGAGTGTAACTATTGACTGCTACTTGAAACTATTGACTGCCACATCGTGAAGTGCCTGGGGCCCATCATGATGTGCCTAATTTTACGATCGGCCGCCGACACATACATTACTAATATTTGTAAACATCTAATGGGCAATTTATTGTGGGTAGGATTTATAAAATAAAATATTTCGTGCCTATAAGTACTTTAAAATTAATCTACTTATCTCCACTAGCTGAATCCACTATCCATTATGGAATTACTTAGTGGTAGGGATGTCGAAAGTGAAAAAAAATATCGATATATCGATGTATCGATATTTATTAAAATATCAATATCGACGTCGATATATCGATATATCGGTCAAATTTTCAAGAGATTTTGCGTTTTTAAAATAATAGTGTATTCAGCTCAATATTATCAATAGTAATTTTTGTACACAATTTGCTTTTTTTAATGTACAAAAATCTCAATAAAAATGAAGGTATTTTTATCACTATTCATTTTTATTACGTAATAATTACAAAAATATCAAAAACTAAAAAGCTGTCTTCTAACTTATATGTAAACTGAGACGCATACAAAGTTTGTATGCGTCTCAGTAACATTCTATTGGCGTATTAATCTGTCAAAAAGGACTTCGTATTTGGAACAAGGTATAGTCAATAATCACAGACAATTGGGAACCAACACATAGGAGTGGCTTAGAAAAAAATTGCGAAAAATAAAATACATTTCTATGTATGTACCTACACACATGAGATAGTATTGGTGATCACAAATACTAATGCAAAGATAATAGATTTGTAAGCTATTAATAGTTAAAATTTCAACCGCCAGATTTCATGACCTAATACAGTTACTTTTTTCCGTTCGTTCCTATACGGTTTTGGATTCTAGTGACTTTAAATACATAAATTTAAAAAAATATCGTTTTTAATACAATTTTCGACATTGGATATTTTGTATCGATATATCGATATATCGGATCAAAATATATCGGCTAAAAATATCGATATATTGAATTAAAAATATGGATATATCGATACTTTTTCAACAAGCCTACTTCGTGGAAGAAACATTAAATAATTATACAAATCTCTGAACGTTTTACCTGATAGAAGATTATTATTGTATAATATTGTAGGTCAGTATGTTATATTGTCTGATTCCTTGTTTGGAAAGAGTTTACCATAAACATAATTCAAGATTCACGCAAAATGAAAGATTAATGATTCTGAAATGTTCTAATAAATATGGTGTAAGAACCCTAAACTATGTTTTCCCAAAATATAAACTCCAAATGATAATTTAAAAAAATACCATTTATACTGCTAAAGTTAAATATAAACCAAGAAATTGGCTATTAGATACAAATGATTTATATTGACGACCTTGTATTGCATTAGGACTTATAATTTTAGAATACCTCATATACTTACCTGTATATCTATCTATACTATTGATGTGATTATTCATTACGTACCTTTTGATATTTAATGCTTAAACTGCTATTTATACATTTGTTTTTTTTTTACTACGCTGTTAATTTAGCCGTGTTATATGCATTACCTTAAATGTTAACAAACTACAAATCTAGCTTAGGGAACGTACCCATACTACGTGACCAATTTTTTGCAATTTTTAACCCCCCCCCCCCCCCGGTGATCAAAATCCTAAGCAAACCGCCGCTCATTTGTACCAAGCATGACATTTTGAAGACCCCCCCCCCCCCGAAGAGGTCACGTAGTATGGGTACGTTCCCTTAGCAGACTTGAATGGAAATTAAGATAAAAATAATTAAATGAATAATAATAAATTGTGAAAAACCAAAATAACCTGTGACTTTCGGATTACTAGTCGAGAGCCATACCCCTCAACCATGAAGGTTGAAAAACATGAGAGACAATAAAACAAATAACCCAGGAGGAAAAAATCTAACTTATAACCAGCAACTTATCGAACAAAATTTAAAAAAAAAACTCTTAACCTATTAATCTTACATAGGATAAATTTGCTTGAAACTAAAGCAGAAGAAATAATCAATTATTTATAATTGTTACCGACTGCGTGGCAGACCGGATCGGGAGAGACTGGTCGAGGGAGACTTTTTGACCTCTCCAGCGGGGCTCTCTCGGATCATCGCCTTGCATAGCAGTGGAAGGGATGGATTCGTACATAGACACACTGACCCAAAGATTCGTACCAACCCTTCATACCTTTTCCTCTCTATCCTTTCCTAAAAAAGCCTCCACACATCATACCAAAAGTATCCAAGCCCTCAAGGAAATTATTTTCCTTGGGGCCCGTGTGGAAGCCAATGTAAGGGAAAAATAAAAAATATATAAGTTGAAAAAATACAAAGCACGTATTGTTATTATAAATTAAATACCTGTTCACTTACATTTGTTAAAGCAACCCCTAGAACTACCATCCACCCCCACCCCCCGTCTGGGGGTACAAGGCCCGCCTTCTTAGTCACTGACACCATCTTCACCTAGCCACTCGATGCTTAACAAAACTATGAGATTCAAGGTTATGATAAGCAGGTAACTAAATCACCAATTCAGGTACAATCCATTATCGTGACACATACGACTCACTTGCTATCAATCAATTAAAACACATTGTTCATAAATATATAATAATTATTCAAACGTGATAAATAAATTTACAATCACAACACGATCAGTGTTCAAAACACGCTATTTGCATTGTAGTCACGGATGCTTAAACTAAAAACACTATTGTAGAAGTTCTTTCACAAACTTTGAAGTCTGACTTTCCTATTAAAATTCAATACAATACTGGGAAATTATCTCCGCATTCTTCAATTTATATAGGATGTAAACGGCCCAAGATAAGAAAAAAAGATTACATGTTTGCACGATAACACGACAAAGTATGTATAAAATTCGTTGACACATGCAGTTATCTATTACCGACTGAGCGTCGTTCGATAATTTCGATTCGTTATACAAATTTTTAAAGTGGTTTAATGAAATGCAAATGAGAAATTAACCTTTGAACTTTTCCTGTAAAACGAAGTATCATTAGAATAAGTGTGTGACTCATATTATCTTATTTATTTGTTTGTTTCAACAATAATTACTCTCTTTAATATCATCACGCCTTGACATATTCTGATATCGGTTATAAAAGTCATAATAAATAATTCATTACTATGTTTTTTTTACCAGCGATTTCAGGTTTCTGGGTTAATGGCGGTAGCGGAAAGTTCAGTGGTTCAAGTCAATTGCATTAACGTCATTTTTTTATTGAATCATTTAGTTGAAAGATTTAAACTTCGAAACCCGTTATTTGTTCCGATTAAAACTAACTTTAATACGAAGATTGAGATTGACAACGCGCGATTTTGTTTACAACAACAATATTAAGGAAATGGTTTTATTTCCGATAAATGCATTTTGCGTGAACGCGGTGTAAATATTACGCGGTTTGAGTTGTAATGGTACTGACACACTTGCTCATTAACAAGCCGGCTTATGAGCATGCTCATTAATAAGTATGCTCATGTCAAATAGTCAACTGTATACATTTGCTCATTAATGAGCAGGCTTGGTTTGAGATTTCTCATGAATGTGTATGCTCGAAGCCAACAATTGAACGCACATGCACTATAAAAAGCATGCTCATGTCAAATGAATGTCAAATCATACGCCAAGAACTAAACAAAACGATTTTATTGCTTGCAACACAATTATTTAAGATTCTTCTGATGAAAGAAAATAAGACGGTTGATTTGGTTCCAAGATGTAAACGAAAATGAATGAATAATAAAAAAATAAATGCTATTTTAATTAGTTTTCAATAGCTTCATTTTGGGGGTAAAGGAACTTTTGAGGAATTTGGAAATTTATTGTGGGTATTTTAGTGACCTTTTACCTTTTGTTCCAAATACATTCGTGATCCACATAATAAATCACGAAAAACTAGGTTTTTTCGTCTCCCCAGCGAGCATTTTGAAATTTTTGCAAAGAATGCGCAAGCGCGAACTGAGATCGGTTTGAAATGAGCATGCTAATAAACTACTATTCACACATGCTTAGAGGCTTCTCCTTCCAACCGATAATCCAATGAGCATGCTCATTAATCAAACGACTGTTGATTTGTGAGCATGTTCATTTGGCTTCAAATGAGCATGCCCAATATTAGCAACACCACTGACACACATGCTACTAGATAGCATGCTCTTTGGCTTCAAATGAGCAAGTGTGCCCGTAGCTTAAAAAATTGACTTATTACTTATTTCAATTAAGCCGCCCTTATGTCGGGCTTCAGTTTGGCTTAACAGTTAGTACCTACTAACGCTAACCGACGCGACGGCGCGACGCCTAAGAATCTAACAACTAAGATAAAATTTGTGAGAAAAATATAGATAAAAATTTATGAGGTGACTGATCGTGGAATCCCTAGCGACTTTTATCATTTTTTTATTTATTTTTTCTTTTTGATATCAGGTGGCGAATATCAGGAGATACACAAGCATCACGATGAAGATATGACAAAAAAAAACATATCATTACGTGCTCACTGCGGAACAACGACTACAATAACCACTCCAGTAATCATAATGATTGATAATAATATTATTGTAGTTTTTTTTTTATTATGATCCGAGAAATGAATTACGCATAGCAACTACGCAAATAATTATTTTGTTTTGATTATTTTATACACATCTTGAAATATATTTTCAGTGTGAAATTGATATTTCAATACTTCGTAGATCATGATGAAAGCGACAATCAAAATTATATTATTCATGTTGTTTAAATTTTTAATAGAACAATTCACTTTTCATCATTTTGATAATTATTCCCATCAATGTAATGAAGAACTAATAATCTAATCGAAAATATGAAAGAGAACAAGGCACAGAAAAATTAAAAGATAATGGTCGCAACTGAGACTCGACACCAGAACCTCTCGTCTTACTGGAATAAACGCCTTACCAATTCGGCTGTTTAACCTTTCAAAGGCCAGGAACGCGCCCGCGCGCGAGACTGGAATTTCAAAAAAGAATATTAATTCAAATAATTTGGATGCGATTTTAAATTTTATTCCATTAATTTATAACATAAAATAAAGCTTAAAATAGCTTCCTCCATTCTTGTTATTAAGGTAATTTAAAAAAGGTAAGGTAAAAAACCCTGGCCCTTGACAGGTTAAACGTCATATTTGTTAATCTCATATTTAAAATTTCAGATTTAACAATATTTTTTTCGGATACGATTTTAGATTTTCACGGCCAAAAGTATTTTTGATATTTGTTTTTGGGGTGTTATGCCGTGTTGCGCTACCTTCTCCTCCAGATGTGTCACACATCTGGCCTGATGATGGACACTGTAACGCTGTCCGAAACGTTGGCTAAAGGAGGAGGTAGCACAACGCGGCATAACACCCCAAAACAAATAAGAAAAATATTTTTTTTCCATATTATTGGCAACTGCTTTTACAATGGAAATAATTATTCGAAGAACTGGTTTGTAACCTAGATAGTGTTTGGGATAAATACATACCTCCGATTTTATATACATGAAATATTTTTTGACTTTTTTGTAAAAGTCCAAATGAATATAATACATTTTTCAAATAAATTAAATTAAATTCGTTTAAATAAGTTGCGACGGTTATCTTTTTATTTTTCGGTATCTGGTTCTCTTTCATATTTTCGTTTAGATTATTATTGGTGTTATCTTCTTCTTCAATGAAAATAGTATCACTGATATATACAAACTACCTACACAGAAAAAGCTAGTTAATTTCTTGATGTATTATTTTTTCTTTCCGCTGGTAAAAATTACAAGAATTCATTCTTGCACTGATTTTTTACAAAAACGGCAATATTTTACATTAACTCCATACAAGGGGCCCTGAGGAAAATGATTTCTCTCAGAGACTCTATTATCTTTGGGAATGCTGTGTGGAGATTCTTTTTAAGTGAATGAAGGAGAGGATGATCTGAAAAATAAAGTATTCAAGGGTTGGGTAGGAATTTGGGGGTCAGTATTTTTTTACAGGAATGACGTACGAATCCATCTCTCTTAGTGCGGTTCGAGGCGTTGGAGAGATTCAGGCTAGAGAAGTCAAAGAGTCTCAATCAACCGGCCTCTTCCGATCCGACCCGGCACTGGTGGGCAGACGCATCCGCACGCACCTGGAAAAAGATGAACCCGGACCTGAGCACCAAACGTAGTGGACCACTTAAGGTGACCTATGGAATTATGCGAATCATCCAATATAAATTGTATCGGTTAACAATAAACAAGTTCTTATGTTAATACCGCACAAGAGTCCCAACTGTCCGAAACCAGTAAACCTATCCCGATTTGGGGCACATTGTAATAATGAAGTGAGCGGAAACAGGGACTAAATGAAGTTGACAATTGAAACATGGTCACAAATTGATTAAGGTCATTTCCAGCAACATATCGTTTCTAAAAAGTGGTCTATCGCCAGTGTGCTTTTGATAGAATCTACCATTAGAATAGAAATAGTAATTTAAATATGAATCGTGTCTTTCTAGGTCAAATCGAGCCGTTTACTATGATCGCTCTTTTCATGTAACTGGCCCTCTCATTTGGAATAAACTTCCCTCAGCTCTTACTAATATCCAGAATTTGGCTGAATTTAAACGGGCTTTTTAAAACAAAAATATTTAAACAATCATAACACGGGCATGTGCCTAGCATGGTGGTCGAAAAATCCCCTTTTGTAAAAAATTTTTTTTTTCAATGAATAAAGAAAACCTAAAAAAAAAAACTCCTGAATCTTAACATCTTTACAATATACATAATAAGCCATGTTCTCAAGTTTCCGGTAATTGGTTGGTTTCGGTTTCCTTCTAATTGTATTTTTATGTTTAATGTCCGAATTTAATGTCAGAATATTTCTCGTTTCCGAACGCAAACTGCCTTCTATTATATTTCAGTTTTAAAGTTCTTGTTTTGTCTTGTGCTACATTAGCACCGTTATTGTCTACTATTATTATCCCGTATGTGCTATAACAGCACTGTTATTGTTCTCTTGTCATTGTTTTGTAAATACTGTATATTCTCTATTTCATATTATTTATTTTATCAACATTTTGTAATGGACTCGTAAGGAGCACTGTGGGGTTGTTTTTAAATTTATTATAGTTAATCGCACTTGAAGTAAAATAACATAAAACTACGCTATAAAAAATAACGTTATTTTTATTATTATATATTCTGACACAAATTTTACGAGACCGCACCAAATAGTTTTGTGTTTAAAAAATAATTTTCTTTTCTTAAGCTTTTAATTTCCTCGCGAAGAAAGGAAACAAATATAAACAGACTTAATAGCCATGCAGTTAGCCATCCAATTTAGTTATTAAGTTCTCGGAGTGGAAGTATGAAGCACAGTAGTAGGATTACACTCTATACGAACTTGCTACAGTACAGAGATATACACAGAGTTAAGTGAGTTCAGAATAAACTCAGTTCAGAATAACTATTTCACGGAATGTTCAATATCTCACGAGGATCATCTCGGCTTTCGAGAGTTCATAATACACAAGTAGGCACCTTGAGCTCTGAAAAATAAGGAAATGAAATACTGAAAAGATTAAAGGAAGCACTTTATCAACCTGAAGTTTGGACGACATAGTTCTATGAAAAGGATTACGTGTTTATTTCATTAAATTTTATTGTTTCTTATAGAACACCGGGAATTCATGAAAACATTTTGTTTGGCTGATGATTTTGATTTCATATTATGACTTAAACAGGTTTTAATACACAATTTCGTATGTGAAATTTTATCCCGATCGGTGAATTATATCGAGACCAACAATCTTGTTTTTTTTTCCATTACAGAGAAGGTTAACAATTAGTTCCCATGAATACTTAGGCCGTGGGTCCATTGTACTATCTCCTATTTTATCTTGAGCCTAGTTCCCACCAGGGCAGGACATTGGCACCACAAGTGAATTGGAGTCTCTTCATGCTCTTCACATTTTTAACATCTGTTGTTGCTTTCCACTCCCAATAGCTGCATGTGTCTCCTGAGGTGGCAGTGTCCCGTTAGTAGTCCTACCAGTTCCCTCAGCGAGTTTCTGTCCATATCGAGTAGTTTACTGGTCCGTCTGGGGCCCGGTCCATTTAATAGTACTTTGGGTTGCCTCATTCCGGGTGGCCTCTCCCATTCCTTCAAGTGCTGAGATTTGACCCACCTCTCAATATGTAATTTGGTGTGGCAAGCTGCTACTCCTACCCAACAATCTTAGTACTGTTGTATTGTGGTGTATTTACTGTGATATACTTAGATCGGGAAAGCGAATGCTCGATGCAAGAATGAGAACTGCTCATTCTTCAACAATCAGTGGTAGTGTTCATTACCCCCAGGTCCGACAGTGAGAGCGATATTGTAATTTCAAGTGATGCATTTATCGTTATGACTCGTTATCGAAAAAGAAAATAAGGAAGAGACTTATTTATTTTCATTTTAAATTTCTAATTAAAATGGTACGATGAAATAAGTTTGTTGGGTTTGAAGATTTTTACAATTTCCGTATATTGGATCCCACAGACTTCTTAAATTTTGATACGCTTCTGCCATTTGTAGACACTTTTCATTTAATCTATAATTGGTACAAACAAGTCGACGCATGTTCCAAAAACTCAAGAACTCGAGAAATGATCGCATCCGAACACCAAGGAAAGCTCTAGAGCTCTAGTCAGCTGTTCGGGGCAGTTCGGGCGCCCTTACGGCATCTACTTCAAACGAACGAAAATTCTACTAAATTGCGGCTTACACACTCGGAACACCGAAAGAATGCTCTTTAACTGTTTACACTAACATAATTTGTAAGAGCAAACTGGAATGAGCATTTGCTCGTTTGGTCTAAATCCACCGTTATGATTATGATCATTTTCTCCTCGAATGATGTTCAGACCGTCACCAACAGCCCAAAAGAACCTGAGAAATCAGGTATTATTTCCGACCCCTAGCTTGCAAACTTTATACAATTTTTTTTTTAATTCTTCGTATATCGGAATATGTTAATTTTTTCTTCGAATCGTGTCTCGTCCAATCGTGTCGTGGCAATCAATTATTGAATTACAGAACATCGACAGTTTTGCAATTTGTCTGCCTGTAAATTTGATTGTACGTTCCATTTCTGTTTCAAATTGGTTTATTAAACATTAGTTTTTCAAATATGCAATCATCGTGTTTATTTAAACTTTGCCTGCCTAGAGAAAGTTTGAAAAAAGAATTGTTTCGTATGATTTCAGAAAAAAATTTGGTTTCGATTTAGAAGAGGAAAATAGAAAAATACTTTTTTAGACACGAGGCATATCTGTTCACTAAATTATTAATCTAAGCAGTAGCGTGCATAGAATTTTTAGTTGGGGTAGGCAGTCGGAAAAACAGCGAATTTTGCTAAGAATTGATAAACTCCTGGCTTCAACTGATATTTGATTGGATTTACTGCGACATCAAATATCCAATAGACCGCTTTATTTACGCATAGAAGAAGCCAATTACTGGTTACTAAATATATTTTATGTATTTGAATGAAAGCAAACTTAATATAATAAAATAATTTCTTTAGTAAAACTGTACTATTTATTATAGGTTTTTTTGAATGAGTCTTCCCGTGAATACGCATTGCGCACAGCGTACATTTTTCGAATGTTTTTTTGGGTTTGAATAAGATATTTGCGATATTTTACATACTTAGTTCCTGCTTTTAACACGTGTCGTCATGGGGGGCGGTCGGTAGGGCTTGACGCGTATTTTTTAATGTGTAAATTTCTTGCAATAATTTTAAAAATGTATGTGTCTGCGTGGAACGCACGCCTCGGAGTCTTAGTACAAATCAAAAATTTCAACCCAATGGATGTCTAGAGTCTAAGACAACCGCGAAAAATTAATCTCGTTCCATTATGCTGCTAAATTTCTAAATTCGTAATTTTGCTTCATGTTTCTTTTTTCATTGGATTGCTTTCAGGCAGCCAATTATAGAAAGATCTGAAATATCATTCCGATTACTACCGTGGAGCCTGACGCAACCTTTACACTGTGCTAGTAATTTTTATTTTTTTTTAAATGCATTTTTTGTCGTTGATGACCAACTTTTTAAGCACAAATCTGAAATTTTATTCCGATCGGTGCCATAGAGCCCGAAAAAATGGGTATTAATTCCGCCCTCAATTTCGCTCTGTGTTCATAAATACTAAGAATCAATTTGAAACTATGTGAACACGTGATTTTTTTTTAAATGGTTTATAAAACCATTGTATTTTTTAATTCAAGAGTAGGTAGTTACTTCTAATGTTTAAAAAAATGTTTTACCCGCCGAAGAGATATTAATTAAGTAGATTCGAGTGAAATTATTAGTACTTTATCTCGTAAAAAAAACTACATTCCCTTGCCGCAATTATTCTTTTACAACCATTACCTTCTGACTGGCTCTTCTTATCTTTATTAAGTATCTTTTTAAATACGCGTTTAAAAGTTTAGTTCAACCATAATAAGCGGAAAATCCTTGTTACGTTGACTTTTAACCGGCCGTTATTGTATATAAAAACGTTTCCCAGAAGCTAGATTAATTAAAACAATACAAGCGCCAAATGGACTTCAAAGTGCGCCTTTTAATATGAAAAAATGTACCGTAAAATCCAATGGAGATTATACGGATAAGTCTGAAGAAATTAAAACTTTTATAGCAGGTTTACTTTGTTCAATAGCGTGACCGCCTTACAGAATTAGAAGGATGATACCCATCGAATTTAATTATTGTATTTTGAGAAATGGAAAAATTTAAAATTAAATGTAGGTATAACCTAATATCTGTTGCATGAAACAGTAACATAAATAAGTTCTAAATTTAATCAGAGTTCTAGTGAAATTGTAGAGAATGTAGAGAACATTTTATTACTTGTAAAGAGAAATCATTTAAATTGTTAATTGTAGGATGAATATTTATTTTTATTATTAACTCAATGAGTAAAATGTCGAATTGTAATATTTAATTAAAAAGTATGATTCAATTAAATATGACGGAATCGGATAGGGACATTAGCTCAGTCGGTATAGTTCCGCCCCAGCAAGGCGAAGGTCCTGGGTTCGAGACCCAGATGTGGCCGTATTTTTTTTATGTTTTCAGATTTTTGATTGAGTTTCGCTAATATTGTATTTATTTAATAAAATATTATAATTTGTGGTTTGATTCGTTAAAAATAAATATAATTTTTTTTTGACAGAAAATCAAACCTTCCTACCCAGAAACCAGAGTAACTACTAACTAAGGATAAGACCGAAATTTATTTCGTATATTAACTGTTGTAATGTCATCGAATTTCAGAAAAATGCCTGTATGTCCGCGTGCGTGCGCGTGATTCCAACAGTGATGGTATGCATTGTCATGAGTGGATCTGCAGAGTTTCCGGTGAGTTTATTTCCACTTTATTTATAAATCATTCATTAAAGAAAACAAATGTGAAATTCAAAATAGGTGGGAATGCTGTCCTTGTTCTACCGGTATTACAATGGAAGATGCTCCGAGAAACTAGCGTCATTGATCCCCTCGGCACCGGTGCATAGTCGGGAAACACGCCAAACACACAAACAACATTTGTACACGGTTGACATTAGTCACATGAGAACGGGTCGTTTCTATGACTCGTTCTTGAGTTCAACGACTCGGCTGTGGAACGATTTGCCGGCCTCTGTGTTTCCTCCCTCCTACAACATAGGTCTCTTCAAGACCCGTGTTCACTCCTTCCTTTCCTCAAAAAGATCCTCTACACAGCATCTTCAAAGATGACGTAGGCCCTGAGGGAAGTTATTTTCCTCTGGGCCTTCTATGTGGAGTTAATATTAAAAAAAAGACAAAGTTTGTAAAGTACATAGTCTAAAGTTAAAATTATGTCAGAGTCCCGTGGAATAAATTCTGACATCACCATGTCACACAATTTATTCCTCTATTTATTCCTTGACCTACTGATATTTTTTTTTATTATTTTATTATTTTTGCACCATTACCCGGTAGTAGAGTAATACTAGGTCTGGCAGAGATTTGAAACTTGGTCATAGAGATTATTAAAAAAAATGCATTAACTCCACACATCAACAAAATAATTTTCATTAAGGCCTATGCCATCTTTGTGGATGATGTGTGGATTGAGTAAATTTTTTTTTGTAAATGTTTAATTGAACAATTTCAAAATGTCATTTGATTTATTGAAAATAAAAAAAGGAAAGCCGACACGATGATGCGTTTGCAGTTATGTTGATTTTTTTTTTACATTAAGTCCACACATCTTTGGAAATGCTGTGTGGAGGGTCTTTTTGAGGAAAGTAAGGAGTGAACACGGGTCTTGAAGAGACTCATGTTGTAGGAGGGAGGAAACACAGAGGCCGGCAAATCGTTCCACAGCCAAGCCGTTCAACTCAAGAACGAGTCATAGAAATGACCCGTTCTCATGTGACTAATGTCAACCGTGTACAAATGTTGGGCGCGTGTTTGGCGTGTTTCCCGACTATGCACCGGTGCCGAGGGGATCAATGACGCTAGTTCCTCGTAGCATCTTCCATTGTTATACCGGTAGAACAAGGACAGCATTCCCACCTGACGCCTGTGCTCTAAAGATTGCAGTCCGTCTGCTAAAATGTGAGGATCTATCAAACGGACCGCCCGTCTCTGAACAGAGTCAAGGGTTTTTTTTTTTTAAAGTTATTTTGGAGCTCAAGACCAGAGGTGGCTGCCAAATTCAACCGTGGGGCGCACTTGCGATTTGTACAGGGTTAGCAGTATATTCAATACATTTTGCACATTTGTTACTTTTTATCCTTTTTTTAGATATTTTATACACTTCACCTTCAACAAATTGATTTCTTACCTTTTTACTTTACACATTTATTTTGTACTTATACTTCTCACTTCTTACTTAATACTTTTGACTTATCATTATTGTTTACCTTTTACTTTTAACTTTTTACATACCTACGCTTATATTATTACATTCTTTATATTGTTGTGCTATTCGTTTGTTAATTTAATTATGTTAATTGCACATGTTGTGCCTCGTATATGGAAATAAATAAAAGATAAATAAACATGTAACAAGTCACTAATAAATACGTTATAAAAAAATTCGTATATAATCTTAAACTTCAAATCCTTCACACAGCATCTTCACAGATGACATAGGTCCCGAGGGAAATTATTTTCTTCAGAGCTGTGTGGAGTTAATGTTAAAAAAAAAATAAAAATACATATAATTTTTGTTTTAACTTTCCGGCTCTTCGATTTTAAATAATATATCTATCTATCTTCTTCTTCTATCTTCTATCTTCTATCTTCTATCTTCTATCTTCTATCTTCTATCTTCTATCTTCTATCTTCTATCTTCTATCTTCTATCTTCTATCTTCTATCTTCTATCTTATATCTTCTATCTTCTATCTTCTATCTTCTATCTTCTATCTTCTATCTTCTATCTTCTATCTTCTATCTTCTATCTTCTATCTTCTATCTTCTATCTTCTATCTTCTATCTTCTATCTTCTATCTTCTATCTTCTATCTTCTATCTTCTATCTTCTATCTTCTATCTTCTATCTTCTATCTTCTATCTTCTATCTTCTATCTTCTATCTTCTATCTTCTATCTTCTATCTTCTATCTTCTATCTTCTATCTTCTATCTTCTATCTTCTATCTTCTATCTTCTATCTTCTATCTTCTATCTTCTATCTTCTATCTTCTATCTTCTATCTTCTATCTTCTATCTTCTATCTTCTATCTTCTATCTTCTATCTTCTATCTTCTATATTCTATCTTCTATCTTCTATCTTCTATCTTCTATCTTCTATCTTCTATCTTCTATCTTCTATCTTCTATCTTCTATCTTCTATCTTCTATCTTCTATCTTCTATCTTCTATCTTCTATCTTCTATCTTCTATCTTCTATCTTCTATCTTCTATCTTCTATCTTCTATCTTCTATCTTCTATCTTCTATCTTCTATCTTCTATCTTCTATCTTCTATCTTCTATCTTCTATCTTCTATCTTCTATCTTCTATCTTCTATCTTCTATCTTCTATCTTCTATCTTCTATCTTCTATCTATCTATCTATCTTCTATATAAATAAAAATGAATCGCCGAAATGTATGTACGCGCATAACTTTCGAACGACTGCACCAAATTGGATAATTCTTTTTTTTGTGTGTTCGTTATTGTCAGGACAAGGTTTGTATAAAACTTCTGGTGAGCTCTGGCATTATGAAATTTGTATAAAAAAATTGCTATTGGTGGCACGCGAGCTGTTTGAAAACTGAATGTATGGAAAGTGGAAGGGAGGGAGCGATGGGGGAGCTAGGAAGGGGGAGGGGGACCTAGGAGGGGGGAGGGGAACTCGGGAGGGGGGTTCGCGGAACGGGGGAAAAGGGGGAGTGGAGTGGGGAGAGGGAAGGTGGAGGTGACGGAGTGGGGACGCGAGAGGGGAAGGGGACGCAGGAGAAGAAGGGGAGGCGGAAGGGGAACGAGACGAATGGGAAAGGACACGCAGGGAGAAACAATCTCTTTATTAAATGGCATAGCAACGCATGCCGGGTACCAGCCAGTATATGTATATTGTATATATAATTTGAAATCTAAGAGCCAAAAAGTTAAAACAAAAATAATTATTTATGATATTAAGAAGTTATTGCCTTCTTCATACCCATAGTATAATCAATAATGTACCTACTGGACGTTCACGGCATGGCAGAGACATCGACTTTAAATTGCCTGCCATCTCACCTTGAACAAGGATTTGCAATTTTTTTTTTACCTTAACTTCACACAGGAAGCCCTGAGGAAAATAATTTCCCTCAGGGCCTATGTCATCTGAGATGCTGTGTGGAGGGTCTAATGAAACAAAGACTTCACGAATGTCGTAGGACGACTAACTGATTGGGCCAGTTGTTTTCCTTTTAATTGGGCTAAAAGTAAACAGTGTCCACGTCCACATTGGTAACAAGGTTAATTATTTATCTAATCTCTGAAAGAAATGCGTAGGAGCCTGGAGGAAACAATGTATGCCTCGTAGTGCCAAACATTAATTAATAAGGTCCCACGACGAATAATTCAACGGCAATAAATGTGAACGCGTGAACGGGGATAAAAATCTTATCAAGAAGAGTAATCGTAGAAATGTGCGAGAACAGATAAATAATAATCTGATTTTAAAATTTTAAGTAATAAACCTCTGCCATCCGATACAAATGCATACGCAAGAAGGTATTGAATTTTAACGATTGATAGATAATAAGTTATTTTGCAATGAAGGTATAATCACATCTCATCTTCAAAGCTATATTTTATCATAATCAAATAAACAAAAATTTTAACAAAACAAATAAACGACTTCAAAAAATGCACTAAAAAGTAAAAAAATAATTTCGTATTCTTCTACAACTTTATAATCAACTTACCTTTTCTACTCATCAATATGTAAGTACGATTGTTATTTTTGGAGTCGGTGTCGGCGGGAGAGGAGCTGTCAAGTGAACACGCCGGGCCGCGGGTACCTTGGTTGACACCGACTCCAAAAATAACAATCGTACCTACATATTGATGAGTAGAAAAGGTAAGTTGATTATAAAGTTGTAGAAGAATACGAAATTATTTTTTTAACTTTTGAGTGCATTTTTTGAAGTCGTTTTTTTGTTTTGTTAAAATTTTGGTTTATTTTTTGATTTTTAGTGAATCTGATATACACTAACTAATTCGATTAAGATTCGGCCGAGTATTGTAAATTTGTTCTTCAGAATTGGAGAGTTCCGTTACTTTGTCATGGATCCCATAATCAGAACCTAACCAAACTCTCATCAAACTACCCTTGAAGTACATCCTTTCCAATAAAAAAAGAATCATCGAAATCGGTTGGCGTGATATTGAGTTATTCGTCCATTTGTCGCGCACATACTTGATGCAAATTTAAGACTAATATGATTTTCTCATGGATTCCATTGTCAGAACTAGACCAAATTAAAATGGGACCACACGGAAAGCACCAGCTTTCAAATAAAAAAAGAATCATCAATATCAGTTCACCCAGTCGAAAGTTCTGAGGTAACAAACATAAAAAAAAAAAAATACAGTCGAATTGAGAACCTCCTCCTTTTCGAAGTCGTTTAAAAACAATTTTGTACTACCAAATGTTTTTCATTTTATAAATATATGTCATGGTCACACTGGTTTATTGTGTTTTATCAAATCTTTATAAGTAAATTATATACATACTTCAGATATATTTATATAGGTACTAGATTTTTCCCGCGGCTTCGCTCGCATGGTATTAGGGGGATTCCCACTCCGCCTCCTCCACCTTCCCTCTCCCCACTCCACTCCCCCCATCAACCCCCCTACCCCCTTTTTTAAATCATATTTTTGAAACCCTAGTGATTTTTTGAAAATTTCAATCCGAAAAATCAGACCATTTTTTATAAACCGGAAAACGGGACATAATTTTATAGATGCGAAAAACGATAATTACGTAGCCAAAAATCATTAAAAAAAAAGATCGTTTTCCATACGAATGTCACCGGAGAATAACGAGGCATACCAAAAATATTACATCTCATAAATATTTTTTTCATTGATTCATCTTATTGATCATAAATCATTATAATGTACAACGTCTATATTACTAAATCCAATGTAATATACTTGTTCTTTTGTAAATCATAATAATAATAAGAATATTATAAAATTTTATTTTGTTAAAATCAGCTCTATAACCATTATACCTCTAAAACACGTACCGACATCTAAAATGTACGGGGTTCTCTTCATAACATCTGTCAAAAAGTCAAACCAAATGATAAGTTCGCAGAGAACAAACATTAAATCTTGTGAATGTTAAATGTCAAATTCAAAAATTCGTCTGAAATCCAAGTGATGCCATATAAAAAAAAAAAAAAATCAGTGTGGAATTTTACAAAATTAATAGGAACATTTTCGGAGACGGGATATTTTCATGTAGTGACGTCACGAGCCCAAATAATAGATTTATTTATTTAAAAATAAAAAAACTACATTTCTAAAAAATTTTACTAACATTTTCGTAATCTTAGTAAAAAGATCTATCCACACGATTTTTTTCAAGTCGTGATGAAATCCATGCATGTGGCCTATGAAAAAAAGGAATAATGCTCGAGGTGCAGAAATTTGAAATGCCGTGAAGGACAATAAATTCAAAACTAAGTCAAATACTATTTCATTTTTCTACGAGTTATTTTCTCCTTTGATCTGCATCGTCGAAATATTTCTAGAAAAAAAGTGTGCTTTTCACGAAGTGCGTTTTAAGAGGATTTTTTTCTGATATTTAAAAAAAAATGTAATGTTCAAGAAATTTACAAAAAAGTATTCTGGAAAATCTATTCAATGTTATTCTATTATAAAAAATCATAATTATAGGTCTACAAAAAGACATAATATAAAAAAAGCATATTATGCTTTTTTTTCAAACATAAAAAAAATTTTCTATTTGCTCTTCTGAACAATCAACATTTTATTGAAGAAGAAGATAACACTAATAAAATCTAAACCAACATATAAAAGAGAACAAGACACAGAAAAATTCAAAAGATAATGGTCGCAACTGGAACTTGAACCCGAGAACCTGCGAAAGAAGCTCTCGTCTAACCGGGATGGGCGCCTCTACCAATTCGGCCATTGCCACCTTCCATCAAATCGTCACATTTGTCAATCTCATATTTCAAATTTTAGAAATAATAATATTATCTTCGACTAATTTTTCGGTATTACAGGCAACTACACTTTTTATTGGAAACAATCGTTCTATGAACTGGTTTCTAACCTATACGTTTAATTATTTAAAAAAAGGTCAATATAATATTCCAAATAAAAATAAATATACATATTATGCAATATATATATAATATATATATAATATATATATATATATATGCAATATATATATAATATATAGGATAATATATATGTATTTATCCGAGACGCTATCTAGGTACAAACCAGTTCTTAAAACTAAAAGGGTAGTTGCTTATAATATGGGAAAATTAATCGGAGATAATATTGTTAAGTCTAAAATTTGATATATGAGATTGACAAATACGAAGGTTTGATGGAAGGTGGTAATGGCCGAATTGGTAAAGGCGCCCGTCCCAGTTAGACGAGAGGTTCAGGGTTCGAGACCCTGTTATCTTTTTCATTGTTCTTTCATTAGTGTTATGTTCTGCTTCAATGATATATTTCACTGATGGGAATAACCTTCAAAAGTTAAGGAAAGTGAGTTGTTCTTTTTAAAAATTTAATTAACTTTTTTGTCTTTTATTACGTTTCAAATTACCAAAATATATTTTTAATTATTGTATAAAATTGCATGCAATGGGAATTTACACCCGCTAAGCTACTGCAAGTAGCTTGTCAGCAGGAGATTAGTTCCACAGATTAACTTAAAACAATACAATACATTAAATACTAATTTTACCATTACTTAATATTACCATATCCTAGAAATAGAAAAAGTACAAAAAAGGTTTATGCGTTACCTGTATATGAGGGAATATACATACTACCCATTCCTCTATCCATCGTTATTCTTAACAGGAATGCTCGATCTTAATACCTTAGAAGCCCGCCGAAAAATATTTTTGGGGAAACATTTTTTTAAGCTGATCTCCGGTACTGTACTGAATCCACCATTGTAGATGTGCTATCTGCTGTTTTTAGTATGTGGGTCTGCGCTTCCGGGTGTCGCCGATATTGTTTACCAATTAACAAATAAACTAAATGAACAAATAATTAACGAATAAATCAAACGAACGTTAAACTAAATGAACGAATTCTTTCCTTATTCAAAATATATTGTTAACCAATATTAATGCACATTTTCAAAAAATCAACGTAATGAACAAATTCTTTTTGTATGAAAACTACGCTAATTAGCGCGTAGTCCGGCGACAGTTGCGCGGACACCATAGCATATCTCTTCTGTATTTGAATATCTTTGGAATCCACCTATGTTGAAGGAGATTAACCTATATGTCCCTAACGCGTATACTCGTGGGAGATCCCACACACTTTTTTATGCTCCGAAAGCGAGAACTTCTTCCTTTCAGAATGCCCCATTAAATAGAGCAATTCAACTGCTTAACGATTCTGCATTGAGCATTGACATCTTCAATGTTACCTACAGAGAGTTCAGTAACTATCTTTTGACATATGTCTCAACATAGTGAAACTGCCCCCTTGGCCTTTTTTTCTCTTATAATTTGTAATCTTCTCCGTAATAATTTGGTGTATAACTGTTTTATGGAGAACCTGAAAAAATAAATAAATAAATAAATAATCCTCAACGCGTCAGCGTGGCAAGAACGTACACATATAACAACATATTAACCATAAACATATTTATATATACACACTAAAACATTGTGATAATGTGATTTGCAATGTTGATAATTATTATTCAGAGACCGTATTTTATGGTGAAAAAATGTAGATTAAGATTTTTTTCTTTTTAAATATCATTAGACAGTTGAGTATATATATACAAATCATTAGTCATTAATAACATAAATGCAAATTAGTACATGGTGAGAGTGAGCACAATATAATCTTAATACATAAGGTTACTCCCTAACAGCCATGATTTTAACATCAGTGAGAATTTCGTTATGGAGCAATTTTCTTTAAATTCGTATGGCAATTTGTTAAATATTAATGGTAGAGTATATTCAAGTGTTCTTTGACCATATTTGTTTTGAAACACAGGTACTTTCATTCCTTTATTTTGTATAAGACGAGTATTGTGTGCATGATCCACCATTGTTTTATATGGACTGCCGGATATATGCTGCGATACATTTTTTGCCACATAATAGCACGTACAGGTACGTACATTATATCGCTTGCATTTTAAAATAATTTTATTACTATTTTTGTTATTTTTATATAGATACCTAAAATTACAATTGAAACCTAGTGCAGAAGTTTTGCAGGCATTTGTAAAATAAACCCGAATAGCGCTGGTGGCGGTGGCGGTAGCTGGCGGTCTGGCGCGAGAGCACTGCCGCAATAAATTCAGGAGACATTTCAGCGGCCCGCCGGCGCTTTTGAAAGAATTATACGCCAAACTTGGGGCGGCGCGGATCATCCTGGAAACTTGCCTCGGTCCCGTGTTACCGTGGGTGCTGTGGGCATGGTGCTGGGGCTGGGGCTGGTGCTATCCGCACTCTGTCTCACTCTGCCGCCCTATCCTCTCCATGCGCAATATCCACCCTTTCAACGCCCGCGCTCTTCGCGGTGAGGGAGGCGATTCAATATCTCTCGTCGCGTTTTCGTGTGATTGCGAAATTTTTGCACTGCAACTCAGTTTAATAGTTTAACCAAGTTTTAAATAAATAATGTAACTAATTATCGATGGTGGTATTTATGTTGTAGACAATTGGTATTTATATTATCTTTTATTTTATTATATTTATATCAGAAGTGTTATTTAAACAATTTAAGGTGAGAAAATTAAGCGCATTATACTTTTATCAAGCATCATTACAAATTTATAAAGATAATATTCAAAATAAAGTTGCACCCTTTAAAAATAACAGAAATCTTAGCCAAACATCAATACTTCCTATTCCAAAATGTTTAAAAAACAATAGGACAGTTAAATCATAAATATCTCTGAGTTAATTTTTTTAATTCACTACCTGAAAAAATCAGAAACATAAACAGTAACATAAATAAATTTAAAACTCAGCTTAAAAATTATACTGAAAAATTGAACTGAATAAAAAATAATAAATTGAACCAATGTAATAACACCCCCCATACATACAAGCCCTGCTTATTTATGGGGGTACATCAAATACATGTATTATGTAATTAATTATTGTATAAAATTTATTATAATTTATGTATCTTTTTGTAAATAAAAAATTTAAAAAAAAAATATATATATATTGAAGACATGACGATTCCAATAAAATGTGTGGTGTACTTTTGTTATTTATCCATTTTCAGTGACTTCCGTGCATTTCCATACCGATAAAAGATTTACATCAAATTACCACATTTACCAAACCACTTCATCTAGAATATTTGTACAAAAAGTAGCTGAGATTTACTTTAGGAGATTTCTTGAATCTTGTGGCTTTTAGCTTGGTATGAAAATTTAAATCATACTGCTCTGCATTCTAAGTTTTTAAATAACGCACGCTTAAGAAACAGTATTTAATAATTTTTTTTTAGATTAGTTCCATATAGAAAATCTGAAGAAAAGAAATCCCTCAGGGCCTAAGTCATCTTTGAGGACGCCGTGTTGAGGTTCTTTTTAATGAAAGGATGGAAAGTAAATTCTGGGAAGGAAAAGGTATAAGGGGATGAATAGGAATCTGGAATCCATCCCTCCCACTGCGGTGCAAGGCGACGAGTCGAGAAAGTCCGGCGGAGAGGTCTAGGTTAGGTCTCAACAAATCCGGCCAGCTAGGCAGTAGGTGAACCCGAGCAACCTTGTTAAGCCACCAAAAGTAGAGAACCACATGGCAGACCGTGACCTGGCGTGACCTATGGCAGGGGTCTTGGTTATCCAATAAACGCGGTACCCCTACCCGCCTCCCAAATTGAAAAAAAATATTTTTAGGTGTATTGAATTTGTTCTCTATATTTAGTTTTGTTTGATCGAAGCGGCGTTCATTCCATTTTCTTCACCATCTATTTAAAAAAATGTATTAATGATGCCATCAGCGAAGGTATAAATAAATTATAATTCAGATTGTGGGCTATTTTTATTATTATTTCATCACCAAACTTGCAATGTTCCCACCGATGGCGATGGGCATGAATCTCCTCCTTGCGTGGGGCACGAGAAGTCCCGCGAGCGGTACACGGCGCCCTGGCGGCGGCTGATGAAACTTCTTCCCGCCGATTTCCCTCCAGGCGGGAAAAGAGACAAGTTTGGCGCGCTTTCTTCGTGTGACGGATGACGTAACTGAGAGATTGCTAAACGTGCTGCAATGTATCGCCTGCACCAGAGTTCCTAGCAACTTCTCACCCTGCATACCGTATTTGTTTTAAATGGGACGCACCTTGAGATTACTAAAAATGTTCAATCAATTGAAGAGTCCAGTGGAAAAAAATTTTTTTAAGTCCTTTATAACATGTGATGACCACAAAATAGTCAAAATATTTGATATAGAGTCAGTCGGTTCCGTTAAAAAATTCATTTTCATTTTTATGTGAATTCCGCACAAGAGTTTCAACTGCTACAACTGTCTGGCGCTAGTGAGACCGAGGCGATGTTGTGAAGCTGAAGTTAGTGGGGAGGAGATGGACATGCGAAAGAGAAATGTGGTGAAGCATCTGACAATTCAGATCTGGTCACCAAACACGACTAATGCCATTCGAAGCAACGATTCAATTCTAAACGGTGTTCTTTCATTAGGGCCATACAGAGATTATCTTCCACTCTTTAACGTTCGCAAATATACTTTTTATTATTTTTATTGTATTATTCGCGAACAACAAAAATCAAATCAAATCAAGAAAATTATAATTAAACATATATTTACCCCGCAGCATAAAGAGAAATTAGAACATAAATACAGCTCTAGATTCACGCCGTAGACTGGTACAATTGTTTTGTAAACTACGGTTTATATACACAACATATGGAGGATAAACACATATAATCGAATAAAGTCCTTGTAGACCACCCCTCTCCCCCTTTCACATACGTTATGTATATAAACCGTAGTTTAATTTACAATTGTACCAGTAAGAAGATGGCCTTCAGGTTCAAACCGGTTACGGTCACAAATAAATTAAGTGAAAAAAGTTTAATTTTCGATTTAATATATTATAATTCTAGACAGTTTGTTTTCGTGAGCTTATTTTAATGTACACTTGTTACTACTATTTTTTATCAATCCGCTATCAGTTTTGATTTCATGTCAGATCAGATTCCTTCACCCGATTTAAACAATACATTATCCCACACCCGTATCACGTATCCCGTACATAGATCATTGCTAATTTACCCATAGTTGTTTAATCCAATAGCTCCGTATCCGGTTTCAATAATGACAGTTATTAAACGGTCCCCAGATGCACCTCCATATCCGGTACAGTAAATCATTGCAGCCATAATCCCCTCATTGGTTAGTTACAGCTCCTGACTATCCCTTGGGTTCTCCAGCCTCCCGCACGAGTCAAACTAATATTTATACTAATCCGTACTATTCTCACTAACTAATAGCAAGGCTTTGTTGCATTAAGGGACTACAATATCGGTAGTTTAGTTTACCTGTGAATGATGAAACATTCCCTTCTATAAAATGACGTTATATAAATAAATAGACTCGCCATAGTCTCATATACTCACAATATAATGTGGAAAGTAAGGAACACTCTTTTGTTTTCAGCGATTTACAGTATAATTTCTTAATTCAAAAGTTTATTCCTATGTGATAAAGATAGACAATCAAATAATATGTGTGTATGAATGACATGGATATATGAGCGGGCGGCGTATTGCTTGTCACTTTTTGATGGAACGTTCGCTGTCTCCTTTTCTTGATGCCCACTAGAATAAAAGGTCCGGCTGCCTGTCGGAGTTTGATATGTCGAGCTATACAATAAATACATAGGGCAACGACAGTTTTCAAATGGTGGCGATTGTCATCAATACTTTTTAGAACTACTGATTTTTGGTGAAGTTTACTTAGCAACAGAAATTTTGCTGTTACGCGTCCAGACCCTTTACTTTAGTAGGACTTGAATTTTCTCTAATGACGTGTAAAACCGCGAGCGGGAAACATGAAAATTAATTGCTATGTTTATAATAATCGATAATATTAAGTAATTTGCGTGTGCTTACAAATGAAATGTTATTCATTCGCCTTACTATTATTTGCCGTGTAATTGAAACATTTTCTCATCACACAGGAGGGCATTTTGGCACTTTTTAAAATGCAATTTACTTACTGGTAAGTGCTGGTAAGACGCAACCTTACTCGACGCGTAGCAGTTTAGTACTAAAGTACTAGATATCGAGATCGGTGCAATTGTCTTGTTCTTGTCATCCCACTTTGAGATTTCTACCCCTCGTCTAATAGTATGTAACGTCATAGCTTCTATATATAAAAGTCTTCATTTGTATAATAATCAAAACGTTTTTAGGGATTAGCGTATTGTATATTGTTATATTAAGAAATGATTGAAACTTTCAAAAAACCTCCTTTAAACCCCCGCGAAGGTTTCTGGGTTATTACAACCATATGACAATACATCTGAAAAGTTTTTTAATCATCACAAAAATTCTTGCAATCTGTCAAAAATTTGAGAAAGACATTTTGCAAAACAGTGATTGTTGAATCAACATTCTATTTTCAAAATCAATCAAAATTATAATCAAAATCATTTATTGTATACAAAATTTTGATTTAGTACAAAAGGTATAACTTATAGGTACCTATATCCTATTTCTTCCAGTTAACCTAACATGTTATACAGATATGAACACAAATGAAATATAAATATAAAAGTGGTGTAATACAAAGTTAATTTGTTTTAATTTATTATATAAACATAAATATAAAACAGTCTGTAGAACAGACCTGTTCAGAAGGAATGTTTTTTGTGATGACTTAAATCTGAGTGTATCTTGTATTTGTTTAATATCATGTGGAAGGTTGTTGTACACTTAATTGGCCATGTAAAAGGGTACTTTTTGGAAAATTGTTTTGTTTGCTTTTGGTATTAATAAATTTTCTGTAAACCTTTGGCGTGTTTATGTGTAGAGTTTTTTTGTGGAAACTTTTCTGTAGATGATCGCACTAACATGCATAACTCCATTATATATATGTCGGTGACTGTAAGAATTTTCAAATTTTTAAATATAGGTCTACATGAATCCCGATTAGGAGAGTTTGTCATATTTCTAATACATCTTTTTTGGATAATAAAAACATCTTTGGCGTTTACTGAGTTTCCCCAAAAGATAATTCCGTATTTTATTATTGAATATACATAACCATAGTATGCGGCCATTACCGATTCGATGTTTAATATATTTCTCAATGTATCTAGAAAAAAAGAAAAGCTACTGATTTTGGCCACTATTTTGGATACATGTTCTTTCCAGTTTATATTTGCATCTAGTTGTATTCCCAGCAGTGAACAAGTTTGGGAAGGTTCGATAATATTATTATTGAAGTTTACATTTATATTTATAGGTGTAGCTTGCACTGGACAAAATTGTAAAACTTGAGTTTTGTTAGTGTTGAGTGACAGATTTTGCGATAACAGCCAATTTGCTATTGATTGACAGGTCTCGTTAATATGTCTCAATTACATTCAAACAACAAAGCAGTGTCATCAGCAAACATTGAACATGCAACATTGAACAGTAAACATTGAACAAAACTCTTTACATTAATGAATTATTTGGAAGTACTTAAATAACAATTTGAATCGAATCAAGAATTACAGATATTTTAAAAAGGTACCCATGTAAGGTACCAAATTTGATTGATTGTTCTTATAGTGTACAAAAATTTATATTTGTAATACCTGAAATACGAAAATTTGATTTAAAAAAATTGTAATAGGTGGCACGCGAGCTGTTTAAAAACTGAATGTACTGGAACTGAATATATGAAATGCGGGACGGGGAGCGGGAGAGGGGAAAGGGAAGTCAGGGAAGGTGGAAGGGGCACGCGGGAGCGGAAGGGCACGCGAGAGGTGAACGCACGGGAAAGGACATGCAGGCAGAAAAAAAATATTTCTTTGAATATGGCATTGCAACGTATGTCGGGAATTAGCTAGTTTTATATATTTCTTCTCCAAACACAGCAAACTTATTTAGTGACACCATTTTAATTCAAAATTAATAGATTACTTACTTTTTACCACCTTTATTGTTAAATAAACCAACATTTTTCGTAAGCAATGCTTACTCCATCAGGGTTATTTTAAAACTAATTACAACAAAAAAATATAGACTTTAAAAAGGTGTCAATGGAAAGGTGAGAACTGAAAGGGGAGGGGGGGTAATAGGACACAATTTACAAAGGGAACAAGTTTAATAATGGGTCATTTTAAAATATTTTTTGATTAAACATAATATTTAAATTCATATTTACGGTCTTTCTAATATCTAAGATTTCTAATTTGTCTAAATGAAAATCATAAATATTAGGTCCTTACATATGAAATTGGCGTTTTGTGTGGGAGGAACATGAAGTCAATTTTTTTTAATATAATATATTTATTTAATCAAAGTATGTACCATAGCTATCCATGCACTTTTGCCATCTCATAGGTAGTTCATCGATCCCTTTACTAAAAAAACCATTCGGACGGGAATCAATAAAATCTTTGAAGGCGGTTTGGACTGCCCCATCGGAGTTGAATTTTTTCCATTAAAAGAAGTTATCCAAATTAAAAAAAAATGGTAATCTGTTGGGGCAAGGTCCGGAGAGTACAGTGTATGTCTAAGACATTCCAATTGAAGCTTCTCTAATTTGATAGCCGTCTGTTGTGCAGTGTGTGGTCTAGCGTTCTAACGCGCGTTTGTTGATTTGCTTCACTCAATTCGTGAGGTACCCACCTCAAGTTTTTCACCTTCCCAATTTGCTTCAAGTGGATTAAAACAGTTTTATCACTAACACCGCAGCCTGCAGCTAACTCTGACGTGGTTCGCGATGGATCCGCTTCCACAATAGCCTTCAATTCTTCATTATCAACTTTGGTCTCGTTTGGAACTCGTACTGGTAAATAACGCGATATTTCAAATTTTCCATTTTGTAAACTAACTGACGCAAAGAAAAAAAAACAATTAAGGAAAAAACAAATGAATTATAATTTTCGAAACACAAATTCATGAGTAAAGAGCTATATAAATTTGAATTTGGAATTCCTAACCAAAGAGAAGATATTTGAGATCAAAGTTGCCAGTACGGTAAAACGCCAATTTCATTTGTAAGGACCTAATATTATATTTCAATGCCAACTCAATTCCATTATTAAAGTCAAAAGTGTGATTCGTCTCCAATAAAACTTCCATTTGGAAATTAAGCCCTATTACACCCGTCCTCCTTCTCACACACATCTTTCCATTAACAACTTTAAGTTCATGTCCATTGTTGTAATAGGTTAGTTTTAAAATAACCCTGATAATGTAAACAATAATCGTTTTTAAAACTAAAAAAAATTAAGTAATTTTATGTACTCTTGAATAATTTTATGTAATTTTAATGTTTTTTTTAATTAAAATAAATATTGCGTATTTCACTGCATACATCAGAAAGAATTATTTCGGAATCTCAGAATCAATCAATAATTAACGTGAGCTATGAATTAAAAAAAAAGAAATCCACTTTTACACCCTATTATAAATAAACACCATGCTTCACGCTGATACGCGAAACTATGAGGGATGTTTATAAAAAAAAACATTTAAGGGTGTCCAATTAAAAAATTGATAAATTAAATTGATAATTGAATTAAAAAAAAATATTTGTGTTTTATAAAGTGTTTGCGTTTTACCTAACATCTAGGTATGCTCAGTTATAACACGTGCATTAGACTTGGAATGGTAAAGTTACGACAATTTTCAAGGTTTATTTTTAAAAGTAGAATTGCGTTGTTTCAAAAACTTTATTAGGATTTTTCTTTGAATATCATGAATTATTCCCCCCTCCCCCCCTTTCAAAGATTTGCGGTATGAGCGTGAAAAACAGCATAGGTATATTTTTTTATAGATTCCATGATTCAATTTCTAATTTATTTTTTTTACATCAGAGCTCCACACAGAAGGTGAAGAAAACAATTTTCCTCGACACCTATGTCATCTTTGGGGATGCTATGTAGTGACTTATTTAAAGGAAAGGAAAGACAGGAAGTACTGGAAAGGAAAATATAGACGTTGGGTAGGAATCTTCGGGTCAATGTGTCCAGGAGTGACAAATGAATCCATTCCTCCCACTGCGGTGCAAGGCGATGGGTCGAGGGACTCCGGCTGGAGAGGTCAAAAGGACTCCATCAACCAGTCTCTCTCTTTTATGTTTGATAAACCAATACCCTTTAAATGTGGCTAAGCTGTTGCTAAGGTGTATAATTGTTACTTCTTAAAGTTGGGAAAAGATTAAAAAAATTTCACAAAAAAAAAAATTGAATGCAGTTTACACGAGGTAGAAGTGAACACAATTGGCCCACACAGTCTCAACCAGAAGCCTTGACAAGTGAGCATATAATCAAAGCGGCCAATGCGGTACTGTACGTATGCATCTAAGTATTTGTCTCTTTTTAGTGTCGTTTCCGTTTCATAGAGTTTCAAATCACAACGATGCTAAAGAAGTTTCACTTCAAAAAGTATGCAATTCACGCGCGGTTGAAGTGAAATCTACAGAAAACTAAAGTAGACAAGAGTGGGGAGGTTACGAAGCATCTAAATCCTCTAAATGTATGCGTTTGTCTCATTTTAGTGTCGCTATTTTTCGCTTCATCGAATTTCAAATCACAACGGTGCTAAGGAAGATTTCACTTCAATAATTATTATTACAATTCTTTTTTTCTTTACAAAATTTACCCGTGATTTGTAATAATTTCACCGGTAATTTGATAAAATAAATTGTGACAACCTTGCCTATCTCTTTGTGCGCACTGTGATTAACACAAAAATCGAGGGTTAGAGAATTTACTGTTTGTTATTTTCGGAATGTGTATGTCAAAGGTAATGGGAAACGTGAATTGACACTTCTGTTCATGTTTCAATAACGCATACAAGTATAACACATGCCTGCTAGCGTTTCACCGAACGCAATGCAATTGATACCCTGTGTACTTGACGCTTAAGGCTTTACGGGAATCCAATATTATTTGCTTTGAACTTTTGTTTCGTCGTAAAATGACATAAGCCAGAAAATTGATAGACTAAACCAATGCCAGTATGTTTCGAATCATAAAAATATCAATTCCTGAGGGAAGTTGTCATGGCGATGTTAAGGAAAGCAACCCGGATTTATTACATAATTTCACGGTAAGTTTTAAAGCTCTTAAAAAAATATACGTTATTCTTGAAGATAATATCTAGACTTTGCCCCTGCCGAAATGCAAATTATATAAAATTCCCTCGATAGAAAAAAATCGCAAAAATTTTTGCTCTATTTTAAACGAGTCGTGTTTTATTAAGCATTTTCGCAATTTTCGCATCGATTTTGTCGCTGTAAATGTTAGCGCTCTCCTCTAACATTCGTAATTTCGTATCTCTCCATCTTCTTCTTTTCGGGCCCGGTTGCAAAGCCTTAAGGAAAGAATTTTTTTGTGTACCGCACAAGAGTCCCAACTGTTCGCAACCGCCAGTGAGACTATGGCATCCCCAATTGGGGTATGTTGTGAGGCTGAAGGCAATGAGTAAGAGGAAGGTGGGGAAGTTCCTGGCTGCCCAGATCTGATTACCAAACACGGCTAACGCCATTTCAAGCAAAATTTCAATTCTGTGTGGTGGTCTTACACCAGGGCGATACTGAGAGTATTTTCCACTCTAAAACGTGCCGCAAATATACTATACATTATTTTAAATGAATTAATTATGAAATAACACAAATCATTAAAATAAAATTTAAATGCCCACTCCTGAATTCGATCCCAATACATACCAAAGGATTGCGAGTCAAGAGCCTTACCCCTAGATCATACCGGTCGTCAATTGTGAAATAACACATATCTTGGCTCTCTGGCATTTGAACCCGCGATTTTCGAATTGCTATTTAGAACATTATATATTTAGAGCACCCCTCGACCGCTGAAGCCGTAAAAAAACTCAAAAGGCAGTGCGAGGTCAGGCTTTTTGACATTAACTCCACACAGAATACAAGATAATTATTCTCATCGCTTATTCATTCTCCAAAAAATAATTATTTTAATTTTAATAAAACTAATCCAATCAAAATTTCCCCGGAAATTATAAAATTGGTATGTAGGTAAGTACAATACCTATCTACAAAATTATTAACCATATAATGTCACGCAGGTATGATGGAAGTATGAACGCCTACGCTGAATTTATTAGCAATGCGTCTAATACACCTGACTGCCGTTAACTGTGTGTGGCGCTCTCTCGTCTACTAGATTGTGCACTGTCATTTACGCTGTCCAATTACATTTATTAAAATAAATAGATCTAGAGTTCGAACTGCTTTTTCTTTAATTTTATCAGGTTATGGGCCGCCCCAAGCCTGCCGTTTAAAGTTATTTTTGTGTTTTGAATAATAATTACAAAGTAAAAATTGCGAGTATAACCACACTTTAGTTACCGCGCTCGCGAGTGATTTTTTTAGCTGAATGTATGGCTCTATCGTCGGCTCAGGGGCGGCCCTAGCTAAATTATTAGGTGGTGCAAAGTCTCTTGGTGGCGCCCCCCCTCGTAACAAAAAATAGAGCTCTTTCTATGCAGTTATGCAACTTTAATTGAAGTACCTAGTAGGATAGGTGAAAAATAATATCAGAAAAAAAACAAAAATTTTAACAAAACAAAAAACTACTTCGAAAAATGCACTAAAAAGTAATAAAATAATTTTGTATTCTACTACAACTTAATAATCAACTCACTTTTTCTACTCATCAATATGTAGGTATGATAGTTGTTTTTGAAGTCGGTGTCAGCCAAGGTAGGTTTGTAACTACATAGTCATAGGTGAGATGTGCTTGTGGACCAGTCACCTTTGAGATTTTTTCATCGCTGATTCTCGTCCTGAGTAGCCTAAATGGCAAAAAACCGCGTATATTGGCAGCACTGCTTGCTCCCCGCAGCGACCGCATGATTTAAGCGCACAATCGATAGATAGTCGATCGGTGGTCAGGTGTTTTAGGCGCCCCCTTACGACGGCGCCCTGTGCGGCCGCACCGCTCGCACCGCCCTAGGGCCGCCCCTGCGTCGGCTATTCAGGAAGCTCTTTGGTTGAAACAACTGGCAGACGAGTTTCAACCTGAACTTAAAGGTACACCTATAACCCTTTACTGTGATAATCAGAGCGCGATTAGTCTTTTAGGAAATGCTGTTTACCACGCGCGCCTACAGACGTCCGCTATCACTTCGTGCGCGAGAAAGTTGCTGCCACACAAATCATGGTTCAATATAGATCCACTGGAGATATGGTCGCAGATATTTTGACGAAAGCACTCCACCGACCGAAGCATGAAAACTTCACTTCATCAATGGGTTTAATTTTAAAGCGTCTGCGTTCAGGAGAGGTGATGGAAGTATGAACGCCTACGCTGAATTTATTAGCAATGCGTCTAATACACCTGACTGCCGTTAATTGTGTGTGGCGCTCTCTCGTCTACTAGATTGTGCACTGTCATTTACGTTGTCCAATTACATTTATTAAAAAAAAAATAGTTCAAGATTTCTAACTGCTTTTTCTTTCATTTCATCAAGGTAGGTACCATGATATTGATTATTCCGATTCGTCAGCTTATATTGGATAAATATAGTAACCAAAAGGTTCATCATCTTGAACCGGAAACGGAAACAAAAAAAACAATTACCGATGGATGAAATGCCAAACGGTCGAGATAAAGCAGAACTTCGCTAAGCCCGGTTTGTTCC
The DNA here is from genome assembly GCA_917880885.1 of Limnephilus marmoratus. Lineage (NCBI taxonomy): Eukaryota > Metazoa > Arthropoda > Insecta > Trichoptera > Limnephilidae > Limnephilus > Limnephilus marmoratus. Next base: position 33,003,283 of record OU862910.1, read on the forward strand.
TCTGGGCAGGTCATATTCTTTGTTGGATAACCAACACACCTGGCGTAGGTCACCCTAAATGATTCGCTACGTGACTTAAGGGGGGTACCCGGGTTCACAGGGATGAAATTGTTTGTTTAGGTATTGGCGACGGTGACCGAACAACTCACAATGAAACCAACTCAGAAGCACCCCAGAAAGGTCGTTAAGAGTGATGAAAAAAAAAATATAAAAAATAGTTAAATAGGTTAAGTTAGGTTAGGGTTACCGGCCATTTTAAAATTATTTTTTCATAGCTTTTAATGATCTTTCTGAGGTGTTTCTGAGTTGGTTTCATTCTGAGTTGGCATGGGACCATTGGCGACGTATGAGTTTATCCACCTACCACGTGGCGGGTGGGCCTGATCGGGAGACGCTGGTTGAGGGAGTCTTTTTGACCTCTCCAACCGAACTGTCTCGACCCATCGCCTTGCCCCGCGAGTGAAGGGATAGATTCATAAGCCCGTCACTCCTGACTCTGAGCAGAATTATTTTCGTCAGGGCCTTCCATGTGGAGCTAGTATTCGATTCATGCGTCCATCACTCCTGGACACATTAACTTCCAGAGGGCGTTCAAGTATTACGTAACGCAATTTTTGAAGATTTTTGACCCCCCCTCCCCCCCATGTAACGCGCCGTAACGTTTTTCCGTACCCTCCCCACCCCCATAAATGTTACGTAACGCCCAAGTGACAATTTTTACCTGAAAGTCACAATTAAGTTGCGCGAAGTACTGGAAAGTCGCTTATATACCCTTGATATTTCGAGAACGAAAAGGATTGCCAACTTGGAAGATTTTAATACCCTAGTTAACTAACTAACTAACTAACCATCACGCCGTTTCCCCGCAGGGGTAGGCAGAGAGGACGGACCGCCAAACATCCCGGTCTTGGCACACATTCCTTGCCTCATTTACATTCATACAACGTCTCATACATTCTCTTCTATTATTCTGACTCTTGACATGGCCCGACTCAAGTATCTGATTCACTTGGTCGTGCCATGTCTTTCTTGGGCGTCCTCGACTTCTACTACCATTCACATTTGCGTCATATATTCTCCTTACACTCCTTTCCTCGTTCATTCGCTCTACATGCCCAAACCATCGGAGCATTCCTTTCTTGATCTTACTCATCACGCTTACATCAGCCTTGCATTCTTTGCGGATTTCCACATTTCTCACACGATCATACATGGTTTTACCACACATACGCCTCAGGGATCTCATTTCTACAGCGTTCAGTCTACTTTCATCCTTTCTCTGCCAGTTCCATGCCTCACTGCCATACATCAGGGTAGGTACCAGTACTCCATTATGGACGGCTAGTTTCGCGTCTTTGGACAGTTTTTTGTTCGTGCCAACGGCGTTCAGTCCTCCATTAATAGAGTTACCTGCATTCACCCTTCTTTCAATATCTCTATCAGCCTTCCCATCTATATCTCTATCAGCCTTCCCATCTCGTAATACCCTAGTTTTTTTTATATTAATAAAGAAAAACATGTTACGTAATGCGTTGTCCCTCCCCCCCCCTCCTCCCACCCCTCGTAACGCACAGTAACGTTTCACAAGACGCCCCCCCAAGTGCGTTACGTAATACTTGAACGGCCCCCAGAGCCCCACCCACTCCTTATACCTATTTCCTTCCGGAATCTTCTTTTCCCCGAAAAGGCCCCTCATTCAGCATCCCCAGAGATGCAAAGGCCTCGAGGAGATTTATTTTCCTCGGGGCCTCCGTGTAGAGCCAGTTTTAAAAAAATGTCAAGGAAGGAAGACATGTAGACAAGAATCAAAGAGATACATTTATAAAAGTCTGAGCGGTAAAAAAATATTGAGAGACTTAAAATAAGGTACCAGGAAAAAGTTGCCAATATTTTGTGGTTTAGATGTGTAAATTGTTTAGAAGAGGCCGTTATTAGCTATTTAAAACCCGTCAAAGGCCAGCAAACTCTAGGAAAAATACGGAAATTTCGTAACAAAACACGATTTTGAATTTTGAATTCAATGATTTGTGGATTAATTTTGAGCTATCGTATAGTTTATTGACCGAAACACATTACTAGAACAATAAATTATGTTCCAAAACAACATTACTTGCGTTAAATATGTAAATTAATAGGTTTTACAATGTTTTAGTCGAGGAACACGCATCAATTTTGACAGCTAAAATTTGCGGCAAAAATGACATTTCTATGCCACAGATAAAATCGTTTAAAAATATTCTGGGGTTGCAAGGTGAATGAAATTTTTACCCATCATATGGAGTAATGTTGACGCAAGCGATTCTGACTTTGTTCTTCGTACAAATTCTGTAGATAGAAGGGCCAAAATCGCAGACAAACATTTTTTGTTCGAATTTTTTTCGAATTATTTTCTCGTGCATGCGTTCAATGGCGCGTCTCCGGCAAATAAGAGGTTTTAACCGGTATTCATCTTCGTAAACTTTAACCGATCCATGAAGTCGGCTTATTTGAAATCCCATTGTTTTGCATGGGCCTAACATACTTCTGCATATAGAGTAATATGTTGGCTTGGTTAAATTCAATTACACAATTATTACAAAATTAATCCTCTTACCTCTACCCGAACTCTCATTATATAAAAATTCACAAAGACACAAATAATTAATGAATTTGCTTTGAACGTGACCTTTGGATTAGAGTTGTTTTAAGAATCGTTGGAATTTCAACGTTTATCCAAATCCAAATTAGCTTTTATAAGACATAACTCTGAGAAACATGCAAAATTCAACGGTCATCCCAATTAAGTTTGCATTAGTCACATTCTAAGAAGATTGCGATATTCAACGGTTACACAAGAATTAGCTTGAATAAAAGATTATACCTAAAAACAAGTGAAATTCTACTTAAATGTAAAATTAATTGCAGTTTTAAACTTTTTTTTTTATAGAAACTTTGATAGAAACTTTAACCAACCAAAAAAGGTTATACTATTTAATTCACTTCTACGTTATACGTCACTATAAAAAAATTATCTTCGTATATCGTAAAACTATTATCTTTGCACTCAGTAACTGCATGACGTGTTTTGTGTGCGGTCCTTAGTTTGTTTTTGGTTTTCTGGAGTTATAAATATATTTTTTTCAAAACTTAACTTTTTAGATTGAGAAAAGGTATTTGTTCCGCTGAAATCAATATCATAATCAGCTGCAATAAATTCACAACGTTCAGTGTGGCAAATTACAAAAAATAATAAATTTATTGCAGCAAATAAAAAAAATTTATTAGTTCCGAAAAAGTTTTGTACCCCTGACGGATATTAATTTACTGTATTTACTGCTAAACGGGGAGCGCTATAAGTACAGTCCTATAATATTTTTTGTAGATAAATTTATAATAATAAATTTATTGCAGCAAATAAAAAAAATTTATTAGTTCCGAAAAAGTTTTGTACCCCTGACGGATATTAATTTACTGTATTTACTGCTAAACGGGGAGCGCTATAAGTACAGTCCTATAATATTTTTTGTCACTCAAATTCAACTTGTGGAGAGATACACTGGAATATGTATAAAAAAATAATAACATGTATTGTACAAAATATACAGAATGTATAAAGGGTCTTGTAGGCACATCATATTTCTTGCAGTTAACCCTATTAGCAAGAAGTAGAGTACATACTCGTTGAAATTATTTGACAGTTTGTCAAAATACCTACCGAAGAGATATTTAATTCACGTGAAGTATTCATTTAAAGCAATGGGTCTTTTGAGTTTTTAGATATTCACGGTCAAAAGTATTTTTGTTATTTGTTTTGGGGTGTTATGCCGCGTTGCGCTATCTCCTTTTTTAGCCAACGTTTCGGACATCGTTGCAGTGTCCATCATCTAACGGATCTGCCGGATCTGCCCTGATGATGGACACTGCAACGATGTCCGAAATGTTGGCTAAAGAAGGAGGTAGCGCAACACGGCATAACACCCCAAAAATAAATAACGAAAATATTCTTATTATTTTTTAAACTCTTATGGAATCGCACTGTGGTAAATTATTAGGTATGTTTTAAACTTTGATTCGTTTAGATATGTTTGACTAAACCAGTCGTAAGATGTGGCATCCAGTCAAAATATCACAATTGTGATGATCGGACAGCGTTACAGTGCTGATGATGGACACTGCAACGCTGCCCCAAACGTTGGCTAAAGAAGGAGGTAGCGCAACACGGCATATCACCCCAAAAACAAATAAAAAAGTGTGTCAATTGTTTAAAGGGAATGTTTATAGTGATGACTGAAATTTGAGCGTATCGTGTATTTATTTCATGTTACGTGGGAAGTTGTTATACACAAGAGTCCCAACTGCTCCTAACATCCGGAGATAGTGAACTAGCCTCACAGCGTAGCCAATTAGGGTATGCTGTGAGGCTGAAGATAATGGGAAGGGAATTGAGATGGGGTAGAGGAAGGTGGTGAAGCACCTGGCTATTCAGATCTGTTCACTAAACACGGCTAAAGCCATTTCAAGCAACATTTAAATTCTGAATGTTGGTCTTACTCCAGGGCGATATTTAGAGTATCTTTCACTCGGAAACGCACCGAAAATAGGATTAAATTGTGAAATTACCAAATACAATCGTATTAAATTTACTTGCGCAAGCCGGGATTTGAACGCGCGACCTTCGGATTTCTACTCGAGAGACTTACTCTTCGAATAACGGAGGCCGTCGTTTGCTTGTGGTATTAATATTTTTTTCTGTAAAACTTGTCGCATGTTTATGTGTTAAGTGTTTTATTAGAAACTGGAAATTGAGATAACCGTACTAATGGGCATAACCGAAATATTAGGTCCTTACATATGAAGTTGGCGTTTTGTATGGGAGGAACAAAAAGTCGATTTTTTTTAAATATAATACATTTATTTAATCAAAGTATGTAGTTCATCGATCCCTTTACTAAAAAAAACCATTCAGACGGGAATCAATAAAATCTTTGAAGGCGGTTTGCACTGTCCCATCGGAGTTGAATTTTTACCCTGCAAGAAGTTATCCAAATTTCGAAAAATATGGTAATCTGTTGGGGCAAGGTCCGGAGAGTACGGTGGATGTCTTAGACACTCCAATTGAAGCTCCTCTAATTTGGTAGCCGTCTGTTGTGCAGTGTGTGGTCTAGCGGTCAACGCGCGTTTGTTGATTTGCTTCACTCAATTCGTGAGGTACCCACCTTTCAAGCTTTTTCACCTTCCCAATTTGCTTCAAGTGGATTAAAACTGTTGTATCACTAACACCGCAGCCTGCAGCTAACTCGGACGTGGTTTACGATGGATCCGCTTCCACAATAGCCATCAATTCTTCATTATCAACTTTGGTCTCCGGCCGTCCGCGGGGCTTGTTCTGCAGGTCGAAATTTCAAGAACGAAAACGTTGGAACCAATAACGCACTGTGTTTTCTTTTGCGGCACCGTCGCCATACACATCATTAATCCTTCGAGTCGTTTCTGCAGCACTGGTGCCACGGTGGAACTCGTAAACTCGTAACTGACGCAAAGAAAAAGGCAATTAAGGAAAAAACAAATGAATTATAATTTTCGAAACACAAATACATGAGTAAATAGCTGTATAAATTTGAATTTGGAATTCCTAACCGAAGAGATAATATTTGAGATCAAAGTTGCCAGTACGGAAAAAACGCCAATTTCTTATGTAAGGATCTAATATTTAATACCTATTGCCAGAAATTTCAGTTTTGTCGTTGTTTTCTTTCTACTAGACATTGTGATAAAAAAATCTTTCTTACCGTTAAGCAAAGACTAACCCCTGAAAAACAAAATAAAAGTGAACAACCACTAGACTAGACATTCGATTCAAGTCTAGTTGGCCCTCGATTGCAGACCATTTCGACCTTAACTTTCCGCCGGAGCTTTTCTGTCTTTATAAATCCAAGGCACAAAATATTTATTATTATAGGTTCCCGTACATACGAGTATTATCGCTACAGCTAAGTTACTACGGTATGGCCGTATTCATCCCACTTCGGAGCGGTCGAACGGACTCGGTCCATTGATTTGCCCAATTCGGCGTACGAGAAATGCGATACAGCAGCAGTTGAATAGCATCCGAGTGACCATTAGCTCGATGGTATTCGTTTGATCGGCAAATTCTTGTCATGTCTTCGGTTAACTGGATTTAGTCATTGAACGACATCGGTCAATATCGCATTTCAATAGGGCGCGGGCGGGGCGATTTAAACGATTTCACTTAAATGCTTTCTATTCAGATTCCGAATTTTCATTTGATATCTCTTTTTCTCAGTAATTTACAATTTTTTATGACGGATTTCGATAATATTGCTCAATAAAATATATTCTGATAAGATATTATGCAAAAATCGTCGATTCTCCTGGAAAAAAAAACATTTTGATTTTTTTTTTGTTTTGATACACTACTCCTTTAATCTTACACAAATTTTAGATCAGCCCTCATGATGGAGACTGTAACTTAGATCTCCAAAGTTTTGGGTAGCGCAACGCGGCATGATACCCCAACAATAATTTACGATGAAATTTTGGCAGTGAATTCAATCTAAAATCCAATCCCTGCTCCAATCGTATCTGCTCTTTGAAAGTTCAACTATATAATATTATCACTTTATTTCACTTAATAAATTTGATTTAAAAAATATACATGAAAAAGTTTTGAAAAACAAAGTCCATTGCAGATTTAAACGTGAAAGCATAATAATTTTTATTTGGATAGGTATCTGTTTAATACCATTTTAAGGTTGTACCCATAAATTTTATATTAATATATTTGTCCCAGTTGCGACCGTTACCTTTTTTTATTTTTATGTGTCGTGTTCTGTTTCATGTTTCATAGATGTATTAGGATTAATGCTTTCTTCAGTGAAAGTATTTGATAAGCGTTTACAATATTGTATATGCACATATGAGTCCTGTAGTTTCAATACCCGCTATATCCGATTTTTTGACAAAATGATCTGAGTATGACATCTTGTTCACATTTTTGCGAAGAACAAATCTAATCTAAAATTGGGTTTCAAAAACCTCCTTTTTTACGACCAAAAACCATGTTAAAACTGCGAGTGAGAAACAAAACCCGCTATATCATTCAAGAAGTTACTTTCAAAATCCGCTATATAGGATTTAAATCAATTACGAGCAGTTATTTTGCCAAGATGGCGGGTGTAGAAACACGCCCCTTACGTCAGTTGAGTTTCAAAAGCCTCTATATCTATATAAATCACGAAGTGAGTATCAAAATCCGCTATATCCATTTTATTTAACCAAATTACTTAAATATTTCTAGACAAACATTAAAAAATGAACACTTTTCGAATGTATGTTGTTACTCCTATGCATTATGTACAAAAATAAAATGCAATTTTTTTATTTACGCTAGAGTTGTGACAGTTTTTTGCGGTTTTCTCCGAATCAGTGAGAGTTGATATAGCGGATATAGAAATTGAACGACTCATATATAACTTATTTTGATATGGATACTGAATACATACATGTTAAAAATACTACGCGGTACCAGTCTGCCTAACAAATTAATGTAGAAACAATTATTGTGGGCGCTGGAATCGCTTATTGCGACAGCTTCTTCAATATGGTTCAAAGGTAAAGGATCTACTCCAATGATTACTCGGTGTTCGGAAATTACTTTACTCATTAATGAATAAAGATAATTTTTAAACGTAATTTATTATTATTTGAAGTCATGTTGTTTCACTACTCGTATAAAATAATGAAAAATTTAGTTATTAACCGTGAGTTATTAGACGTTAACTCAAAATATGTACATATTAAAAAGAAACGCGCACTTTAATTTAAAAAAAATAATGACTTTTATATATTACCAGCTGGTACCCGGCATGCGTTGCAATGCCATTCAAAGAAATCTGCATGTCCTTTCTCGTGCGTCCCCGTTCCCTTCCACCTTCTCCGCCTTCCCCGTCCCTCGTCACTTCCCCCTCCGCGAACCCCTCCTTCCCCCTGTCTTACCTCTCTGACGCTAAAATATATGAAATACACACATTTTCATTTATACAAATTTCATAACGCCAGAACTTCCATTATACAGCCTATGTTACTCGCCGATAATGTAGATTTCTATTGGTGAAAGAATTTTTTAAATTGGTTTAGTGGTTTAGGCGTGAAAGCGTAACAAACAAACACAAGCACTTTCGCATTTATAATATTATATATGTTTCAAAATGGGGTTACCATTTTATTGAAAAAAAAAGACCCACTTTATTACGTATATAAATTTTATCGCCACACTACCTGTATACAGTACATACTTGATATGGGGAAATTTTGAATACATTATACAATCAGATCGTTATCGTCACATCAAAGAAGTACATGTTCAAATACATGTACGTACATGCATTAAAACATACACTTCCACGTAATTTCCTTCAACTAACACTGATAAATACCTGCGAATTCGGAGGGAATTCAATCCCCATTGCTTTGGCGGTTGATAACCCTATGCAAATTGCGGCGGGCGCTGTCCTGGCTGTGAATGGTTCTGATTGCGCCTAGAAATGGGGAGTGGAAGGGGCCTAGACATTGAGAAAGACAAAGCTAGAGTGACCCGTGAGCTTACTATAAACAATTATAAAAATGAAGCTACGAAAAATTAAACACGTTCCGTAACAGAAAATCTTATTTTAACTACCTACCTACATATTTATCTACATATGTATGTATATATGAAAATCAAAATATGCTTGCTTGGGTGAATATATATGAAAATATGAGCATATGAGATGTCTATGTATTGCTATATTAAGCATAGAAAATATTTGAAACTTTCAAAATACCTTCCTTCCATCCTCGCGAAGGTTTCTGGATTATTACAACCATATGACAAAACATCTGAAAAGCTTTTTGAATCATTACAAAAACTCTTACAAAAATGTCCCAATTTGAGATTGACATTTTGAAAAACAATGGCTGTTCAATCAAAATTTAATTTTCGAAACTCTTTAAATTAATGAATTTATTTGAAGTAGGTACTCACCTATGGTACTAACCAAAATCGATTACCAAAATATTCGATTTTGTTTAAAAAATTATATATATTGTACCAATATTGATTAATTGTTCTTATAACAAACAAAAATGAATTTTTGTAGTTGTAAATTTGTAAAAAAATTGCCATAGGTGTCACACGAGCTGTTTGAAAACCTGAATATAGCGGGACTGAATAAATTGAATGCGGGAGAGATGAGGGGATCGCGGGAGGGAAGTTCACGGGAGAGGGGTCTGGGAAGGTGGGGAAGGTGGAGATGGAACGCGTTAGGGATAGGGGAGGCAGAAGAGGAACGGGACGAGTGGGAAAGACACGCAGGGAGAAACAATTTCTTTATTAGTGGCATTGCAAAGCACGCCGGGAACTTGCTAGTTTTAAATATTAAATAACGCAGACCAGTTTGCATTCTCGAAAAATGAGTTTCAATTCTGAAGAGGACAATAACTAAAGTTATCTTGTATTAAAATGTCATATTTTAAGTACGTTCATTGTTAATTGAACCAGAGTTACAATGGAAATATTTAGTCCCAAAATTAGTATTTTTGATAATATTTTTACCAAGGATGTTCGCTGTGATATGGAAAATCATACATGGGTATTAAAATTGTAATTGCTATGTTTATTTAGTCACCACATCTGAACACACAAGTACCTATGTCCCAATCTTCCTCATCTTTCTGTTAATAATTTTTCTCTTGGTTTCTCCCATAATAACAACAATAACATTACGAGAGAGCTAATTTAATGTGATTCATATATTATGGAAAATAAACTGTACAAATCGCTAGTGTGCCCCAATATTGAATTTAGCAGCCAGCTCTGGACCCAAAATATTCCAAAAAACCATTGGCTATGTTAACTAATGTATTGCAATCTTTGTGAACACAGTCGTCGCCTCTGATGGAAAGGCTGCCATTATTCTTTCTTAAAATTTGGGGTAGGTAAATTGTTTTCCTGGAGATCTCCTATGTGAAATTAATGAAAAAATTAAACAAAATTCGAAATCATTTTTTTAAATTTTGCCCTTAAGGGGAACCCGGATTTGTACCGATTTATTACATATTTCCCTTAAACACGGTAAGTTTTAAAGCTCTTAAAAAAATATATGTTATTCTTGAAGATAATATCTAGACTTTGCCCGCGCCGAAACGCAAATTATATATAATTCCCTCGATAGAAAGAAATCGCAAAATATGCACCAAAAATTATTATTAACACGTTTGTTTCAGTTATTTTACAAGTTATATGTATGAAAAAATTCACAGTGTTTCTTTAAATGCTGTTTAAGATAATGCCCGTGAGATTTTTGCTCTATTTTAAACGAGTCGTGTTTTATTAAACATTTTCGCAATTTTCGCATCGATTTTGTCACTGTAAATGTTAGCGCTCTCCTCTAACATTCGTAATTTCGTATCTCTCCGTCTTCTTCTTTTCGGGACCGGTTGCAGAGCCTTAACCTATACTCCAAATACTGTGAGGTCAATTCACAAAATGTTTTTTCCCTGCGAATTAGCGAAAACCGTGACCAGTATTGCCTGCAAGCGATGGTCCGCGATCGATGGTTCACCGCCGCTGATCAAGTGCTTCCTGATCAGCGGCTATGTATGTTTCTAATCATTTATATTCACGGGGTCAGGCCGTGTCAAAGGTTCCGGACCTAACACATAACAATTAACCGTGACAATTTCAGGTCGCGATCTGGACCCGCCCGCGATAGAGATTGCCGAATTATTCAACATCATTAAGAATTTACACCGTGCGTACAATGGTTCAGATGATTATTGAAATACTGTACGTATATTTCCATCCACAAGTAAATGCTTTTAATGGAAGACAAGTGATATCATAATACGTACCATTTTTAAGATAAGTACAAAATAAATAAAAAAATAAAAATAAGTCAGTAGTTTTATTTAAATTCAATTTGTCATCTATTATATTATCATTTATTCTCTGTCTGTATTTTCATTTTGTTTGTATATTCTCATCATGTGTTTACAGATATTTTCACTGCTATTCTAGTTCTTTCATTGTACCTTCTTTTTATGTGTCTACCTACATTCTCGTTCTGCAGGCGTATTCTCAGTCTGTGCGTATATTATGATATTCTCATTATTGTCAATATGCAATAATTTCCTCTATGCACTCATTATGCATGTAGATTCTCATCCTTTGGGTACGTATAAGGTAATTATGTAAATCGTCTAGGTATTCTCATATCACTTTCGAATTCTCATTCAACATTTATATTCTCATTCTGCATGTTTGATTCAAACAGAATGAGAATATAAATACTGAATGAGATTTTTATTTAGGGGTGAAATTCAAATATTATGTTCTTTGTCGGTAAGTGCATTTAAAATAGAGTAATTAATTGTAAGGTAAATTTTATGTATCTGAACCTAACCTAAGCTGAGTTGGGAATTGAAATGGAAAATTTATATTAGATTATTTTCGGTTTACTATGGAAAATGATTCATGCTTCGTTCCCAAAAAAATCTTTCGACTTTGTGCAGAAACGGGGGGTCCGTTTGATAGATTCTCCTATCATAACAAACGGATTGCAATTCTTTTGGACATCGGATGGGAATGCTGTCCCAGGTATTTCAATTCAAGATGCTCCAATGAAATAGCGTCATTGATCCCCTCGGCACCTGTCTATCGTCGATAAATACGTTGCGATGTGTGCATATGTACGTGCCCAACATATATTATTATGAATCAGTAAATACATCGGATTATAAAGGAGATGTGTTGTATATATCAATGAGGAGATGCCTTTGTGTTAATTTAAAAATATATTACCCCTATACTATATTGAGATTATTCGTATTGAAAAATTTTACAAATAAGCACATAGAAAACGGTTTTTAGTAAAAGTATTTCACGAGCTTACTTTGGGGTAGTAGAACGATTCAATATTTAGAAATTGGGCATTCGACTGAAATGTTTTGTCTCGGGATTTTACCCTTTTATATCAAAGCCTTTTAAAAATTGATCATTAAATATCATTCCATATTGCATGAAAGAAAAACCCAATTAGTGCATAGTGTTTTGGAATTCTTTGTTCGAAGGTTCACATAATAAGTGCATTCCCATTACATGTGAACTTGATTTAACAAAGGAGTTGCTGCTTTTAAGAATTTGTTTCAATATATGAACAAATCTGTTGATAACGATGTAGTTAAGGATATAATTCAAAGATTTTGTTAGTTTTCAACTTGTGCAACAGACGAAAAGTAATTCAAAACTTTAAATTGACTGTTTATTGCTTGTTATTATTTAATTGCTTATTACGGCGGTGATATATTGTTTATAAGTATAACCACTATGATTTATCTAAAGAAATCGATTGTCAAAGAGGCATCGGTCAACAATCGTATTGCTCTTTCTTTTTTTTTATTTTTCTTTACTCATTGCTTTGTTAATAACATAATTGAAGGATTTTTCGACCACCGTGCTAGGCATGTGCCCGTGTTGTGGTGGTCGATTTCTGGAAAACTACGAAAAACGTTTGTGAAAGAAAATGCTTTAAGTATTAAAATTATCGCGACAAGAAAAGGATAAAACCAACATAATACCCCAAAAGTTCTTCATACAACAATTTTAGAATGTAAAGGTAAATGGATGTTAAGCAATACAAAAAATATTCTAAATACAAAACATGATACTTTTCATTTTTAATTTCTAATTTTGTTTTAGTTATTTAATATAATGGTACAAAAAAATGGTGATATATAAATATATTATTTTTCCTTTGTTAAATATTATGGTTTACATTAGTTTTCTCCGCCTTTTTAAGACGAACTTCGCTCTCTTAAATAAAAACGAGAGGAGAGTTCTGGGAAGGAAAGGGGTTTAAGGGGTGGGTAGGAATCTGGGGTTCAGTGTGTCCTGGTCATCCGCCTCCCAACCTCACCCCTTGAACCTGTGCACCCCTGCTAAATCACCAAACGTAGCGAACCACTTGGGGCGATCTATGGCAGAGGTGTTGGTTATCCAATAATGGTTCCCGGGGCGGTGGTACCCATTGCCGTCTGAAAATAGTAACAATGTAGTGAAAAGAAAGGATACTATATGCAGTGACCCTTATGAAGCAAATGCATAATGATCATCGATAATGTATGTGGGTATTAATTAGTATTTTTTTGTTGCCAGGGTTGCCATTGTTGCCAGGAAAAATAACCCCTGTGAGTAATGGATCTTTCAACATTTACATTGTTATGGTACGTTTTTAGAGCAACAGGGAGCGCCAACGCGAGTCCCTAAACAAACCGCTGCGGGCAACAACTCGTTGCTCCCCGCTGTTTCCTGTTACCTACCTCCTCTCCCCTCGGCATTCCGGCACGCTCCGCCGCGCCGCCGCCCAGTCGAGTAGTACAAGCCGTCTCAGGCGCACGTGACACTCCTCCGCGAACTATACAGTTCGCGGCTAACTAGCCCGATCAAATTAAACGCAGTAACATCTGCGATGTAATTAAAGTACATACGAGTGTTAGCGCTGGTGTTCTACCATGCCTGTGAACTTCGGGACCTGTCCTAGACTCGGGATGAGCCCTGCTGAACCCGAGAGCCGAAGGATTCTTCAATCACCATGTAAGCTGTCCTCTGATTTACCCTCTTTAATGTGTCCGTAACGATAGACTGTTTGAACTCTCGCGTAAAGCCACCACTCAGAAAGTTTCGTTGACAGGGATCATGAGATATAAACTCGATAGCTAGGTTTGTGTAACATGCATCACTTGAATTGAATTGTGCTGTAATAACCCTTGTACTGTGTTTGAATTTACAATACATGAGTCTATTAATTACATCCTGTTGTTAATCTGCCTCGGCAGGAGCCTTTCCCCAGTGAGTATTCCCAGACGATTGTGGGAGAGAGAAGGAGAGAGAGAGAGAGATCCCGACGCATTCGTGCGACCTGCCCTCTGAGATAGAGGGTACTTTTGTCTCTACCGTGAGCTGGCCTGGGGACATATTGTAGAGCAGTTATGCGTTCTGCCCATAACAACTGTCGCCACAGCGTGGGGCCTCGGAATTTTTTTTCTCTTTCTTTTCTCCCTCTGTCCCGATCGTTTTGCTGGATGCAACTGGTCGAAATTCTCCCTGCACAGGAATTGTTTTGTGAACATTAATTATAACTTGTTATTCTACATCCAGTGTACAGGAATTTCTGTGAAAAAACCACAGAAACATATGGGTAGAATCACGCCGCATTTTAAAGGCAGCCATTTTAGAAGCAAGTAGAAGGTCGCCCAAAATTTAAACCGCGAATCTGACTGCGCACGCGCCACAAACACCGGTCCGCAACAGCTTTCGCGCCTATGCAAACGGCAAATATTAACGCAGCAAATACCTAGTCTCCGGACTGCGCGCGCAACTGTTCCCGCGCCAAATTCCAACGAAAAAACCCGTCGGAACAAATGATTATCTGTTGCTATGCAGCACTTTTTTAATCAGAACGCCCTTTTATAACTAAACCGGCTAGCAACGGAAATGATTATTACAAACTTGATGCTGGAATCCCAGTTTATTGTGCGAATTCCTTTAATCAAAAATTTCGGACTGACGTTTTTTTTGTTGTTTTGCACAATATACCAATTGGCCCACTTGTGTCTATTAAATTAGTACAATTTATATTACACTAAATGGACAAAATAATGACTTTTTTTCCTATTCTACATTATAGGTACCGTTTTTTTCAGCATAAGTGTAAAGTGAATTGTGTTTTTTTCCCTACATAAAGGAAAGTGAAATAATATAATAAAATCAATGATTGGTTCCATGAATAAATAAAACAATTTCAATGTGGTTGACGTATCAAATCCCATATTCAATTATTTTCATCCGGAAGTTTGTTCCTATTTGCCAGAAGAGTGCCTTTTGTGAATTTTAGTGCCCCTCTCAGTGCAAAGTGCTTTGTGAAAATTTAAAAAGCCGTTTTCTAAAGGCCAGTCCTGGCCAATTTTTTGAAAAATCAGTTTAATACTTGTGAATTTCACCGAATTTCCAAAAGTGCTTTGTGAAAAATAAAAAAGTGTTTCCCCTAAGGTCAGTCCACGCCAATTTTTTTTCCACCTTGACCATGAATTCTGGTGTCATGTATACCAAATTGTAGTATGGAATACAGTTTTCTATAACTATGTTAGAAGTGTCAACCAGTGGTTACCAAGTGAAAAGTGCCTCACAAAATTAATTTTGCGTTTGCTAAAGGAAATCCCTGGCAAAATTTTTTCACCTCCCGGGAAACTCACAATGGAAAACAATCAAGCTATGGCATCATCCAATTTGGGTATCATTCCCAACGTGCTCAGTTTATCCAAAACTCACTTACAAACTGCTTTAAAGGATAGAGGACTCTCGCCATCTAGCAAATCTAAACCTACATTAAAGGCTTATGCACTTTTATTTAACAAAAAGTATATTAAGAAAATAAACCTCGCCCCATCAAGCGAAAATAATTCACGCTTGGCTATGCAAGCTTTGGATAATCTTGTTCCTAACAAAGAACCTATGCCGCAAGTAATGATAAAACAGGACATCGCACCCACCTTGACACAAGATAAAACTTACGATTTATCCTCTTGGAAAGTCAAATATAATGGCGTCTCCGATGTACTGGATTTCATCGACCGTATCGAAGAAACGGCTACAATCAAAAATATCCCATTCGAGATTCTACGAAAAAACTTCATAGAACTCATCTCCCCAGAATTGATACCCTGGCACCGCATTCAAAAAACTAAATGCAAAGATTGGAATAAACTCAGATTTGCCCTAATCTCGAGCTTCGGAAAGACAGAAGCCCAGCACAGGATCAAATTATCTTTACTATCTATTAAACAACTGGTAAATGAACCTGTAGCAACATTCATAGAAAGGGCTGAATCCATTAACATCAAGCTTTCACATCCCGTTTCGGAAGCTGAACTATTACCAGTCATAACTGATGGCCTTTTAAGCAAATACGAGAACATCATCACCTCGCAGAAAATTGCATCCCTGGCCCAGCTTAACGAGGTCTGTCTCCTTCTGGAATCATACCAGGATAGGAAGAACATAAAGAATGTGTCTAATAATGTAGTTGTGCCAAGCCGTTCGTCTGGTTTAAAACCAGAATTCGACAACAAAAAAGTATGCTCTTTTTGCAAAAAAGTAGGCCATCTGGCCACTACTTGTTTCAAGCAAGCGAAGTTTCTGGAATCCAAGGAACCCCGAACTTCCAAGAGACATCACTCTAGGGACCGCTCTCCTCCACGCGACGAACTGCGCAATATTTTCAAGAAATCAAGACACGACATGGAAAGGTTACAAAACCCAAGCGATGTCAGACCTCAGGTGGATCTCTCCAAGCCCCCACCAAATTTCTACATGAAGAGGCCAAAAAACTAAATAATAACCTCTCAGGCACCCATTCTGAACCAAGGTCTAAAGAATGGACTGATTGGTTAGCACACATTAAGTATTTTAACCAGACCTTAAATGTTTCTTCGGTTTGTTGCAAACAAGCTAAAGATGGGAGACCCTATGCTTCTTTCTCTGTTAACAATGTGACCTTTTCCGGATTACTCGATAGTGGGGCATCTGTCAGCTGTCTTGGCAACAATGCTCACCTGCCTTTTGTTAACAGTGATTTTAGAATTTCGCCCCAATCGACACACCTGACGACTGCAGATAATGTTTCTCAGCCGGTCATCGGTGCCCTGGCCCTGCCAATCAATTGTAACAATAAAATAGTCACAATCAATTTTCTAATAGTGCCCTCTATATCCCAGAATTTCATCCTTGGCGTTGACTTCTGGAAGGCATTCAATGTTGCTCCCCAAGTATTTAATACTCTTGGCGAAACCTCCACTGCCGCTCAAATTAGTGAGATCCGCACAATAATACCTCACGAAAATTTAAGCACGGACCAGGCTCTCCAACTAAAGGAAATGGTCAATAAATTCGAATCAATATCCTTCGAAAAATGCGGATTAGGTTTGACAGATTTGGTTGAGCACCATATCAAAACCAATGGCCCACCCATAAAGCAACGTTATTACAACTTAGCCCCCCAAAAACTTAAACTTTTAGAAAATGAACTTGACGAAATGTTAAAAATGGGTGTGGTGGTTCCCAGCAGAAGTGCATGGACCAACCCAACTCTTTTGGTTTCTAAAAAAGACGGCTCTGCACGTTTCTGTCTCGACAGTAGACGTTTAAACTCTTGCACGGAAGCTGATGCGTATCCCTTACCTCACGTTCACGCAACCTTAGACAAGCTGCGTAACGCCAAGTTCATCTCTTCTGTCGATCTCAGCAAAGCGTTTTGGCAAATACCCTTGGACGCAGAATCGTGCGAAAAAACTGCTTTCGTTGTACCTGGTAGGGGAATGTTCCATTTTAAAAGATTACCCTTTGGTCTAAAAAATAGCCCCGCCGAGTTACAAAGACTGATGGACAAACTTTTCGGTCCTGAAGTCGATAACAGCCTGTTTTGTTACCTTGACGACCTCATCATCGTCAGCGATACCTTTGAAAAACACCTATTAATGCTGGAAAAAGTTTTCCAACAACTCAAGTTCGCTGGTTTAACCATCAACTTGAAGAAGTCTGAATTCTGTAAGTCCCGTCTACGTTATTTGGGATTCATTGTCGACGAAAAAGGCCTAAGAACAGACCCCGCTAAGGTGGAAGCCATGGCAAATTTTCCCCGTCCCAAGAACGCGAAGGAAGTCAAAGGTTTCCTTGGACTCGCAGGTTACTACAGGAGATTCATCAAAGACTTTTCCACTATTGCAGCCCCCTTAAATAAAATTACCGGCATCCGTAAAGGTGTCAGCAATTTCCGATGGTCTGTCGAAGCTGAAGAAGCGTTTACAACTTTAAAAGATGCCCTTCAAAAAGCTCCCGTTCTGAATTGCCCGGATTTTGCACTCTCTTTTACCCTCCACACGGACGCATCCAATGTAGGAATCGGTGGAGTTCTTACTCAAGAATTCCCAGATGGCGAACACCCTGTAGCGTATTTTTCCCGCACACTAAACAAACACGAGAAAAACTACGGAATTACCGAAAAAGAGTTATTGGCTGTATTGGATTCTGTTCACCATTTCCGCGGTTACATAGACGGTAGCAAATTTACTGTAGTCACAGACCATAGTAGTTTGAAATGGTTGATCTCTTTAAGTAATCCCTCCGGTAGGCTCGCTCGCTGGTCCTCCCGTTTGTCTCAATACAATTTTGATGTTGTTCACCGTAAAGGCGCGGACAATATTGTTCCCGACGCCCTTTCAAGAATTGAACTAGCTTCATTAAATGTTGACACAATTGCCCCCCCTCCATCTACAAAAGATGAATGGTACTTGAAAATCTTCGAAGGTTGTAAAAATAACCAACAAAAGTTTCCTAACTTTATCATAAAAGAAGGACAATTATACCGTAATTGCAAGGCACCACTATCCATCCTCGAAGATTACTCGTGGAAACTTGTCGTTCCCCTCGAAGGTAGAGAACAAATAATCATTGACAATCATAGTGCTCCCGACTCCATACACCCAGGAAATTTCAAGACGTATAAAAAGATCACCTTGAAGTATTACTGGCCTGGTCTCTTTAAGCAAATTCGCAATTACATCTCTAAATGTGAAACTTGTAAAGCTTATAAACATAGCACGGCAGCACCTGCCGGCCTAATGGGTAATCCCAAACGTGCCGACAGACCCCTACAATCATTGTCAATGGACCTCGTCGGACCTTTTCCTCGAAGTTATGCCGGACACATGCACATACTTAGTGTAGTGGATGTTTTCACTAAATTCTGTTGGATCTTCCCTTTAAAAAGAGCCAATGCGTCCGCCATCATCAAACTTCTGGAAAAACACATTTTTATACCTTACGGAACACCCAGAACCGTAATAGTTGACAACGGAAAACAATTTATTGCTCAAGAATTCAAAAATTTTCTTGCCAAATACGGAATCAAGGACATTTACTATAATACCTTGTATACCCCACAAAATAACACTGTCGAACGTTATAACCAGACAATCAACACAGCTCTGGCTATTCTAGTTGATAAAGATCAACGCACTTGGTGTAAAAACCTAGATAAAATTCAGGCTGCTATGAACAACACGGTTAACCTGGCCACTGGTTACACACCTTTCTTCCTAAAACACGGTATGGAACAAGTTGTTCACGGTTCTCTACATAGGGACACAAACTTTCCTACGTCAATTGCCGCCACTAGCAACCCTACCGCGGACTATGCCCATCGTCTGGAAGAACTGTCGGCCATCTACAGTGAAGTCACTGATGCTTTACTCCTGGCTCATCAAAAGAGTGCGGACAGATACAACCTACGTAGGAAACATGTCACCTTCAACACAGGAGACATAGTTTGGAGAAAGAACAACACACTTTCCCAAGGAGCCACGTATTTCTCTGCCAAGCTGGCACCACGTTTCGTGAAGGCCAAAGTTCTAAGAAAGATATCAGATCTAGTGTACTCTTTGTCTGACTTCTCTGGAAGGCACATTGGTAATTACCATATTAAGGATATCGCAAAGACTGGAAGTGAGGAGTCGAGTAAAACTACCCCCACTATCTCAGCAAACTCAAAATGATCCAGTGTGTATCACCACAACCCTTTTTGTAAGCACATTGAAGTCTTACAATGTCTGGCGTGTAAAGTGTCAATTACATGTCCACCCTTTCGTTGATAAAACGAATATTGTTAAAAAAAAATCATTTTTGTAAATTTATGTACACTCCACGGTGTAGTTTACCCCGTTCATGTTCGTGAATTGGCAACCACCGTAATTTTTGTTTCACACGTTTTTTATTTATTTTTTTTCTCACCTGTTCTAAAATTGATCACTTTAGAGCAGAGACACCCGTCGAGTCACAGTGTCTGGGAGTCATGAACCCAAATCATTGCCTCTCAACCCCTCACACTACGCAACGTTCATGCCATGGCACGCCTTGCTATGTAATGCAATATTGTAATTTTCACCATTTTTGTTTGTTGTTTTTTTTTCATCATATCGGAAGGAATCTCTTCAAAAAATTTTTCTTTTATGTTCTGTAAGTACTGGAGCGTCGTTCTAAAGTCGGATTTGGTAAACTCCAAAGCGTTAAATCACGACCCAGGATTAGTAAACCATCCTAACATGCTCCATATTTTACTCATCATGGTAAAAATATGTGGTTACTCACATAATCACATTCCTTGTGTATAGTAGTTTTCAATTTTTCTCAAATGTTAAAAAATTGATGGCGTCCTACCCGAGCTCTTTGCTAACAAATTGGATTTTGACACGTCCATTTTGAAATCATATGTATATAAGTAAAGGAAAAGCCTTTAAATTGGTCTTTCCATCTTCATACAAATCTTCTTGGGCCCGCTTCAACTAAAGTACGTAAAACCAAATACTCGGTCTTTTGTTGTTATAAGAAGTCCTCGATTTGTCCCTCTTCTCAACATGTATGTCTTGTATTACATGCCTCAGCCCTGACGGAAAAGGTTAATAAAACCTAACGGCAACCCTGTTTTCCGTACATAAATAACGGCAGTTTAACGTGAATCATCAATATTTTGTTTGACAATCGTTTTGTAAACTTAGGCATTCAACTCTTGTTTGCAACCTAAATTGCACATAACCCGGTATGATGTAACTGCACAAAGGGTATGTAAAACCACAATTGGTCCCTTTTGTTTGTTCCCACTGAAGTTGCTACAACAGACAGTATGTAAAACCATATAGGTCTGTCTTTGTTTGTCACATGGTGTAAACAGAAATGTACTCTGTCATCACCCCGCCTTTATAACATATGAAGTGACATTAAATTGTTTACCTCCTTGTTATTCT
This sequence comes from Limnephilus marmoratus, assembly GCA_917880885.1. Taxonomy (NCBI): domain Eukaryota; kingdom Metazoa; phylum Arthropoda; class Insecta; order Trichoptera; family Limnephilidae; genus Limnephilus; species Limnephilus marmoratus. Next base: position 33,024,172 of record OU862910.1, read on the forward strand.
ATCGTACGCTCCTGGGCTACGGAGTTAGTTAATCTAACAAATCTTCATATACTGTGTTAAAACAAGCATTGTTAACGTTTATTGTGTTGTATTTAAACGTAACCCTGTTACATTATAGGAGGGATCCTTAAAATACCTGCCACAATACGAGAAGTTCGTCATAATCACTTTTGCTCATAGCTAAACGTTGTTGAGTGGGTCGTGTGACATATTTGTCATGAGTACCGTTTTGTATATTCTATTTTGGTCGTGTGTCTTTTGGCATGAGAACCGCTTAATCCGCCGTCTGTATTGAATGGGGACCCACTTTTTCGAACGTAATTGGGCTACTGTCTTTCAATACTGGGCAAATTTGTTGTAAATCGTTCATTCCACCCGCCGTCTGTATTGAATGGGGACCCACTTTTTCGAACGTAATTGGGCTACTGTCTTTCAATACTGGGCAAATTTGTTGTAAATCGTTCATTCCGTACACTACACGTGGAGACGTTAAAACACTTACCATGAGTCGTGCGAACGAAATAATATCAAACCCTTTTGTGTGCGATCTACGAAATGTAGTCCACAACCCTTTTGTTGTCATTCAACGCCGATGCCCGTGGACTTCCTGTTTTTTTTACTTCTTTGCAAAAGGAAAGAAGCCCAGGAATATCTACTATCCCAAAAGGACTAGTTTTCAGCTTCACTGTCAATTATGGGGCATAGTGCTGTGGGAGTTAATCGATTGAGCACAAAACCACCTAACTCATTGTCTGGAGAACGAATAAGAAAACCCCCAGGTTTGTGAAATTGGAGCAAGGGTCTGTCTTTTCTCACAATCATGTAGAAGTTTTAAAATGACCCCTAATCTTTTGCCCAATACACGCGAAAGATTAGCCTCTTTGTTATAATGTGTATTCAAATCTCTCCTCCTTTAATAAATGTAAAGAGTCAGGAAATCTGCTGGTTGATTATGTTTCATCTTCACATAGAGTTTGAATTGGAAATTAGTCCAGTCTCTAGCAAATTTCGTAACTCGTCTCCCTCCTCCCCCATTCCCCCATGTTCTCAGACGTATGTTATGAAGTGAAAAATCTGTCGTTGACCATATTTCGCCCTCACTTGGAGTTCGAATAGGTAACTGTCCGGTTATCTACAGGTTTTCCCCCTCAATCTCTGCATATGTCTCACCTTTTTTCTCTTTCTCAATTCTACGAAACACATTCATGAATGTTGGATATGTACGATATGCACTTGGCGTAACGTCTGTCTCTTTTTGACAACCTTTATTCATGAATTGGTTTCCCTCTGCCGTGACTAGTTCACGATTCTTTGTCTTGTTCTTTGAAATTCTACGAAAATGTTACCATCTTATGTTAACATAGGCCATAGAGGGCCGGTTGTTTTTTAACCAAGACATATTGTCACTCGGCAAACGCCAAGTCTTCCTGAAAAAGGAAAATGTTCATGTAATCACAATTTAGTTAGGAATCTCTCTTCGTCACTCTCTGAGTCGGTGGCTAAATTTCGTTTATTTCATTTTCTGGACACATTTTGTTTCTCTCCAAACCTTTTCTTCATTGGTCCCTAGGCAGGTAAACTTCAAGAATTTTGCTCTAATAATAATTTCTCCCGGATTTAAAAAGAAGCCCAGGCGGATGTCATCATCAACAGCCAAGCTGAGCTTCACTTCCTGACAGCACGCGCTGTGGTTACAAGGTCCCTCCTGCTGCCATTTTCTACGCATTTGTTCCTAAAAGCACAGACCATACCGCTCATATGTATGTTGTCTTGTCGTGCCACAGCAAGCCGAGTTGTCCCACTATACATTATGACACTCTAAACTACCTTCTGAGCACGCTAGCTCCTAGGTTTGTTCTTACTCTTGCTATCAATGCCAACCTTGCCGTCCCTTGCCCTGTCATGCAGTGACGCATATATCGTCATGTGTAAACCATCATTACCTTGACCCACCAGTATTCGCTGAATGCGTACCAATACAAGTTATCTTGAGCTACACTATGCTTCAATAACCATTATATACGATCCGTGTTTACCATAATAACACTTAGGATTCGTACTGGCATGTCTGCAGATACTGGATTCTTCTCTTCAATGGCCTCTGTAACCATAGTCGCGGCACAGCAACCACAGTCTCCACTTCGTGAACTTCAACGTTTTCGACCAAACCAAGTGTTTTCTAAGGCCCAAGTGTACTCTTGAGTGTTATCTCAAATGGGTCTGATTACAGTGATATTGTAATCCTTAGAATCTGTGAAACCACGTCCTTTTCTTCGAAATTCTCCGAAACCAAACAAATCCACGCTTCGCAAACTTAGCTCCCAGACCAATGAAACTTTAGAATCACACCTTTTCTCTTCTCTTGTACAAATGTATTGTCATTATTTTCAATTGCATAACCATGTGTATTGTTATTTTCAATTGCATAACCATGTGTATTGTTATTTTCAATTGCATAACCTTGTATGTTGTTTTACACCATGTACTCTCCCCAAAGCTGTCTTTTCCAAACATTCCATGTACCCCCATCCATTCCCTACAAACATTGTGACCTAAACTATAGCATAAACTGTATGTTCTAGCTAGGCAATCTCTCAAGCAACGAATCTCTCAAAACCCCGATGGAAGCATAAGAGGATTTTTTTTCCCTACAGCTCCATTGCCACGTCGCTTTTTTTCCAAGCGCGGGGGGAAGTGTTATGGTACGTTTTTAGAGCAACAGGGAGCGCCAACGCGAGTCCCTAAACAAACCGCTGCGGGCAACAACTCGTTGCTCCCCGCTGTTTCCTGTTACCTACCTCCTCTCCCCTCGGCATTCCGGCACGCTCCGCCGCGCCGCCGCCCAGTCGAGTAGTACAAGCCGTCTCAGGCGCACGTGACACTCCTCCGCGAACTATACAGTTCGCGGCTAACTAGCCCGATCAAATTAAACGCAGTAACATCTGCGATGTAATTAAAGTACATACGAGTGTTAGCGCTGGTGTTCTACCATGCCTGTGAACTTCGGGACCTGTCCTAGACTCGGGATGAGCCCTGCTGAACCCGAGAGCCGAAGGATTCTTCAATCACCATGTAAGCTGTCCTCTGATTTACCCTCTTTAATGTGTCCGTAACGATAGACTGTTTGAACTCTCGCGTAAAGCCACCACTCAGAAAGTTTCGTTGACAGGGATCATGAGATATAAACTCGATAGCTAGGTTTGTGTAACATGCATCACTTGAATTGAATTGTGCTGTAATAACCCTTGTACTGTGTTTGAATTTACAATACATGAGTCTATTAATTACATCCTGTTGTTAATCTGCCTCGGCAGGAGCCTTTCCCCAGTGAGTATTCCCAGACGATTGTGGGAGAGAGAAGGAGAGAGAGAGAGAGATCCCGACGCATTCGTGCGACCTGCCCTCTGAGATAGAGGGTACTTTTGTCTCTACCGTGAGCTGGCCTGGGGACATATTGTAGAGCAGTTATGCGTTCTGCCCATAACAACATTTTTGTGTTTTTATTATTATCATTTAAATCTAATATATAAAATTCTCGTGTCACGGTGTTATCATACTCCTCCGAAACGGCTGGACCAATTTTGATAAAATTTTGTGTGCTTATCTGGTAGGTCTGAGAATCGACCAAAATCTATTTTTCATACCCCTAAAAGTAAAGGGTGTTCCACTCCGAATTTTTATTTTATTTTTTTCCGCCTTTTGTCTCCGCCCCGGATAGGATAATAACTATTAAAACATCACAAAAGTTAACGAAATAAATCGTTAAAAAAGAAAATTATTTTCCCCATACATTTTCTATGGAACGAATTCTCCTATTTTGAAAGAACTGCAGCAATATTGTGAGGGGTATAATATTGAACTGTGCATGAATTCCAAACATTCAAAAACGTCAAATGTCAATGCGTTGATTGTTGTGCATTTGTTTTTAATCATATAATGCTGCCCTTCTTTCTTACATACTCAATGTTAATAGTCGAAAATGAGACAAATGTAACAAATGAGAAAAATGAGACAAATGAACGTATGTCTGCACACCTCCAAAGGAAAAATACAATAATTACAATAAATCTCTGGAATGAAACCAAATGAAACGCATTTTTTTACATAAGCTCCACACAGGAGGCCCTGAGAAAAATAATTTCTCTCAGGACCTATGTCATCTTAGGGGACGCTGTGTGGAGGATCTGTTTAAGGAATAGGGAGGATAGAAAGTTCTGGGAAGGAAAAAGGTAAGAGGGGTGGGTAGGAATCTGGGGGTCAATGTGTCCGGGAGTGACGGACGTATGAATCCATCCCTCCAACTGTGGTGCAAGACAATGGGTCGAGAGAGTCCGGCTGGAAAGGTCAAAAGGCCTCCCTCAACCAGTCTCTCTCGATCCGGCCCGCCATGCAGCAGGTGGGCAGGCGCATCAACTGCCAAGACCCGGACATAAGTCACCTCATGAACCCGGGCACCCCTGCTAAATCACCAAACGTAGCGAACCACTTGGGGTGATCTATGGCAGAGGTGTTAGTTATTAAATAAATGGTTCCCGGGGCTGCGGCACCCGTATCCGCCTCCCGAATTCCCGTAAGTAATTGTAAAAGTAAGACAATCACTCTGATAATGACAAAAACAAAACACGGACAGTTGCGCATTGATAATTGCTTCATTGCGTAATTTTTAACTTAATAAAAAACTGAATTTAATTCAACAGTTATTGATTCTGAGGCGGTACGAAGTTCGTCGGGTCAGCTAGTTATTTTATAAAATTATTAACGTCGAGACAGGCTAGTTACTCCAAGTGAGGATACATATTGAAATGTAAGCAATAACACCATGTGAAGAAACAATAAACAAATTATAAGATACTATTTATATTCTGTTTTATTAGATACTTTCTGTGGTGATAATAAAATTATTAAATAGAAGAGTAGCTTTCTAAATTCACTTTTATACCCACAAAAGTGATGTTTACAAATCTATTGTTGTATTTTTAATTAATATGTAAGAGTATAGATAATAACCGACTCGAGAAATAATAATTAGGTCATACCGGTAAATAGAACAAATTAATTTCAAGAGTTCTTGAAATGCGCAGTCTCCCCAAGATGAAATTAATTTATTCCCGGTAGAGCCCATCCATTTCAGGAAACTTTTGGATTGAACTCTAATAATGTGCATAAAAACAAAAACCAAAAACAATTGCAAGTTATATTGGTTAAATAACTGGTTTATGTTACCAGGTAGACGACCGGCGCGCGGCGTGGTCTAGGGGCAAGGCTCTTGACGCAATCCGAAGGTCGCGGATCGAATCACGGTGTGGGCAAATAAATTTTATTTGATTGATTAGTGTTATTTCACAATTAATTCATTAAAAATAATTGATAGTTTATTTGCGGCACGTTCCAGAATGGAAGATACTCTCAGTATCACCCTGGTGTAAGACCACCATTCAGAATTGAAACGTCGCTCGAAATGGCTTTTGCCGTGTTTGGTCACAAGATCTGAATAGCTAGGTACTTCCCCACCTTTCTCGTCCCCACCTCCTTCCCATTCCCACTACCCTCAGTCTCACAACATACCTCAATTGGGGATGCCATAGTCTCACTGGCTCCAGACGGGAGCAGCTGAGACTCTTGTGAGGTATTCGTTTGAAAAAGGTACCCTTTGTTGGATGTTGTGTGTTGTGATTGTCCTATTTTATATTTAAATTTATGTAGCACTGAACATTTCCTTATCATTATTCTAATCTCGATGTGTAGAGCCCTTTATCTTAAACTTTCGCGTCTATGCCACCTCTTACTAAAATATCGCCATAAAATGTCTTGTCTAAAATCTCTTTTGTCTGTGGCGCATAAAACTTTCTCTATTGGTGTCTATAAAATGGCGTGTTTTGATTTCGCTTCTACATTCTCAATCTTACAAACAGTCTCTCTCTATTGTTATTATCCTCGTCTAAACTCTGCTTGTTTAGCAAACCGTCTTTCACTTCTGTAATTAATTAGTCTAAATTATTGTCGCAGTCAAGTGCTCAGACCAAACCTCTTAAAAAATTATTCATCAGAATAAACAGAACAAACATCCAGTATCAAAACACAAGTGTTTTTACTACAAAAGGATTACCTCAAAATACCTCTCTCTATCACTCATTGTACCGTTCCCTAGTGTGGAACAGAAGGAAGTCAACAAGGGCAGCTCAGACTTACAACCTGACTACAGACTATCTGGAGAGAACCACACCTGGGATTTGCGCACCTTTTATATTATTTTTTTATTGGGTATATAGATTGGCGACTTGATTACAGCTTTGAAATATCCATTTCAAGTGTTCAAAAATGAAACAAAGAGCCTAATGCTGTTTGTTTGTAGCGTAATTCCAAATCCTATACCGGTTCAGTCGCGGTAGCCACAATTTACGTTTTCAATATCAAAATTTAAATATTTAGAAATACAATTATTAATTTCAAATATACAAGTTGGAAAGATTATTTTATCTAGATTTTAGAACAATTTTTGTTTTTGCGCAAAGTGATAAAAAATAACCAGTATAAAGGTGTGTTTAAAATGTAAATTGTCGCTGCCGCGACTGAACCGGTATGGGTTTTGGAAGTAAATAGCCAGGCAATGCAGCACATAATTTAATATTTGAAGAGGAAATTTTCTGGGTTAAGATAGGAATTGCAAAAATATTAATTACTAATACTTACCATTTACTGCGGTTTAAATTTTAAAATAATCACAGTGGTGTGTGTTTAGAATATATAATTTTCGAAGAAATTGCGTACGCAGGGATGTAATACGTACCCCTCGGTGTGCGTGGGAATAATAAGTTTGGGTGTAATATTTCTCGGTATGTTGGAAAAAAAAATCTCCAAAACTATTGTCATCCACAAAAACATCACAGAGATAAAAAATATTAGTGGCACAAAAGATGGAAGAAAAGGCACAAAGTTTTTTTTAGAATAAATATTATTGAACACAGGATAACATAAAAGAATTGGGTTTGTGAAGCCGGAGAACGAAATTAATTTTTTGTTTTGTTTTTGACGTATTCTCATGTATGTACCAATGTAATAATAATATGATGTAGATATTATGTATGCCTTGTAGGTACGGATATATAATAAAAATGAGAGATAAGAAACGATACGACAAAAATAAAAATATGTACACATATCACACGATTAGGTACCTATATCCAAACGCGTACCTAGAAAGACAAAATTACAGAAACAAACAGGTATAACTGAAAAGTAAGATCGCTCTCTGTGGGGGTGTGTGAATACCTATGTGTGGGTAATGAGTACGATATCCCTCTATGTGTAGGTGTCTATATCTAAGTCTCAAAGTCTGGGTCTGATTCCCCGCAGCATGAGTGGAGATACCACATTTTGAGAGAGGTTGGGGAATCTACTGCTTTCCTACTAATGACCGCTGATTACGAAGAAAGGACGGAAGGTCTTTGTTCAGGGGAATGAAAGAGGAAGCGAAATATAAAAATGGTTCTTCATTGAAATTTATGTTTTGTCTTGAGAAAACAGATCTGTAGAATTATGTCAAGAAATTGGAAAACCATTTTCAAGATTGAGAATACTCGTATATGAAGTCTTTTTTTTACGCACCAGATTTAAATGTCCGGGTTAAATTTTCCCCCAAAAAAAAAAAAAAAAAAAAAAAGGAAAAACTAAACCCTTTCATACACTTCCCCAAATGATCATCTAGTGAATCCACGTTATGCAATTGCACTATATAAGTATTATAAATACAAAACAATACAAGAACAACATGTCAACCTACTAGAGACCAAATGGGAATATAATTCACCGACTCCAGATATTTTCATATCAGAGGGTTCGGCTCTGTGGCATTTCTAATTGAACCTATAAATCCTACTGATCCCTCAATATAAATATTTAAAAAATCTTTTGTAATCCTACATGTATTTAAAATTACTGCTTTTTGCATTTTTATATACAAATTCTTTGACAAATCTAATATGCTTAAGTTTTGAATCAGATTCCTAGGTATTATGCCAGTGGCCGAAATAACAAATGGTAATATTTTTATAGTCCGAGAATGCCAAATTCTTTTAATCTCATTTCCTAAATCTGTGTATTTTCTAATTTTTTCAGAAACAGTTTTTTTGAATATTACAGGAATTTGGAATAGCTACATCAATGATATAAGTTATTTTTTTTAATTTTGTCATGTAAAACTATATCAGGTCTATTATGACTAATTGTTCTGTCTGTTAGTATAGTTTTATCATAATATATTTTATAAAATAACTAGCAATATAATTCTAATGTTAGTCACTCTTCAAACGATATTTCTGCAAGAACAAGGGATACCTGGTTAACAATTTAAAACCTCAAAATATTATAGATGTTTGTGTAAATTCCTTATTTCCTTTGATTTGGAAAAAGTAAGTCACAGGTTCGTTTTAGAATCGATATTATTTTTTTATTAAATAATTGCGGTTTTGCAAAACCATTTTTTTTTATTAGAAAGAAAAAGTAATACAATATTACAGGAAATCAAAAAAAAAATATTACAGAAAAAAGAAAAGTCCCATTAAACTACTTATAAGTATTTTGTCAATGGGAGCTTTTACTTTGTAGTTTAAAAAATAAAACTTATTATGCAGGTAGACACTTTTTTGTGTTACTACAAAAAATGTTAATACAAACTATTTCTTTCGGCGAGCCAATTTTTCAATATAATATTTGTTTTTACATTATTTGTACATTTTTTAATTTTAGCAGGTAACATATTTAAGTAAGTATGTATCATGTAGTCCAGCGTTCTTTTTCCATATTTGTTTAAGTGCTTAGGTACGATTAGTCCTTCATTTAACGTAAATCGAGTATTGTAAGTGTGGTCCAGTCTATTTATGTATATAGGACTATTCATATGCTGAAAAATAATTTTATACCACAGAATTTCTCTTACTGAGAGAATTTTGAGATTCTGGTAAAAGTACGGAACATTGTGCCTTTGTTCATATAAACTTTTATGAGCTAATAATTTAACTAATGAATTTTGAACTGATTGAACATGATTTACATTTGTCTTATAGGAAAGTCACCAAGCTGTAATTCCGTACCTTATAATAGACTCAGCTAATGATAAATAAATTATTCGAAGTGTGCATATTGCAACATAGAATTTATGTTTATATAATCTACTAACAATAGATAAAAATAGTATGAATAATGTCTTGTTAAAACTTTAAAAACTAATATTTTATTCCAACCACTTTAAAATATGCATGTTCTTGAAAAAAAGAAAGCAAGTGACGTAAGGTTTAAATGTTTGTACAAAGCAGATCCTGATTGTATGAAGCAGCAAAAACTTGGGAACGGTAAGATCTGGCGCAATGAAATTTGCTCATCTTCATCTCACCGAAAATTTTAAACATAATATGCTAAGACAAAAGAGTAATGTTGAAACACCAGGGAATTTATTAACATACAGTTTTCTCTTTGGCTAATAAAATAATTGATGGATTGCGATTTAACTGAAGCGTCAATGTTGAGGTTAAACAACTGAATTTTTTAAGTTTCCGTTTAACTAACCATCAAGTTTTTCCACTCTACTGACCAGTAATTGATTAATTTAATCCAGACAGGCTTCCGAGAAAGATAACAGTTAATAATATCAACCCGAAACGTAAACCTTTAGATAATTCTATAACGGACCACTATTTAGATAATCTCGGGCCTACCTAATTAACTTTAAAGAAAGGTGGGTATTTTTCTTGAAGAACTATTTGGATCTCACCATTGTAAAATTCAATGAATCTCAGTAATAGTGGTACATTTGGTCAAATGCCAAGTTGTGAATGCTTCCCTTAGCAATTAAGTTATCGTCATTGCTATTAAACTCTCGTGCACAGAATTTGTTATTGAAGAATATGAATAAATATTTTATACTGGTACGTACCTACTTCTCCATTTAAGTAAATTTAATATTAACATTTTTTTTAAATAAAACAATAACTTTGTAAACACCACTTTTATTTTTATACTTTATGCCGACCGGGTTTCGCTACAACCGTAGCTTCATCAGGGCAGTATAATACTCTACTAACATTAGGTTACATTTGTGTTATAATATATAATTTACCAAAAATGGGCTGGACTCGTCAAGTGGAGAAAGAAGAAGGAGGAATAGATGGAGAATTGGGAAGGGAACGGACGTGTTCTTTATCAATAGGGAACAATCTTAGGATGGGACTTTTATTTAAATTTAGTTGGTTATTAACTACCTTGCTATTAGTGTTTATGGCTTTCCTAAGTTCAAGTGCCTCTAAATTATCCAACCTTATACCGATATTGTATTTATGAATAAGTTTGGCGCCAGCGTTTTTGTCAAATTTATGATCATTTTCGATCAAGTGGTTTGCAAATTCTGAAAATCCAGAGCTGTGTAAACATCTAAGATGTTCTTTGACACGGGTGTTTATGTTACGCGCTGTTTTACCAATATAAAAAATGGGCAGTCGCTGCATTGAAGTGAATAAATTCCCGAGTGAGATAGACTGTCTTCCTTATCCTTACCGTTCATTAAAACTTTGCCTATATTATTATTAGTGTAAAATGCTGGTTTGATTTCTGATGGGAGACTTTTAACACTTTTTTGAGAGAAATTATTGATGTTTAGTGGTGTTTACAAAGTTATTGTTTTATTTTAAATTAATAATGTCACTTCACAAAGTATCCGCTTCATATGAACAAAAATTAATATTTACACTTTGAATGAACAGAAAAGATAATGTTCTTGCTATTGACTTTAAATTTTAATTTTAATTGGAAAATATTTCTGTAGAACTCATAATGTTTGCTTATAAGTAATTAGCTCCTAACTTATTAGCTATTAATTAATAGCTATTAGCTACTACTCGGATTCGCCAGAGGTATAATCTTGTTTAATATCTATTTCCAGAAATATATATTGAACGATTGAAAAATCTGGAGCAAGGTTAATGAATATTTTATGTTTGAAATTCACAGCTCAAGTTCACAGTTCTCAGTTCATGATTGAAATAATGTTGAAAACTGAAAATAGTTAAATGTGAATAATAATAATAGGGCCGCAGTAAACAAAATCCGCATAGCCAACATGATAGCCAACGTCCATCGAACGGACAGGGCACAAGAAGAAGAAGAAGAAGAATAAAACCAAATAACAGCAATACCAAAATACCAGATGAAAAAACACGTGCACATTTTCGAAACATGGTAGCGCACTTTTCGAAATTTTACAAAGAGTTTTTTTATTTTATTTTTATTCTAAATGTACGAGTACAGTCAAATCAGTGTGTAATAAGGGGCCATCCATCACGAATTTCGTGATTTTTTGACCCCCGCCCCCCCCCCCGTCCCTGTCACACATCGTCACATTCGTGAAACTAGTATGACGTCACATATTTTGCAATTTTACCTCTAAAAATAATCATAACAGTAGTTCAAAAGTTTTGCGTTTAATTATTAGGTCCTTACATATGACATTGGCATTTTGTATGGGAGGAACATAAAGTCAATTTTTTTTAAATATAATATATTTATTTAATCAAAGTATGTACCATTGTTATCTATGCACTTTTGCCATCTCATAGGTAGTTCATCGATCACTTTATTAAAAAACTATTCCGACGGGAATCAATAAAATCTTTGAAGGCGGTTTGGACTGCCCCATTGGAGTTGAATTTTTTCCCTTGCAAGAAGTTATCCAAATTTTGAAAAAAATGGTAATCTGTCGGGGCAAGGTCCGGAGAGTACGGTGGATGTCTTAGACATTCCAATTGAAGCTCCTCTAATTTGCTAGCCATTTGTTGTGCAGTGGGTGGTCTAGCGCGTTTGTTGATTTGCTTGCAATTTGCAATTCGTGAGGTACCCACCTTTCAAGCTTTTTCACCTTCCCAATTTGCTTCAAGTGGATTAAAACAGTTTTATCACTAACACCGCAGCCTGCAGCTAACTTGGACGTGGTTTGCGATGGATCCGCTTCCACAATAGCCTTCAATTCTTCATTATCAACTTTGGTCTCCGGCCGTCCACGTCCACGGGGCTAGTTCTGCAGGTCGAAATTTCCAGAACGAAAACGTTGGAACCAAAAACGCACTGTGTTTTCTTTTGCGGCACCGTCGCCATACACATCATTAATCCTTCGAGCCGTTTCTGCAGCGCTGGTACCACGGTGGAACTCGTACTCATAAATAACGTGATATTTGAAGTTTTCCGTTTTGTAAACTAGGCAAAGAAAAAAACGGTTAAGGAAAAAACTAATGAATTATAATTTTCGAAACTCACAAATACATGAGTAAATAGCTGTATAAATTTGAATTTGGAATTCCTAACCAAAGAGAAGATATTTGAGATCAAAGTTGCCAGTACGGCAAAACGCCAATTTCATATGTAAGGACCTAATATATAAGATATTTACAGTGACGTCACCGAGCTGAAGACTCCCCATACCCCTTGTCACACAATGTCACACTTCTCTACTACCCTCCCCTCCTTAAGGTGTGACAAAATTTATGAATGACCCCTCATGAGGATACGTTTGAATTTATTATCGATATATTACCGATAGTACCGAAAGTTTAAAAAACGTTGAACAAGTAGTTCGGAATAACCGCCCGCAGTCCCTGCGATGCTGCGGCTACATTACAACAGTGCCCCGATAGGCATTCGTCATCGCCTGTTCACTACGCGATGCTACGATCTACCCGGCCACACTTACCGCGATAACGCGAATATTCGCCATAGCCCGCTAATGTAGCCGCAGCATTACACAAAAATACTGGGTGCTGAGCGTCATTTATAAAAATATTTATTCTTCAGATTTATGTCCGGGTTAAATCTTCTCCACAGGAAAAACTAAACCCTTTCACACACTTTTTCACAAATGATCATCTAGTCAATTCATGCTATGATATTGCACTATATAAGTATAATAAATACAAAACAATTCGAGAACAACATGTCAACCTACCAGAGACCAAATGGGAAAATAATTCACCGACTCCAGATATTTTCCTATCAGAGGGTTCGGCTCGGTAGAACTCCTAATTGAACCTATAAATCCTACTGATCTCTCAACATAAATATTTAAAATATCTTTTGTAATCCTACATGTATTTAAAATGACTGATTTTTGCATTTTTATATATAAATTCTTCGACAAATCTAATAAACCTAAATTTTGAATTAGAGAGCTAGGTATAATGCCAGTAGCCTAAATAACAAATGGTAATATTTTTATAGTCTGAGAATGCCAAATTCTTTTAATCTCATTTCCTAAATCTGTATATTTTCTTATTTTTTTCAGAAACAGATTTTTGAATATTACAGGAATTTGGAATAGCGACATCAATGATATAATTTTTTTTTAAATTTTGTCATGTAAAACTATAACAGGTCTATTATGACTAGTTATTGTACTATCTGTTAGTATAGTTTTATTATAATATATTTTATAAAATTCATTTTCTAAAAATGAAGTTGGTTCATATTCATAATATTGTACTGTATTACGGCAGTCAATTAAGTTATTTTGCCTAAATGTATACTCGGACGGCGCTAATACAGAACATCCCGATATAATGTGTTCTATAGTTTCCGGAAAAGCCTAACATTTTCTACATAAATCATCAATTTGATTTGTATCTTTGATTATATGTTTCCCATAATTTTTAGTATTAATGACTCTATCTTGAATGGCAAGCATAAATTTTTCTATTTCTGAGCTCAACTCTCCAATACTCAACCATTTGTTTGATGAAAGTTTGTCAATATACGTTTGGTTGAGATAATTGAAGTGTTTTGCGTGAATAATTTTATTTGACCGGGAACCTAATAATTCCTGGTTAGTATTTATAATAATTTTGGCATTCTCGTCATATAAATTTAAAGGTGTAATGCAGTGGCGTAACTATACCACCTGAGGCCCGTGGCAAATTCATTAGATGGGGCCCCTCCAGTAAAAATCGTCACGTTTTAATTGAATTTTAATAAATCACTTAAGAAGTTACTGAACAGTATTTCTAATATTGTGTGCATCTTTGTTAAACATCTAATAAATTTTGTTTTCAAAAGCATAGGTATTACATATTTTTAATGAAGTAAGTATTCGCAAAGTTCGTTAAAATGGTGTTTCACCTCCTCTGATGAGTTTTAGAAAATTCAGGGCTGATGGACCATTTTTCTGCTACACTGCTTCCTTTATCAAATTTATTAAATTTTCAAAATCATATCGATACCTTTCCATTTTTCTAGACACATGAATGCGTTCTAAAATTGATCGACATTATTTTCTTATGAATTCATTTAAATCTTAATAATTTATTTGAATTTATATATGGTCTTTAATTGTGTCTAACTTTAATTGATTATATTTACTTATATAAAATTTCCAATTTTTACATTTTAAAAATGTTAGGTTACTTTTGAGCTCGAGGTCTCTGCGGGGCCCCCTGGCACTTTGCCAGCCCTGCCACCCTGTAGTTACGCCACTGGTGTAATGTTTATATCTGCCTTGCAAATTATTTTGTGCATTTCTGAGCTATTGGCTTTCCATTTGAAAAAAATCTTAGCATTTCTACCTGATTGTGTTTCAAAGATGTTATTTTGACTACAACTCTACCTCTTAAATTTCTAGGTATATTAGTTAGTACAATAGCTGAATTTGGATTATGGCAATTAAACTTTGTTAACGTAGTTCTAATTCGACCGGTCAGTGGTTGAGTGGGCATAGCGCTTGGGTCCCACTTGGGGGTCGCGTGTTGGATTCCTCGGCTGGCTAAGTCTTCCATCTCAACACAAGCAACATTTTCGGGTTTCTGTGGCGGTAGTTGGAGATTTTCAAACATTGTTGGGTTATTCGTAACCCGGGAATGTTTGTCTTTCTTTAAAAAAAAACCGTTCTGAACTATCTAAATCTGTATTGAATCATTTAATTATGCCATACGAGTTCGTTAATAGAGGTATTACCCAAGTATTTATTGCCTTTACTAAATTTTTAGCAGATGAAAGTAGTATTTTTGAATAAAAATAATTTCTTTCTGTTTTTATCAGTATCTACTCCAGTAGGTACTTGTACTGGTAGCAGTAAACGGTTTGAATTTAGACTCGTGATTTAAGCACGTTTTCACTTTATGTCTGTATTTAATTGTATGTAATTGTTGATTTTTGTAATTGTGTACTAACTGAGTTTTATAACTGGATTATTCTCACGTAAGTGTGAACATCCGTAAAACCTAGTATAAATAAATCTTAAATAAATAAATAAAAAATCTCGTGTCATGGTGTTTTTGGTCGCACTCCTCCGAAATTGCTGGACTGATTTTTATGAAATTTTTTATGTATATTTGGTAGGTAAGGGAATATGTCGTAAAGTATATTTCATACCGCTAGGTGATTAGGGTGTCCCTATCCAGAATTATTTTTCTATTTTTTTTACTTTTTTTATTTGGCATAAAAAAATACCTATTACCCCAAATTTTCACCCCCCTACCCCCACCCTGCCATTTTGGACAATAAATATGTCCGTTACTTTAATGAAATACATTCAATTGAGAAAATGAATGTTTGGTGTTTTTGTTTTTATCGGCGGTCATCGTCTACAGCGCTCCATTCCACTTTATGTCATATATCTCACCCCACACACTTACAATACATTTGTTATTTTTTATTTAACAACCAAAATATTCACTCGAAATAATTTATATGGCAGAACAACATTTGCCGGGTCAGCCAGTAATACAATAAAAATAACATCGAAATCATCGGCACCTCGGAAAAAACTAACGAGGACATCTTGATATGATACCTTATCAAAGTTGCAACTAACATGGGACGTATGATAAAGAGAAGATATTTTTTATTTTTTTATCGAAGGAAGCAAATACTTTGTGGTGTGACATTATATATTAAATGAAAAAACACATTTGAATTAATATTTAACAGCCTAGTTGATATATTAAGCCCTGATGAAGCTTGAGCTAAGCGAAATCTGGTTGGCTGTTAAATATTAATTGAAATAAAAAGTGGTATTTTAAGTGTGTTTTTTCATTTAATAGAGAAGATATTCTTTACGCCAGCATGGTGAAAATACGCCAACATCCTCTACCCGATGGTTCTGGACTCCACAGTCCACACGATTCCCGCTTCGTGAGGTTTTTTTTTTAAATAAAATCATTTTAATAACATAACATATATCTTTATTTAACGAAATTTACAACTATTTAATGTTCAGTAAGTTTAGAATAGTTTTATAGATTACATTTGTACAAAAAATTAAAAAACAGAAAATAATGTATGGTTAAAAGTAGATTAAAGAATAGAAAATTATAGTTACTTAGTTGGGGTTTCTTATAACCGGCCTCACTAGGCTAGCCTTTGTGGAGGCAGTAATTTTTTAAGTCAATTTATAATACTTATGAACATACCGACACTTATATTAAAAATATTGGTTGCATTCAAAATAATTTCAAAATAATAACAACCAAAATATTGGTTTCATTAATATTTTCGAATTTGCACCTGTAAAGGCCCTATCATTATTTTAAATGCAAATTTTAATGTTATCTTGAATTTTTTTTGTGAATCACATAATTTAATTATATCTGGGAGAATGTTGTAGTCTTGTTGCAAGGTATCTGAAGTTTCGTTGACCAAAAGTAGTATGCGTTTGGGAATTTGTAGTAAGTCTTTGTTATTGTTTCGCGTACGGCGAGTATTTTTTAATCTTTTTTCGTTGTATTTTTGTTTATTTGTGTATAAATGAGAGAGGATTATTTTTTAATATATCTGCCGAACGTCAAACACATTCATTATATTAAAAATTAAGTTCTGGTCTATAGGGGTAGCCTATGCATTAATTTTAAAATAGTTTTCGGTGCCTTTATGATTAGGTCTACCGTAGCACAGATGCAGTGCCACCTTTCAATGCTGTGATATGCTCCCCATGATATGTAATAACAATTTTCTCTCATGGCCACAACCTCTAACTGTAGATAATGCTAAACCTCACCTCCAATAGGCCTCTAATCATCCGATATATTCCACGATTTTACACTTCTTTACAAAACCAATTTCGTTCAAGGGGTGAAACAACCGCCAGATCCTTCGCCCTTCGAGGAACTTCAACCTTGTAATTTGTCTTTGTGGTTCCCCTTCAAGGAGCAAAACCAAAAATAGGAATGATGAATATTTACATCTCGTCCCTTCTCGTTTCACCCGCATTTTTAATGATAGCCTTATTGTGGCTTTTGGAATTTAACTTCCAATGAATTGAGAATGATTTGAACATACCTAATTCTGTGTTGAAAATGAAATATTATGTTTCATTTGGAAAATTATCGTCATCTTCAAAGAAATTGGACGGATGATTCATTGTTAAAGATTTTCTTTCCTTTATTCTTTTCCTGTGAGGAAAATGTATTTTACAAGAAGTATTCTGTATTTTTACAACAAAAGCTTTTGCAGATATTATAATGAAACATTTTGTTATATTTTAATAATATCTAAATGCGGGTTGTTAAAACCTTGAAATCAGCAGTTTTTTAAAACTGAGGTACGTACAATTTTGCGCTCAATTACAAATAGTTTTATGAAGATTATTTTAAACTCACAAAATTAGATGAAAATTAAGTTTTAAAATTTTACAGACATTCAAGTGAGCACAACACACACAAGTTCGTAAGATGCGTATATAGAAAAAACCTGTTTCAGTTTTTGTTTTACGAATTGTTTTTCTATAATATGTACCTATAGATAAGATTTTTTAAGAAATCAGTTATTGGGTTATACACTTTATTACATAGAATTTTTAAGACAAGCCATTTTAAAGGCTAAATAAGTTTCCAAATGTGTTTTAAACAAAAATCACTATATCATTCTATATTTTTCATTTTTTTTCATACCACTAAATGCGACAATGTAAACATAAACATGTACTCTTCTAGGTAGGTATTTATAAAAGTATTGGTATAATTTTGCATGTATTTTAATAATATTTTTCTATTTTGATTTGCATATCTATTTTCTTTAAAATATATTTTTTTTTTTAATTTAATAAATTTTACAAAAATTTCATGTTTTTGTGTATAAATAAAGTTTTTTGAAAAAAAAAAAATATACATTGTTTAATACGTCTTACACCTTTCTTTTGAGCAAAGCTCGTGTTAAAAAGGCGGAGACAACGAATGTAGATATTAATTTTTTTATAAGTTTAAATAATATATAATTTTTTTTATATACATATAGATCAATTGATGGATAATTAACAGTATACAAAGAAAAAAAAATCGTATATATAATAATATGCATCTATAGTTTAATATAATATATAAAACATAAGCAGAATGAAGAGGATATAAAAAAGAAAGGTGAAAATTAAAGAAAGAAAAAGGATATCAGATATTACAATTGTGTTTATAAATAAAATATTATAAGATGTAGTGATTGTGATAAGTTATATATAAAGAGCTTTAATTGATTTTTTGAATTTTTTATAATTTGTTTCCAATATTAAATTAACTGGTAATATGTTTTCATCATTCAGTTCAATCTTTATGTTTATTTCTGTTACGGTTTATACATGTACATTTTTTTCCATACGTTCAATTTCATTATGTTTTATCATTTGTTTATAAAAAATATTATTTTTTAGTTTTTCATTGATAATCTAAATCGTGTACGCCTACCATAATACGGACATGAGCCTAGTTTAATAGCAGTTGAGAAAACCTAAAAAATTTAAATTGTAAAATTTATAAATAAAATAAAAATTTCACGGTTGTTTTTTACATTTATCTTCTTATGTTTTGTATGTTAATATATTAAGAGAAGGTTGTATTGTAGCTGTCAACAAAGTAATCAGTTCGCCCTAAACATAATTACTTAATTGATAATGGAAGCCATAAAAAGTCAAAAGGTTCAACAGTTTTATTGTATGAAACATTCTCGGTCCCCACCCATCATCTGGTTACCGAATAATCCATTAGGAATGGAACGGGCGCGCCAACAAAAGGAGGATTTGATGGCAAGGCGAGGAGCTGCAAGGAAAAGCTCTATCGTTAAAATATTTAATTAACTCCCCCTATCTCCTGCAAACTTCTCCTTACACTATTAGGTAATTAAGTCGGAATGGAAAGTTTATGCGAATCGTGGAATACAACCACGTGAGGTACAAATTAATTAAAACAAAGAAAATATTTTCTTCAAAGGTTCCTTCTTGTGCCATAATGCCAAGATCTTATAATGATGCAGGACTTGCGCATGAATATGGGTATTTTACTAATTACTAATATATTTTGATACCATTCGTTTATTAAATCGCTTTACTTGGTAACCAGAGAGTCTCTGAACACTTTCCGAGAATTTTGGTATATATAAACTGAATCATGTAATAATACCATCCCCCCCCCCCCCCCCCAATACCCACTAGCTTTGCTTATTTATGGGGGTACATCAAATACATCAATTATGTAATTAATTACTGGTTAAAGTTTATTTGTAATTTATGTGTCTTTTTGTGACTAATAAAAAAAGTAGATTTAGAAAAAATTAATAATAATAAAAGTACAGTTTTTCCTTTTTCTTTTTCGGCATATAGTAACCATTCCGATTTAAAACGCTTTTATCCGCACCAGAAAAGTACCGGTTCCATCTCCAAGAAAATACACAAATTGCGTTTAAATAATGATCCTTCGTTACTATATTTTTTGAATTGCGTTTAAATAATGATCCACAGGTACTAAAATTTATTTTTTTAAATTGGGTTGGTAAGGAAATTTGCTTCTGAAATGATTAAAATTGCAGATTTTTTAACATTTTGCACCTTACTTCATTTATTACTTATCAGTTTTGCTGATCTGATATAAAAAATTACCTCAAAACTGATTAAATTAAAGAAGTTTGATATGGCGTAATGCTTAAAACAAAACAAAATATAAAAAAATCTTAAAACACGACCAAATTTTAGGCCCAATTAATCGTCTTAAAAATTGCGTAAAAAGCTTTCTTATCAAGTAACCAAAAGCTTCCCATATTTGATATCCGGGTAGCAGAAACATAAGGAGTAACCTACTCATATTCGTACATAACGCGGTCGTAATTCACGCTTCTTGTGCCCGGACAGACGCTGGCGGTGCAGCCGCTCGACCGGACCGCACCGCGCGGGTTAAATGGCCCGGCAAATATCTGATTACGACGTCAGCGGACACCGCTGCCGACTTCTGCGCCCCGGATACCTACCATTCATTCCTTTGTGTCCCGGGTAGAGCGCAAAATGGCTAGTTATGGTGGAAAAGGTCTAATACCTACTTCATTTTATATATATTTTTTTTATCTATTATCTTTTGAACGGTATGATCATAGTATGAGCGTTTTCGAAACTACTGATTATAATAATTAGTTTTAGATTGTTAGATCTTATCTTTCTATATCTTATTGCTATATTAAGTACAGAAAATGTTTGAAACTTTTTCGTAGTTAAAAATAACATTATGTTTAATGGGAAAAGTCGCTATCTTCGATCTCAAGTAGTCAGTAGAAAAGTTATATTAAAAATATTTAATTAGTGCTATCATATGGTATTATATTAACTACTAGCGAGTTCCCGGCATGCGTGGCTGTCACTAATAAAGAAATTGTTTCTCTGTGTCTTTTCCCAGCCGTCCCGTTCCCCTTCCCCTGCCATGTCCCCTTCCCCTCACGCGTTCTCACTCCACCTTCCCCGCCTCACCACTCCCTCTCCCGCGAACCCCCCTCCCGCGATCCCCTCCCCTTTTCCGCGTTCAATATATTCAGTTCCGGTATATTCACATTTTCAAACAGCTCGCTTCATTTTTCATATATTAAAAACAAAACAACAATCAATCAAATTTGGTACCTACCACAGGTACCTATTTAAAATATGTATAATTTTTGAAAAGATTCAAAGTATTCGATTTTGGCTAGTACCTACCGTACCATAGGTGAGTACCTACTTCGATTGATTTATTTAAAGAGCTTATTCTAAAATTAAATTTTGATTTAACAATCTATTGCAAAATATAAATTTTTTTTCTAAAAAGAAAGACAAACATTCCCGGGTTACAAATAAACCAGAAATGTTTGAAAATCTCCTACTACCACCACAGAAAGCCTAAAATTTTGCTTGTGTTGTGATGGAGGACTTAGCCAGCCGAGGAATCGAACACGCGACGCTCGGGTGGGACCCAAGAGCTATGCCCAATCAATCACTGACCAGTCATTCTCAAATTGTGACATTTTTGATAGTTTCGTAAGAGTTTTTGAAATGATTCAAAAAAATTTCAGATGTATTGTCATGTGGTTGTAGTAATTCTAAAACCTTCGCGTGGGTGGAAAGGTATTTTGAAACTTTCAAACATTTCCAATGCATAGACAACTCACATACATAGAAACGTATATTGCTTTTTTATAAACATATTTTTATGACTAGATCAAATACCTAATCAGTGGAGGATTTATAAGCCATTGCAATGAAAAGCAGTATATAACGTCAAGCAATGAGAGCAAAATCATATAATATATCACATGTGTTTGTCTACCATTATAAGATATAATCTGCTTTATATCTGATAGTTAATTGAATCGATATTATCTGATAATAAGTTAGATCGATATTAAAATATCCCAAGGAGAATGTCCTTTCGTATGAAGCCACAAAGATTTTAATAATGGTTTACAGGCACTAAATGACGTGAAAAATATTTTAAAAACAGGAATTTTGTATTTTGTCTAAGCGAATATGAAATACAGTTTTGAACTCGATTTTTTGTAGCAAATAACATAAAGGAAAGTAAAATACCTATGAACATTTCACGGTAGAATGAACAATGACTGATCAAATTTTATCATGACATTTTAAACTGACGTTGTCATCGACGGGTTTAAAATGCGTTGCATGAATGGTATTGTAATCTGTTATCTGGTCCCTATCTTCCTACACAATATCAAACGCAAAGGTAAAGTACATTTTGATGCATATCACAATCACGCTAATCACTCCGCCAATCTAGGTATAAAAAAACAACTATTAGCGCTGCATTGTTCCGGGGTAGTGTGTGGGCTCGCTGATGCATCCACTGCGCGCTAGTGAGGGGGTCGTACGGCCTGCAGTGTACACTGTGCTCTGTGCAGGGTATATATGGAGTGTAGTACACTGTACACTACCCTCGATAATGAAACCGTGCGCGGTGGTTCGCTGGCCGGGTATGCGGTCCGCCGATGCATCGCCACATAAACACATAGCAGCCCTGTGATTTGTTTTCATAAATGATAGACAAAGGTACAAAAATAAACTTCTTTGCTTATGGATCTTGCTTTGTCTGCTTTGTGGTGGTGTTGTCATGTAGGTATCCTCCTGTGAAAAATTTACAGATGAAAATAATAATCGACAATGAACCAAATAACACTAATTGTTAACTACTCGACCGAATTTAACACTTCACAAAATTCTCGCAATACTAGAACAAGACATGCTCACCAACTACAAATTCCATAAACAAACACATCCTTTGGACAAAAACACTACAGATACCAGGCTATAAAACTATACAATTCTCTTCCTACACAATATAAAACAACTAATATTATTGAATACAAACAAAAACATAAGAAACTGGCTACAATCTTTTTAACTTTTAATTTATAATTTTTGTCGAATTGAAGTCGATTTTATATTTTTATTTTTATTGTTTCTCTTTTTGTATTAGCAATTAACACTCTTTTGTTTTACTATTGAGAATTTATAATTCATAATTTACAACTGATAAATGTCCTCTACAACACAGGTGAACTCCTAGTATGGAGGACAATATACTATACCTTTGTAATGTAAATGTACTAAGAATAAATAAATAAATAAATAAACAGGTACCCAAATTTAGGAAGCGGATTTAAAAGATTTAATTGATTAATAATATTTACTTTATGAATTGGATTAATTGATTTTAAAGAGCAGTTCAAATATTTCCGTATTAATATTTGGAGGTATGATATTTATTAAATCCAAAACACCCAGAAATTACATCGCTCGATTAAAAACTGTTGGAGTTTTGTTCCAGCTAATGTAAAATGTCTTGGCATTAAAAAAAATTGATTCTCTTAGGTTATCGGTAATTAGATTTTTAGTATGTTCTGTTTTGTGCAGGCAGCAAAAAGAGGCATTTTAAAAAGTACAGTTTTTTAACCCATTGGCCACAGAATTGATGAGCTAAAAAGTTGGCCTTCACCACTGAATTAATTTTGTACCAAAAATTGAAAACTTGCATTGGTGTACTAAATCTATTGTTACTCTTGAACCGTATATTCAAATGAAATAATTTCTTTAAATTTGTTTACATATTGGATTAGGGTAAAGAAAAACATAAAAATATATATTTTTTAAAATTTTAAAATATGTTTAAATAAGGTTACAAATATAACCTTCCCTTTTTCGTCAGTTTTTTTCCACATTTTTATTCAAAAAGTTACAAAAAAACATAGGATTCTTAAATCGAACAATAATAATTTTTGATTTTTATATACATGTATACTAATAACTATTAAAATAATTGTCTATGATAGTCCTCAAAGCAATCAGGGACGTTCAGGGTCACTACCAAAAGCCTAGAACCACTCGCATTTTCGAAGAAATTAAATGGCGGCTGGCTGCATACAAAACTTGGAACACAAATATCAGGGAAAAAACATAAGAAACATATTATTGCCAATTTTATGAAATTAATGATTAATTATCTACAAAGTGTTCGGCATTTAAAATTTTATTGAAAAATGTCAGTATTGTGCTCGTTTTCCGTTTTTTGACGAACCTACTCGAGCCCGTCAGCGTGCCGGGGTTTGTGGTTAAGTACCTGAGTCGCACACCCGGCAGGCTGTCGGGGTTTGTGGCCAATGGGTTAATACAGGAAAACCTCATGTCCAAGATTGGAACACGAATTCAAGAACAAGAGTAGAAAGAACATACTCCGAATTCGCGGAGATGTCGTATTTGGGTATTTGTAACCATTACTCTTATTTATTACAGAATGAGGTCCAAAATATCTTCAATGGCTCAACATCGTCTTTATTCTCTTAAATTTTTTATTCTCTCTCTTCTGTCATTTCCAAAAATAAGGAGAAACTTAATGCAGCGTCGATATTAGAATACACGTAAGACCAAATATACACTGGTATCCAATATGGTGTGATAATAAATGGTCTGTCAGTTATCGTTGTAGGTAGGTAGCGCTAAAATTGTATACCTATAGAACCCAGAATGAAACCAATTTTCATCCTTTTTTCTTCCTTTTAAACCATATTCATCAACATCCGAGTTCTTCACAATTGAACATGGTCATTTCAAATGCGAAAATACAAATATTTTTAGGTAAGGTTAAAATAATCTTAAAAATAAAAAATAAAAGTTCGTTCACTGGCCGCTACTGTGCAAACGTCGCATACAATGCGAGCTCTGCAATACCACGGGGACCGGATTTGAATCGGATCGGACGGACAGATAATTAGGTTTATTATAAAGAGGTGACGTTTACATGTTGTGGGATGGATTTACAATCTACTCCCGTCAGAGTGTGGCGAGAAAGCCTGTTTTTTTATATGTGTAGATACCTACTTACTGAAAATAGTTTTAAAACATAATTTATATTAAAAGTCAGCCGACTATATTTTGAAATACTTTTTGCTTCTATGGCGGATGAAACTTTACAAAGTCGAGCACTGAAGTCATGAAATCGTATAGTTGTCTTCCGTCTAAAATGTTTGCTGTGAATGTTATTCAACATTCTTGCGAAGTAATTTCTCTATTGAGCCTTATAGCGTTGAAATGTGTATATGTGTATATGTTAATGTAAAAGTTACGGTAAATCTTAAGATTTTCCAGTTGTATCGTGCACGATGGCACGGGGTTTAGAATAACCTGTGGTTATTCCTTGCTAAATCAAACGTCTACGGATCTCGATAGAATATGTTCATTAAACAAATGCAAAGATATATCACAGAGGGACTTACGATAGTGATGGCAATCTTGCCCGGTTTGTGGGTCCCTCGTGGTCTTTTGCTGGTCCACAGGCAGTCGGTCGGGGGTTGGTATATTTATGGGCAGTCGTTATTTCGTTCTTATGCGATGGGATGTGGTGAATTACCGGCGGTAGATTCACTATACGTATTATGTTAGCTTGTCACGATATAGACGGTTGTACAATGTTGACAGCTGCTTACGAACAGAAGACTCACGAAAAAACAACAAACTGTTTTGCACCTTGACCACGGTTGACACCGGTAATTATCAGCCAAATAAGTACCCAGTGTGCGAAATTCAACAATAGGTTTGAATTCTGGTATTTGTACATGAATCAGAACAAACCTATCGAGATCTTATTAAGCGTTATGAAACACCAGTAAATTCTAAGATTTTCCAGTAAATTCTGAGATTTATCAACTTTTAATGACAAGAGGCCGAACTGTTCTGTTATGTAAATCCTAAGATTACCAATTTACAGGCTTTTATAATAACATGCACTTACATCGTTTTTTCTAAACTTTTCTATTGTTAAAACAAGATGTACAATACTGACACTCATTCATAGCTGAGTGGTTCGACTAGTTGATGCATAAAGTATACAAAATATGAAAATCTGTTTTAATTTGTTACTCTTATAGTTAAACTTATATTTTTTAGGTTCTCAATCTACATTCATTGATAATAAGTAGAACAAAAACAGTTCACCAATCTTCAAACCTAAAATGGTTTATTTTCACTGCCGAGAACAATGACTAATCAAAATACCTAAGAGAAGGTCTTGACATACCGAATCAAATAGATAACGAACAATTTGTTCAAATGGTTATGCAAAAATGGTGTACATTCAAATGGTTTCCATGGTTATTTTTCAGATTACATGCTACTAAATATGTATATTTTATTTTATTTTGATACAATAAAACACATTTTACAACATATTTTGATAATGTAGGCTTCACTGGGTGGCTTATCCATGCTGAGGCCCCCATTTTACAATACAAAATTCAATAAGATGAAGTAATAAAATATTTTTTTTTTTTTTTTTTTTAATTAAATGAAGACAATATCAGCGAAACTCAATCGAAAATCTGGAGACAGAAAAATCAGAAAAAAAATATTGGCTCCGCTGGGACTCGAACCCAGGACCCTTTGCTTACATGGCAAGTGCTCTACCGATTGAGCTACGGAACCCATATCAAATTCGATCGCTTTTAACTGTATCATACTTCGACTAAGAAAAACTTTTTCTTAACGCACATATTATTGACTGCTATCTTTATATATTCAAGATTCAACTCGAACTAAATGCCATCTAGATAGTGTCTGGATAATTTTTAATCCATTTTATTTTTAAAACGCTACATCTATTGACTTTTCTGCGAGTCTAGAATGAATATTTATTTTATTTTATTATTATTTTTTTTTGTTTTATATTTTTTTGTCATATTTTGTAATTTTTTTTTTAAAATTAAAATAATAATAATAAAAATGCCACAAAATAAATTTGCGAAGTTTGAAGAAGTAAAATAATAAAATTTGATTAAATGTATGAAGGAATAACTTTTTTTAATCGGCATAAATTATTACGAGGTACGATTGTGTATAATGCTGAGTGTTTTTATAAAAGTCTTGTGTAAATGTGTTTATGTTTTATTCTTTTATGTTATGATTTTTTTGGTAATATTGCCTGTTTTGTTCTTTAATCCACCTTTTAATCATAATATTGGTTCCAACTTGACCGTAATTTCTGTATATTGAATAAAGAATATTTTATTGGTGTACCAGTCCTCTCTTAGGGTATTTTATTTAGTCATTGGTCGAAAAGTATTTGCTTTCAAATTTCAGCTTTTTCTATGAAAAAACTGAAAAGGTAATTTCCTTCCTAAAAGTGAAAACTCTAGTTAGCTCATAGATAGATTTTTTTGGTTTAAAACATCCAGTGGCCCGGGACGAGAATGATTTAATTCATAAATACTACATATCTGAGAGGGTGCGTGTTGTAATATTGTATCCAATTAAAAATACTCATTCGGTTGTTACTATATCTGTATCTTTGGTTCAACAAGCTTTAAATATTGGAAATCAAATATTCAAAATTGAAACTGATTGTGGAAACAGTAAATTCAAAAAAGCGAAAAAGTTGGTTCCAAATAATTATTATCACAAAAAAAATTCTTGTCAAAGAGGCAATAAATATACTAATCGTAGGTATGGAGCCTGCTTTAATTTAAGGTATGTGACTGTGGCTCAAATAATAAGGAACTTCAGAGTTAAATTAAACGCAGAGTTTTAAAAAAAATATTAAAAAGTCCATTTTTAATCAGGTCGTAAAAACACGCCGTCAAGTTGGCATCATTGAAATGTTTAGTGGTGACGCCACTGTTCGGCGTGTCGTGACGTCACCGTATAGTCATTGTATGGGAATGTAGGTATGACACAAGCCATTGTATTAATTTATTCGTTTATTTACATACTGTTTATAGAGATTTAGTTGTTGTGTTCATTGAAACATTATTTAGGCCTAAATAATGTTTCAAAAATAAAGGTATCTCTTATTAGTTTATCTCTATTATTGAAAATATTTATTTATATATTTATTTAATTTCAACGGTATACATATACCATAAGAACTGATTACATGTCACAAAATGAAAAATAATAATACAGAAATAATAAAAAAAATTGTTTAACAGATGATTGTTGCATTTGAATTAGAAATGACACCAGTAAGACAATTACATACAAAAATCTATAGTACGAAATAATAGAATTAATATTGACTGAAAAGGTTTGATAGCATAGCCCTCTTGTACCTACCTTCCGTGCAGTTAAATAGATCTGCAACATCTGCATATCTATTAGTAACATCATGTATCCTAGGTAAAAGGGAGTGTTTAGTATACTCAGTCTTATTATTGTTACATTTAAACAGGATTTTAGATCGAGTGGTTCTCGTGGGAATATGAAATTCAATGAGCTTTGTTAAATCGGGACTGTCTATGCTACCATTTACAATTTGAAACATAAATATTAAGTCGGAATAATAAATAATAATATTCAAAAACTACTGCAAGAAAAATAGTAATGCTACTTCTAGAGAGAATACTTCGAACAACGAAATTCAAAATGGCGGCAGTTGATCAGCTGATTGCCCGATTCTATAGTAACTTTTCAGGAGTGATGACGTCATAGGATTCACCATACATACGGTGGTTTTCGGGGGATCTTGAAAAATTAAAACTTTGACAATTATTTTAACTATTTAAACTAACTCCATAAATAAAAATAAAAATGCATTTAATTATGTTAGAAGATCATTATTCATTAAAAAAAATTTAAAAAATTGGACTGGAGTTCTCTATTAGCAATTAAATAAATTAATTTGTGTTGCGGGAGATTCACAACATTGCTTTTTTCACTGACGCAGCGATACACGTCGCGTCGGTTTACTTGATTCGATGCAGCAAGCCAAATAAGATTTACATATTTGTTATTTATTTTATGATATTCGACAAAAACGATGGAAAAAAACAACTAAAATATATAAATATTTTTATTTTTTCTTCAATATTTAGAATTTGTGGCGTCATTTCTAATTATATGAAAACAAATTGCTTTGTATAAACCACTCATTTAATAAAAAATTATCAACATGTTTCAAAACCAATGGTTTCTTCATCATAATACTTTGTTTTCAAAATTTTTAAGCAGTGTATTAGTATATATTGGTGTTCTAACATCTTCCTTTTTATTTCTTAAATACCTATGTACAATGTTGTAATTTTGTAAAATATTTAATAAATTCCCACCGTTACAGAAACCTTCATTTTTTATTATAATTTTAAGTAATGTGAAAATCTGTTATTGCATTTTACATGTGTTATTAATTTTTTTGTAATGAATGTATATAATCTGTTAATTTTCTCAAACACATGAAAAATAATTAAATAATTAAAAACTGCTCATTAATTGTTTTTTAACATTATTGATTTTCGTTATCAAAGTACCTACCTAGGTAACCGACAATCAAGTTTTTTCATAAAGTTACACATCAACTGATAAAGGCTTATTGTAATAGAAATAATTAAGCATTGAAGGGTTACGAGAAATATGTAATACTAGCTGACCCGGCCACGCGTTGCTGTGGCTAATAAAACACAACGTCATCTACTGAATGGTTATCCATCCTTTATGACCACCGCCGTCTTTGAGTTTATCGCGAAGAGACAGACAGATGCCGCGGAGGACTTTAATTTATAATTTGTAGAGATGGTGTGAAAGATTACAATAATATGCATGAAATGCTTGGGGTAACTAACGTATTTAAGTTAATAAGGATTAATACTGTATCCGTCTAAATAACTTTTCAATTACCGCAATGTATGTGACCATTTTTTTAGAAGATAGAATGGGTATAGTAAGCTATCCGTAAAAGATAGTTATATTATACCTTTGCGGACTTTTTTGTAGATCTATAAAAGAAGAATATCCCACCATGCATTGTTTTGTTATACCCCAAAAGGATTAGGCAGCGTTTTCGATGAAAGCTACCAGGCGGCTTGACTTTTTCTGACACTTCTAACAATTATCGTTGTTTCAACCAATTTACACAAATTCTTGACAAATTACATACCTAAACCTTACTCACGAAACACTCTATCTATTGGTGAAAACCGCATGAAACTCCGTTTAGTAGTTTTCGAGTTTATCGCGAACAGACAGACGACGCGGAAGACTTTAATTTATAATATGTAGAGATTACAAAGACCAGTATTTATCCTTCAGTTGAATTGATTGCAACTTAACTGACTAACTGGGAATTGCACTCGTGAGCATGATAGCTATCCATGGATGAGTTTATTACCAGCTTATTGATATTTTAACGAATTATTCTACTGGGGTTATTTCCCAAGTTCCGGGTTTAAGTTTTAGCCTTTATGCTGCATATAAGTGAAACTTAAATGAATCTGCGTTGTATAGAAAGCCACTAAATCATAATTGATATTATCTAATTTTTATTTTTATAATATGTACACTTTAAACGATCAAACGTCACGTACGATGTATTCTACGCATTCACAGATGGCGCCAATTAAATAATTTTAGGTTTTTAAAACTTTTTGCACGTTACGCTTTAAAATATTAAGGTAAATTAATTGTTTGCGCCCATATATATTTATTATGAATATAAATAAATAGTTCTGTTCATAAACCAACCCAAATCTTTCAAGAAAGGCTTAAAAATACAATATTGGATTGAGTCACCGATCACAATTGAATTTTTCAGCCTTTCTTGAAAGATTTTAGTTTGTTTATAGACAAAACTATTTATTTATCTTCATCATAAATATGTACGGGCGCAAACAATTAATTTATCTTAATATTTTAAAGCGTAAAGTGCAAAAAGCATTAAAAACCAAAAATTATTTAATTGGCGCCATCTGTGAATGCGTAGATTATAACGTACGTGACGTTTAACCTTTTTGTAAAAAATGTACTGACCGCTCATCATGGTTAGGATAGCTCTGACGGCCGGCGCGGTGCAGCGGTAAGGCTTTTGACTCGCAATCCGAAGGTCGCGGGATCGAATCCTGGCGTGGCAAATAAGTTTTATTTGATTAATGTGTGTTATTTCACATTTTACTCATTAAAAATAATATGTACTTAGTATATTTGCGACACGTTCCAGAGTGAAAGATACTCTCAGTATCGCCCTGGTGTAAGACCACCATTCAGAATTGAAACGTTGCTTGAAATGGCTTTGGCTGTGTTTGGTGACCAGATCTGAATAGCCAGGCACTTCCCCACCAACCTCTTCCCTATCTTTTTCCCCTTCCCATTACCTTCTGCCTCACCACTTACCCCAATTGGGGATGCCATAGTCTCGCTGGCTCCAGACGGTAGCAGTTGGGACTCTTGTGCGGTATTCATATAAATAAATAAGGTTGGAGTCGATACTTAGCTGAAGAGAAGGTGTAGATAGCAGGCGCCCTTGAGGTGGAAATCGTGCTTTAGAAATCATCCAAATATTATTATTAAGTATAAAATTAAGAATTGTCATGGTAACGACACTTTTTTACTGTTGGAAATTTTTCACAATCATAATTTACTATTTAGTATATATATGTACGTATTATCTAATATATAAAATTCTCGTGTCACGGTGTTTATTACCATACTCCTCCGAAACGGCTGGACCAATTTTGATGAAATTTTGTGTGCTTATCTGGTAGGTCTGAGAATCGACCAACATCTATTTTTCATACCCCTAAAAGTAAAGGGTGTTCCACTCCGAAGAAAATTATTTTCCCCATACATTTTGTATGGAACGAATTCTCCTATTTTGAAAGAACTGCAGCAATATTGTAAGGGGTATAATATTGAACTGTGAACCGGGGGAGGGGGGAGGGGGGAAAGGAACTCAGGAAGGGTGGTTAGCGGGATGGGGGAAGGGGAGAAGTGGAGTGGGGAGAGGGAGAGGGAACGCGAGAGGGGAAAGGATACGCAGGGAGAAACAATTTAGATCAATTCAGCTAATAAGTTGACAACAGTTTTTGATTATGAGGCGGTACGAAGTTCGCCGGATCAGCTAGTATAATTATACTTCTTTGTTTTGTGTTTAAAAAAAAATTAA
This sequence comes from Limnephilus marmoratus, assembly GCA_917880885.1. Taxonomy (NCBI): domain Eukaryota; kingdom Metazoa; phylum Arthropoda; class Insecta; order Trichoptera; family Limnephilidae; genus Limnephilus; species Limnephilus marmoratus. Next base: position 33,055,845 of record OU862910.1, read on the forward strand.
AAGTGTCGCCGAATCTGAATAAATCTTCACAAAATTTCGAAAAAAAAAATCCCTCGGGGCCTATGTCATCTTAGGTATGCTGTGTGGATGGTTTTTTCGTGTCATGCGATAATTGGTTTAACTCTTTAAAAAGATTTTAAATTGAATTAAAGGGATAATTCGTACAGCGCCGTTTTTTTAATCATCTAAGGAGCTCAGCATCATGCATTTTTCAGCATATTTTAAAAACACAACCCAGTATCCATTTCAGAATTAATATCAAATTATTTTTTTAATTTTCTTACAGGTAGTTTAAATATGTATTATTATTTGTCCTTGTTTCGGTTTTGTGGTGCTTGTTTTCTTCAGTACGACGAGGCTCATTTTAACAATCCTTTAATAAGGTTAAGGGTTCATCTGGTGTCGAGAGCGGTCAAAGCACTTATGAGAAGAAGAAGTTAAACAAATTATTTAATTGCGCACTCAACAAAATTACCGGGATTTATGTTAGCGTACACAGTGAAAATTGAGAACAACGATGTAGAAGTTAATGTTGGCGTTAAAGGGCGTACATTATTAATGGATTATTTGATGTCGTCGGGACCAAACGGCAATATTTAACATAACATTTTCTCGATTTATGTGAAATTGTTAATGTATCAATATTAATAAACCCGTTTTATGATGATTGTACCGATAAAATGAAGGGATCAAGTTCTTATAAAACTTAAGAAACAATTTTGTAAAATCTACAAAACTTCCAGCTGTTCTCACAAAAAGTGATCAAATTAATGAAAATGGTTAAGCTTGCAAAATTATGTTTGTCTTACGGAAATTTACAATGTTAAAACAACATTAAAATTATTATAAATAAATTAAGATTAAATTTTGAAAACTTCCCTGGCAGAGTGAGTGAGACCATTGTTTTTGGATCCAGGGTTTTTAAATGGCTGGTTTAATTATTACAACATCTGAATACTTGATGCACTAATCCGTTTCTCATCTGTCAGTCTCAGAATATTCATAAAAATCTGGGCTGTCAATTTTTAAATTATCGCATTGCACATACGAGTTTAATAAATCAAACAGGTTTAGAGAGCTAATTTAGTATTATTGAATAAACACTAACAGCGTTACTAAAAAAAAATCACTTCCCAATCGTTAAACGGTGTTTTAGATACACATTGTAAAAAGACCGTGCAATTATAGATTCGATTTGTTACTAATAAAAAAAATCTTCAATTTGACATTATTTTGAGCGCGCGACTACTATGCGCCGGGTGCTTTGCGCAGAATTGGGTTATAGATGTTTATGTTTATAATCTCTACCGGAATCATGTTTTGGTTTCATAAAATGGTCAAATTATTATAATATTTGTACAATTCAATATGTTTATTACTTATTTGTATTATTTTAGGTTTTTCAAATCTTGTTTTTATTTTTTCAATATTCACTGTAACTACAAAAGACAAAATACTTGAAAAATATTCAATACTACAAACTTTCAAAGAAATACTGCTAAATAACTTATTTCAATTTATCAGCATGCTATAATATTAAAATCATAATAAGCAAAACATCATATTACCCATTTGCTTTCATGTGAATACCGTACAAAAGTCACAAATGCTTTCGACTCTCCTGAACAACGGCTTCCCCAATTGGGGTATTTTGCTGAAAGGTGTGGGGACGAGGAATGAGATGGGCAAGAGGAGGTTTGGGAAGTTTCTGGCTATTTATGTTTGGTTATCAAACACGTATAAAGCTATTTCGATGTTTCGATTCCGGAGTTATTCTTACTCCTAGACTTGGGCGATTAAAAAGTATACACTGACACATACATATTTTTTACATAAAAAATGCTATTAACTGTCCTCATAACATGATCGTAATGCTGATGTAAAGATTAAAACTTACTTATCGGAATCATTATTAATCAATTTCCATCACGACCTCCGTAGTCCAGTGGCTAAGACTCTTGACTCACATTCCGGAGGTCGCGGGTTCGAACCCGGCATGCGCAAATAAATTTTATTTGATTAATTTGTGTTATTTCACAATTAATTTATTTAAAAATAATATATAGTATATTTGCGGCATGTTCCAGAGTGGAAGATACTATTAGTATCGCCCTGGTGTAAGACCACCATTCAGAATTGAAACGTTGCTTGAAAATGGCTTTAGCCGTGTTTAGTGACCAGATCTGAATAGCCAGGTACTTTCCCACCTTCCTCTTCCCTATCTCCTTACCCTCTCCACTACCCTTAGCCTCACAACATACCCCAATTGGGGATGTCTATGTCTCACTGGCTCCAGACGGGAGCAGTTGAGATTCTTGTGCGGTATTCACTGTAAAAAAAAAAAAAAAAAAATAAATATTTACTGCTCGTTGCAACGTTGTTCAGTACACACTAATATTTTTTTTATTTGTCATTATTTCGCTCTAGACATAAATAAAGAAAATGTTTAACGCATGAAGCGGCGCCATTGGAAAAATACTGACGGGATTATTGGGTGCTCTAAGCCCAAAGCCTTTTGAAATATTTTATTATTTTTAACTATTCTTTAATACAAGTATTTCATTCAAAGAATTATTGAACCTGAATGTTAAAAAGGGCTTTAATTAGTAGGTGCTGAGTTAAAGTAATTTTATTGTAATTAATTAAGGTAAAGTTATTCTTCACAAGCGATAATTAATATTAAAAATAATGAATTTAAAAATAAATTGGGTATTTTACCAAGTAATATGGAGGTACAATGCTCCAAAGCGTTCGTTTCTCTCCCAGGTGTGACATGTTCAATTCTCTGCTAGCCATGGTCCTTCAATCATTTCAACGGAACATTTTCAGATGTGATAGTATGAGAAATTTAAATATTATCAGACATTTTGGAAAACTGGGAGTGCTTGTACATAAATAAAAATAAAAAAAAATCGATGAAACTAAAGTGATTAATTTGCTATTTAGTTGAATAAATTCTAGTTAAAAAATTACATTGTAATTTTTTTTGTGATTTGTTTCTGTTCCAAGATGGTGGCCGTGTTGGATACTACAGTTTTATGCCGTCAAAGTTTGCAAGAGCGTGGATCCTACCACGAACTGTCAAATCAATTCCTACCTGTCTACAGATTCTACAGTTCAAGGTAAAGGACTTGTTCGAAAATAAATAACTCGTTTTAGTATTACCAGGTTACCATTTCTAGTACTATCAGCTGCTGTCAAGTATTTTCAGATCAAAATGATCCGATATTGTCAAAAGCTGCAGTAAATGATAATGTACATGCCTTCTAAATTACAAAGCAAAATGCATTTATTTATTTTCATCTCCGACCGGCGAGATACGCCGAAGAGAACTCGATGGCTGCATATTGGTTATTATCAAAGTGCGGAAATTAAAGTGAACTCGTCTGACACGGCTCTTTGTTATCCCGGCCCGTATATAGAGTTGCCGCTGAACCGCTACTTGCAACTTCACGTGCACAGAAAACACAATGCACCGGATAAAATGCACATACTACCCTCTATATGTACGTGTACCGTACAACCTATGCAGGGTGGTGTGTTCTTACCTACCAGTCTAGATGAGTACCTGGTTCGGCCTGGTTGGGATGCTGCTTTGACCGACGCTCTCCTCCAACGAATGAACCACTGGCCAGCTTCCCGGTAATCACGTACTGGGTGGTTTTCAGCTTTAGGGTTGTGTGCCGTACCCTTTACTCTACACTGTTGAGAGGTAAAGAATTGTATGTGTGTTCCACTTTGAGTATTATAATTATTTATATTAGAGGAAGATGAGCAGATTATTGAAAATTTGACTGATAGCTGATTAGAAGTTCAAATCAACAAAATTTTATATTATGACAGGAAATATTTAGAAACAGAGATCTGATCTGGATAGACGTGACTTATAATTTACTTTCACCCCGTCATGTTCTCCAATGTTTAATATGGCTGTTAACTGACTGCGGTTAGTTGAAACTTTGTATAATTATCACAAAATGTTAATGTCAACAGAAAATTATCAAAAAAATATCGGTGAAGACTATATTAGCGACTCTCTAAACGGTAAATCAGAAAAAAAATTGGTCGGATCGAGAAATTGATCCCAAGACCTTATCCTTGCCGGGGCTCTGCTCTAACCACTGAGCCAGTTCAACGCTATCCCCTCAACTGTATCATACTTCGATCATTATCTTCATTTTCTTGAAGCTAATTTATATCGGCTGATAACATTATGCACGATTGCAAGGTCCTTTCAATACAATCTAAATAGTGTCTTGGATAAATACATCCATTTTAATTTTAATGTGTGACATCTATTGACTTTTCTGCTTGTAAAAAAAATTATTTTTTGATTGGTTGCATAAAGGAAGCAGTAAAAAAAATAAGCGTCAACAACATGAAGATAAGGGAACGTACCCATACTACGTGACGCATTTATGGGAGGGGGGTCTTCAAAATGTCAAGCGCGCCTTCCACTGCGAGCGGAGCGGACTCATTACGGAATCCGCTCGACTAGCAAACGTTAACTGCATACAAGTGCTTCCATCAAGAACGAGGCCAGCGAAGCGGACTAAACGAGTTAAATAGTTTCGAACGAGTCCGCTCCGCTAATGCGAGCGGAGCGGACTCCGTACGATCTCCGCTCGATTCGCACACTTTAACTGCATACAAGTGCTTCCATCAGGAACGAGGAGAGCGGAGCGGACCGAACTTGTTAAAATAGGTCCGAAAAAGACCGCTCGCGCACACCATCGCCGACTAATTTCTAGCGGACTCCGCTCAAGAACTGTAGCCAATTCAATTGCCTCGCTGCGTTTTTGTCAAGATGGAGGTGTTTATTGAAGCCGTTTGCCAATTTCGTTTATAGGATACGACTAGCAAAGATTGTCAACATAAAGGATTCGGCTTAGAAAACCATTATTGAGATGATATTGGCGGAAATAAGAAAGTAAATTATTTTTTTAAATTTTTTAAAATTTTTGAGATGAGATTCTTTTTATAAAAGTAGGTACATTTAATTCATACGTAACATTTTTTTTCATTGCATACATACTGTCAAAATCATATTCACTAGAATCAGTACTTGACATCACAAAAATCACTCCGTTCACTTCGAAACAAAGCGATACTGACTCGTTTTCAATGGAAGGGCAAAACTATTTCTCATTTTTTATTGACCTCGCTCATCTCGCCTCGCTCATTTCTTGCACAGGCAGTGGAAGGCAAACAACACACGCATTCTAAGTGACTCTTTTTTGATGGAAGGTCAAAACTATTTCGCTCAGCTCCCACTCCGCTCCGCTCTACTCTTTTCCGCTCGCAATGGAAGGCGCCCTTCACGCTTGGTACAAATGAGCGGCGGGGGCCATAGGTTTTTGGTCATCGGGAGGGGGGGGGGGGTTCAAAAATGCAAAAAGTTGGTCACGTAGTATGGATACGTTCCCTAATGTAGGTAGTTCTCGGTCGAAGTATGATACTAATTGTGACCGTAGGAGATAGGATTGAACAAGCTCAGTAGTTAGAGCAGAGCCCTGGTAAGGTTAAGGTTCTGGGTTCAACTCCTGGATGCGACAACACCTTTTGCTGATTTTCGGTTTCAAATATTGTCGCTAATATTGTAAAAAAAAAATTGTTTAAAATTTTACGAATAGTTACGACTTGGCGTTATTAGTGTAATAATAAAATACCCTCTTTTGCCCGTTGCACCAACTAATTTGGTTTAAATACTTAGAGGTTTGACGTTTGGATGTGGATGAAGCGAGGGATGAAGGAGTGTGTGTTAAATTAAATATTTGATGAAAAAAACTATGATTGAATGTAGATGAAGCTATGAGTGTGCGGCTACACAAAAAGGGCACAGGTAGTTTACCGCTCAATTTTGGACACCTGCTGTTGAGCCGCTTCGATCACCCGGATCAAGGCGTTCAGTATGAGACTTTTCTCGCAAAAAGAGGCCAAGGGGCTTACTGCTTAGTTTTTCATAGTGCTATTCGCGTTGCATAGGTTGATACGCTTAGTGCAATTATTACCCATAACGACTAATCTCCTGTTTCAAAGAAGACTCCTAAAGGTGCGATTCCGTGCCACGCAGCAGTCGGCAGACGGCGACAGCAGACGGCGACTGCAGTGCCGTCGACGGCAGGCGGCACTGTCGCGTAGGTTCCGAAGTCGACGGCATTGACGGCACTGCAGTTGCGTCTGCTGCTTACTGCCGACGGTTGTGTCTTTCATTTTAAATTATGAATAATAAAATGCTGCAAGTGTTATTGCAAGAAGAAGAAGACGACGATGATTTATTATTGTATTATTATTCAAGTAGAAAGCCTGTACTGCCAATGTACTTAAATAGACTGGAAGAAGGCGCTTATAAAACTTTGATAAAAAAGATATCTATATGAGAGTGAAGACATTTTAAGAAGTTATTGTCGTTTAAATAAAAAACTGTTTAATTTTGTAATCTCTTTAATTTACAATGATCTTGCTCCATAAACAAAGCGAAATACAATATCGCCAGAAGAAAAATTATTCTTGACATTAAGGTAAGCAAATTAAAATTATTTTGTAATGGATGACATAGAAATAATAACAGAACTTGAAAATTAACTTTGAATTTTGACAAATCTTTCAAATTCTGTGAAACAACCTACCACCAAGATACCACCGCAATGAAGAAGAAACACCAACTGATAATATGATCGGAATGGCGCGTTCAAGAGGTTTTGCTAATGTTGGAGGCTTGGCGATCCGAGACACACTAAAAGAATACTTTTGTTCTCAAGTAGGTGAAGTATCGTGGCAAAGAAGGGTTGTAAATCGTACACAATAGTTTGTAAAAGTTTAAAATAAATAAAAATAAAATAAAAAACTTACTGCTTTTATTGAGATCTTGAGCGATCTCTTTCCAAACTTTTCTCTTATCCTTTGATCTTTATAATGAACATTCTTGCAATCAAATAAGCACGGATTTTTAGACACCAAATTAATAAGACTCTCGCTTTCTCCGTCTGTCAACGCGTCCATTGTATCTGAAGTCGACGGCAGTCGACGGCAGTACTATGTTTGCACCCGAGTGCCGTCTGCCGCCACGCGTCAGTCATCGACGGCGAGTGCCGCGCGGCACTTGTAGTGGTGTGTCGGAAACGGTCCAATACAAGTGCATAGAGTTAAGTAGTGCCGTCTGCCGTCGGGCGGCACTGCAGTCGCCGTCTGCTGTTGACGTCTGCCGTCTGCCGCGTGGCACGGAATCGCACCTTAACACTTAGTTACTTTGGTCGCCGACACTATTAAAACGGCCCAGAGAGCTTACAGCTGAATTGAATGGAAAACCAATAGAGCCTTATCTCATAAAAAGGGACCAAGAATTTACTAATCAATTTTTATAATATGCTTGATTTTATCTCATGATATTTATTTATTTATTTATACTGGGTTTTTACAGATGTTTACACTTACGTATGAACTATCCAGTTATAAAAACTCAGTTATTTAACAATTATAAAAATCTACAAATTACATACAATTAAATACAGATACATACAATTACAGAAACAAAAACATCACAAATACAAATAGAGAATTATATACAAGGTCACTCGAGTAACACATTACAATGAGTGGTAAGAGACATACGAAATACGCGAGGCATGCATAAAGAGACAATTCACACAATATAATTAGTTAGTTATGTTTTTTTTTTTAACAGCGCCAGAACTTTTTTTTTGAACCCGTACAAATTATCAACGAAAATATCCACATCATCACACTCTATCTTGTTATATAGTCGACACATATAAAGTATGCTTTAGCCCTCTGACCCAGATGTGTCGACTATATAACAAGATAGAGTGTGATGATGTGGATATTTTCGTTGATAATTTGTACGGGTTCAAAAAAAAAGTTCTGGCGCTGTTAAAAAAAAAAACATAACTAACTAATTATATCGTGTGAATTGTCTCTTTATGCATGCCTCGCGTATTTCGTATGTCTCTTACCACTCATTGTAATGTGTTACTCGAGTGACCTTGTATATAATTCTCTATTTGTATTTGTGATGTTTTTGTTTCTGTAATTGTATGTATCTGTATTTAATTGTATGTAATTTGTAGATTTTTATAATTGTTAAATAACTGAGTTTTTATGTATTCATGTGAAAAATGTTATGGCGTCTTAAACAATGGGAATTGGGGACATTTATTACAATACTGCTAAGACATAATTTAGTATCAAGGAGGCCATGAATAATTTTATGTAAACATATTAGATCAGTCAATTGCCTTCTAGTTTTAAGTGAATCAATCTTGAAGTAATCACGATGTACGTCGTATGATCTAAGATGGTAATGTAGTCCACATTTGAAGGATAACATTCTAAGTAATTTTTTTTGAACTGATTCTACAATGTTTTCATATTTGCAGTAATGTGGATTCCAGATAGTGCTGCCATATTCAAGTTTACTTCTAATTAAGGCATTGTAAAGAGTTAGAATTGATTGAGGATCTTTGAAAGGTTTACATATTCTGTGAATAAATCCCATCATTTTTAATGATTTGCACTTAATGTCATTATTAATATCATTAACATTGTATATTATATAACTAAATACTTAGCTATGCGTTATTCATTTATTTGTTTTGCATTTATTTGTGAGCAGTATTTTGAACATGATACGTCACAACTTCATAGAACCACAAATTTCTTCTCGATCAGACTCCATTAATACTAATAAGTTATCAGATGCATGATATAATTAATTACACGTATCATTAATGTTAATATTTAAAAATCATTAAGCAGGGAAAATTTACTTTCAAAATATTGTACGTTGCGGCTGATTTCACTGTTTACAGTTCTAGATAGAATTTTAAATCTAACTTCGGCTATTCATACCAGTTCATATCTTTGACACATACAACACTATTCTACAAGCCTAATTACAAAGCAAATGCAGCAGCAAATTTGTCGATCAACTGTGCTACTTTTACCGACCTCCAATAATATTTGTCTAAACTCTAACATCGACGTTTTTCAGACTAACCGACGACATTTAAAAATAGCATAATTTTAATGATATAGACGATTTAATAAGTCAGGTACGTCCCATACTTCACACATATGTCTGGTAATGTTATATTATCGTGAAAACAAGCTTATGAGTCAGAGGGATTAAAGTTTAATTTATTATGTACTTTTTTTTTTTTTTTTTACATGAGCCCCACACAGGAGGCCCTGAGGAAAATAATTTCCCTCGGGGCCTATGTCATCTTTGGGGATGCTGTGTGGAGGATTTTTTTAAAGGAAAGGAAGGAGGGGAGAGTTCTGGGAAGGAAGAGGGTTTAAGGGGTGGGTAGGAATCTGGGGTTCAGTCTGTCCTGGTCATTCGCCTCCAAGACCTAGACAAACCTCACCCCATGAACCCGGGCACCCCTGCTAAATCACCAAACGTAGCGAACCACTTGGGGTGACCTATGGCAGAGGTGTTGGTTATCCAATAAAGGTTCCCGGGGCGGCGGTACCCATTCCCGCCTCCCAAATTATACACGTCTACATTACGTGTACTGTCGTACACGTAATGTAGACAGTATCTATATAGAAGTACCTACATAATACAATGAAGAAGAAGTTCCTTCATGTATTATCTTGCGACTAGTTCCGGTATATTTACTGTTGCTAACGAGATGACGTTGAATAAATATTTGTATTTACAATAATATTCCATGTCTGGCAGGCTCTCATATTTGTTGTAAGTTATTATTTACTAGTTTGTTCCGAAAATATCTCTCCAGAATGCATTCAGACTTTAGATAAAGCAATAGGTTCCTACGATACAAAAGAAAATACCCAGTCCCCGATGTAAGACAAAATAATCTCAGAACTACATACCTCATCGCAGATAATATACCAACACATAAACTCAAATACAAGGTTTCAGTCTGGATTACAACAAAAGGTACCCACAAAATTTGTGAGAACTTACTAACACCAGACCGAACATAACTAATGCCATTTACACTACATATATATATATTTTTTTAATTGTAATATAAAAAATATGAGTTACATACACATATATATTTTACAAAATATTATCTTAAAGGTAGTTTTTAGTCATGTATACCTTATCAGAAAAGAGGAGCTCTTGGGCCTGATAAGGGAGCCACGATTCTTACTTAGGTTTTAAGTTATAATAAGATATAAAAAATATTTTATAAAATATAAGTATAATTTTTTTTTGAACAATTGTTTAATTTTATTAATTTGTTCTGATTGGTTGATGGTACAGCGTTATTCATAAGGGAGGTTATTATAGTTTTTATGGCTTGGAAAATATAATGAATTTACATTTGAGTTGTTTTAAAATTAGGTGTAATAAATTGATTTCCGTTTCTCATTAGTTTGTAAAATTCTTGATATTCTTTGTTAGTTTTTCTTTACACATTTTTATAATAGAAGCTTGCTTGAATTTGTCATCGACATTTGGTATTGGAAACAATTTAAAATGTGATTCTGTTGAGAGCGTAGCTTTTTTTTTAATATTACTTTAGTGAGATTCTTTGCGAAACTTTTACTGAGTTCAGATTGTTTTCGTAAGATCCTCCCCAACCTTTAATTCCGTAAATGAGTAAAGAATGAACAAGGGCATAGAACCCGTTTTTGATAATTTTTAATAAAATATTTCTTAAACTTACAAATATATATATACATTTCCTTCATTCTCTTCACTAACTCTGAAATGCGACTATTTGACTTCAAGTTTTGATCAATGATCACACCGAGATATTGAATTTCGGACGCAGAGGGACGAATAGGATTATGTTGTTTACAGAGTACATGATCACATTTTTCGTAGTGGATTACAATATTAACTTTATGATCAGGTATTTTTTGTAAGAAAAACAAGACATTTGTGGTTTTTTTAGCATAAAGTGCTAGGAAGTTATTATGCAACCATGATTTTAAGATATTAATATCTTCAATTGCCAATTTGTTGACTATTTCCCATGTTTGACCCATTACTAACAATACAGTGTCATCAGCATAAGAGATTAATTTACCTTTAATTTCCTGTTGGAAAATGTCGTTCACAAATATTAGAAATAATAATGGTCCGAGGACGGTACCTTGAGGGGTGCCAAATTTACTTGTGCGAGATGTACTAAATTATTGGTTTAATTTTACTATTTGAGGTCTCTCTGTTAGGTAGCTTACTGTCCATTTGAGGGCTGTGCGGTCAATGCCGTTTTCTTTAAATTTTAAAGGAAGTTTTTCATGGGAAATGCTGTCAAATGCTTTCTTTAAGTCGATGAAAATTGCATTACATTTATTTAATTTGTCCAGGTTACTCTGAAAACTAGATGAAATTTAGCGATGGCGTCTTAAGTGCTTTTTCCCTCTGTGAATCCAAATTGATTTTTATTGATGGTTGAATTTTTTTTTATGAATGCAGTTAGTCTTTTCTCAGCAATTTTTTCAAAAATTTTCGACATATTAGATAAGAGTGTAATGAGTCTATAATTAGAAACGTCCTCCGGACTATCGAATTTATATATTGGCGTGATTATTGCTTTTTATACCTGTTCGGGAAAACTCCTGTCTTGAAGCTATTATTGATTATATGAGAGATTGGTGCAGAAATATAAATTTTAATGTTTTTTATTATTTTAACGGAGAGGCCGTCAAATCCCGGAGCCGAACCGCCTCGCATTTTTATAGTTTGTATAATTTCAGAAGAATTGATTGGTTCAATAAGTTCTAGTTTATTTTCTGTGTTCAGAGTTTTTTCAAAAAAAAAATTTTTTCTAACGAAATTTTGTCAGCTAGATTCTTTCCAACGTTTGCGAAGAATATCAATTATTATTATCGCGTTATCCATACTTAATTTAACTGTATACAACGTGTCCGGAAACTCGTAGTACAAGCGGGAAACTGGTGAATCTACATCACGTAGAGAACCCAAAAAACTAATTTTTTTCGATCTAAGCATTTCGATTTTAATATTATTTTTTTTCTATTTTTCCATTTTTTCGGCATCTAAAGGGTTAATAAAAATTTTGAGCCCGGTTTACCCTTCGTTGCATTTTATAAGACATTACACAGCTGAAATCAACCCCCTAGTGAAATTTTTTTTCTAATTTAACGAAAAAAATTCCAACTTCGGACCCGATTTACTCGAAAACGAAAGCTCAAATCAAAAAAAGTTAAACCACAAAATCGACTCCAAATGTGATGTGGATTCTCCAGTTTCCCGCTTGTACTACGAGTTTCCGGACACCTTGTATAAAGTGAATAGAAAAAAAAACACTAAATAATAAAATATATATTTATACACATTGTAAATTAATTATATCAATGTAGAACAAAAATATGAAAGAGATAATCGATCAACACCTTTTGCTTTCTGTACCTATTTTCGTTTCGAGAATTAGATATTGATATTATTTCCAATTCCTGGAGTGTGCGGAAATAGAAATTTTCTTTGATAATTTACTCGTATGCTGATTAAGAAAAAAATTCTGCCATTGCTAAAAAATATGTTGAGCTAATTTCATTAGAATGTATGACAAGGCCTTTTTCTGTCTCTTGTCACTCTTATATCTCTCTTATCTCTCTTGTATCTCTTGTCTCTCTTGTCTCTCTTGTCTCTCTTGTCTCTCTTGTCTCTCTTGTCTCTCTTGTCTCTCTTATCTCTCTTGGTTCTCTTGCCTCTCTTGTCTCTCTTGCCTCTCTTTGTATTATTTGAAATTTGAGTGAGTTTTTTTATAGTTTTATAAATTTTTGTTTCGTGTAGATATTATGTATCTTTGACTGAGCAGTTTTTGTAATTTTATGCACCCGTTTATATATTAACAGAGCTTTTATAACTACATTTATCTCACGTGAGTGAAAACATTTTTAAAACCCAGTATAAGTAAATAAAATAAATTTTCAGTATCTAATATCGTGACGAAAACTTAATAATATAATATCACTGTAATCCACAATCCAAATGCGATTATAGTAATCAATAGGTAATTTTTTTATTAAGCCTTAGGTGTGTGGTTTTGAAGTAATTGGAAGGATTATACTCCAGGTCATCTGAAATTTGACACATAAGCCGACGTGTATGATTCCACTTGAAAATCATGGAGGGGCCAAATATATTTTTCCAAATCCATTAGATAAATTCATCAATCACGCGGTATGGAGAGTTCCTATCGCCGATCTGCTCATCACTTAAGGCCCCTCGCCGGTAAAATAATTACCCAACACGGCACTACATCAATCACTATTACCAACAATACCAATCAATTTGCATTACAAGAGGAAAATGGGGCCGGACGGCAAGGGTTGAAAAATGCCCTTATGATGCTAAACGCCCTCATCAAGGAGACTCTTGAGCGCTGTTCGGGCTACTGTCCGCCCAAAGAGTGATATCTTTTGCGGACCTGGTTTTCAATGAAGGAATAGGTTAAGAATAAGATTATTTTTCTATTTGGACCTGGGCGTTAGGTATGAGCAAAAACAATAAATGCACTTATTCTGAGACACAGCTATCTTACACATTAAACATATTATCTAACATACAGTCGCTCTCGAAAGAAATGAATTGATTTCAACAATGTTTTTCAAATACTAGTATTAGTTTTTAAAGTACGCGCTCGCCGTTAAGTAATATATTTATTTATTTACACCCTTTCTCTGGGCTTTTAAATATGAAATTTACAAATTACACTATGATTAAATAAAATATAAATACTACATATTTCTTTTACAAAAAAATATAATAGGTATTTATTGTACATAACCGAACTGCCTCAGTTCAGTAACAATATTTTGTATTTGTTTATAGATAAATTGAAGATATCCACTGACTTGGTATAATTATTTCCCTCCATTAGTACTCTGGTCAAAGAGGAATACATATGGTAGTTAGTTCAAGAATTTATGTACTGAAATAAATCCTGACTTCTGGTATAATCATTTCCCTCCATTAGTATTATGGGTAAAGAGGAATACATATGGTAGTTAGTTCCAGAATATCTGCACTGAAATAAATCCTGACTTCTAGTATTACGTAGTGGAATTCGGAAGCTTATCAAACACATCACATCGAAATGCTTAACTTTTTGCTGCCACTGATATTTTTTCGGTTTGCTGAGTAAAGTTGTGTTGGATTTTGCCATATTAACTAATTTCAATTCTTCTTCTTCTTTCGTGTGGTGGGGATCAGAGGGGGACATCTAGGTCTGGGAGTCACCGCATTCACACATCGCCGACTCTTTAAGGTCCCATGTATGCATCATGTGAACACAACGGCAACCGGAGCACCTTATTCTATTGATGGCGGTCCAGAGTTTGCGAGGCAATGAGAACCCAGGCTGTCTCTCAGTGGGGTCATGAACGAGATGGGCGTTTTTGACATTGGCCGATTACCACTCGAGCTTCCACCTATCTTCTGGGATGAGAGGTGATCGAAGGAGTCTTTCTCTTCTGTCCAGAAGGGTTTTCAAGACTTCAAGCGGCCTGTCGGGTGAGAAACGACATCATCGTGCAAAGGTAACAAACGGTATTTGATGTTTGATTTTGTGATGATTCAACGCATACCTACAATCACACTACAAGAAGTTCACATCTATATGCCGGCGCCAGACATGAGTTCAAAGAAGTGATCAAGTAAGTGATCAAGTAAGTGTTCACATATATGGCACGGGCATTTTATACTGTTGTCACATATTTGATCACTTAAGTGCGCTTTGCCGTTCAGTGTCGGTTTTTAGCGCACATCAAAGGGATCAAAGTCCAAATGTTTGTGTCTGCTACACTGCCCGAAGCCCAGTTGCGTTGCGAGAGCGTCGCCGTGGAAAGATATTGTGCGTAAACAACCAAACGAACTAACGATGAAATGAAATATTGAGAGCGTTTTCGAGTTTATAGTGTTGATGCAAGGAGAGCCAGATATATGGGATCCGAAACATAAAAGGCATAAAAATCGAAATAACATCGAAATAACAAACTGTGTCGACCAAATCGTCGTCCATGTTTTGTGAAGTCTATTTGAAAACTGTGAGCTCAAAGGAGTGATCAAACCTTTGAACACATATCTGGTATATAAACCAATATATCTAAGTGATGTCACTGTCTAAGGTGATGGAACGTGTGATCAACGACAAACTGCTCACATACCTCGAGAAGAACAAAATTATTAACGACCGTCAATACGGATTCCGGCGGAACCGCTCGTGCGGTGATCTTCTCGCGTATGTGACGCATGTTTGGGGCGATGCCTGGAACGTTTCGGTGAGACCCAAACGGTTGCACTGGACATCTCCAAGGCCTTTGACCGGGTTTGGCACCGAGGACTTGTCAACTAACTGCATTCTTACGGACTTCCCGCATCCTTGTGTACGTGGATTGCCGACTTTTTGAGGGAGAGGTCGATTCAGGTAGTTGCTGACGGTTTCACCTCTTCTTCGCATTCGATAAATGCTGGCGTCCCACAGGGATCGGTTCTGTCACCGACTTTGTTTCTGTTGCACATCAATGACCTCTTGTCATGTGCACCGATTCATTGTTACGCGGATGACAGTACAGTTCATGATAGCTTTTTGTTTGACAAGCCCCCAAAGGGCTCACAAACTCCAACAGCTCGTAGGGCTTTGAAGCAAAGAATGGACGGTTACCTCGAGAGTGTTTTCTCTTGGGGTAAAAATAATCTCGTTGAATTTAATGTTTCAAAGGCCCAATCTTGTCTGATTACGTCTAAAGGGGATCGAAATGAAAATCTAGTCGCTTTCAACGGAAGCAATCTTCCGAACAGGCCCTCCATTGATATGCTTGGTGTAACCCTAAGTGACCAGCTCAGGTATGGGGGCTCCATCGAAGCCAGAGTAAAGTTAGCCTCCCAAAAACTGGGCGTACTGTACAGGGCCCGCAGATACTTTAATAGTACACAACTGCTAACCTTGTACAAATCACAAGTACGCCCCACGGTTGAATTTGGCAGCCATCTCTGGTCTGGAGCTCCAAAATACCTGAAAAATACCCTCAACTCTGTGCAGAAACGGGCGGTCCGTTTGATAGATTCTCCCATCTTAACAGACGGATTGCAATCTTTAGAGCACAGGCGTCGGGTGGGAATGCTATCCTTGTTCTACCGGTATTACAATGGAAGATGCTCCGAGGAACTAGCATCATTGATCCCTTCGGCACCGGTGCATAGTCGGGAAACACGCCAAACGCGTGCCCAACATTTGTACACGGTTGACATTTGTCACATGAAAACGGGTCGTTTCTTCGACTCGTTCTTATGTTCAACAGCTCGGCTGTGGAATGATTTGCCGGCCTCTGTGTTTCCTCCTTCCTACAACATGGGCCTCTTCAAGACCAATGTTCATTCCTTCCTCTCCTCAAAAAGACCCTCCACACAGCATCCCAGATGACATAGGCCCTGAGGGAAAATATTTTCCTCAGGACCTCCTATGTGGAGTTAATGTAAAAAAAAATGTGATCAAATGTGTGAGCAAAGTCTTCAAAGTAGTTCTTTGAACTTCTGTCTGGCGCCGTCACAAGACGTCCAAAATTATGTCACGCAAAAACTGAACTGACAGACAATTTTAATTTGTAAAATAAAGTGTTTCTGATCTTAACTTTTAAGTAGAGACTATTTACTTGTTTTCTTCAGACTTAAAACTATTGTATTTGAGGGTAGTTTCAGCATCTCATCAACACTTTGGAATGAAATACCACTGTCTATTCAAATATCGACATCGTTGCAGTGCTTCAAGATAGAATTTACAATGAAAGGACTACCTACTTGTGTTTATATTATTTATTTTGAAATTTAATATTATTTGCTTAACTTGAATTGATTTAATATTGATTTTATTTTAATTTAATTTTAATTATTTATTTTATAATTATACATATATATTATATTAGAGACTAAGAAAACCAGCTGCCCGGGAGAAATTCTGAATGTATAGCAAACCTATGACCAATTTATCAATAGAATCGATGTTATAAAAATTTCAAAAAGGTGTATGAATTCGATAAAGGTGTAATTAAAACTATAAAAATCCGAAAAATTCAATACCTTGGACATATGATGAGACATCCAGAGAAGTATGAGATCCTGCATCTCATAATGCAGGGAAAGATTGCCGGAAGACGGGGCCCTGGAAGAAGGAGAACCTCATGGCTGAAAAACCTGAGACAGTGGTTTGGCCAGTCTACCGTGGAGCTGTTCCGGGCCGCAGTAAACAAAGTCCGCTTAGCCAACATGATAGCCAACGTCCGTTGAACGGACAGGGCACAAGAAGAAGAAGAAGTATGAATATGTAAAAAAAAAACAAATAAATGTTTTTATTTTTATTAATATTAAATAGATTAAAATAAAACTTCGAAGTTTTCAAAAATGACTTAAAGATTCGATTAAAGAATAGATTTTTTGTATATATGTATGTAATTTTCTCTTCGAAATCTTGCACGTAATAGTTATTTTTTTGGACTTCTTATAAATTGCACATTATTATTAAAAATACCACATAAAATAATTTTTGAAAATATGATCATCTGTCTACCCCTACCCCTTCGGCCGATAGTAGTCACTTGATTCGCCAAGCTACAGGCAACAGCCTCCTTCGTTACGCCGCGCTAGGCCTAAATTGAAATATACAGCAGCAACTCGGTGAATTTACTTTCTAAAATACACGCAAAAATTGAGATAAATGCGGCCGTTTGTTAGCCCCGCGGCTATTGGTTGAATTTTCTGCAAATCTTCACGACAGGCATATAATCTTATTTTTAGCAAGGACACATGCTAAAATTAATTTATTTTTCCTAAACCATCGGTGTGTTTATTAACTAGCATGTAAAATCTTTGTAAGGTGTACTAATTAACAAGAAATATTATTTATTTACGCTTAAAATGAATACATGATTTCAACCTTTAACTACCTACACTTGATTTCAAAAAATTTGAGAGGCGGAAGTGGGTAACGCCGCGCCGGGCGGCGCCCCATCTCATGTCGCACAAAGTGGTTCGCTACGTTGGTAACTTAGCAAGGGTGCCCGCTTTATGGAGTGCGGTTTGTCTAGATCTTGGCGGCAAATTCATCTGTCCACCCAACGCGTGGCGGGCCGGATAGGGAGAGACTGGTTGGGGCAGGCCTTTTTACCTCTCCAGTCGGACTCTC
Source organism: Limnephilus marmoratus (assembly GCA_917880885.1). Taxonomy (NCBI): domain Eukaryota; kingdom Metazoa; phylum Arthropoda; class Insecta; order Trichoptera; family Limnephilidae; genus Limnephilus; species Limnephilus marmoratus. The sequence goes on from OU862910.1 coordinate 33,073,997, forward strand.
TCGACCCGTCGAATTGCACTGCAGTGGATTCATATGTCCATTTCTCGAGGATACACTAAATCCCAGATTCCATCAGACCCTTTCCATCAGACCCTGTTCCTTTCCAATTCTTTGTTTCCTTCCTTTCCTTAAACATATCCTTCACACAGCTTTCCCGAAGATAACATAGTCCCTTAGAGAAATTATTTTCCTGTTAGAAGGGTTCCAATGTGGAGTCAACGTAAAAAAGAAGAAAAAAACCAGAACGTCACTGTCTAAGTCTGATTTTGAAAAACTCTTTGTAAAGCCAGAACTACGCCGGGGAATTCAGTTAGTGGCATGTAAGAAAGAAACGCAGAAAATTTCCCTCCATCTATGTCTTTAAAACATTTCCCAAAGACTATATCGTATATTATGTGTTATACCTATAATAATTATACCGTTGAACTTATTATGTAACACACGGACTGACGAATAAAAGTGATGACAAAGTTTTTTATTATTTTTACAACAACGGTAAGAATATTATATTATAAACTAGCAGACCCGGCCACACGTTGCTGTGGCTAACGAAACACAACGCCATTACCCAACCTTTATAAAATCCACACCACTTGTTTGCCAGCTGCCCGCTGCCCGCTGCCCGCTGCCCGCTGCCTGAATTGAATATTTGAATTTATCGGCTTTTCTCTACTATAATAAGCAAACCTTCTCCTTGAATCACTCTATCTATTGGTGAAAACCCCATGAAAATCTGTTTCGTAGTTTAAAAGATCTATGCGCACATACATTTTGAGCGACTTCATTTTATACTATGTAATGCAATTCGAGCGATCGCCACTAATTATACAATGCTTGCAATGCAACACTGGATATTTGAAAAGGGAAAATCAAATACCTACTTACTCTAGAACATCTATTTTCCAATTTCTTCCGTAGAACGAATTTCAAAAGTGACTATAGTACGGCCCGGCAGCCGTTTTAAATCGCACAAAAATATGTTTTCTTTGAATTTCTCGGCTTTTCTCTAATATAATTTACATGTATTATACATATAAACATTCCTCTTAAATCACTCTATCTATTGGTGAAAACCGTATGAAAATCCGTTGCGTAGTTTAAAAGATTAACGCGCACATCCATTTTGAGCGACTTCATTTTATACTATGTAATGATGATAATGATAATGAAGTTGTAATAATATACATTGTTAACTACTTCATAGATTGTAGGGAAACAGTAAGTTTATTTAAATTCGTGGTATTATTTAATACACAGCCACTTCATTGCGCGTTTTGGGATTGTGACATGCCAAAGTACTGACGTTTTGAGAAATATTGTGGAAATTTCTAAACTTGTATTTAAAATGAGTAGCTGAAATTGAGTGACCAAATAAAAGACTTTTAATTGTTTTAAAATAACATTAAAAATATATACAAAATATAATATCGTTCTATCGCCTGATGACATTGAGTTATCCAATTTTTGTATAAACACCCATATACCTACTTACATGCGTATATAAATTAAAATATGAAATAAATTTGAATACTATTGTGTATACCTTCAACCCGACTGCCACTCGCTGGGAAAGACCCCACTTCTCCAGCACTGACTCCTTCGGTAACATCAGTCACCACGAAATCCGACTCCACAATTAACATGATGCGATCTTCTCCGCTTTTAAAAAACGAAGAAGTCTGTAAAGAAATCGATTGCCAATTTATTGATGTGAATTTTTAAAATCTAAAGAAAATCGTTTTTGGGCATAAAAAATAAACATCACACAAAGAATTTAATTAAATCGTATAAAATCTGACTGTAATACCCAATTGAAAAAAAGATTAAATTAATTAACGAGAATTGATGGCACACTCATTTCACCACGTTTTTCGCAAATTGTAGATACTTTTGCATAAAATGCGGTAGTACTTCGTACTTATATAACGAAATACACGAAATACCCATTTCTAGAAGGACCAACTATTATATTTTCTTTAATGGCAACATTGCGTATTAATAAATGTCATTTTAAAGAACTTTTATGTAATTTTGACGATTACTTTTGGCCATTATAAAAATTGCAGATCCGCAGATAGCCAGCCCGAGGGCTAGCTTTTAGAATGAACGCAAATGTGAATAGCTACGAACCCTTTCTTTTGAAGGTAATTTGTTCGGATTAAACGATCGAGTGATCTTATCGATTCCTCCGAAGGAAGGGCGATAATTAAAAGGCCATTAATCTTTAAGATCCATTATGTTTAATTCACTTTCAGCTATTATCTGCACTATCACCGAAAGCTGTCGGTTGCTATCGATTCCAGTTATTATCGAACAAAATCACTCAAACGAATTTGGGGGAAATGACGCGTAAAATCTATTATTATGTGAAAGAGTAATTAGGGTGATCCCATTATCTGGATGCTTTGTTTTCAGCTATTGGAAATTAGCATATTTTGCTTTATTTTTAAACCGAAAATTATTTGGAAGGTCGTTAAAAAAACTGTATATGATTGATTATAAATTTTCAGTTTTCAATTACATAACATTATTAAACGAAGATAGGATAGGTACTATTATTTAAAAATGAAAGGCTGTAAGGAAGAAGGAAAATCAGTATCATTCCATCGTTTCCCAATTTATTGTTAAGACAATAGCGTATAACATTTTTCATCCGAGTACATAGCTAATATTATCTTCTTTATATATAAAAATGAATCGCTGAATGTGTTGCTAAGCGCATAACTTTCGAACGAATGCACCAAATTGGATAATTCCTTTTTTTTTTAGTGTTCGTTATTGTCAGGACAAGGTTTTTATAAAACTTCCGGTGAGCTCTGGCATTATGAAATTTGTATAAAAAAATTGCTATTGGTGGCACGCGAGGTTTGAAAACTGAATGTATGGAAAGCGGGAGGGAGGGAGAGATGGGGGAGGGGTGGAAGGGGGAGGATGGTGGGGGGGTTGGGGGAAGGGGGGGAGGGGCAGAGGGGGGGGTGGAGAGGAGAGGGGAGAGGGGGGAGGGGGGAGGTTGGGAGGGAGGGCGATGAGTGGGATGGAGGGGGGGAAGTGGAGGAGGCGGAGTGGGAACCCCCTTACACCATGCGAGCGGAGCCGCGGGAAAAAGCTTGTTATACAATAAAAAGAACTTACAATGTAGCACCTTAATGGACTAATCTAAACGAATTTACAACTTACTGAGATAAACATACTTACATCATGTTCACATCCTCGTGAGAGCATCCGTTATTTGGCAACAATGTGATGCTTAACTCTGCTTAAAATATGTTTTGATAATGAGATGCATGATGCTTTCTCCCTCCTACTAAATTGCATTTTGAAAAATACTGTTTGTGAATAACATGGAGACAAAATATGACAAATATTCTGTTTTAAAAAATCAATGATGACAACATATTCAATACATGATTTAGCCAAAGTGATGTGTTTACCATCGACATGCAATGTGAAATGTCAAAAATATTTCCTTACAACCTCGGTCTATTTCTTGCTCAGTTAAAATAGCCTTACTTGTGTTTTATAAACAAGGGGTAGTTTTATATAAATAGGAGGTTGTAAATCTAGTCCCCGAGCCCCGCCACAGGGTGGCTTGTTAGCCGTTTGTCTCGGGAAACCACGTCGGGAGACTTAAACATTTATACTCCGCAAACTTTCGGATCGCCGTGTATTTGTACAATGCGGAGTGATTATGAATAAACCAGAATGATTTTTGTTACGCGTTTTTATCTGTTTGCGTGGTAAAAGGCTGCGTAACACAAGCTGAGTCATAATGCAAAAAGAGAATTTTTACATATTTGTAAAAAGCACTAACTTTGTGGCTCGCCATAATTTACAATAAAAAAAACACATAAATTTGTTTAAGACCAATTTTATTTTAAAACACTCTACCGGTTTCAGAAGCGCCCTTCCTTCGTCAGGAGAATATTATAACTAAACTATGATACAGAATGTTAGGTGTTTGAGTGGGAGGTGAGCAAAGGGGTGGGGGTAATTGCGGGATTTCCGGAAAGAACAGAGTTACTAAAAAAGACTTAAGAACAGATACTATACACCAAAGATACTAAAGAACAGAGTTACTAAAAAATACTAAAGATAGAGATCATAAATTAAGCCACTCAGGCATTTACCAACTATGTTGCAATGATTGTCCTTCGTTCTACATAGGTAAAACAACTAGAAATGTTAACATTTGAATCACAGAACATTTAGGATGCATTTAGGATGAATAATAATAATTTTTCAGAGTTTGCTAATCACCTAATTTCCACAGATCACACTTTTAATAAGGACACAGGGGTTCAAATTCTTCACCGTAACAATAAAAGCAAAAAATTAGATAATAATAATTTTTCAGAGTTTGCTAATCACCTAATTTCCACAGATCACACTTTTAATAAGGACACAGGGGTTCAAATTCTTCACCGTAACAATAAAAGCAAAAAATTAGATAATTTAGAAGCACTAGAAATCAGAAAATCCCTAAATAATAATGCTAGTATTTTGAATAACTAAATTAATTTATCTTTCAGTCCCATTCTAAATATTTTTCCAATTAACCGCTCTGTTTTTTCCGGAAATCCCGCAATTACCCCCACCCCTTTGCTCACCTCCCACTCAAACACCTAACATTCTGTGTCATAGTTATAATATTCTCCTGACGAGGGAAGTGTGCTTCTGAAACCGGTAGAGTGTTTTAAAATAAAAGTGGTCTTAAACAAATTTATGTGTTTTTTTATTGTAGAAAATTTTTTTTTTGTAGAAATTATAGTTTTCGGGTAAATAGCCTTTCCCTTACCGGCTACTTATTTTTATTTAGGTAGGTGCGTACATTTACGTGAGTAACATTCCCTCATAAAAAGCAGTTAATATTATTCACCAATGTCTTAAAAGTATTTTTGGAATGTTGAAGATAACGGTTCATCTAATAATGATCACTTTTACTAAAATAATAAATTTTCCATTGTGCATCACATTGTCACCAATGCAGTTAGACGTAATTGCTAGTTTTTCGTTTCACACGACGTCTTTTGCATAGATTAATTAACTTTTCCATGACACTCACCATCATATTTTTCTTCTTCTGGTGCTCTCCAGTGGCGGATACAGAGGGGGGGCGCGCGCCCCCCCCTTGCGGGCCGCAGGCCGCACGCTATTCGTTCTAGTCTTGGGTAACTGGCCAGATTTTCAATAACATAACCAACTGGTTATTGGTATCTAAATAAATGGTTTTAAAATGGTTATTTAGTTATTTCTCCATAACTTCGAGGGTGGGCAACGACGGCAACGCGTCTGCTGGCCCGGCTACAGTTGATATTGACTAGTTGTCTAATTATTAGTCGTTTTCAAGGTTGTGAAGTTATTTGGTTTTGTCCGTGGGTTTTGGGTATCGGGTGAGTTGTGGTTTTCATGGTTGTATAGGTTATGATTTTGTCAATGAGGGAGTGGTATTATCGAGTAGTTTTTGATCCAAAGAAAGAGATAGCGCTATACGAACTACAAAAATCTCGTTTTGCCTCGCTGAAGAAAAAAGAAAGATAAATATGCAGCCCGTATACCGCTGTCCATTTTTAACGAATATAACGACCAGTTACAAGCAGGGCAGAAATCAGGGGCACAGAATACATAATGTTTAATTTACTTGGCTTTAAAATATATTACACTAAACACCAGATTCCTACCCAACTCTCGTACCTTTTTCCTTCCCAGAACTTCCTCTCCTTCCTTTCCTTCAAACACACAGCATCCCCAAAGATGAAATAGGCCCTGAGGGAAATTATTTTCCCAGGGCCTCCTGTTTGGAGCTAATGTAAAAAAAAGTACCTAAAGGTTGCTCAAGATATCTTTAGCGCCCCCCCCCTTGAATATTTTCTGTATCCGCCACTGGTGCTCTCTCATACCAAAGGTTATCTAACATCAGGTTAACTAGCCAATCTTTACCTGCAAACTACAGTCCGAAACAACCCTTACACGTCACGTGGATTTCGAAATTCGGAATCTTCCTCGAACGACGTTTTACATTATTAAGTAGACAAATAATTATTATGGTCGATACCACCAGAGCCAATAGAAAACACCAACACAACACTAACATAACACATAACAGAAATAATTACTTACTTATGGTTTTACCTATTAAACCTACCTATTTACTATGCAGTGATTAAAATATAGGTTTTAATGACAATTAGAGTAATGCTTGTTGGAGTTATACTTTTTATGTTCGTATATCGATTGCCTGTAAAAACTGGATAATAAACTTGTTTAAAAATTCAAACCTAATTTTCAACAGCAATATTTCTACGGTCCTGAAGAACAATGTCAGATCTGCTATTAAAAAGCGTTCTGTTGGCTTGTTTATTGGCTTATTTTGTTGACTTTATTATTTTTTTGATCTCAAAAACAGTAAAATTGCAGAAACAAAACGTTAAACAGCTCAACTACAAAAAAGCACATCCGACATTCTTCTGTAAATATTGTAAATAAGCTAATGTCAAGTTCCTTGAATCTTATTTTACGATACTTCTTAAAACCTATTGAAGTATAGTGGTTCATTATTTTAGACAATGTTTTAAATTTTTAAAATTATTTTGTAGAATTACAATGCGCTCTGTAGAGTATTTAGAAAATACGTTTTACGAATTAATCTAACAATGTTTACCTTCTTTTTAAGCCCAACTATTGCATTATTTTACTTTATTATTATTGAAGGAAAATTTTATTAAATTTGAAACTGCTTACTCAATTTGGGAGGCGGATATGGATGCTGCCCCAAGTACCATTTATAGGATAACCAACACCTCTGCCATACGTCACCCCGAGTAGTTAGCTGCGATTGGTGACTTAGCAGGGGTGCCCGGGTTTGTTTGATGAGGTTGCTTCCAGGTCTTGGCCCAGAATCCTTGAGGTGATTTCATCGCTCTTGAGGTTATTTTTGACGAAAACGGCGCTATACAAATTAGCCAAATATTATTGGTGGCGGACGAGATTACTGTGTGGCTGGCCGGATCGGGAGAGACTGGTTGAGGGAGGCCCTTTGTCCCTTGCACCACATCATAGAGAGATGGATTCATACGTCCGTAATTCCTGGATACACTGATCCTCAGATTCCTATACACCCCTCATACCTTTTTCCTTCCTAGAACTTCCACTTTTCCCTTTCCTTAAAAAGACCCTCCACACTGCATCTTTTAAGATGACATAGGCCCAGAGGAAAATGTTTATTCTCAAGGCCTCCTTTGTGAATCTAATGATAAAAAAATGTTCATGAAAACACTTTTCTTGCGATTTTTAGATGTTATACCAGAGACACTTTTATTGGCCTCATAAAAATAGCATTTTTGGGTTCTTCTGTAAGCTCGAAACCCTACCATTCTGCGCTGTAGTAGGGCATGGAGATATTTCATATATCTGGTCTCCCCCGGGGGGTAGTGATGTTAGCGTTTGCTCTGGCAGAGCTTTGAATTTTTTCTCGGTCATTTAATTCGTAAACACTTTATTTTTCTTTTACGAAAACGTAACGATATTTTTCGTTTCTATGGACCGAAGATTTTATTACCATTATTATTATATTACTGGCTATTACCCGGCGTGCGTTGCTATGCCATTAAATAAGGAAATTGTGTCTCCCTGCGTGTCCTTTCCCATTCGTCCCTTCCTCTACCGTGTTCCCATCCCCTCTCGCGTTCCCACTCCACCTCCTCCACCTTCCCTCTCCCCACTCCCCCGTCCCGCGAACCCCCCTCCCGAGTTTCCCTCCCCCCTCACCCCTCCCGCATTCCATATATTCAGTTTTCAAAACTGCTCGAAATTTTTTTAAACAAATTTTATAATGCCAGACCTCACCAGTAGTTTTATACAAACCTTGTCCTGACAATAATGAACATAAAAAAAAAGAATTATCGAATGTGGTGCAGTCATTTCGGCGATCCATTTTCAATTGTATAGATACAAGACAGATAAAATAAGAATATAGAATATATAGACTTTATGATAATAGTACAACCACTACAATTTAAACACCCCAAAGGCATTTCTATTTTAAGGTAATGTCCATGCTAAAAGTAATTTAATATCACAGTACGGAAAATTAAAATTTTAAATTGGTTGTTATAAAAGCTTTTTTGCAACTCACTGTCGTTGTTTACTATTTTAGGTTAAAAACGAATTCAATTTTTTTAACCAGGTAGACAACTACATACTTCACAGGTGTAGGCTCCGGTGGCGTTCCGTGAGTTTTCAGTGAGCTAGAGTGGAAAAATTTAAAAATACAATATTACCAATGATAAACGTAGTTGAAAAAATATTTTTCAGAAACAACATCAGTAATGTCGTATTTTTCAAGCTTACTACTCTACCTCAATGAAAACTCTCGGACCGCCACAGGTAGGAATCGCCACAAGCCCATGTTTTTGTACTTTATTCACCCGTTCTTCCTTTAATGTAATTCATGCCCTATTCAATTCATTCCCCTCCGTTCTCGGTAGGCTTTTCTCCTTGGTCAACATCGAGTTGTTGGTTCACTGATCTTAACATGATTCTTTTGCAGTTTGTTCTCATATTCTACGGTGCTCGATTCTGCATGTATTTTTACTAAAATTAGCCAAACCTTGAAGAATCTTTCTAATGTTATTTATCTGTCATAATGTAGTGGTTGAGAGTATAGTAAGTTGGAAGCGTGGCAATCAAATCGTAACAGTCAACTTGTCTGACTAAAGAGCGGGTATCGTCTAGTACTCTATTTATATAATTTTATGTTTAATGAAATTATGACATAATATAAATACTATTAAGGCTCTGCAACCGGGATCGAAAAGAAGAAGATGGAGGGATACGAAATTATGAATATTAAAGGAGAGCTCTAACATTTACAGCGACAAAGTCGATGCGAAAATTGCGAAAATGTTTAATAAAACACGACTCGTTTAAAATAGAGCAAAAATCTTGCGGGCATTGTCTTAAACAGCATTTAAAAAAAAAACACTGTGAATTTTTTCATACATATAACTTGTAAAATAACTGAAACAAACGTGTTTATAATAATTTTTGGAGCATTTGGAGCAGATTTTTTTCTATCGAGGGAAATTTAAATAATTTGCGTTTCGGCGCGGGCAAAGTCTAGATATTATCTTCAAGAATAACATATATTTTTTTAGAGCTTTAAAACTTACCGTGTTTAAGGGAAATGTGTAATAAATCGGTACAAATCTGGGTTGCGGGCCCTTAAGACATAATATAAATACTATTAACTGGCTTTATATCGCTTCTCTCCAGTAATTAAGATTTGCAACTCTCAGTAACACTTACTGCCATGGAAACTAATAAGGAAAAATAAATAACTAAACAAATTTAATCATCCCTTTAAAAATGTATACCTCTTAAGCCATCTGCTAAGACTTAGTTAGCAGAATTGCTTCCCTTCTCATGTTTTCAGCTATACCTACATGTAAAGCCACCTGCTTTTTAATATCCCTCACCCCACACATTTCCTCAAAACAATCCTATGGAGGAATCTCCTGCGTTTGACAGTGTCCACCTATGCTTCCCTGAATACTCACCGAAGAAAATATTCCTCTTCTAATTACATTTTTATAACTGACGCTATATTATGCCAATATCAAAAATTATTTCCTTGATATTTCAAATCACGAGGTGACCGTTTTTTAATGATAACATTTGCTATCAGTTTCAATGAACTTCCAAAAAGGAAATTCTTAGTAAACGAGGAAAAGTATTATTTTACAGTAAATCCATGCAGAAGGCCATGAGAAAAAAAATTCGGGGCCTGCGCATCTTTGGGGATGCTGTGAGGAGAAACTTTTTTTTTAGGGAAAGGAAGTATAGAAGATTCTGGCGAAGAAAAAGGTTATGAGGGGTTGACGTGGTCCGGAATAATGGATGTAAGAATCGATTCCTCCCGCTGCGATGCAAGGCGATGGGTCGAGAGTCTGGCAGGAAAGGTCAAAAGGTCTCCCCATACCAGCCTCTCCCGGTACGGCCCGCCACACAGTGGTTGGGCAAACACATCCGCTGCCAAGTTCTAGAAAAATCTCACTTCTTAAACCAGGGCAATGAGCAGGAAATAGAGAACTCCAGTCCAATTTTTTTTAATGAATAATGACTTTCTAACTTAAATAACTGCATATTTATTTTTATTTTTAGAGTTAGTTTTAATAGTTAAAATAATTGTCAAAGTTTTAATTTTTCAAGACCCCCGAAAACCACCGTATGTATGGTTAATCGTGTGACGTCATCACTCCTGAAAAATTAGTATAGGATCGGGCAGCTGATCAACTACCGCCATTTTGAATTTCGTTGTTCGAAGTATTCTCCCTGGAAGCAGCATTACTATTTTTTGTGCACTAGTTTTTGAATATTTTCAATAATAGAGACAGACTGATAAGAGATACCTTTATTTTTTAAACGTTATTTAGGCCTAAATAATGTTTCAATAAACATAACAACTAAATCTCTATAAACAGCATGTAAATAAACGAATAAATTAATACGAAGGCTTGTGTCATATTATACATTCCCATAAAATGACTTTACGGTGATGTCTAAAATTTCAAAAATGCCAACTTGACGTCGTATTTTTACGACCGGATTAAAAATGGACTTTTTAATATTTTTTTAAAAACTCTGCGTTAGTTATAAATAAAACTTATATAATCAGAATCAGCGTTTATTGGTCTGTATGAATATATTTTTTAAAAGCCATAATATTTTTCACTGGTGTTCCTTATTATTCTAAATTACCACACAATAAACCACTGACCACAACAAACCGGATGACCTGTGGCATTGATGTTGGTTATGCAATGGCGGCGGGGCGGTGCCCATACAAAAAGTATGTTGGTTGTGTATCATTAAAATAATTGTGAATAAAAAAAAAACAAGTACACTTAAGCAGTTTTATTAAATATTATTACATTTATACATTTATATTGTTACAAGGATAATTTGATTTTCATGACATTCATGACACATAATATCAGAAATGTATTACCAATGCAGCGGATTTTTGAAGAATTATATGTAATATAATTATATATATAATATATATATATATATATATATATATCTTATGATTATAATTTTTATTAATATAGTAATAATGGTATGCTCTTGAGTTTACTGTTTAATTATCAGTGGGTCTGTTTAATTATAAGTTCACATAATATAAATAAACATTGCTTTAATTTATGTCGTTCAATGAAAAAGGGCTACACTTAACGTAACATTATTGTTACAAATAAGTGGTACTAATGTTAAACTTTTTTTTTGTAATTCAGGTTCTGAAATTAAATAGTATACACGCACTATTGTATTTTTATATACATATTTGTAAATAATGTATTATACAATGTATTATAAAATGGTGGTGGAACGATTATTTAATGATAATCATTTTACAAAGTTAATTTAATTTTAGAAGAGAAGTTTGGGAACTACGTTTTTGTATGTTTTTAAAAAATCGCTATTTTTATTAAAAAATCATTATAATAGGGGGTAGGTTACTGTTATCATAGATATTAATGTAGGATTAAATGTTTATAACATCTTCAAATAAGCATAGAAAAATTATATTATTTATGTATTGTCATTTAAATGTCACCGTATGGATTTAGTTAAACTATATGCCATTGAAATTAAAAGACTTGTAAATACATACCTATTAATAAATTGTTGTCTAGACATTTTTTATGATTTAAAATTGTACATTATACTCGATGAATTATATATTTTTCCTTATGTCTAACATTAGTATTTACATATTATTATTTATAATAAAGAAATAGAGAAAATCAGTTTAAATCGCCTTGCAGTTCCAGAAAAAAATATTTGCATTGCAGTATGCAGATCTCTAGGCATGTTATGACACTTTTACTTTCTCAACTACATAATGCAGCGAATAAAGCTGAAAATTTATTGAAATCAATTTTTTTTTAAAACAAGTGCATTGAACGAATTAATTTAATATTTTTCTTAAATTTTAAAATTAACTAGATTATCTTTTCAAAATATAAATATTATTGGTATATACACATACATCCTTATTTACAATATTTGTTACATTTTTAAATTTAGAAAAAACATAGTCAACGATAATCTTTTACAATTTTTTTTATCTGATAATATACTTTCAATAAATTGTCGAAGTATTTTGAAAAATTATTAGGTATATTATAAATGTGTTTAATATACCATAAATAAAACCGATGTAAAAAAAATAATCACAGAATAATGTTAATTTTATTTGACTAATCATTTACAAAGATTTGTAAAAACATGAAATTTCTTAAATACAATTTTTCGTTCTTAACTGATATAATATCTGCATTTTCAACATTTATAAAGCATTTCATATAGTTATGACAATAATTATTTAAAATAAAAATTACAATATTTTTTCATTTATTAAGAGAAGAACAAGTCAAAATATTCATATTTTTACCACTGCGAATATATTTTAAAATTTATTATCATAATATGCATAGTATACACTACATTCCATAAGTTAAATACCTACTATGTAAGTACCTACAAATATACAATCCACTGAAATATTTAAAAATTCAACAATTTTTTTTTATTTATCTTCCAAAACATTTAATTTACACATAATATTATTTTTTTTCATTTTAAACAATGTTTCAAAAAAGTACTTTACAATCAGTCCTCCCATCTCTTAGATATAATGAAACATAATATTAGCAAAATATTGCTTAAACTAGAAGATAAATTTCCATAGATGGTAAACATACTACCCTATCACAAATGTTAGCATTGTATCAATAACAATAATACACTGTGGAATTATTTAAACAATTTTTCAATTTACAAGTAATCGTTCAAAATGTTTTATATTACAATGTGTTATAGTATTGAAGAAGCTACCGTAAATTTTAAAAGCACTTCATAAAACTGTTATTAAAAGTGAACTAATACGCTAACAATTATTAACAAAGCAAGAGTCTCGTTGTTGAAGTCGCCTTTTTGAGTTGAGCTTCCTGATCGGGAGGGTTCCCCTCTTCCGGAAGGAGTCAGAAGAACCTGACTATCGTCCTTCCCCTTGGAATGATGTTCCCTTGCACCGACCACAGAGTTTCCTTGCGCTCCCCCATTGGACCATTTGTTGGGTCTCTCGGATACCCGGTTTTTCTGGTCTCCTTCTTCTGCTTTATCATCATCATCTTTATCCTCATCAGGGTAGTCTTCTTCTTCGGCCCGCCTACCAGAAGATCCGCCTTCCGGTTGACGACTTCTGTTAGGGCCGGGAATTTCTGAAAACACACAAAAAAATTAATTTTATATTTTTTAAGCTTTGTGTGGGTTGAGAAGGAAGATAATGCCATGTAATATGGCACGTGTCTTTAAAATACGTTTCTAAATGTAGGTATATTCTTTTATCGCACAGATTTTTAAAATTTAATTAAATTGCTGTATAACCAGAAATTTGGAAAAAAATGTTATTTTAAATGAATAACTACCCACTTATTCTAGAAACTTAGAATTTAGTTTCCTAAAAAAACTTATAAGGTTGTTTCCAAAATCAACTTTCATTTTAACATAAAAAAAATATCCTTAGAAATATATTACGCAGAGAGCAGCTTTTTGTTTATTGTTATTGGGTTTAATTTACAGAACTTTCATTAATTAAAAAAAAAGTAAATCAATCTAAAATTCCTAATAACATAATTATTACAATAGATTACCGCGAATAAAAATATTAACACAAAAAGCAGTTTTAATAAATATTTACATATTCTTCATTTCAAAAATTTAAAATTAACATATATTATAATAAAACAAATATAAAACTTTTTTCCACTTATTTCTAAATTAATTTTTTAAGTATTGAAATTAATGCTTTTACGTTCAAATCCATTTTGAACGTAGCGTAAAAACGTAAATTGATGAAATTTTTCAGAAGCTTATTATTGTTATTTTGTGGTTGTAAGAGGTTACCTCTATTTACGACCTATCGTAAATATAACGCGATCACCTTACAGACGTGTTATCATTCTCAGAGGATTAGATACCTATACTATTGGCTTTGGTTGGATTGGTTTAGCTAAGTTTTTTTTTGAAAAAGGTGTTTTTTTTTTCAAGATTAAATTCAATTTCGTTCATGAAATTTTTGTTACAAGTAAAGGCTCATTTGAACAAGAAAAACGCTATTGAAAATTTGATTTGATTATCTACATATTATAATAGATTCATATCAAACTTTATATAATACATAGACGGAAAACGGAGGGTCCGACCAAATCGGCTGGAATCCTGAAGTTCTAATGAATTATTTGAAACTTGAAATTTAAAAAAAAAATCGTTATATTATGAATTTATAATGCGCATGAACGACAATTTGCAAAAATGGCGGACATAAATTGAAAATTGACGAAATCGGCCTTAATTTTGTAATATATTAATCATTTTTCATGAGTCGAAGTTCATCACCATAAAAAATTAATTTAAACTTTGAATAAAGTGAATGGAATGAAAATTCCGTAAGCTAAGATTCCAGCCAACTTCACACGCACCGCTCCTAACTATATTTCAAGGTCGAATTTGATGCTATGACTTTAAGAATGTATTCTTCACATGTACAGAAAGATTTTTTGTACATGTGCATCAGTTGGACTAGATTCCCCCTTAGGTAATTAAAAAAAATCACAATTGGTACAGAACCAAAAGAATTCTAGTAAAGTGAAATCTTACCGTATAGTCTAATTTTGCTCTCAACGTCTCCCAGTGAGTTTTTGGCCACACAGGTATAACTGCCCACATCGTCTGCTCCGATCCTCTTCACAGACATGGACATCCTCGCTTCGAACATGCTCTTTTGGTGAACCTCCATCTCGTACTTCTCCGAGGGAATAATCAGCTCTCCTGAAATCATGAAAACATTGTGTGAATATCAAGCACATTAAAAAATAGGAAAATAAAAATAATAAATTTGATTCACACAAAATTTTGTCACAATTTGGGAGGCGAGTATGTACCGTCCTCTGGGAACCGTTCATCGGACAATTAACACATCGGTTTGGTATGCTTGGTGACACATTTTAGCAAGGATGCCCGGGTTCATGGGGTTAAGTTTGTCCAGGTCTTGGCGACGGATGCATTTGCCCATTAATGGAATAAACACTAAAAAACTTTTCTAAAAACTTGTGCGCCACCCATTGTAATTAATTATACAAATTTCATAACGCAAGAGCTCATCATTATATATAGAAACCTTCGCGGGCGTGCGCGCAACAACTCACCAAAGTTCCATCGCAATCGGATGAATGGTAGAGGAACGCATACGGGGCAATCAAAGAGACGTTTTTTTATATATATTTATTATTTATTATACCTATGTATTTTTATATATATTTATTTTATTGCTCAATCCTAATGCCTCTCGAAAGAGCACAAAAAGCAGTACTAAAGGTTATGATAAGTACATCTTACAGACATCCCAATGAAGCAAACACAGGGTGTTACGGGACGTCCTTGACTTATTTCAACCAGTGATTCCTGACAGTAGGTATTCGGAGTAAAATATGTAAATGAAAATTTCGTGTCCGGTGACTTTTTTTGGTGTTAACATCCTGTTTAAATAAACAAATCCCGATAATTAATCCCAATCCAAAGAAAACAGTGCCCCACGTCCCACGGCCGCAGTATGAGAAGCGCGACAATCAAGTCCCGTCCACTCGAACAGCCGATAGAGATCCGATACGTTTCTTGGATCATTTTTGTACAAAAGGCTAGATTTAAGAAAAATCTTATAATGAGTGATCTCTCGGCTGCTGAAAATATCATCAGTAAATTTATTTTTTTCTCGTTATTTCTTCTTTATGCTTCTTTTTAAAACATTTATTATGAACTTAAAATTTTATCACACAGTAAATGTAATGAACTGGTAGATTACTTGCTAATATTACCTTTTTCTTGCCTTTGTTCTTAAATATTATGTACACAAATTACATATAATTATAACGATAATTATGTAAATATGTAAATATACTTATTTATTTATTTATACTGCGTTTTGACAGGTTGTTCACACACATGTGAGAACAACCCAATTATTAAAACTCAGTTAATTATACAAATAAGATAAGGTAAAAATTTATATACAATCAATTAGTCAAAAAATACAATAATTAATTTTGTAACAGTTAAAATAAAAATTAGATAAAATAAAACAAAAAATAGTAAGACATAAAGAATTTAAAAAAAAATCAAAGTTTACTCAAATAACAATTAAAGAGAGGTAAGATAAGAGACATAATTAGAGACAAAAATTATACATTATAATTTAGCACATATTTTTCAGCAATCGCAGAGCATTTTTTTTTTAATCAATATAAATTATCGACAAAAATATCTACTTCAGCACACTCTATCTTATTATACGGTCGACACATTTGGGTCAGAGGGCTAAAATAGGCGATATTGTTTTTAAATGTATTCAGGTGAAACATATTATAGCGTCTTAAGCAATGGGAATTGGGAACATTTATATCAATGTTCCTAAGACACAATGAAGTATCAAGATGGCCGTGAATTATTTTATGTAAACATATTAGATCAGTCAATTTTGCCTTCTGATTTTAAGTGTATTAATTTTGAAGTATTCAAGTGGCATGTCGTGTGATCTAAGATGTTCATGTAATTGACATTTAAAAGATATCAGTCTTAGCATTTTTTTTAAACTGATTCTACAATGTTTTCATACTTGCAGTAATGTGGATTCCAAATAGTGCTTCCATATTCAAGTTTACTATACTTTTCATATATTTCTTTTAATGTAATTATTTTAATGAATTTATAAACTTAACCACTGGAGTTAGAGAAAGAAAGTTGAGGAGTGTTCCGCAATATAATCAATTTCAACCTTGAGCTCCAGGATTTTTTTTAAAGAAAACATTTCCGGGATACGAATAACCTGATAATATTAGAAAACCTCCTACTACCACCACAGTAAGCGGAAAAATGTTGCTTGTTCCATGATGGAGGACTTAGCCAGCCGAGGAATCGAACACGTGACGCTCGGGTGGGACCCAAAAGCGATGCCAACTCCGCCCCTGACCTATAAGTGTTCGGTTGGAAATTTCCATCCCTCATTCAAAAAATCAAATCTCCGAATTTTAATACGGAGACATACTGCTGACAGTGTTAGAGAGCTATTGAAAGCACTTAAATTTGACCGCTTATACCATATCTTTGGGATTCATGAAGGAATATATTTTTTTTAATAGTATAATTTATAAACCCGTAAATTCTGCGTATTGTTGTAAAATTGCGTAAAATTACAATGCGTGGTACCTATTTGGAGCAATATTAAATATTATGATTTAGGTATGTTGATAATCGCAGATGTAATTTTCAATTCAAAAATACACTTATGTATGTGCAAACACGTGATCGATAATTTGTACGAAAAAATATTTCAATTCTTTAGGTTCGAAGAATATCAAAAACTTATAATTAACAAGAGATGCTAGACATCTCTTGTTAAACTGTGAAACTACTTTTTTTTACATGAGCTCCACACAGGAGGCCCTAAGAAAAATAATTTCCCTCAGGACCTATGTCATCTTTGGGGATGCTGTGTGGAAGGTTTTTTTAAGGAAATGAAGGAGAGGAGAGTTCTGGGAAGGAAAAGGGTTTAAGGGTTGGGTAGGAATCATAGGTTCAGTTTGTCCTGGTCATCCGCCTCCAAGACCTAGACAAACCTCATCCCAAGAACCCGGGCACCCTTGCTATATCACCAAACGTAGCGGACAACTTGGGACGATCTATGGCAGAGGTGTTGGTACTAAATTAGACTTGTGGTTATCAAAGATACCATCCTGCGGAAACTTTTAAATTAAACTCAAAAGACGTTTAAAATATCTCTTCATTTTGTCCACATTTTGGCCAGCGAACGCTTGCGAGTGTTTCAAATTTGCTAAAATGCTAAAAACGCTCCAACGGTTTATTCCTGTCAAATTTTCTTATTTTTGGTAAATTTTCCCCTTATTTCAAATATTAATTTTTACATCCTTAATTTATGTATAATTATGACCGATTAGTGTTGCATCAGGCACCTAATCAATCATATCAAAAATGCATTAATTAAGTAGTATCAATTTAACATTTATTTCAAAAATATTTTTAAATAAATTATTTCAATGATCATAATTATTATTTTCATTTCATCTTCTTCTTCTTTCGTGCCATATCAGGTCCCCCCGACGTTGGCGATCACTCTTGAAAATGTCTCTCTGTCTTGCGCTGCCCGGAATAGCTCCTTCACACTTCTAATGCCGGTCCACTCTTGTGTATTTCTCAGCCAAGATATTTGTCTCCTACCAGGCCCTCGGCGACCCTCTATCTTACCAGTCAAAATTAAATGGAGCAAGTGATACTTCTCCCCTCGAAGTATATGACCCAGATATGAAATTTTCCGGATTTTTATTAATGTCAGCAGTTCTCTATCTGCTCTAGCCTGCCTGAGAATTTCTGTGTTGGTGATCATGTCGGTCCATGGGACCTTCAGCATTCTCCGGTGAAGCCACATTTCAAAAGCTTCTAACCTGTTCATGGTATTTACTTTCAAGGTCCATGTTTCACATCTATACAGCAAGACCGACCACACATAACATTTTAGCATTCTCTGTATTTTCATTTAATACTCCGAAATTGGTGACGTAAAGCTGCTACCAAAAGAGTTATTTTCTTTTTTGTAGACAAAAATTCCCCCTTCTTCCTTTTGATGAACAAAGTCAATTGCGTACATCGGAATCAAACAAAAACTGGTTAAAAAGTAAATTGGATTTTAAATTACAAGTTCGGGCGAAATAATAATAAAAAATAACATTGCATTCATGCGATCTGAACATACCAGAGAGATAAATGTAGCTATTTTCAAAACCTGATTTCAAATGAAAACCAAAAAAATAACATCATTCCATTTGAACCTGGATACATCTTTATAATTTTTTTTTGAAACGTTCGAATGCCTAATTTTTTTGCAGTTTTTCTTAATCCACTTTTAATTTGATAAAAATATTTATGTTGCTCCAATGCTAGTTGATTATCACAAATTTACATTATCCAGTACATTTTATCACTAATGACCAAAAAGCTGGAATAATGGCTAAACTCAAACTCTCTTAAAATACGCTCAACATATTTACATGGTTCGCATTTGTCAAATGAGAACGGGTCGCTTCAACGACTCGTTCGGGAGTTCAAGAGCTTGGCTGTGTAAAATATGGTGACCCGACATTTGATCCGGTGACATTTGGTCCGGCGACATTTGGTCCGGCGACATTTGATCCGGCCGACATTTGATCCGGCCGACACTTGATCCGGCGGACAGTTGATCCGGCGGACATTTGTTTTCCGTCTCCTCCGTTTGTTGAAACTCGTTTGAAAGTTTGGGGCGAAGTTCGCGCGGTCACACCCAATTTAGCTTTTGGTCAGTGGTAAGGACTTGTCCACGCGCACGCAATGAACACTTGACGTTTGGTGTTTATATCAATGTTAAAATGTGTTCTGATGAAAAAGAGATGCTACATCAGGGAGAAAACACAGATATTTTACAGTTCCATGACAGTTGATCCGGCGACATTTGATCCGGCCGACCTTTGGTCCGGCCGACACTTGATCCGGCGGAAAGTTGATCCGGCGGACATTTGATCCGGCAACAATTGATCCAGCCTGATCCTTTAGAAGATTTTTCTTCAAGTAAGTATGTAAAAAGGATATACGGCCGTACAACCAAAGTCGATGTACTTATATCTGAAGGCATCTTGAGTGAAAATCCGCTGTAAAAATATTTTTACTAACAATAATTTCGACTCTCCGAAGAAGCATGCGGCAATACAAAATACGACATACAGTCAGTGCAGTCAGTTTAACAAAAAAACCGTAAAAGATTCCTACTTGCGTATAACTTTTTATCTGAAAATTACACTAGGGTCCCAACTGCTCTCAACCGTCTCGAGCCAATGTCGCCGGACCAACTGTCGCCGGACCAAATGTCGCCGGATCAACTGTCATGGAACCGTAAAATATCTGTGTTTTCTCACTGATGTAGCATCTCTTTTTCATCAGAACGCATTTTAACATTGATATAAACGCCAAACGTCTAACGTCAAGTGTTCATTGCATGCGCGTGGACAGGTCCTTAGCACGAACCACTAGCCAAATTGTGTGTGACCGCGCGAATTTCGCCCCAATCTTTCAAACGAGTTTCAACAAACGGAGGAGACGGAAAACAAAAAATGTTGATCGTAATATCAATGCAGTTATTAAGACATTTGTTTAAGCAATAAAAAGCTGCCTTTTTATTGTCTTCATTTAATTAACTTATGAAATTTTCCATCCCAATGCAACCAAAATTTTCTTGAAATGAGTAAGTTTTCTCAACTATAAATATGGAAGTTAATTATAATGTTGGAAGTTAAGATCAATCTTGTCAATTTTAATTAAAATTATCATTAATCGGAATTTCTAAAAGGTTAAAGGTTTGGGAAAAATAAAGGAAATAATTTTTTTTTATCTAATTTAATAATTCCGTGTAAAGCAAAACCACGCATAGTAATGTCCCACAATCCAAATCTATTTTAGGTTGTTTCTGTTACACCTTGAAAGGTGCATAATAAATTACCCTTTGATATTAATATGAAAATTTTAAATATAGTATTTAAGGCGATCCAAGAGTGCAGGAAAAAATCGAAATAGGAATTCACGCCCCTTTTTGGGAGGAGTTTAAAAATACTTGAGAAAAAGCTTTTTGAAATGTTGGAAAAGGTATTTGAGATTTTTTTTACGGGTTGATTTCATAAAGGCCTGTGAAAAACATTAACTCCATTTTTACGCATTGTTTATTATAATAACAACCAAATTTAAAATGGATTCACGGAACCAAGCGACGCGGAGTCAGAGACGTCTATTCTCCGTCGCGGCTGGAGCGGAACTGATACAAAATGGGTGTGGCAAATCTGTAGTCCGTAGGTGGACGGTGTAGGGTTCACTTTGAAAATCCAAATTCGTCGACTGCCGGCCGTATTGTAAAATAAAACCGCGAAAATGCATATTTTATTTTATTTTGGAAGTTCGGGCGTAAATAACAATTTTTTTGCGATTATTATAAAAGAAACTAAATTTGCCACATTAAACAATAAATCCAAATCCCTAAAGGGATTTATAAGTAGGAGAGTTTGCACTTGAAAGTTTTTTTTATAGACCTAATACTTTATTTTTTTCTAGGCATATTAAAGGCTTGAAAAAAAAATATTTATATTCTTAAGGGTCAAGGTATGTTCTACACGCAGTATTTAATTGAAGCTTATATAATACTTCTAAGCGATCACATTTTCAAAACCAAAACACATATTTTTTTTATGATTTTGCATTATTTCGCATGGCTTCATCTTAAATTAGAGAAGGAATAAGATAAGCTCTTTGAAAATTCCTCAAATAAAAGAATCCATAATAACCAGTTGTTCAAAATATTTTTCCATAAATACAAGTAATAATAAAAGCCAATTTGTGCATAAAAAACTTTGAAAAACTATAATATTATCATAGCTGTCTGTACAACATTAAAAAAGGTATTAGGTTATCTCTGAATTTAAAATATTTGAAGCGTTGATTCCACTTACTCGTTATATTTATTTACGTATGTTTTTACGCATTTATGTACCTCCATCATCTGTCTCCACACAGGTCCTAGTGAGACAGGCATCGAAAAAACACTTAAGCCCTTCGTACACAGAGATAATTACAAGCTACCTGACTGTGACGCAACCACTGTTATGATACTCTTCAATGCTAGTTTTCGTATACGGTGCTACGCGAAACATACTGAACTTTATCAGTTTTTCACGTACAGCCGTAGAGTTAATATGATGTCTGGTGACTCTGAAGATAATATCGTTCTTCTTTATCGTTATTATAAGCATGAAATCTAAAAGAATATACAACGAAATAAATATTAATTGTAGGGCATTCATCACCGACAAGAAACTAGATGAGAATGATGTCAAATTGACTTTTAATCAAAAAATCAATCCAGCGCTTTTGCTGTTAGATCCTTTCTTACGTACTTCTGTTAATTACAGTTACATAAACATATATATTTTCTAACCTCTAAACAAAATTTATCATTCAAATTATGTTCGGACGTCATTTCTGGCAAAAGAGTAATAGTAGATGCGAATGCAACTCGCGTAGCGTGCTACCAGCATTGTCAGTAGCGTGCAACCGACGTCAAATACGCAGTTGGTGCATCGCGTCGTGTATGAACTCCCCCAAAATAGTACGCCGGATACTTACGAGCCTTTTTAAGTATCTCCATATACGAATGGCCTCATAATCAAAAAGTTGTGTAGATAAATACGTAAAAAATAAATTAATAAAAAATAGTTTATTTTTGATATGAAGCAGTATTTTGAAATATTTCATTTTTATTTTATTTAAAATTCTATGATTATTAAATTTAGATTTTTTATTTCTAAATTTAAATATTCTGCATTGCAGTCATTTATTATCTAAATGTTCAATAATATAGTACTTATCGCACGCTATTTTTCACGTAAAATTATAAAAATAAAAATTAAACTTATTCTAAGTATACTCATACCAAAAAAAAAACCTTGAAGAATATTTGATTCGGTTCCTTAAGAAAGACAATACAATACGTCTATTAATGTATTTTCTAAGGGAAATGCAGTCGAGAAAATCTACCCGCGTCCGTATCTCGAACGAATGGCACGCGGTACCTACCAATATTACCATCGATTTTACTGCCACTGGTGTGACTGTACCCGTGCACTGTGCGGCGTATTTGAATAAACAGACACAATTCCATTACCGGGGTAAATACTTTCTGGTGCTGCTCTCCGGGGCGGGATTATTGTACCTCCATCACGAGCTCGCGCCCATATATTATGATGTACGCCACTGTGCATTGAGATACCAAATAATTATTGGATTGCAACTATCGAAGTTTTAATGTTGGTTATGTTTTGCTGCCGATTAAAACTACTGAAAATATTGGTAATAATATTATTTTGTAATGGATTTAAACAAAAATGTTTGAGTATTTATTGGGAAAAATATGATGATCGCTTGAAATTATAAAATTGGTGACATTTGGCATTCCGTGACAGTGATGCTCACGTGTCGATAATTGAATATTTTCCAAATGGCATAAAACATTTTTTCCCCTTGATTTTCTTCACGTATGAGTAAAATGTTTTTACTGCTCATTTTTGTACAGTTTGTTTTTGATAACCACAAATCATATAATATATTGCTAAAAAGTTGCTCCGTCCGGTACACTAATGATAATATCTGATGAAAGCTTTACGAACACACCATTCACTTTGATCGCAAAACACAAATTTATTTTTGGTGTAAAGTGATGATTATATACAATCATTTTACCCAGCAGATATTTTGACAGTAACTACCTAAATGATTAATAAGATTTACAGTAAAAAAATGTGACGCATTGCGTTCCCGAAAAAATAAAATCTGAAACGTAAATAATAAATGACCACTCACCATAAGTTCAATGTATGTAAAGGCTACCTTGGTGATTTTTCCCAGATTTTTATTTATTTTTATTTTATTTTAATTATTAACGAACAACAGAATAATTCCAATTACAGTACAATTTAGTTACCCTATCAGCATTTAGGCAAGTGACTCTTCAATAATGTTTTTAAGGCATATAAAGAACAGTCACATCCAAATAGTTTGCAATTTCATTTAACAGCACCACTCCCCTCGTCATGCTATGCTTTGCAAAGACGTCTGTTCTGCCGTTCAGTACTTTAAATAAGTCATGATGTCGACTTCGGCTGTAGTGGTCTGGTACATATAAATCATAGCATCCCAAGAGAAATGGGCTATCGATGAAATTGTTCCAAATTTTGAAAGACAGAATAGCAAGACTTGCTTTCCGTCTAGTTTCTAGACTCACAGAATCAGTTTCCTCAAGTAAGTCAATATGGTGCATGAACCTTGGATAGGTTCCATGCTTCCGCATATAAACATACCTGAGGAATTTCTTCTGGATTTGCTCTAACATATCAATGTACTTCTGGTGGTATGGTGCCCAAACATCGCTCGCGTACTCCAGCTTGCTTCTCAGTATGCCATCGAATAACGCTTGCATAGCATCTTGGTTATCAAACTGCTTACAAGTCCTGATGATGAACCCAAGAAGTTTGTAGCAAGACTGAGTGAGCTGCGATATATGGCAAGAGAATGTCAGTTCGGGATCAAAGATGACACCGAGATCCTTGACCAATCCAGATTACGATAAGAAACCATTTTCTCATTGTATTTTCTTAAACCCGTATAAATCACCAGATTTTTACAGTCAAAATTGTTACAATATTTTAATTTACTTACGGTTTTATAGAAACAAAAGTTGGTACTATTGGTATTCCAACCGTAAACGATCTCCTCGAATCAAAACTCTTACCACAAATAAACGCAGTATTCAGATTTGTTTGATAGATTATCAAGAACACTGGGAAATATTTAATTGTTTTGCCTGAAGGTAAATAATAACACATAAATAACCTTCAAACTCCGAACTTTCGAACAAAATAATTATATTATTATCTCTATGGAATAATTTCCGCGAATACTGAAGAAGTGAAGGGTGCTTTATCTAACTTCCATTGTTAATATTTCCCATAGTACAACTGCGTCTGTTCTGATGGAATATGTTGAAAGATGATCTCTCCAGAGTACTTTGGACAGCGATTACGAAGCGGATAAACCTCCCTTGTAAATTACTACCCCTTCAAGTGTTTCATCCCTTGGGAGGTATACATCGGGAGACAAAATGCTAACTAAAATGACTGGGGAAGTTGAATGGTTCAAGAAAAATTATTTGTATTAATTACAAGCGAGGATGTCGTTTAAATCGACGTGTATACTCGTAAATTGACAAATACTCGAATTTATTGAAACGTACAAAACGTACCGATTTTTGCGATTTACTTCCTGCGATGTATATAACAAATGTTCTTCACATTAGCGTGAAAAGCTTCAGTAAAGATTTAAAGAAAATTCTTATCTAGGAAGCCAAGAAAGCAGCAATAATGTGACAAAGTCAGCAGGTTGTGGCTTCGATTCTTGCACTGTGTAAAATAAAAAATATTTCCATCTAGCAGTGTTGTTAAATTGATAAAAAAACATCAGATGGACGGAATAAAAATGGTTATACATCCGCGGTAAGAAACAATCAAATGTTTTCAATGTGTTTGTCTAAAACTGTATTTGTTCTACTGCCATGAATTCTTTCAGTCTATCTGTTCAAATATTGACCGATCAATTTCCCGAGACGATTTTGGTCCATTTACATACATTAGGGGATTATTTACCAAGTCTCGATTACACCCCCCTCGCCCTATGTGTATACCGTGTACCGTGTACCAACGTATTAAAATAATTACTCGCGCAATAATTTATACCGAAACCCACAGGGTGCTTACTGTTCACGGGGTTATTGCAAATGGTTCATTGAATTATGTGCACCTGGTTTATAAACCGCCTGGCTTATGACTTTCATAGAGATTATTATATTATAACCTTAAGTTTAACAATAAGAACAGGTCACTGAAAATAGAGTTACATTCTTGCAAACCATTTTCAATTTAGAAAGACGATCATTTTTTTCTTAATTTTCATTTAACTTATCTAAAAACTTTAAAAAATGATCACCTGTCGAAGTAACAGACATTTTTAATTAGATTACCTTAAATTTTTTGGCTTGTAATATATATTTTTTAAATTTATTTATCTATATAAGTGTAGTATGTTTACATTATATTATTCGATGCCTGTCTCACTAGGATTTACCTGTGTCGAGACAGACCTATGTCGAGATAATATAATTCCCACGCGTTTATTGATGTTTTGCGAAAAAGCGTTGTAAAAAACGTCACGTAATTTTTTTTTGAAGAAGATGACAGAAAAATAAAAAGGTAACGGTCGCATCTGGAACTCATTGACGAGTACGACTTTTAAAAGTTGTTAAGAAAATATTATACCATTAAAATTGAAGATGATTTTTTTCCTTATTCTAACGTATCAAAATAATAATAATTATTTTTATGAAAACCATTCAGCGTATTTGTTTGGATTTAAACCCAGGACTCAAACCAATTATGGATATGGATTTGAGTTACCATTAAAGGTTGGATTGCGATCCAAGAGTTGTCTGATTTGTTCGTTAGATGTCGATAGAATCATTTTATTTTTATTTTTGTCCCTTTCTCACCCAACAAACGAGGGAAATATAGATGTACGAAATCCATATAAAAAGGCTTGCATCAGTAAAATTAACTCACTTCTTTACGAAAACTTGCACTAAGAATTTAAAATACTACTGAACCCTTGTCCGTTGGGTGGGGAAAAATTATTGTCGTCAGTTATAAATATCAAATCATAACAATAAAAAATCAAGAAATTAAATTACAAAAAAGTGCTTCATTTATAAAAAGGCATTCCCAAGATTTCTCCTGAGTGAAGACCACAATTTTACATTTGATCCTTCGAGCCGTATTATACGATCTTTTGAGTGAATACGATCCTGGGAACCAGATCAAAAAATCAATCGAAGCCAGACATGAACCAGCAATAAACCAGGAGAATTCTGATGAAGCGGATCCACAAAACGGGCAAGTGACCATTCCATTTTTATCCATCTCCCATAGAAAAAACAAATTCGGTTAGACCACTTCGGTATTTTATTGTTGTATAAAAATTCGCAACGGACTAATCGTTCAATTGTTATTGGCAAGATTTTTTGTGGCTAGCTACGATTATAGTGCCGCAAAAAACATAAAGATCGGAGTTTTTTTTTTGTTTGTTTTGATGTTGGTTTTTCGATACTGTCGGTAAAGCAGGCGACGAGTACGAAGTACTATCGTTATTTATTTGCAACTGAAAAACAGAAGGATAATTATTATAATACATGAAATGTATTAATTGATTATTCAAACAATCTGAAAGCGATCGTTGGGCGTTGGTTTGACTTCCGAAGTGTTTTTTCCAGTCGGTAAAGCAGGCGCACGCCATCTTTAAAGTCAGATCGCGTCGCGAACCTTCATAACAAAATAATAACAATAGATTTTCTTTGTTGTTGAATACATGCATCTAGTGATCTAGTGTTTTGTTAAAACAAAAGAAACAATCGAGTAAAAGACAGTGCAAGTTTTTTAGTGTTTAGCGTGGTTAGAATTAAACCACGCCAGAGCAATCAGTGAGTATTGATTGTTTGTTATTTACAAAAATCATGGATTTGAAATATTTAATATGTAAGGGAAAATTGTCTAGATTTAACAATTACTTGGATGGAAAAGAGTTGTTACATTCGGAAATCGAAATACGTATGAAAAGAATCGAACCTATACTAGATGTCTTTAGAAAATTCCAAGATAAAATAGAAATATTATTGCCGGACGAATTAAAAAATGGAACCGAACAAGAAATGTTTGAAAACTCATATTATAGTGTATTGACAAAGGCCAAGGATAAATTCAAAGAAACTGGTAAAATCATCAATTCTATCAAACTTTCAATCTTTGAACCACCTCGGTTCAAAGAAAATTATGAGCATAATTGTATTTATCGTAATAAAAATCATAAAACTTATAATTGTCAAAAGTTTTTAAATTTAGCAATAGAGGATAGATTGACAACAATACATCGTTTGAATGCTTGTCTGAAATGTTTGTCGGTAGGACATAAATTTCAAGATTGTAAAAGTAAATATAGTTGTCACAAGTGTGGAGCGAATTCACACAACACTTTGTTACATTTACAAAATGAAGATAAAATGCAAAGTCATCAGGGAAGCGATACTTCTTCAAGAGAACTTATTATTAACAATCATGCATCGAAATCATCCAGCAATCTTATTTCATTATCAACAGCAATCATTAACGTGAGAAATAATAAAGGGAATTTAAGTAAGGCTAGAATTTTACTGGATTCAGAGGCACAATTTAACTATATTAGTCAAGAATTCGTTTCTAAATTACAATTAAAAATTAGAAAAACTTATATCCCTATTACCGGAATTCATAATAAAATACAGCATATTAAAAACATTGTGGATTTGGAAATATCTTCCAATTATGCACCATATTCAAAGAGGATTGAATGCCTAGTATTGTCGGAGGTGACCAGTAATCTACCGCAAATCTCATTTTAGGAAAAAGGCAACGGCATCCCCCAAGGATTGCAACCAGCAGATCCAAACTTTAATGAAACTGGCCCGATAAACATGTTGATTGGGGCTGACACTTTCTGGGAGACTCTGCACTCTGACCGGATGAAGATTCAAGATTCCGGACCCATCTTCACTTCAGAAAAGAGTCCAGTAAAAATTTGTAATCTTTCACTCAACTTAATACATAAGCAAATTGAAAATTTGTTGAAATTAGAGGAGCTAAGTCCTATTAAACATAGGAATCACGAGGAGCGAGCGTGTGAAGAAAGCTTCACAGCTGCTCAGAAAAGAAATGGCAGAGGCCGTTTCATTGTAAGTTTAACACAACGCCCCTGTGCGAAACAGCTAGGCGAAAGTCTCCCTATGGCGGAGAAGAGATTGTATAATTTGGAGGAAAAATTAGCCTCAAACCCAGAATTAATGAAAGATTACAAGAATTTTATGCAGGAGTACAAAGACTTAGGTCATATGACGCAATGTGAACCATTGTCACAAAATCAAATACCCTATTATCTGCCTCACCATGCGGTGATCAAAGAATCTAGTACAACTAGTAAGACCAGAGTCGTAGTCGATGGATCAGCTAAATCCTCAACTAGAATTATCCCAAATGATGCCCTCATGATTGGGCCGACATTGCAAAAGGATTTATGTGCACATCTGTTGAATTTCAGAAAACATCAGTACGCGTTAACAGCCGACATAGAAAAAATGTACCGGCAGATATTAGTGCAGCCGGAGGATAGGGACTTACAACGTATCCTTTGGAGAGACGCACACATCGAGGAGATTCAACATTATCAGCTGAATACAGTCTACGGTCTGGGATCATCATTTTTAGCCACAAGATCTTTGGAGCGGCTAGGAAATGAAAATCAAAACACAAATCCCAAGGTCAGTCACATTCTTAAAGAAAATTTTTACATGGATGACTTAATGGCGGGTGACAGTGGTGAAGAAGATTGCTTACTAAGTAGAAGCAAACGACGGATATTATCCTACATAGCATCCATTTTTAATCCCCCGGGTCTGATAAAACCTGTAACGGTAGTAGCGAAGCTACTAATGGAACGTCTGTGGCAGAACAAAACTCAGTGGGTTGAAGATATATCTCCTGACATTTGGAAAGTTTGGAGAGCTTATGTGGGAGAATTGCCGCAGATAAATAATGTGAAGGTACCTAGGAGAATCATTTGTCAAAAGCATGTGATATCAGAGGATAATGCTGCGGATGTACTATCCAAGGATATTGGGACTTCTCAATTGTTGACATCCACCGTTTGGTGGCACGGACCCGGTTGGCTAACTCTTGCACCATCCAGTTGGCCATGCGGAGAGTCTGCGTACATGGATCCACCTGAGGTGAAAGCGGAAACTGTGGTGTTGGCAACAGTGACGCAGGATTGGGACATTTTTGGGAGCTGCGTCTCTCTACTGAATCCTTATGTACATAATGATTTACTTTGCGTGGGCGGCAGGCTTTCCGAAGGAAAATTGCTGTCAATAAATCAACGACATCCGATCTTGCTGCCACCACATCATAATTTAACCGAATTAATTATGAAAAACTACATTTACATTTATTTATTTATTTTTCATTTACACTTGCATGCAGGTACTCATACCTTATTGGCAATAATTAGATTGAAGTTCTGGCCAATAATAGGAAAATTTAGTGAAAATGATAATAAGGAAATGAATAATATGTTTTAGATCAAATACAAAGACGATGCAGCAAATAATGGCAGACCTTGCAGCCGAAAGGAGCTTATATATTTTTGTTATTAGTGTTTTTCTTATGTATGTTTATTTGTATGTGTGGTGTCAAAAGCCATACACTTAGAACTTGAACTGTCTTTGAATACAGAAAGTTTTTTAAATGCCTTGAAGCGTTTTATCGCGCGTAGTGGAGGGCCGATTAAATTATTTCAGATAATGCTACTACCTACTATCGGAAAATCATCATCAAAATTATCAATTCAATGGGGGTACATTCCGCCAAGGGCGCTGCACTTTGGAGGCCTTTGAGAAGTCAGAATGAAATCTGTTTAAATATCAGTTGAAACGGCTAGCGAGTAACTCCTTATTGATATATGAGGAATTTAATACCGTTTTGTGTCAGATGAATTTTGTTTAAATTCTAGACCTTTTACCCCATTGTCAAATGATCCAAATAACCTAATTTCCCTCAGTCCTGGTCACTTTCTTGTTGGTGGAAGTTTTGCAGCAATTCCGGAGCAAGATCTACAAAATATTTCAGTCAACGGACTGAATAAATATCAAAAAATTCCTTGCTAATACGATGTTTTATGATCGAGGTACCTGGCTCAGCTACAAGGCAGAACGAAGTGGACCAGCGGACCTCATACGCAGCTCAAACCGGTGGTCTTGAAGGAAGACAACCTACCACCATGTGTGTGGAAACTCGGACGTGTGATTGCAGTCCATCCAGGCGCTGACGGGAAAGTACGTGTGGCGACTTTCAAAACATCGCATGGAACAACTACTCAGAGGGCAATTTCGAAGCTGTGTCTATTGCCAATAGACGACAACGGACCTGACGCTGTGTAAGCACAAAATGCAAAACCAAGGACTTGTGCATTATGATAAAAACAATGAGTGCATAAAACAGAATAATAATAAATTCAAAGTAAAAATCAGTGTACAAAATGCGGATAAATATGGAGCAATAAAATCTTGAGTGTGGTAGGGAGTGATATAAAAAATAATAAAACAAAAAGGATTGTAGATCCATATATTAAAAAAAAGATAAAAACACTTAATGAACGCTTATAAACCAACATAGCCTGCTGGCTAGAATTGCAAACTGCATATGTAGATATATCTGGAAAGACATTGTAATAATTCCAAATGTGGCAATGAACTATGGAAGGAAGGATGATTTATCTTTATTTAATTTTTTCCCAAGGAAGGAAGGAAGGAAGGATGACCAGGAAACCTGCCACGATATGTTGTGCTGTCTATATTATATGTTTATATGTAATTAATGTTATGGTTTCTGTTTGTTTTAAAAAAAAAATGTAGTTTGTTTTTGGAATTGTCTTAGTGTGTTATGTTATTGAATAACTTTAAAATTAATTTAATGAATTTGATTTTGATTTTGAGCAAAGTCAATATTTAGTTTAGGCTCATAATTGGTTTGCATGATGTTGTTTGTATAGTTAGCAGAAAAATGGATTCGATTTTTCATATTAAATATCTGCTCATTTTGAGGCGGAATATGTTTGGATTTAAACCCAGGACTCAAACCAATTATGGATATGGATTTGAGTTACCATTAAAGGTTGGATTGCGATCCAAGAGTTGTCTGATTTGTTCGTTAGATGTCGATAGAATCATTTTATTTTTATTTTTGTCCCTTTCTCACCCAACAAACGAGGAAAATATAGATGTACGAAATCCTTATAAAAAGGCTTGCATCAGTAAAATTAACTCACTTCTTTACGAAAACTTGCACTAAGAATTTAAAATACTACTGAACCCTTGTCCGTTGGGTGGGGAAAAATTATTGTCGTCAGTTATAAATATAAAATCATAACAATAAAAAATCAAGAAATAAAATTATAAAAAAGTGCTTCATTTATAAAAACGCATTCCCAAGATTTCTCCTGAGTGAAGACCACAATTTTACAGTATTTTTTGTTGACTTTTGGGAACTGTTTTCTACCAAATATGGTAGGTTTTACATAATATACACGGAATAAATTACAAAATTTAAAAACCCTTTTTCCTAAAATTCTAATTTCGATTGTGTCCGTGATGAACTTGATGTGGTTTTGTACTTTTATTATTTACTAGCTGGTTCCTGGCATGCGTTGCTATGCCATTTAATAAAGAAATTGTATCTCCCTGCGTGTCTTTTCCCATTCGTCCCGTTCCCCTTCCGCCTCCCCTTCTACTCCTGCGTCCTCTTCTCCTCTCGCGTTCCCACTCCATCACCTCCACCTTCCCTCTCCCCACTCCACTCCCCCCCCCCCTTCCCCCGTCCCGCGAACCTTCCTCCCGAGTTCCCCTCCCCCCTCACACGTCCCCTTCCCCTCCCGCATTCCCCTTCCACCTTCTCTCTTCCCTTTCCCGCTCCCTCGTCCCGCCAACCCTCCTCCCGCGTTCCATATATACAATCCCAGTAAATTCAGTTTTTAAACAGCCCGCGTGCCACCTTTTACAATTTTTATTCAAATTTCCATTTTTCATGTATATTAAATTTGGTACCTATTTAAAATATCTAAAATTCTTGATTCGATTCAAACTATTAGGGGAGTATCTACTTCAAATAAATTTATCAACTTAAAGATTTTCAAAAATAGAATCCTGATTTAAAATGTCATTCTCAAACACGCGAACTGTCAAACGTGCGATAGTCGTTAGGTTTTCTGAAATTATCCAATTTTCTGCGCAATTTTCTTAATTTTTCTCTCCGTAAGAACCATCCTCGTACTTCAAGGAATATTCTAAATAAAAATTAGCGAAATCGGTTCAGCTACTCTCGAGATTTGCGCTTTGCAACACTTTTAGCGATTCATTTTTATATATATAAGATTACCTTATCGATTAACTATTACGGTACCGTGACGTCACACAAAAGCATAAGTTCTTTATTCTAATAATGCTAGAGCTCTTTCTTACACATTACATAATGGTGAGACAAAAGACGAGACACCCAAATACAAGTGTCTTTTTCCTCCAAATTACTACTTTTTCCTGTGGAGGAAACAGATATATATATATATATATATATATATATATATATATATATATATATATATATATATATATATATATATATATATACATATATATTCGTGATTCATTTTCTTTGTAAGTACGTGAGGGAGATGTGTGATAATGATTGTATGTCTCCTATGAGGGGGTGCAGACAGTTCACCGTTTGTTTCATTTTCGACTGATGTTATTTAGTGTGTAAGAAAGAGCTGAAGCACGATATGTTTAAGAGGAAAAGCAAAACCATCAACATATTGACGTTTGACGTTTTTGAATTTTTGGAATTTTCCATACTTCAATATTATCTATTATTCCATGCTTTCAAAATTATCGTCATGGCTAGTAGTATTGTAGGGGTGCGTGAGAGAGATGCAAGAAAATGGTTACTTTACTTTTCCAGTGAAGGAAGCAGACCTACATACATTGTGTATCTCATCTTTTGAAAGAGCTGCAGCATTAAAATGATAAGGAACGAACGTTTTATGCTTTTTTGTGCCGTCACGGTACCGTAATCGTGAATCGTCATGGAAATAATATATGCGCTCACCGTATGAAGAATTCATGCAAGCGATAAAGTACCTACATAACTTAATGATTTTTTGCTAGAAAAATCATTTTAATTCTGTAGGTATTCGAAAGATGTATTTTCCTTTATTTAAATTTCCTATTTCATTAATTTCTTGACAATTAAAGTCAGATTTCGTGATTCTTCAATGGCTTGCGCTTTTAACTAACACGTAATTATAAATCTTATAATAACATTTGTTATTTCGGCTACTGGCATTATACCTAGGTCTCTCATTCAAAATTTAGGCACATTAGATTTGTCAAAGAATTTATATATAAAAATGCAAAAATCAGTCATTTTAAATACATGTAGGATTACAAAAGATTTTTTAAATATTTATATTGAAGGATCAGTAGGATTTATAGGTTCAATTAGGAATTCCACAGAGCCGAACCCCCTGATATGAAAATGTCTGGAGTCGGTGATTTTTTTTCCCATTTGGTCTCTGGTAGGTTGACATTTTGTTCTTGTATTGTTTTGTATTAATAATACTTATATAGTGCAATTGCATAGCGTGGATTGACTAGATGATCATTTGGGAAGTGTGTGAAAGGGTTTAGTTTTTCCTGTGGGGAAAATTTTACCCGGACATTTAAATCTGCTGAGTAAAAATAACATCCCGTGATTTTTCACGGGCTAGTTTATAAATAATCGGAATTAGATCACTTGATTCGAACTCAATTCTCGGATGTGCCAACAGATTCTTTCTACAACAAAATGTTATTTCATTTAAAAAAAAAAAAATTAAAAATGGTTTAAGGCGGTACACAACCCTAATAATTTTTGTTTGCTCAAAACTCACATTGTAATCATTTCCGGCGAATTTGTAACTATAATAACTTTTTTATTTCCATGCCGCATAAGGGATGCGAGTTATTTATATTTTAGAAACAGCACCTTACCGTTAATATATTTTACGTACAACGATTTTAAAACTTTATAACCCGTTTTTCAACTATAAAGTTAGCGGTAAGCACCAGATTTTACATCACCACATCTACTGGATCTGCCCTGATGATGGACACTGCAACGCTGTCCGAAACGTTGGCTAAAGAAGGAGGTAGCGCAACAAGGCATAACACCCCAAAAACAAAATATACTTTTGACCGTGCAAATCTAAAAAACGTACCCGGATATGAGCTACTTTATTTATTTTTAATTTAAATTTTAAGATATCGGCTAATAAAATTTTTAATGTTTCATGATTTTAGAGGCAACTTCGGCAATTATTTGCGAGTAAATGCTACTTTATTTATTTAAAAAATAAAATAAACATTAAAACATCGTTCAAATTGCGTTTTTTGGGTAGTAATTTTAATGCATAAACGACAAATTTTTAGTTAGTAAAAATATCGTTTTTTACTTATTCGTTTTGTTGTTGCGATAATTGCTTTGAGGTATCAAGCTATATAAATAGGTACATTGTGGTTATGTCGTGTGCTCTTTCGCAAGGATACAGTTGTAAGTGATTGGTCATTCCTTTTTCCTTGCATACCTTGTTTTTCCTACACCCAATTCCAGCAAACACCATTTCGTCTCGTTTCGTCTAAAGTATTTAAATTCCATTACAAATGCATCAGAAGCAGTAATTCGTAAGCAGTTTTGGATGCAACGTTTGGTTAGTGATTATTTATTATTATTTTTTTTTATGTTGCTGGTACTTTATTTATTTGTCTATTTAGCACAAGCTTATTCATTTATATACATAATTTATTAAAAAATTTTGACTGCCCAACTAGGAGTATTCCCGTTTTATGACAGTCATTATATTATAAGTATGAACATGTGGAACATGATTTGTACAAAAAAAAGAAAGAAAATTGATGAAATAAAAAGAAGAGAAAGAATAATAAAATATTTTAAAAAGTTTAAAACATAGTAACTGTTATTTGTTTGGCATAGAAAATAATATTAATTTTAAAAAGAAAAAGTAGATAGGTAAATATAGGTAACATATAGGTAAAAGAGGAATTAAGAGGATTAAAACATTTAGGTAACTTATGTATTCTTTGCATATTATGGTCCTACATATATGTGATATAGAAAATAAAAACAAAGAGAAGAGAAAGAATAAAATAAAAATGAAATAATCAATGACAACATAAAACAGCCATGGTTTGTTTAGCATAGTTGTTGGAATGATAATAATAAAAAATTAAAGTTATAAATATATGTGTACTTAGAAGAAAATAATTAAAACATAAGGCAATGGTGTTTGCATTTCATATTATAGTCCTACGTACACATCTTGTGTAATGAGAACTACGAGTAGAAAGAGAACAGAAACAAGAAAATAAAATAAAAAGTTAATACCTGATTATTACTGTTGTTTGCTAGCATAGTTATTAAAATAATAATAAAATAATAGGTATATATATATATATACTTATAACTGGTGTTTACATTGCATATTATAAGCCTAAATACATATTTTGTATAAATATGAATAGAAAAGAGAAGATATAGAATAAAATAAAATATACAATTAAAACATAAGATTAACAGCTGCTTGGTTAGCTTTCTAATTTAAAAGTAATAGGTAGGAACATACATACACATAATAATATAGATTATATATTATTACACATAATAATATAGATATTTATTTCTATGTAAAATGTACACATTTGTAAACTGCATGTACGAGAATGGAAATAAAACAAATCAGATATGTATTGTTCTTGTTCATTGTAAAATAAAGAGTTTTACAATATTTTACTTACAATATCAAAATACTATCTTCCCTATTACAATATTTTAGGGCCTGAAGTGGATTTCACGTAAACCGCGATTTTTTAAGAATGTAATCAGTCGTAATTAAATACTAATAGCTATACCTAATGCACAGAAGAGGATTACGAAAAACCGATCACTTAATGTTCACAGATAGGCAAATCAATGATTTAGAAATATAAACCCATTCACACCTAAGCTATGAATACAAAGACCAGAATACGAAAGCAAAACCAAGTTATTCTAATAACAGTAAAATCCCAAAAGCTTTTATTTATACTTGTAAATTTCGCGTCCAAAAAAATTATGTTTCTGATTTTCTCTTATTTAAGTTTTTTACAATAGTTCAAACAGGAGGCCATGAATTTGTAATTTAATTTAAATTTACACCCATTAAAATAATTTCTTATATTAATTGTTACATTTTATTTTATTATATTTTTATAACATTAAGTACGGTAAAATAATTTGTTTAGCGTTTTTCATTTACTTAATCACAAATAATTGCCCAAGTTGCCTCTATCGTGAACCATATCTAATCATGAACCATTAAGATTTTTAATTGTCTATACCGGTCCTAGCATGGTCGATCGATATAACCCTATATCAATACGATATCGGTAAAATCCGTCATTTATGGGCAGTTATCAAGTGCTTGCACGCTCAACAATTGATAAGGGATATTCCGACCGACGATTGATAAAAGCCCGCCAAATCGTATGCATTCTTGGTTGATAAAACCCCAATATTAATACGAAATGTAATAAATCCGTCGTCTATGATCAGTTAGCGATATTTGCGAGCACAGTGAACATACAATTCCGACAGTCGGTTGACAAAAGACGCCGTTTTTACCGTGGCTTCTGGAGTGACAGATAAGCTGTCAATGTACAGATTTTTTAAAATAATGTCGTTTGTTACGCAAAATAACTGGCTAATTAATGAGTAGAGGTGAACTAAAAAAACTTTCAGAATTTAAAGAAATCGTATACGAGACCCATAGACTCAGTTAATTCATTTAAGAGGCGATCAATTAATTGCTTTCAAATTCGAGGAACGAAATTTGTTAAAATGTCGTTTAGTCTCAAAAAGTATCTACATGCGAAACGCCAATATTTATTTGAGTTCGAATTTCAATTCGAAATTGTCAATTTATTGGTATTTTTCATTTTTACGCAGCACATTTCAAATTAAGAAACGAAAATTCATAAAAAGATCCCCAGTGTTGCCATCGTGTGAGATCGTATGTCGATTCCTTATTTATTTCCCTTCGACGTCGGTGTGCCTGTCGATGGTGCAAGCGTGCTAGGGCAATCGGTTCGTTATCGATAAGAGATTGTAAATCACCCTGTCCTTTGTTTGACTGGCGATATACCTACGCAACTTTATTAATAATGACATTCTTTCTGCATAATTACTGGTTTATTAATGAACGGAGGCAGATTATCGAAGATTGCAGGACTGAATTAAATCGGAATTCAGACGTTTTCGTTTGACAGTTTCGTACTTACGAATATATCTCGTATTATGGCTAATGATATCATTGTCCAATTAACTCCTTGTTAGTGTCAAAAAATACATGCGGACTTGCAACGTATATTAAAGTGTGTATTTAATATTATTATGATATCTCAACAAAAATCTCGATGTAAATGGATCTTTAAATGTTCAAAAGAAAAGATTATTAGTTAGTTGTCATATTATTACATTAATGGATTACGATGTTTTTGACAGGTATTATAGACCGGGAGCCTGGCAACACAAACCACGTCATCGAGTACACGAATGAAACCAACGAATAACTGTAGTCTAGATTCTAAACCATCCCATTGAAGAATTTCACTAGTTCCATGACTGCGCGGAATCTGCCAAGAGGCGCGGCACACCAGCTTTTTTAAGGCTTACTAAATATCCATCATCACTACAAAGTAGTTTCATCCGTGATAATATTTCATAAGGTTTGTGTACCGGCTCCCGGTCTAAAACTCCGATTCCATAGACATTGTGACAGCTACATAGAAAGTACCTCAAGTGTTGCCAGCGTATAACAATTTCTTTTTGATTACCTTACATTTCTTATCAATATCGGTTCGGTACAAAATCGTCGGTTGTTATGCCATGTCGATTCGATATTGTGAAGATAACGATTTCAGTGTGCTAGGACCCGGTCTATAGTCTATATCTTATAATATAAAGCAAAAATAAATAAAGTAGCTCATATCCGTAATAGATTTTTGATGTACATTTTGATTAGAAATATATTTTTTTTAGTTTGGCTGGGTATTTTGATCTCAAATCCAAAATTAAGATTAAGACACGGGCCGCGTAAATGTTCCTCTTAACAGAAGGATGTTGTGTATAATTATAACAATCAATAATGTAGGTACTTATATTAGTATATTAAGAAGGAAGATTTCAGTGTGATCATTACAAAATTTAAACATAACATGTGTCAATAGTGAATACGGGACACTCGAACGTAATTTACCTGTACTGTCCTTCACCCAGTAATTGATTGACTTCGGCGACGATTCCACGTAGCACTCCAGCGTGACGTCAGTGCCCAGTGGGGCGCCCACCAGCTGATTGGGCACTTGAATCACTGGATGAACTGGTAAAGGAAAGGAAACAAATATCGTTAAATTATTTACTGGAATAATATAAATGATTTTTAAACATTGTGCATTAGAAAAGCAAACTGATAAGAAATCGAGATGTAAGTGCGACTAAAAATGGAACTTAGAACTGTTGTGTTATCGAATCATCTATCCAGCTTTAATGGTACTTTCCGTGAGAGGCATCCAACATTATGTTTTTAAACAAACGAAAACACTTGTATATGAACAATTGTGTTTTTCGATTAATTTTGTTTTGTCTACATGAATGTGTGTAAATTTTGTCCACATATACTCCTATTTCCTCTCTGGATTTTTGCACTAGTGTAAATATTTTTTCAAATTATATAGATACGAACCACTGGCATGTTCCTATGTTTTGCTTTTTATGATAAGTTACTTTTTATAGACCCTTCAAAAGTCCTAGTTTGAACGCCGTTCAGTATTCAAAATAGACCATGTATTTTCAAAAACGGTCATGGAATGTTTTCTTTTACATTACGCTTGCTTGAGGATTGGTTTGTACTGTGTACACAAAAACTCGTATCGAGAAAACAAAAAACAAGGTTTGATGTTTAAAAAAATTATATTTTTGTTTTCTTTATTTCGAACTAATTGTGATAAATATATATTTTTAAATACGTGAAAGAACAACATATTTGGTTGAATTTTTAATTGAAAACGTGAAAGACAATTTTTTTCAACAAAATAACAAAAAAAAAATTGTTGGTTTATACCATTTCCATTCTTAGGGTTGGTTTATATCATATACATACTTTCAGTAGAAATAGGTCACACCAACGGAAAGGTAATCTTATTGCACGGTTTAGTTATCATAATACAATATATGGAGTAATCACCAGTTTATTAAATAATAATACAAAAATAAAAATAAATTCTACATTAGAAATAAGAAAATAAAATATGTTCATACGAATTACAAGACAATAACGAGGCAATACCCATTGTTTTTATCGTATCGTTTCCTTTGTACTATTAAAAATAAAGTATTGCTAAGCAAAATAAATATTTCCTTTTAATTTTTTAAAAATGAATTCTATCTATCACATAATCTTTTTTTTATCGAAAGACAACAAGAAAATAAGAAAGCACTTTTGGCTAAAGCATTCTTTCTTCTCGTTGGCCAGGCCAGTTGTTTCACAGAATTTGAACAATTCATAAAATTTTAAAGATAATTTTCGTTTTCGGTGAAAGCTCCATTCAAGTTTTGTTATTATTTCATTGTTGACTAGATGTTATAACTTGAACTACTGGCCCTTCATCAAAATTTCGTTTGTAATAAACATAAAATTGTGCTTTTTATTGTGTATTAAATTAAAAGCCTATGCAATCTTTTAGAAAAGTCTATTTAAAAATCTGCCTACATGGAAGTCTGAATACAAGGTCAAACAGATATAAGTATTGAAGTTTTTTTTATATAATACACTAAAATATCAATTAATGGTGTATTATTCGACTAAGTACTGGTACACTGTTCTTAAAGGAGACTTAAGAGCGTTTAACCAGCCAGCAGACGAAAATCCACATTTCGTCGAAAGTTGTTCTCACGATCGTGCAGAGCGGTTACAATGAGAAAGATTAATTATTCTCCGTATCAGCTTTTTTAAATTATAACTCAATATCGAATTTATTTCAATCCAAATTAGCTTTAATTTAGACCTTCATCCAAAAATGCTGAAAGGCGTGATGATCAAACTATTAAAATAATGTACTTTTTGTAATTATTTTTTGATTATAAGTATTTATCATTTTTCAATAATGTCTAAATTTAATAAGAATGTTAAAAAAATCTGAAATATATTAGTTTGTAAGTGCGCAAATAAATACACAAATGGACCAATTTTCGTCAAGAAACACGTGTACGTACATATTTTTTAATGATTTTATTGAAACTAAAATTAAAATTCTAAAACATGC
Organism: Limnephilus marmoratus; assembly: GCA_917880885.1. Taxonomy (NCBI): domain Eukaryota; kingdom Metazoa; phylum Arthropoda; class Insecta; order Trichoptera; family Limnephilidae; genus Limnephilus; species Limnephilus marmoratus. The sequence continues at coordinate 33,114,846 of OU862910.1, forward strand.
GTTTGCTAGATAATGTATTGATTTATTTTACTGTATGATTATATTATTTGAAATGGGTGTGGTATAATACAAAATCTTTTTTGAAAATTTAATAAATCTCCCAACGACCTAAGGAATAACCTTATTATACTAAAAATTAAACATTTATTACATGCGAATGCTAGATAAAAGAACAATCTTTCGAAATCCATTTATAATTTTTTGTGGAAAAGAGTCAATGCGTCTAAAATCTTTTTTGAAAATGACGTATTTCCGGTTTTCTCTGGTAATGCCCTCTTAATATATGAAACGCTACAATCAAGTCAAATGCAAATTCAAATGTTTTGACATTTCCAATGTGTATATTTATGTAGGTGTTGTGCGCGCAGATATTAGTAAGTTTTGGTTTATACTATGCCTACAAAATGACGCATTTCTATTGGCTAATGGATATAGTGCACTCCAATCCTAATTACGAGTGTTATTACGAGTATTATGGAAATAGAAAAAAAAGTGATGTTCGAAATGTAAGTTCCCTTCAAAATTATGTTTTTTTTTTGTGTGGACATGGTAGATAAAAATATAACTAATATTACTGCATTCACAGCTTAAAAATCCCAAAAATGGACATAGTACAAACCAATCCTCAGCAAGCGATTTTCTTTTTATGTTTTTCTGATTTGGTGAATAATTCATAAAAATCGGTCCAGTTTTGAAGAAGAAAACAGGGGAGTACAAAACCTAGATCACTACGATTTTATTTAGATATGATCAGTTGTCCCTTTCGCTCGGGGAGTAACAGCGACAGTGACAAAACAGTTTTGTAAAATACCTATTACTCAAATTTCTTGGAGCCTGCTTTTCGTTTTAATATCGTAACAGCAGTGTAAAGTTTTAAGAAGTTATTTTAAACTGCCTTCTCACGATTCGATATAAAACACTGCTTGCAGCTGCATGCACAATTCCCAGCCAAATTATTATTATTCCAACGCGACGGTCCGACAAATAGAATAATAATAATTCGGATGGCAGTATTGCCTAAATGATCTGATCTTCAGAAACTCTGTATGCAGCCCTGCAAGCAGTGCTTTAAATCGGATGGTTTGAATAATGTTTGGGAGGCGGGAATGGGTACCGCCGCCCCGGGAACCTTTATTGGATAACCAACACCTCTGCCATAGGTCACCCCAAGTGGTTCGCTACGTTTGGTGATTTAGCAGGCATCTAGGTCTAGGTCTTGAAAGCGGATGACCAGGACACTGAACCTCAGATTCCTACCCACCCCTTAAACCCTTTTTCTTCCCAGAACTCTCCTCTGCTTCCTTTCCTTTAAAAACCCTCCACACAGCATCCCCAAAGTTGACATAGGCCCTGAGGGAAATTATTTTCCTTAAAGCCTCCTGTGAGGAGCTCATGTAAAAAAAAAATGTTTTAAATTGAAAATATGAAATGCTAAGAATTGAAAAATCGTAGGTTTTGGGTGAACGTACGGTGAATATACGGAACGTGTTCAGTTGTGAGGTATAATAATCATATAACTGTTTAACTTTCTTGTATACCTATGAATACAAGAAAGTCAAAAATATATTTGGTCACCATGATACAGGCAGCTGCCTAGTATGGTGACCTAATGTATATTCTCAAGTAAATGAATTAATCATGTAACATGTATCTACTTATAAATAAAATAAAATAAATATATGAAGACTGAAAAAATAAACAATAATTAATTAAACGAATCAAACAAATATATTGATCAAGCATACTTCATTATTATTACAGGTACTTTAATTCGATTTTTTCTCATGAATAGAAAATCTATTTCTTCACGATTATTACACTATCTTTTTCAGATTAGTGCATTTCGTATCTAGGTACACTAAAATGTTAATATTGTCTTTGTTAAAAAACACCATGTTAACTTACGATATTTCTCATTTTGTGAGAAAACCGTGGTTTTCCATGGTTGTATTTATATAATGTAGAGATATGACTTTACGTTAGTTAGAGAGTCTGTTATTATCGTGTAATTCGACCACGAATGAGATAATTGTTAATACACTTAAAGTCTATTTTAGAATCAACCCTTAGAGGTAAAGGGTTAAGGCACAAATGAGTTATTCAGTAGTTAATATATTTAGTTTGAAGTTTCAAGAGTAATCGGATAAATTAATTACCTAACCCTTTTTTCATATCCTTTCACCTCTACGTACCTATCAATCCATAAATAGGTATATGATTAATTTAAATATTATAAATACAAAAAAATAATAATTATCGTGGTAAAACTTGGGAAACATTATTAACAGCGATAGTTTTTTATGTTGGAAAAATTCGTGAAATATTATTATGTTTTTTAATATTAACTCCACTCAGGCGACCTTGAGTAAAATCATTTTCATCTTTGGGGATGCTGTAAGAATGGTCTTTTAAAGGAAAGGATAGAGAGGAAGTTCTATAAGAAGTGTATCTAGGAGTGATGGACGTTATTATTCACACTGCGATGCAAGGTGATGGGTCGAGAGAGTCCGGTAAGAGAGGTCAAAGGGTTCAAAGGGTCTCCCTCAACCGGCCTCTTCCGATCGGTCTCACCATGCAGATATGGTGGGCAGACTCATCCGCCGCCAACACCTGAAAAACCTCACTCTGTGAACCCGGGCACCCCTGCTAATTCGCCAAACGTAGCGAACCACTTATTATTTAAACACAGCATTCAATACGTCGTTAAACACATACAGCAAGAACCAACTCCGCTCAACAACCTCAAAGATGAACTAGACCCTGAAGGAAGTTATTTTTCTCAAGATCTCCCGTGTGGAATTAAACTAAAAAAAGCAAACAAAAAATATTTACTTTAATTTGACTTAATCAAGCAATTAGCTATCGAGGGAAATAATGTGAACTTAATAAATGTCAGCATAATATTGACTAAATAATTATATTTATATTTTGTACTTACAGTGAACATTAACCCTTATCCTCTTGCTAACTGAAGGTGGAACCCCGTTGCTTGCGATGCACAAGTAGGCCCCCATTTCGGACCTGGTAATCTTCGATAATTTCAGGATCTCTCCTTGGAATGTGGTTACTGAAACAAACGAAAAAAAATCGAACGTAAGAAATGACGAACACCAGTCTAGATTCGAAGAGATTAGTATGGTACAATTCTGTCGTACGAAAGAGTCAAGGAAACCGATATATTAAAAATGGGTGAGAAATATAAAGATAATTTATTTTTTTGTGGAAAGAAAAATGCCCTGATAAATATTAAAATTATCTTGAACTGATCCTTAGCTTCAAACGAAAGCCACGATTTTATACATTCTATGATAATAACAAAGGCAAAAAATGCAGGAATCTTTGACATATTTTTTTTTTTTTTACAGTGAATACCGCACAAGAATCTCAACTGCTCCCGTCTGGAGCCAGTGAGACTATGGCATCCCCAATTGGGGTATGTTGTGAGGCTGAAGGTAGTGGGGAGGGGAAGGAGGTGGGGAAGAGGAAGGTTGGGAAGTACCTGGCTATTCAGATCTGGTCACTAAACACGGCTAAAGCCATTTTCAAGCAACGTTTCAATTCTGAATGGTGGTCTTACACCAGGGCGATACTGATAGTATCTTCCACTCTGGAACATGCCGCAAATATACTATATATTATTTTTAATTAATTAATTGTGAAATAACACAAATTAATCAAACTTGCAACTATATAGATAATTTTTTAGGTTTCCATTGAGTTACTTTACAAAATAAATTTAAAAATGAAGAACTAATATTCTGGAATCTGATTAAAAATACTAAAACGTTTCTAATTTCGTAAAAATAGAATTTAGTAAGAATTTTTGAACACAAATAATGAAGTTATAATACTCGTGAACTTCTCCGAATGAAATCATTACAAAAATTATAAAAGCAACCTTGTAACGTAAGCACTATTTTGAAAGTCGTGTAGCGTGGGCACTAGTTTTAACTTCATGTAGCATAGACACCAGTTTGTTTTTTACAATTTTACCAATTTGGTTTGTACCTAAATAAACTAGGCCACTAATATTTACAACGAAATGCCTTAGAAAATTTTCAAATCATTTACTTGTCACTAATAATTGTCATGACGCACGAATGACGTGTGTTATATGGTAATTTTGTAATTTTACAAGGTATATTAATTAATAATGATAGACGTCCCCAAATCGCTTATGTAGGATTAAACCAAATTAAATTACAGAGCATTCCTCACCGGCAACACTCAACTATTCATTAGAGCCCATCAGTCTATCGATGGATGATGTAATACTGGGCTTACTGCGTACTCAACTGCGGTGTGCACCTGTATTGCAAACATATAAGACATATTTTGGCGGAGAATGTTCACGCGATAGCGGAGAACAGGGACCGTGGTGGCCACAAATATGCAACGAAGGTTTTGAAATTAAAAGTTCTGAAAACAAACAGCTTTACAAAGATACATAAAAAAGAATGCTAAAATAAAACAGTAAGCCTAAAAACATGTTTTCGCTGATATTTTTTTTTTGTAGTTAAGAAAAACATAAAAGAAAAACTTAGAAAAAAATAGTTAAGAGAAGCTAAATACTTAAATATGCATGATAAGTATACAAAAAAACACAATAAAGGGTAAGCTTATGATCTTATAGGAGTATAAGGATGATATGTATGTAATTAGGGAATATGTAAATATATTGCAAATTAGGAAAAGAAATCTGATAAATAATACAATAAATATAAATATGGATGTTAAGTGGTATGTTGTGATGCATTACATTTATCTAATAGTGTTGCTTTGAATTTGTTGAAAGTTATATTGAAGATGTCTGTATATGTGAGGTGTGTGTTATGATAGTGGCAGGCTCGATGTATGAAATAATTTTGTACATAAGTAGTTGGTGTTGGAGCGGCTGTTATAAAAAAGGGATACGTTTGACCATTGCGACCAGGAACTCTAATATCTATTTTTTGTAGAAGATACGGGGAAGATATCGTATTATTTTGGATTCTGTACAATAACAATTGATCAGAAATAATTCTCCTATGCCCTTATGCTGCCGATTATAATACTCCACCAGTTCAAAAGTGCGTATTTATGACACGTTTTTTTTATTACCGAGTATTTGTAATAACATTGACTGTTCTGAGCTTCTTTCCCTTGTTAATTTTAACATACCCTTAAGACGCACACGCCATACAGAATTATTCCGCACGTTTTATTACAAGACAAATGCAGCAAGTAATTCGCCAATCAATCGTGCTCTTCATATGTTCAATAATTTTGGTCTAAATTCTAATATTTTCTTCGATTCACTGCCTAAATTTAAAAAGATCATCATGTCAATAATATAATTTGTTTAAAGCACATAAATACCATTCGTTGCATTCGACTCCATGAGTAAACAGAATCAGATTGAATTCATTATCTCTAAATTTTTCTTTATTCCTTTCACAAAGGCGTGTCATATTTGGTTTTACCGGTATAAAAAAATGGTGGAGACACGTTTTACACCGTTAAAATTGTATGAAAGATCTTAGGATTGTGTTTTAATGTAGGTTGACATTTCATGCTCCCATCATATTAATGTGCAGTACTTCACTGAGAATGCTGTTGTTTGTCCTACGCACTGCGGGGAATTTTAGAGACATCCGGGTTCTCACAGTACTATCCGATGCATTGGTTGGGAGAAGGCTTGAGAGAGGGACGGTGGTTTGGAGCCCACACCAGGTGAAGTAATCCCTCATGTTGGAGAAGGTTCAGAAGAAATTTTGAGATTTCTTTACCTGGGGGAGTATGGCTACTACCCATGGCTCCATCCTACCGAATTTCTCTTGGGCATGCTCGGAATGAACCATCTACGGGTCAGAAGGGATGGGCACATTGTATCGCATTTCTTCAGATTGACTCGACTATTATGGAGAGTATTAGTTTCTATGTTCCCGATGGTTATCTCCGTCACCGATAGCACAGGCTGTTTTATCTCCCGGCTTGCAGAACTTACTTGCCAATGGTCATGCCATTGGGGAGGGCTATCTTGTTGTCAAATAGAATCACCTCTAACATTTAACATCAGTCAAACAGAATTTAGAAGGCACGCTTTATTGCTGTTAGTATAAAACTGCTTACATATTTATTCCTTACTGATCGGCGTGTTTTGGATTTGGCATGATTGACGGGCGCTTAATATTTGGTTGTCAGTTGTGTAGGGTTTGGACTATCTTAAAAAAAAAACGTGTTCAAAATTTTAATTTTGTAAAGTACTATTAAATTAATGTACTAAATATAATTTTAATAGGCTTCCAGTGGGCCGCCCCAGACACAGTTGGGTGAGGTAAATCCAAACTGTCTGAGGAGAGGATGGGACTGCCATCGACGGAGGCCGAACAATCAACACAAGACACTGACGTATGGGGAGCCTTGTCGATGCAGTTGGTCCCCGACGAATAGGACAAGGGGAAGAAGCTGATGAATTTTGTAATATTTTTTAAAGAATTAATTAAATTGAATTGAAATTAAATTGAATTAAACAAACGAAACAGTTTCGCAACAAGCAATGCTTTGATACTAAGCTATCGATATCACCGAGGAGTCGATATAGAGGACGGGTTGTTTCACAGAATTTAAAAAAATCATCAAATTTCAAAGTGAAATTTCAAGTTTTGTGAAAGTTCTGTTCAAATTATATACAAATTCTGTTAAAATTCTGTTCAACGCCTATTTAAGAGATCTATTCAATTTCTGTTATTATTGTATCATGGGCGAGTTGCTTTAATTAACTTTAATTGACAACATTTAAGGAACTTGACTTTTAACTACAAAATTTGGTGAATTATTCAATTTCTGTGAAGCAACCTGAGACAGACCATCAATCAGAGATTTTTCCACTACGAAAGAAGATTAAAAGATTAACAATTTTTTTATTATTGGGTGTATGAAAAAAGCCCAAATATAATTAATTCATTTTTGAGAAATAGCCCAGTCATTCCGTAGTTTTACCTTGCAAAAGGTCATGTAGTAGCGATTTTGATATATGTTGTAAAGATTGAGACTCTAAAGAAAAAAAAAAGTTTTCGACCTCAGGAGGGTCGAGCTCGATCCGCCATCTTGGATTGAAGGTCCCAAAATTCGGTTTTTTCAAAATAATTATGAAATGGTTGATTTTACAACCAAGTTGTTTAAGGTGAACTTAAAGAAAACTAAATTACGTACATTTTATCTTCAAAGTTTTTTTTTGTAAGTCTAATAGGTAACGAGTTACAGTGGCGGAAATGTGAATATTTTTCTAAAAAATGATGAAATTCCCAATTTGTGTTATTTTTTCGGGTTATTCATCACATAACTAGCTGTTAAAAACCCCTCCGTAGGGTTTTACTGCTAGGCCCTGTAGGCAGCTTTTGGTTTGGCTTCTCCCAGTTAGTGTTGGTGACCATTTTATACATAATTATATTATATAATATATTTTTATCATATAATTATAATAATTTTGTTAACTCATTTCTACACCACCATGAGGTAGAGAACATAGCGCATTTTTTTTTATTGTGGTATCCCCTGTAGGTCTACTCCACAGATATACCAGATGGTAGATTTCAAAATTATTTTATATATTGGCTATTGCGTAATGATATTTTTTTGTTGATGCCGGTTGGTTGATATCGACATCTTACAACCCGTTAATGTTGTTCCAGAGAATGTGTATTTTGAAGAAATCCAACGAAGAATTGAAGGATTACCTTAAATTCGAACTCGCCCCATTTCCTTTGTCGCTTTTCTCTGAAGAAGGAATGCGTAAAGGTACGAAATCTTCATTTTATGGTGTTTTTGAACAACTTCCAGAAGGCATGCAACTTGAAGGTAGCAAAATTAATGTTGTGGATGGAGGATACCTTTTACATAAAGTTGTATGGAATCGTAATGATTTTAAGACATCACTATGGATCACATGCAGTTATTGTTTTCGATGGGTATCCGCTAGATGATGGTGAAAAAAATACAAAAATCGCAGAAAGACTTCACCGATCGAAGAAGCATATGTCTGCAGATGTTCTTTTCGATGAAACAATGCCAGTTCAAGTTTCACAAGAACGTTTTTAGCCAATGAAAATAACAAAGTCCGTCTGATTTCGATGCTTACAAAGCAATTTAAACAGGCTGATTTTACAGTTAAGCAGGATGAAGAAGATGCTGATGAGTTGATTGTCAATACTGCGATTTCCTTGTGTTCATCATTTGACGCTGTATTCGTTATTGGCGAAGACGTTGATCTCCTAGTTCTGCTAACAGCATTGGCACCATCCGAAAGAAGTATATATCTTCGCAAACCCGGGAGAGGCAAAACTTTTGAAAGACTGTATTCCGCGAATAGTGTGAAATACAAAGAAGCGGCTGAGAATATTCTGTTTCTCCATGCCTTTAGTGGCTGCGATACAACATCGTCCTTCTTCAACCAAGGAAAAACAAAATTTTGTTCACTTGTACAGAACGACACAAGACTCAATGCCATAAAATAGAATCTTCAAACAACATGATGCAAAACCAGAAGACATAGCAGATGCAGGAACACGCTTTATTGTTGTTTTGTACGGGGGTGACATGGATAAGGAAACCTTGGAAGAAGTCCGCTACCAACGTTTCGCAAAGTCAACAACAAAAAGCAAATTCAATCTTGCCTCTTTGCCACCAACGAACGACGCTGCACGGTACCATGCATTTAGGATGTACCACCAAGTCCAAAACCAAAAATGATATGGAATCCAAAAAAATCCAGAAAACTGGGGCTGGAAACCAGTACTGTGGCACCAACGGGCTTGTTCCAGTAAGAATGACTAAGAAACCAGCACCCGAGACTTTATTGAAATTTATTTCATGTAATTGTAAAAAAGGATGCGGCGTTGCATGTGGCTGCAGGAAAGCTGAATTGAATTGTTCTATTGTGTGTGGGTGCTGTAATGGTCAAACATGCCGAAATTCGCCAGAGGTTCATATCGATGTTGAGGAAGAAGATGAAGAGATTTTGTCAATGGAAGCCCAGAATCTCAGTACCACAGGCAATGAATTAGATAATGACATTGATGAAGACTGTTATTAAGATGTCGATATCAACCAACCGGCATCAACAAAAAAATATCATTACGCAATAGCCAATATATAAAATAATTTCGAAATCTACCATCGCTGGTATATCTGTGGAGTAGACCTACAGGGGATACCACAATAAAAAAATGCGCCATGTTCTCTACCTCATGGTGGTGTAGAAATGATTTAACAAAATTATTATAATTATATGATAAAAAATATATTATATAATATAATTATGTATAAAATGGTCACCAACACTAACTGGGCGAGGCCAAACCAAAAGCTGCCTACAGGGCCTAGCAGTAAAACCCTACGGAGCGGGTTTTTAACAGCTAGTTATGTAATGAATAACCCGAAAAAATGACACAAATTGGGAATTTCATCATTTTTTAGAAATATATTCACATTTGAACCACTGTAACTCGTTACCTATTAGACTTACAAAAAAAAACTTTGAACATAAAATGTACGTAATTTAGTTTTCTTCAAGTTCACCTTGAACAACTTGGTTGTAAAATCAACCATTTCATAATTATTTTGAAAAAACCTAATTTTGGGACCTTCAATCCAAGATGGCGGATCGAGCTCGACCCTCCCGAGGTCGAAAACTTTTTTTTTTCTTTAGAGTCCCAATCTTAACAACATATATCAAAATCGCTACTACATGACCTTTTGCAAGCTAAAGGCCTTTTTAACTACGGAATGACTGGGCTAAAAATAATTCGCGCCTGTCTTCATTCTATTATCAATGCTCCGGGTACCAATATTTACCGTACCTACCTATATCCATCACTTTTATATGATCAGTAAATATTGAACATTATCAAAATAAACAGAATTTTATTCAAACATTTCGGTCAATTTAGATTAAAATTTATGCAAATAGAGTTATAATTTTAAATCCTACCTGGTATTGCTTCCATAGATAGCTACACATTTCGTCAGATCAACGAACTTTGCCTTTTAGAGTAATTCCATATTATAGTATCCTATAGATATAGATAGAAATAAATATTACGAAGAAAAAACCAAAAAAATCCGTTTTGGCCGTAAATAACCCAAAAGTTACCTATTTGAAGTTAATTAACATATATTTTTTAAAATATGCCACGTCCTTGCAATGTGCGACATAATTCACAATATCCAGAGCGAGTTCTATGACAACTAAGAATCAGGCAATTTCAACACCCTTCCGAAAAGTCATTAAAAGTTAAACAAACAAAAAAATCCCGTAACTAAACCTGATGTATCTTAATAAACTAATTTTTAATGACTTTTTAAATGAGGTGTTGAAGTTGCATGATTCTGAGTTATCCAGAGTGATATTTTCACACGTTTTATATTAACTCGCAATTCGCGAGTTCGAATCCCGACATGCACAAATATTTTTTTTACATTTACTTATGTATTATTTCACATTTAATTGATTTTTAAAAAATGTATTGTAATTTTGCGGCATGTCGCAGAGTAGTAAATACCTTTAATATTGCCCTGGTGAAAGAAACAGAACAGTAAAGTTATATAACAAACTCCTACTTAGTATCAAACAAATTAAAACAAAAAATAGCTACATTAAGGACATTAAATGTTGGCTGAAGGAACTATCGGAAAATGAACTTACTAGTATACATAAAACATCGTCATAGAAGTTTCTGGAAAACCTTATCTAAACAATGAAGTTAAACCATAGAAGTCGCTGAAAACTTATCCAAAGCATAGTCCCCCTTAGCACAGGATCTCCTAGTGAGGAGGACTACGAATATATTTTATATAACACCTAACATGTTTCATATAAAAATGTAAAAAAAAAATAATAATAAATGTATAGTTACCAAGTAAAAAAAAAAAACAAATTAAAAATAAATAAAAAAGTTCAGAATCAAAATGTGGCTTGAAATTTTAGTTATATTTGGCGACCGTAACATTAGCTCCACGCAGGAGGCCCCGAGGAAAACAATTTACATGGGGTCCACGTCGTGTTTGAGGGTGTTATTTGAAGGGTGTTGTTCGAAGGAAAGAAAGGGGGAAATTCAGTGTGTTCAAGAGTGATGGATGAATGAATCCATCCCTCCTACTGCGGTGCAGGCGATGGGTCGATATAGTCTTACCGAAAAGGTCAGAATGTCTCCGTCAACCAGTCTCTCCCAATCCGACCCGCCACCCCAAGAACCCGGACACTCCTGCTAATTTATCAAACTTGACGATCCACTTGCGTGACCTGTGATCTAAGTAACGAGGGATTTTCCAACCTTCCGCTCCTCAATATTTCTTCTTTCCACACTCTTCAGCCTCGTAAAATATACTAATTGGGAATGCCATAGTCCCACAGACTGCAAACAGTCGGAGCCGGGATGAAATGGAACTCTGTAATAGGCATTCACTAAAATGTATCATGTAGGTACATATATGTATTTTCTCATTTTTTTCAGACTTTTCGGAAATCGAATTCAATCCCATCATGACTATTCTTGGATTTCTAAATATAGTTCTCAGAAAACAATTCCGAATATTATCGTCCTGTAAGGATTTAGTTCGGGTTATTAATTTTAAAAATAGCGATGGATTCGTGATTTTTATAGAAAAAAGTAAAAATATTTTCTAGGTAACGCATGTTTGTTCACCTCCCCAAATTTATAAATTTAGATGAGATAACTTGAATAATCTTCGCACGACTCAAAATTATCCAACTTAAATCATTCACAAACATTGGCAAATAATGTATTTCAGAAATCAATAACTCATTTTGGAAAGAATTTGAAATTAAAACACTTTTGTACTTTCTTCCACTAATTTATATTTCACCAGGACCGGTTTCATCCTATTACGGACATTTTCAGACTGGACCAGTCTGAAAATGTCCGTAATAGGATGAAACCGTTTTTTTTTGAAAAAATTTTCAGACTGGACCAGTCTGAAAATGTCCGTAATAGGATGAAACCGGTCCTGGTGAAATATAAATTAGTGGAAGAAAGTACAAAAGTGTTTTTATTTCAAATTCTAATACAATGGAATTCCACAACGAATTATCAGTGCAAAAACTAGACTCATTTTGGAAACATAAAAAAACCTGGCTATCGTTATTTAAAGTAGGTACTGTTCTCCAGAATGGGATCTTGTGCGTGATAGTTTATCTTCAAGTTATTGCTACAAAAAAATCTGAAATATTTCTATCTAAAATTCTGAATCTGTACCTATTGCAAAATATGTTTTGAATTTGGTTTTGGTAATATGAGTAACTTGCCGATCATTTATGAGTATGGGTCCTTTTTTTAAGTTTGCCTTAGAGCTCAAGGAGTTGTCGCTACGCCAATCTATAAATTTCTCAAATAACACACTAAAACAAATAAGTTAGCAATTCCTGAGAAATAAAATTTCAAGTATCAATATCTTTTTGTCAAACTATCAAATGCATGGACCAATAAATTTGGGTACTTTGAGAAGAGTATTAGACCGAGTACCTACCTACATTATATATCCATTTTCCGCTTATTCAAGTTTCAAATTCCTCAAACTAGTGAAGGATCACCGTGAATTTATTTGGTGATTCACGACTTTCCAATAGTTTAATCTTGCGAACACAAGGAGCTTTAGTGTCTTTCACTCAAGTGTGGGTAAGTACCTTATCTTGTAAAATTTAAATTGGCTTATTCTACCGAAGTCTGATTAGCATATCTGTTTTTAGATGAAAGGCGACCATTTTGAGGAACTGTCTAGAAATCTAAAACAAAAACTATGTAGATAAAATACTTTTATATTGAAGAGAGAATCAAAATTTGTCATTTGATTTTTTTTTTACGTTAACTCCACGCAGGAGTCGAAGAAACGACCCGTTCTTGTGTTGTTTGGCGTGTTCCCCGACTATGCACCGGTGCCGAAGGGATTAATGATGCTAGTTCCTCGGAGCATCTTCCATTGTAATACCGGTAGAACAAGGATAGCATTCCCACCCGACGCCTGTGCTCTAAAGATTGCAATCCGTCTGTTAAGATGGGAGAATCTATCAAACAGACCGCCCGTTTCTGCACAGAGTCGAGGGTATTTTTCAGGTATTTTGGAGCTCCAGACCAGAGGTGGCTAAAGGTGGTGTTCCTTTCAATGTGAACGTAATTTGCCTTCTTTGAATTTTTTATTTTATTTTTATTCCAGGATGTGATACCGCAATCCCTCATGTCCCTTATTGTTATACATATTTATTTATTTACACAAAGAAACAAAAAAACATGAATAGAAAAAAAAAAAAATATATATATATATATATATATATATATGTGCTCTTGAGTGAGCTCGGGCCCAATGCTCACTCAGGAGTAGCGCTTGGTGCAATATGTTGTTCTAAATAATAACAATTAATTTATTGACTGTTGTTATAAAACCGCTATGTATATTTAATTGTATAATATTATTCCAGTCATAATAAAAACACAAAATAAACAATTGGGATTGGAAAACTAATTAAGAAAATGGATCAAATCATCAGGAAGAGATTTTAAAAAATAAACTGGAAAAAAGAATAACATATTTATTCCGGTTGAAACGAAAACACAAAATAAACAATCTAACTTTCAAAAACAAATAAAAAAACTGGATCTAGTTAACAGGAAAAGATTTCATTTAAAATAAAACTGAAAAATTAAGAATAATCATAGACATATGAATATATATGGACCTACCCTAAGTGATAAAGGGGTATTATTTCCCCCTCTCCATACCGGTTCCATGGAGCCGGCTGGGCTTACGAGAGCCTCGCTTGAATCTAAAAAATTTGACGTCGTCATTCTTGTCCTGACCAGCGTCGAGCTCACATCGTACATTTTACGAAATAACACGGCAAAAATGATAGCTTGTGCTATACAAAAATGTCGATAATAACGAATGTGGGTGGTTCTCCAGTGAGCTCGTCGCTGGTTACAGGGGTAAGTAAATTATGAAACATTTGTAAAAGTCTCTTAACTAAATACGGCAACAAAATATTCGTCTGTGAAAAGTGACGAACTTTACTTTGCCGCATTTGGACTTCGCAAATATGTTAATAACGTGGCGAGCAATTCGCGCTCACATGTAAAAAGGTCTATTCATTCAAAAGCCGATTTTGCTTTTAAGAACTAAATGGTGATATTATAATGCGAGATGCCTATATACTGTCAGATTGATTTTTTAACGAATCGCAGTCATCTTTTCCCTCTTCGCCTCCCATGGTTTGGTTTTACCCCTCATTTGTATCTTCTCGTCTATTAAGTTTGGATGTCTATGAGAATATTATATTTATACACGAACCATAAACTCAAGTAACAGAAAAATATTTAAATCTACTCTGTGTTTGTTTTTATTACTTTTGGCATTGCAAATCACCATATAAAATAAATTGTAATATGTAGACCTAAAAACATGTATAATATCTAAGGAATCGATACGAAAATAAAAATAAATTGTTACTCTTTTTCAATGTAATAAATAAAATCAAAAAGATTTCACTGTGGAAAAATTTGAGTGAACGACAAATGAATTAGAAAAGTTTAGGTAAAGTTTTATAAGTTTTTTAAGTTATGCTATTTAGTTAAGTTGTTATAACAAGTTGCTATTGGCATACCACGTGGATCTAAAAAAATAATATTAAGTACTTTTTAATATACTTTTTTCCAAATGAATTAGTGAATTTGAATTGACGTGCAGACAACCTACATCATTATTCTTTGAGGTCTGCGTGCATCAACATCAACCTTTTCGACCTTACAAAGATTGACATGATTTAAAATTTTCACCGCCAAAAGTATTATTGTCATACATTTTTGGGGTTTTTGCCGTGTTGCGCTACCCCCTTATTTTGCCTATGTTTCGGACAGCGTTGGAAAATGTTCTCAGATAAAAAAAAAGTAGGCTGTAGACCACACGACTGAAGTAAAACATCACTAACTTACAACTCCCTCTCAACATCCGTTCGCCTCGCCCGACCGTTCACCTCGCCCGATCACACTTTTCATAATGCTCTCGTCACGCTTTCACCAGCTCACTCCCCAAGTCAAGCGTGCGTAAAGGCCCGACCGTTCGCCTCGCCCGATCACACTTTTCGTAACGCTCTCGTCACGCATTAACCAGCTTACTCCCCAAGTCAAGCGTGCGTAAAAAAGTTTTACTTAAAAAAATATCGCTATAGTCAAAAAGGTATTTTAAAATTTTATATAAAATGCATGTTTTAAAACAAAATGTTTTTGAATTTTCGCAGTAACATAAATTCTACTAGTCGTGGAACAAAATGTGCAATCAGATGCACGGGATAAGATACTCAACGGAAAACGAGACTAACAACAACTGACTACCTGTATTTCCAATGGCGCCGAGAAGTAGAGAGTCTTCTTTTGCAGCTCTAGAAACCATCAAAAAAGCTTCCAGGCGTTCTTATCATGCGTTACTTCCTTGACCCAATTGTATGTCCCCTCGCAAAATCCTCTGCATTTGTGTTCCCTTGGTATTTTAAATGACATATTGCATTTAAAACACCTGTGTACTCTGAGGGAGGTACAAATCCTAACAGAACAAAACAAAGAACGCAGCAGTTCGCCTACATTTGCTGCCTCTCTCGCTTAAATTTGAATAAATGAAAACAAAATAGGAAATAATAAAATACCCCAGAAGAACGCATTGAATACTGGAAATTTTATTGCCTTCCTCACTCGGTCCCATACGAGGTTGATTCTATCCTACCAACATGGCAAATGGTTTCAGAGATTCAAAAATATACACGTGGAATAAACGATAAGTTATTACTTGAATGCAATACTTTAATAATAATAATTATCAGACTATAATATTAATAAACCCTTGGGTATTTTGAAATTCTATCAAGTGAATTTAAATAATTAATGACTTATTTAGAAATTTTCCGGGTAGATATTAATTTTCAATAGATACGCTGTTTTTGAAAGTATTCAAAAATGAAAAAAAAACTGTTCTTGAGAGCAAATACTCGTTCAGATTTTAAAATTTTAAACATGTGTGCAATTAAACATATTAAATTGATAAAAACTTAAATCGATTACAAAAGGGGGGAATGTTTCACGATCGTTTTGTAGCTTAATGTTTTTTTTTCTTGTAAGCTGTGAAAACACCCATTTGTACGACGTTAAAGAAACATATAATTGAATTGCAAAAACGTTTTATAAAGGTTTTTGTCACTTCACATCTTTTAATTTCACATGAAAATGTTAACGAAAAATTTTAGTAACTACTAAACTTGTCTAAAATGAAAGTAAATTGGATCATGTGCATCTGTTTCATAACGCTGATGGATTTCATTCGTTTTGTGTTCCGATTGTCATACAGGATCGGAGGAATCCAGATTTTTGGAATTCCGCACAATAAGGGTTCCTACCTACACGGTAAAAAGGTGTTAAGTACCGCAATATCGCCAGTCCGTGAGTTCGTTGCTAACCACGATCGTATCGTGACATTTCACTCTACGCCGAAGTGTTATTTATCCTATCGTTACATAAAGTGTAAATCATATCGTATTATATCGTATGCTTTGTGTGAACTTCTTACGTAAATCGACTCGTGACTCAAACTTTATCGTAGTTCTAATAATCGAATAGAACAATCTTATCGAGCGCTTATGGACACATCTGCGACTGTCACGGAAACGTAAACCAAGCCAGAAGACGCAACAGCAGTAAGTACCTCTTAATTGTGAATTACCTTTCTTGTTTGGTGGTCGGGCATAATTTCACATCGAAATCCATAAGCGTCTTAGCAAAGAGTAGCCGCAGGGTTATTCTAAACCCCATGCATAGTCATGATTCAGCATCTTTTAAACTTTCACTTTTAGAAACACCAATATCCCAGAATTTTAAGGATTGCAGTTGGTATTCACATTTTAATAAACATACATACATAAAAAGTAGCAGTTTAAAATTTTATTATGTTAATTAAATTTAGCTTTAGTTAGGGATGAGGTATTTCAATCTATAAAAACGATTTTTAAAGTTGATGAAAAATCTTGAGACTTTCAGGTGAAATTTCACAAAAACAACGCAAAGCATATTATATAAGTTTTTTATTATTAATTTTATTGCTTGGCTATTTTCAGTTTGCCACATAAACCTAAAATAATTATAAATTCCTCATGATGTAACAGTTCCCAGTAGGCAGTTCATATGGAATTATCTGTGATGAACACGCAATTTCCAGCTGTTATAATTATTGGTTACTAATAACGTTATCCGGAAAACTAGACTAGAAATAATATTAAACCGAAAATCACATTTCATTCCTGTAATTATATTTAAATCGATGAATTAAATATGTACTAACACGATGTTCAATTTAATTCTCATGCTTAAATGCTAACATGTAAGATTTGGTTCTTACCTATTCGAATTAACCAGTAGGTTACAAATTTTATTGAATTCCTCAACATTTGAAAATTGCAAGGTTTTCTCATTTCTATTAGGTCATAATCTAGATTATTCGATTGCACGTGCTTATTTATTTCTTCGTGGTCAACTTTATGGAGTCATAATATTCGAAATGTAAATATATCATTGTGATCATAGATATATGAATATTACTAGACCAGAACATAAAGTTGAGGGGGAGAAACCAACTACAGCGGGGCGCAGAGCGGGAAGATGAATTTGGTGATATGTGATTCGTCAATAACTAAATCTGAGAGTATATGGGCGTCTTGCATTATAATATCACCATTTAGTTCTTAAAAGTAAACTCTGCTTTTGAATGAATAGACCTTTTTATATGGGAGCGCGAATTGCTCGCCGCGTAATGAACAAATTTACGAATTCCAAATACGGCAAAGTAAAGTTCGCCAATTTTCATAGTCCAATATTTTGTTGACGTATTTAGTTAAGACACTAATGTTTCATAATTTACTTAACCCACTAAACAGCGACGAGCACACGCCATGTGTCTCGAGTGATAGTGCATGTTAAAAAAATGACCATATTATGTGATCTGAATAAGCTTAAAATAAAGTAAAATAATGCTTGCCTATGGAATGTAATACGACAATTGGGTTTATTCTCTTTTTCACTTCTATTTTTACACGTTTTCAAAACACAAGCCACTATTTTTGCGGTGTTATTTCGTAAAATGCACCGATGAGTGCTCGACGCTGGCTCGCAGAAGAATGATGACGTCACATTTTTTAGATTCACGCGAAGCCATACTCGATCCCAGCCGATTCCAATGGAACCGGTATGGGGAGGGGGAAATAATACGATTTTATCGCTTAGGGCAGGTCTATTAATATTCATATGTCTATGATTGTGATATATTCCTCGATTATGTAATAATTATGCATATTACAGTGGAAAGTTCAGTAAAAATCAAATGTGACAAGGAATCGTAGTTTATTCACAGATTTCCAGAAAAGTTGCCAATTTATTAAAAATTATTGATGATCTTTGTGAAATAAAACGCAGGTAAATCTAATAAAATGGAGTTCGAAATATTTTGTACAAAAATAGTAAATTAAAAATCTGAAATAACTTAATGTAGAAGGTGACAAAACGATTATTAGAAATATATTTGCAAGGCTCATGAAAATCACTCGCCTTCGTAAAAACTTCCAAAAATGTTTTCCTTTAATCAAGGCAGGTATTTATAATTTTTCATAGATAATCCGAGATAGTGTAGCACAATTATTTTGTTCGTAATCTTTCTTACGCGCGCGGTTAAGAAGATATTTTCCAGTATTAATAATTCATTAATAAAATGCAGAAATATTTGAGCACATTGATTGAGGTTAAAGCCTTTATGTTAAATGTCATTTTCTAAGCGTAAACTATCTTAATTAAAATCGGTCATGAAAAGCCAAAAATATGCAATCTCAAGGTTAGTAAATATAATATGTATTCACAATTTTATTTAAATAAAACTAAAATAGATATGAGCAGAACTTGAGGGCCATTAACCCTAGAAAGATGATCTACGTATGAGAGACGTAAGCAATCCACAAGAAATGCTGTATTTTTTTATTTCGCAAAGTAGCGCGCTGTCTATTGAGTTAGCTCAGTCGCCCAGAGCTTGCGCGGGGCGGCTCTGTCACCACGGTTAGTACAATAATTACGGAGAAATACATACCCCTTACGCCCGAGAGACGTATGATTACCTTTTGAGTAACTTTCAGACTTTTTCGTATTAAGGTGATTTAGAGAAATAAAAAAAACATATGTATATATATATATATTAATATGGCATAATAATAGACCAGCGTTTAAAATGGTCTCCACACATAAATATTCTGATCAACAGAATTAGGAAACTAACATGTATATTTAGATGCTTAAGAGATATTTTAAACGAAAAACTACTAAGAACCACAAACTTTGCTTTCTGTCAATCAATTATACAATACGGCGTTATAGGATGGGGCGGTTCACATACAAATCAAACACAAACAATTTACATATCACAAAAACTAATAATAAAAACAATTAAAAAAACCCTACTCATATTCATCAGAACTGTTATTCAAACAATTTAAGATCAGAAAATTAAGTGCATTTTACTTTTATCATGCAACATTACAAATTTATAACGATAATATTCAAAATAAAGTTGCACCCTTTAAAAATAACTGATATCTTAGACAAACATCAATACTTCCTACTCGAAAATGTAAAAAAACAATAGGACAGTTAAATTATAAATATCTCACAGTAAAATTTAGTTAATAGCATGTAAAAAAATACCATTTAGACATAAAATAAAACATTATTTTTCATTTTAAAAAAGACTTATTTTGTATTTAATTTGTAAGAGGTTTACAGAATTTTGTAATTTTTTTAATTACAATATATTTTTATAACTATTATGGTTTTATTTAAAGTACAAAACCCTAATCTAATTATTCAACTATCTTTAAAATGTGTAAGTGTGATAATTTGTGAAATATTCACTTTTAAACTTCATTACGTCTCTCAGACGTACGATAATCTTTAAGGCACGTAAAAATAAAATTATCTTCTAGGTTTAAATCTGGTGATAAATATTGGATTTGTAACAGTTAACCCTTTTGGCATGTTGCAACGATATGAAAGAATGTCCTGGTATAAATACATGCGGCATATTAGAAAAGATTTCACGCATTAAGTTCATAAAACAAAACATTTTTTGTGTTATGAGTTATGAGCCCCATATACGTTATTTGTAGGACACAACACACCACAAAATATTAGTTCATCTCGTTATCATTTCTGAGACAAAATATTATACGGCCAATATATTATATAAGATCCCTTTGTATTTTTCCGCCACCAATATATAATACGCAAGATAAGTCCTCAACCCCATATTTTTTTCTGATCAGTGATTTAAAAAAAAAGTGTGTTGCCAGATAATCAATAGTTTATCATCACTAAGACTTTCACCGTCCAATCTAATTGTCAAAGGTTTAACTGTTTTATACCATTTTTAAGCTAACATTTTTCACCATAAAAAGTTGTCAAATCTTAAGGTAACAATCCGGCTTGCTCGAAGAAAGCTGATTCTGCAATCAGATTCATTTGAAATATACCTTCAGACTTCAGAGTATGGTATCGTGGTTTACTAGGAAAGATGTACATTGTATTCAAAGGTACAAAAGCATAATAATTATTAATGACAAATTTCATTTAGATAAGAGAAAAGAAAATAAATTTTAATTCTAATAGTTTTTACAATCTGTTCCATAAATTTAAAATTACCTATTGAGAAAGTTACTTTTGGAAATAATTTTGTAAGCTACACCAATTATTTATACAAATTCACTGGATCTGCAGTTTTGAGAAACAATAACTTCAATATAATTTTATACTTCGAAGACAAAACAAACAAACAACAATAAAAAGAAATATTATGGTCCTAATACAAGACAATTCATAAAGTAAGTTTCAAATACTCAGAAATAGTAGGTACAAGAAACTACAAGAAAGTGTAAACACGGTTATGAACTAACATCTCGAGTGTTCTATATCAATGACGGAATAAACCACGGGCGTTGGAACACACTTGGAATGTAATCAGGGCCCGAATAATGGGTTATGAGTTAGTATCCCATAGCGTTAACAGATGGAGTTAAGCTTCTGTGGGGGGAGATAATGTAGCTACTGATTTACTTAAGTATTTAAACATAAACAAGAGAAGATTCGTGTATCTGGCGGCTTGTCGGGGATTCGCTTAGGTGATTATTATGTGGACAAAAAGGTACACATTTACTGAATTTTGAATTTATTCGTAGGGTGTTAGTATTTATATGCGCCACGTCTTTGCCAACAGAGACTTTTTTGTTATTTTTTAAAGATCTAAAATCTAAATCATTAACTTATTACTTATTACATTGCTTTCCGAGTGAAATTTAAGTATATTGCTTGCTTCAAAATATTATTTTCAAGGTAAATCGATCGATTGTGAGTACTTACATTTATTTATTTATTTATCTATAAAAGGTATGTTTACATAACATTATTCGATGCCTGTCTCACTAGGGAATACCTGTGTTGAGACAGGCGTAGAGGTACATAAATGAGTATCATACATAAGAATATTTCATTACAACATGAGAATATTTAAGGTAAGATACATACTGATTTATACAATTCAAACAGAAAGATGATTAAGATTGATACATTGCATGTTTGTATATGTATGCATACGATACATTGTATGCATGTATATGTATGAATACGATAAATTTGTGTGTAGAATTGAGATACCTAAGGCTTATGTGTGGTAAAACCATGTTTTAACACGTGAGAAATGTAGAGACCCGCAAAGAATCCAAGGCTGATGTAAGCGTACTGAGAACGATTAAGGACGGGTTGTTTTAAAAAACGTGAACAATTCGTCAAATATTTGAATTATTATTTTTAATTGATAAACTAATGTTTAAGACAAGATTTTTATTCATAGCACAAAGGGTAACAATTATTATAAGTAATAGTAATTATTAGCCTGAAACACCATCAACATTGAAAAAATATCCCGAGAAAAGATACATGCCACCGACGATAATGTAATAAGCAGTAATTGTTGAATAAAACACGAGTATACTCGTATATTAAATTATTTGACGGGTAGGAGATAAGCCGACTTAGCTCAGTGGTAAAGCATTTGACCGAAAATCAGAAGGACGCGGGTTCGAGTCCCGTCGGCGGCATGTATCTTTTCTCGGGAGATTTTTTCAATGTAGATGAGTGCTTCAGGCTAATAATTATTACTTATAATAAATATTTGAAGTTGATTTTCACCGTCTGTGAAAGTTTTAATCAAGTTCTTTGATTATTTCAGTTTTATGAAGTGACTGGCCAATGATGATATTCGAGTAATAACAGAAGTTGAATGGAACTTACGCAGAACGTGAAGAATGGAATGGCGAATGTAGAGCGAATGAACAAAGAAAGGAGTGTAAAGAGAATATATGACGCAAATGTGAATAGCAGAAAAAATCGTGTAAGCCCGAGGAAGACATGGAACGATCAAGTGAATCACATACTTGAGTCGGCCGTGAAGAAATGGCTGTCAGAACAATAAAAGAGAATGTATGAGACGATGTATGAATGTGAATGAGGCAAAGGGTATGTGGGTGTGCCAAGATCGAGTTGTTTGGCGGTCCGTCCACACTGCCCTACCTCTGCGCGGAAACGGCAGTTACGGTAAAGTAGTCAGTTGTACGTTTGATAGGTTGAAATAAAATATTTCGACATAATTTAAATAATATTTCTCAATCACCATTTTAATAATTAAGAAATCCAAACAAAATAATGATGGAAAAAAGTCACAGCATAAATAAAACAAGAAAATCTCAGAGTTTTGTATTAACTCGTATGAGGCAAACCGCTTTTGTATTCTTTTTTATTCGAAGTAGTGGATATCTTATTCATAGAAAAATCTTCTGAAAGCCAAATGAAGCACAAAATCTTTATATTTTGGAAACAAATTAATTTATTTAATAGTCAATCCATATTCAAAATGATACGGACACTACTTCACAACAACGTTAGAACCAAAGGTAAGAACCCTCTAAAAATATATTCATTTTTCTGGACATTTTTACTGAAATAAACATGACAAAAAGTTTGAAAATTTCCGCTTTGAATTTAATTAAATTCAAATAAATAGAATATTTCCGACAACTAAAAACTGTTTTTGAAGGGTGATAGTACTAGGGCAGTCAAAAAGTAATGCTTCCTATTTGTTTTCTGCTTTAATTATCGAGGTATAAAAAAATGCAATTGCATGGGTTGACACTGTTAACGATTAATTTTTTTAATTTTCGATAATATAATCTCCGTTCATTTCCACAGCATTGGCCCGTCTTTTAACAAGGGCATGTACCACAGTGTTGGAAAAAGCAAGGTCACATCCAGAACACCATCGCCATAACTTCCCCGGTCGATCACACAGTTTTGATTTTTTTTTGCCCTTGGTGAGTTTGTGTGATGCAATTCCATTGACTGCCTTTTTGATTCAGAATCAAAAAAATGAATCCATATTTCGTCTCCGGTCACAATTTTTTCCAGAAACTTAGCGCTGCAAGTGTTGTGAGGCTGTTGTTTTTCTTGTTCCTTTACTCTGGTCGCGTTAACTTTCTTGGTACCCACCTTGCACAAACTTTTAATATAATATACAGTTGTTGAATAATCGTAATCACAATGCCTTTACTGAGGGAAAGAATGCGACATCTGTAGTTATCTGGGTCACCACGAATGATGTTAACAACCCGCTCAATGTCAATTAGTCAATTTTTCGTTAACCAGTTTTTCGTAAACCAGCGGTGTTTGTCCTTCAGCTTCGTTACAGTGACAAACCCATCGTCCAGCAGTGCTGACGTCCACTGTTGCATCATGACACATTTTTCAGTTTTTCATGAATGTGAATTTTTGCATTTCACCTTCTACAGTGAAGAATCAATCACAGAACGCTGTTTAATACGAACATCGGTGTCGGCCATTTTGCATGCGTCTGCAGTGCTGCCACCTGTTGACGCAAAAAAGTTACCTGTAACAAACGTATCAGCGTCGCCACAAGACTATAAAAAAGGACCGGGTTTTTAGTGCACGAACAGGATGGTGGTGATGGAAACAAATAATAAAACTGACCTCCCGTGCACCCAGTGCCTGATGCGTGAAGGACACTGGATGTGCTTAATCCTCTGCCTGATCCTGGCGCCTGGCGGTTGCCAAAGTAGGGCCGGCTCTTCTGGAGGAGTGTTGGCACCAGGACTGAAGACAGGCAGAGGTCGGCGGGGGAGGCAGCTGAGTGATAATAAACTTCCCAGTAGGAATAATAACACGAGTTGACTGTAGAGAAGAACTAACTTTATTTGGAAAATACGCGCCCTTTTATACCCTAATCTGGGCAAAAAGGTGATCACATGGTACATTTATGGGGTGGGGGGTTGGACCTCGCCCGTAAGTATAAATACGCCGACTTTCTTGTCGCACTTCATTTTGCTTGTGTCGCTCAAGAAAGTGGTCGATTAAAATCATTATTTAATAATAATTCTACAGGTTATAACATAGTTTTTATAAAGTATTTCTTAATTCTAACATGTATGTACGGGTATTCTTTACCCGTAGATTTTTAGTTTAATGAATTTAGGAACAATTTTGGAAATGTTTACCATTTGTTGGTAGGTATTTGAGTTTAATTTAAGTTTGCAAAGTGATGTGAAGAAGTTAGTATTTTCCCCAGGTTCCTCGTAAGACTGGCTACCGAAACCGGTTTGTCTCGTCGTCTTACGAGGTTCCTGGATTTTTAAAATGGAAAAAGACTGTTTTTTGATCGGAAATTTGTGCGCAAAGGCATATAGCGTTGGCAGTTTAAGAGTTACAAGGTTGATTTATGGCTCTATGGATGCCCCGTAGGACTCTGCACTGAAACGTCTTAGTTTCAGCGTCCTACGGGGTGTTTAAACGAAGTTATATTAAAATATGGTGTATTTTTGACCAATATGACGGCCCTTAATAGGGACGCCCAAACTGGTTTTTTGGCTTTGTAGCCGGAGAAATAGCCCTGAAGGCGATAAAATAATAAGTTTAGGATGTCTCCTGGTGGCAACTTGGTATCCAAGTTTTATTTGTGTCACCGGGGCATCTGTGTATTAAGAAAAAAGACATTTAAAATTGATAAAATGTGTTTTGAAAAAGATCGTTGCTGGCGGCACGGTAAAGCCGACTGAGAGCCCAAAAAGGCCCTTGTGGGGGCCGCCATAAAGGGGAGGTAAAGCAGCCTGCTTGGTAGAGCAGCCGCTTCCTGCTGAGCCATAACGGCAGAACGGCAAGGGAGGGAAGGCAGTCCGCTTAGCGGAGTAGCTGCTTCCTTCGGAGCCGAAAAAACGGCCCTTCTCAGGGACATAACTAAAAAGGAGGCTAGTCAGTCTGGTTGCCTTTGGAGGCGTAAATAAGCATAAATTGTTAAAATTATTAAAATTATAGGAGTCTAGAATGTCTCCCGGTGCAAACTTGGCACACAAGCTTTATTTGGTTGCACCGGGGCATTGTACATAATTAGCAAATTATAATTTAACAATGAGGGAGAGCAACACGTCCGTTACATTACTATTGCAGCAGATTATAGAAAAAGTTTTGAGGAATTGCACCAAATTCAAAATTTTCACTAACTTAATTTAAGTACAAAAAAATAGGAGGCATTACTTTTTGACTGCCCCTAGTATATGCTCACCCTACGTTTTTTCAATCTAAAAATACTGATAAAAAATACACACACATTTTATTAGGTAAATGTATTATAAAAGTTATTATCACCTTACGTTTTTGATGATTCATAAAAAGTTATGATTTCAAAAAATCTCGAAATTTTATACATTTTTCTCAAATTGCCACCGGAAACTTTGATTTCATAGAGATTCACATTTAATTTTTTTTATTGTTAAATTCTAGATTTTAATACAATGCGTGGAGTTTTTTCTTTCTAACGCCGTCAAGATCATATTTCTCACTGTGACGTAATGGAGATTAAACGATTTATAAGAGACCTATATATGTATTAACTGGGACAAAACTGGTCTCCTGTGATTATACGGGTTCTGAGTTTTTTGTTTTTGTTTTATTAATTTGATAGTTAGGTCTCACGTAAGCAAGTGGTATTGCTTTTAATATGATTATTCTGTTAGTAATTTTATTTTTATATTTCACGTAAGGTTAACATAACCCTTTCAAAACTGGCTGATACACATTAAATAATTTCTCGAATAAGGCTTTAATTCAGCCGTTAATCGCAGTGCATTTTTTTCGCATACACGTAAATTACTGCGTGCTATTTTGCAATAGACGAAATAAAAGATAAATCCGCTTCATGTGGGAAGTAAATCAGTCTGTGAAACCTCAGCCCCGTACATAATAGCCCGGTGCAATTTATACTGCAACATTATATCAGATATTCTGATCCCGGGAGGCTATTGCGCCAAATTTAAAACATTGAGGTTTATTATCATTCGAATGGGATTTTAGCAATGCGTAATAAACTATAAGCTGAATACAATGCGTCGGAAAAAATGGTATTTAGTGCGTACAAATAGCGTTGAAATTGGTTGTTAACCGTTGTTTTGCCGTATCAAATGATTGCACTTTTTGCATGAATTATGACGGTTAATCATTTAATTAATATGCAATGTGTGAACTGATCTTAATAATTTTATTTTACATTTAATATTCAATTCATTTTCACAGTTTTAGTTTGGAATATACGAGTACTTGAAACTTGGGACAGGTTGTTTTATGGAATAT
The DNA here is from genome assembly GCA_917880885.1 of Limnephilus marmoratus. Taxonomy (NCBI): domain Eukaryota; kingdom Metazoa; phylum Arthropoda; class Insecta; order Trichoptera; family Limnephilidae; genus Limnephilus; species Limnephilus marmoratus. Next base: position 33,141,647 of record OU862910.1, read on the forward strand.
TTAATGAATTTCAACAGTTAAAATCATAGACATCCAAATTCAATAGACCAGAAATAACAGGTGAGGGGAAAAATCAACTATGGCGGTACGAAGAGGGGAAGATGACTGTGATTGGTTGAAAAATTAATCTGACAGTATATAGGCATCTCGCATTATAATATCACCATTTAGTTCTTAAAAATAACATCTGCTTTTTAATGAATAGACCTTTTTACGTGGGAGCGCGAATTGCTCGCTACGTTATTAACATATTTGCGAAGTCTGAATAGGCAAAGTAAAGTTCGCATCTTTTCACAGACAACTATTTTATTGCCATATTTAGTTAAGACACTTTTACAAATGTTTCATAATTTACCTACCCCTGTAACCAGCGACAAGCACATTGGAGAACCGCCCACTTTCGTGATTATCGACATATTTTAGGGTTATCACAACCGCTCTGTTGGTATAATTACATAGTATAAAATGAAGGCACTCAAAATGTGCGCATTGATCTTTTAAAATACGCAACGGATTTTCATGCGGTTTTCACCAATAGATAGAATGATTCAAGAGAAAGGTTTATATGTATATTACATGCTTATTATAGTAGAGAAAAGCCGAGAAATTCAAATATTCAATTCAGGCAGCGGGCAGCAGGCAAGCGGGTGGTGAAGATTTTATAAAGGTTGGGTAATGGAGTTGTGTTTCGTTAGCCACAGCAACGTGTGGCCGGGTCTGCTAGTTAATAAAAATAATGTAATTATCTCTTTTAATTAAAATTATTTTACTTGAATTATTTCACACGTTATTTAATTACAATAATACGTAGCACGTAGCAGTTACATTATTATTTGATCCTTTTTTAGATACTCTTAGTATCGCCCCAACTGCTTGAAATGGCTTTAAGCGTATTTGGTGACCAGATTTACATAGATAGGTACTTGTCACCACCACATCGACGCATTGTGTATAAGCAACAACTTCCCCCCTCCCCCTAAACCTCCCAACTTATCTGGGTTCTGCAAATCGGATCGTGCGTAGCCAGGAGTGGCGTATTAATTGGAATATTTTGACGACGAAGGTGCTTTTTATTTATTTTTTGGATATAATATTTTTTGTTTAGGTACATTTAAGCATATATCAGCAGAAACTTAGTAAAACAGTATTATATACCTACACCGACACAGTAACAGTATTCTCAGACTATACATAATATTGTTTAAAGAAATAATATTTTTATAATATATATAACTTCCATTAAATTATTTCTTACATTGTCTATGGACAATGGAAGAAGTGAAAAGAAAAAGACAAAAAGGGTTAAGGATAACATTATATTTGTGAGAACAGCATTCAATAAACAACTTACAGAGGTTTAAATAACGTACAAAAATAACAGCACAGCCTAAGAGAAAACAACATAACATATACAGGAGTTATATTATCGATGCTAAAAACAGTACAATAATAACAGCTGAATAAAAATATATTAAAAAGATGAGCCAACATAGTAAGAAGGTATTAATATGTTGACTGTGATGACGGCCGTGACCTTGAGAAAAAATTACACGCCGAAAAATCATAGATACGAAGGTTTCCGTAGTCGAGGGGTAACGCTCTCAACTAGCAAGCGGAAGGTCACGGGTTCGAAACCCAACATGCAAATTAAAAATTTGAATTATTTCACAATTTACTAATTAAAAATAATTTTTAAATGTTTGCCGCACGTTCTAGAGTGGAAAATACTATCATTGATCAGATCTGAATAGCCAGATTTCCCCACCGTCCTCTTCATAATCTCCTACCACTCCCCACTACCTTCAACCTCACAACATACCCCAATTGGGGATGCCATAGTCTCATTTGCTTCAGACAGTTGAGGGCAGTTGGGACTCTTGTACGGTTTCATTTATAAAAAAAGAAGATTAAAAAAGATAATTTATTCCAACACCGTCAGAGAAGCTGTGTATATCAAATAAAAAATATTTTCTAAAGAAATATTTTACGTTTATAAACAACGTTAATTTTTTTAATTTTCTAATTAGTAACTTACTTTCTAATAATAAGTTTTCCATTTTTTTGTAATTGACTTCAATTGGTTTATTTTTTTGAGTGGTTTTTGATATAATAAGTGGTTCTTCCATAAAGACGGGTTGGGGTTCCTGAATCTGGGGAATAGAGACATAATATTATATTTTTAGGTATAAAAACATTTAGTCAGTTACTAGAGTGGTCTGCACACTACATAATAGTACAATGTGTTTTTGAAGTCATCAAAGGTCAATAATCAATTGGTACTCACAAAGCTTTCTGGAATAGTAGTGGGTACCATACAACTGACGAGCACACATGACTGAGCAGCTGCAGCTACGGCCTCGATCTCCGTCAAGCACATAGTCATAGGTTCTGGTTCGCATTCCTTTTCGAAACGAGACAAAGTTGACAATATTAGGTATATAATCATTATTACAATTCGATAATTTACATATTTATTACAAATTTGTGATATGCACTATCAATAAAATATTAATTTAAAGGATAATTAAATATAAGAATGAACTCACGACGTGTGTGCTGTGTAGAGCAGGTGCGCAAGAAACGAGAGAAAAATCAGAATCCTCTTGAGGGTTCATCCATCCATAAGTATTATTGATCGTTTCATCAGCTAGAGAAAGACATACATATGATTTCTCAGAGAAGTTGTCGCTTAATTTCTGAAATGGATAGATAATAAAATTAAAATAAATACATGTAATGAATAACTACAAAAAAGAATTATTAGTCATTAAAGAATTTATATACTAACGATAATTCTTTCTGTAACAGGTGACAAAGAGACCGATGGAATCACACCTACACGTAGCACACGTGTGCCCTGTTTGTTTATTATAAAATCTGTCTCTTTGAAATGTTCTGAGCAGATACGAAGGTTACGAACACTTGTCTGCTCACTTTTACCGGATGAAAGTCGCCACATTGTCTTCAAGTTTTCTTTTTTGGGAAATCTTTAAGAAAGTACATAACATTTCACTTTTCAGAAGATAATAGAAAAGAAAAACAACTCAAAAACAAATTAAATTTTATACACACAGCTTTTACCAGCGATTCCTAAGAGAATTTGGAGTCAAAATTTAGATGTAATTTTGTCGTCCGATGACACTTTTTGAATTAAAAACAAAAAACGTGTTTTCCATACATACACATACTCGGAATAACCTAGAGCATTACGCGATATACACTCGTTCTCGTTCCAGCAGTACCGTACATACGAAACAACGCGCTTACCTAACACGTGGTCCGCTGAGACGTGACGGTGTGATCCAAATATAATAATATAATCGGTGGCGACGTGCGATAGAAACATATTTTATTTTAAATTTTGATTGATAAAAAATATCATCGGACAGCAAAATGACACATACATTTTTCATTCCAAACATGCTCACTGTATCTACATTTTACTTCTAAACATACCACGAAGGAGTACAATTAAGAAAGCAAAATATACAATAACGCCTAATAAATAAAACATACTTTATTCCACTTTTAACCCCTTACTAATAACGTGTTTTAAATTTTATACAACTGAATAACCAACTATTTATCTTATATTAACGGTTGTTTATGAGTTGCGTAAAATTCAAAACTCGTTTAGTAATAAGGCCCTTAAAGTGTGATAAATTTAAAAATGATTGGTTTATTATCCTTTATTAATACGACGGATTTCCAGCAAGAAATAACACATGAAAAGATAGACGTTCCAAATGATACGATTAGGAAAGCGCAAAAATAAATATTAGCAAAGCGCAAAAGGCGAAGGCACATCCCTGAGTCTTTTGCAAACGGCTGTGTGTTTTACGTCGCCATTCATAATAGCTGTGTATGAACACGCCCTCTGAGCGTTAACACGTGTTCACACACACAACTGTAATATGCGTGGGATGGCGTATTTCGGCATATCGCTCGCCGTACATTCCCAATCGGAATATATGGCGAGCGATATGCTGAAATACGCCATCCCACGCATATTACGGCTGTGTGTAAACACGTTCATGATAGTGTATGTTACAAAACTGATAATATTGTAATATAATTCGAATAAGCTTAAAATAAAGTAAAATAATGCTTACCTATGGAATGTAATACGACAATTTGGTTTATTCTCTTTTTCACTTCTATTTTTACACGTTTTCATAGCACAAGCTACCGTTTTTGCCTTGTTATTTCGTAAAATGTACTATGTGACTTCGGCGCTGGTCAGAACAAGAATGATGACGTCACGTTTTGAGATTCAAGGGAGGCGGCTCTCGTAAGCCCAGGCGGTTCCATGGAACCGTTATGGGGAGGGGGAAACAATACGCTTTTATCACTTAGGGCAGGTCCATATATTCCTACGTCCGTGGTTAAAATAAAATTTAAAAGTTGAGTTTCAGGTACAGTAAAGGTAATATTCAAGTTCTGTTATTATATCATTTTCAGTCCGTTATTTCACATAATCAAATTATAACCAAACATGCATGGAACTTTTACAGTACTTAAAATTTTTCTTTGTAATGACTTGTTCAAATTCTGTGAAACATTTGGAAATTAGAACAGGTTTTTAAAAAAAAATTGAAATATTCATCTAATTTTCAAGTTCTGTGAAAGACCTATTCAAGATCTGTTATTATATCAGTGTTATTAACAAAACTGAATTTTTAACAGAACTTAAATAAAACTTTCACGGAACTTGAAAATTTGATGAATTGTTAAAATTTTCGGAAACAAACCGTTCGTAGTGTTCAACTTAAAATCCTCCACTTTAATGAAGATTCAAAGCATCGAAGAAGGTTATTCGTAAAGTTTACGACTATTTTTTTCAAAAAATAAGCGTTTGATATTCCTAAATCACAATCACTTTAATACCACTAAGACATCCATTCGTTTTCATAAACAAAATGAAATCAAAGGTTTTTTAACAATCGCAGAAGAGTAGGATTACTGTACAAAATTAATTTTAATTTAAATAATTTACCACGTAGTTAAAGGGTAACATCCTTGGCTCCGGGATGAGTTGTTACAAGTACAAAACTCGGTTAATAAAAATGACAAGATTTTTCCAAACCATATAATCAGATGCACAGATGGCCCTGAGGAAAATAATTTTCCTAAGGGGGCCTACGTCATCTATGAAGATACTGTGTGGAGGGTCTTTTTGAGGAGAGTAAGGAGCGAACATGAGTCTTGAAGAGACCCATGTTGTAGGAGGGAGGAAACACAGAGACCGGCAAATCGTTCCCCATCCGAGCTGTTTAACTCAAGAACGAGTCGTAGAAGCGACCCGTTCCCATGTGACAAAGTCAGCTATGTGCAAATGTAGGGCGCGCGTTTGGCATATTTCCCGACTATGCACCAGTGCCGAAGTGATCAATGGAGCTAGTTCCTCGGAGCATCTTCCATTGAAATGGAACCGATAGAACAAGGACAGATATACCTACCTGACGTCTGTTCTCTAAAGATTGCAAGTTTCTGCACAGAGTCGAGGGGTTTTTTCAGGTATTTTGGATATCCAGACCAGAGGTGGCTAACTTAACTAACTAGAGCCCACTTGCCTGAGCTGGTCACTTAGAGTTACACCAAGCATATCAATGGAAGGCACATTGTGTAGATTGCTCTTATAACTTACTAACCCCGTATGCATGGACATTGGAGGGTCTAGAGTCGTTCAAATAAATGTAGCTTCGTTCAAAAAAAAATAGAGTCTTGACGTGTGCGGTGAAGGAGGAAACCATATGTTTCCTTATAACGCCGTTGGGAAAGTGGTGGGGTCCCCTCCAATGCTCTTATAGAATATTTATTTAGTAGAAGTATTTCTCAACAATTCCCTTTATCGTTGAATATACCCTTACTCTTCCCGCTTTTCTTTCGCCTCACAACATTCCAAAATTGGGTTTGTAATAGTTCGACTCGCTCTTAGCAATGTGTAGTGGGTACAAATAAAATAATTCGGAACAAGTGGGTACCAGCTACCGAATGCTAAATTCTCTAGCGGAGGAATTTGTTCCGGTTGGTTGTATTCTGGTTAAATTTGGGCAGAGAAAACATCACACTGTGCAATGATTCATTCCTTTGAGTCGAGCAAAGCAATTTATTTACTCCCTCAGAAAATAAACCGAAAAACCGCTAAGACTTTCGGTGGGTTTGCAAGCTCACGGAATAAGAAAGCTCTCGGTGCTTGTAAGTTTTCAGCGTTCGGGTTATAACATTCTTGTTTAAATTTCTTTATCATTTCGCTGCCTACATAATCCGGGTCTGATTATCTGTTAAATAATGAAAAAATAGGACGTCTGTAAATAAGTATTACTTTGTGTAAAATTGGATTGTAAACATCAAATGCAATGTTATTATGGGTGAGTGTTTTGTGCAGTCACAAATATGGGACGTAAAAGCGATATAGATATTTGGAATTTCGTGTGTAACTGAAAAAAATTGTAACTGGTTTATGATTTATTTGATACCATTACAGATTTCTATATTTCATGATTTTACAGACCACTTCGACAATTATTTGTGAGTAATGATAATAATTAAAAAAAAAAAATTGACCAAATATAAAATAAAATAAAAATTATTAAAAAATTATTTTGATGGGCGTAAATTAAAATTATAAATTACCGACCTCGGAACACAAATTTGTCGTACATTAATTAAAAATACTACCAGTATCTAAAACGCGTTTTCAAGATGTTTTTATTTTATATTTTTTGTAATAAGGTATTTTGGCCTCATATCCAAAATTAAGTTTTGTATGAAAAGGTTGTCCTTCAGTTGAAATCAAATGCCGCCTTTAGCAAGCTCGTGCAATCTTTATCCGCATGAAAAAAATGTTCTGCAGCCATGATCTCAACCTTGGATTACGAATGCGAATGGTCAGATGCTACGTGTTTTCGATATTATTTTGCGGATCGGAAGCATGGACGCTTACTGAAGAACTATTTAGGCGACTTGAGGCATTGGAGATGTGGATCTACGGAAGAATACTTAAAATAAGCTGGATGGACAGGGTTACAAACGAAGGTGTTATGGTTCGGATGAATAAAGAAAAGGAAGTAATTAAAACTATAAAAATCCGAAAACTTCAATATCTTGAACATTTGATGAGACATCCAGAGAAGTATGAGATCTTGCATCTCATAATGCAGGGAAAGATTTCCGGAAGACGGGGCCCTGGAAGAAGGAGGACCTCATGGCTGAAAAACCTGAGACAGTGGTTTGGCCAGTCTACCGTGGAGCTATTCCGGGCCGCAGTAAACAAAGTCCGCATAGCCAACACGATAGTCAACGTCCGTTGAACGGCACAAGAAAAAGAAGAAGAATGAAAAGGGCCCGCGCAGCCGTTCCTCCTATACTTATAACTTATGTAGTATTTCATAACCAAGGCCATAACTTAAGTTCTAAGTTGCACAATGAATATTTTGGTCACATTTTACCTAAGAATTGATTCAACGGTGTAACTACATAGTTACATTAAAATAATTATTACTCCATTGTGAAAATAGATTTACGCCACTTTCCAAAGAATAAAATGAATTGGTCAGTTGAAAGCGCAACATGGTCGCGTTTCTTCCTTAAATACTTCAACATTTCTGTCTTGTTCAAAGGTTCAATGATAGCAGGACAAATAAACCCACCCCGGCCAAATTCAATAACGCCCACAAAGTCTTTTTTTCTAATTGATTTCTTCGTCTTAATTACCGTACCGGTAAATACCGATTCATTTTATGCTTCAATCAGCTTCCCTCCTGAGGTAAAAAAAATGTAAATTCAAACCGGTGAAATGAGCAAAAAATATTTTAAGGAGTCAAACTTGATTGGTAAAATTTAAGGGGTAAGCAAGACTAAGAATCAGGAATGAATTATGTAGGTAAAAATAATTCAACTATTAGATGTATTTTATAAAACTACCTGCAATAATATGAAATGTCAAGAGTTGTCGTGGAGAAGAGTGAGTGGGTTGGTTCGTAGGTTTTTAAAATTGGATGAACAGTAACATCGTAGAGCTTATGATAATGGAACACCTACACAATTCTCAATAATAGTTTAGCAGTCAAATATTAACTTTTCAAATGGTAAACTGGATTAGATGACAAATTTTAACCCTAGATCACTAACCTTATTTTACAACGCTTATTACTAACCTTCGTCGTTTCGGCTACGCCGTGTAAAAGGGAGGCTTCTAAGGGTTTATGGAATCAAATATTTATATGTGTTTTACTTATTTGTTACAATAATCATTTGTTAACATGTTTATAAGTTTTTTATTTACTAAAATCACATTTTGATTACGTTGACAGTCTTTTAATTGAGACCAGAGTTTTTACTCATTTGAAAATTTTTGATTTTTAAATGCTTAAATCTTTTTAACTAAAAAAAAACAAAGACTTAAAATATTAAAATTAAGTAATAAAATCAACAAAAGAAAGAAAATTTTTACAATAAACTATTAATTAATACATTTGTGACAAATTTCAAGTTTGTGTTTGCCACACAAGGATTTGTTGCACTTGGGCATACAGGGCACACAGGGCCCCTACACAAAAAACACACACGTGCGCTGTGCGAGCTGCAGGTCGTCTGAGATTAGCCGGAATTTGGAATGCGTACGACGACGCACTCAAAATTTATATCATTTTTTTCGAGACCGCGTCGTCGTTTTGACGAAGGTTAGTGATCTAGGGTTAAAGGTACCTACCCCGGCTTCGGATCTCTGACGTTGTTACCAGAATCATAGAGACAGTGATTTATAAGCCTAGTTATTATTATCATCCGATTTAATCAAATACTTAAAAAACAAGAAAATTGAATATGAAAAACAAAAACATGAACATGTACCTGGAATATTTTTTGTAAATCTATTGAGATTTTTTAGAGATAGCATATTTTTGGCGGCCTCCGTGGTCCAGGGGGAGGCTCTCGACTAGCAATCTGGAGGTCAAAATGGCTTTGGCCGTGTTTAATGACTACATGTGAATAGCCAGGTAATTCCTCACCTTCCTTTTCTCCATCTTCTTCCCTTCCCCAGTACTTTCAGCCTCACATTAATAACATACCCCAATTAGGGGTGCCATGATCTCACTGGATCCAGGCGGTTGGGAGCAGTTGTGCGGTATTCACATTAAAAATAATAAAAACATTGATTTTAGGTAGTGTATTGCCAGAGCCAGCACCTGTAACGTTTTGGATATGGATGTGAAATGCTTCAATATTTATGAATAAGAAAGCTGAGTGACAAAAGAACTGTTGGCAATTGATGGCCAATTCTTGGATAGTTCTTAATAAAATAAAATAAATGAAGTTCATCGTCGACAAATGAGAAAGTTTTTTACACAAAATCACATGCCGTTTTAATGCTGCATTTTCATACGTCTAATGGACGATTTTAAACTTGCATACCTAACAAACCTCCCGACTTCAGATGAAATCCTGTCGACCCCCCACTTCCTTTTATAACAAAAGGAGGGGTGATGTATATGTCGTAGGCCAATCGTAAATTAGGCAGATCATGATGCGCCCCAGGCACTTCACGTTCTGCCGGCTAAGCACATCAAGATCTGCCTGATTTTACGATCGAACTACGACATGTACAAGACATTAGAGCTTCACGGAGCTCCGTTGAGGTTACATCATCTGCCGTATTTTGAGTGATACAATAGGAAAAGAATACCTCTTTCAGAACAATTGTTTCTCTAATCTCCTGACTTGATTCCAATAGACTCCAACTCAAAAGGGGGTTCCTTTCATCAATTTTAGCCTGGTAGTGCATCGTTGAAAGGCAATTACATGCATCTACTGGTGGATAAAGTCTAGAATGTATGCCATATTTATATCAATGTTGTCTTACCTCTAGACTTGACTCCACTGGTCTCCCTGACTGTGATGTCCTGACCATCCTCCCTTCTCCACTGCACGTGGGGTGCAGGGGAGCCTCTAGCTCGGCAGGTTAGCTTTACTGTACCCCCTTCTGGTACCATGACATCCCCTGATGTCTCCTCGGGGATGAAATCAGGAGGGACCACCACTTCGAGGTACCCCAGCTGAGAAAAACAAGAGAAATAACATTTAAAAACAGTATTATCATTCGGGCAATAACAGATTTTGGTCGGGGTATTTCAATCTTTATTATGTTTGATGAACATCAATTCAACGACCACCATTTAGAACTCTTGACCCTTGAACGGTCCCCAGACTCGAACTCTGCTCCGCCGCATCGCAACGACCTTCACCACACCATCACCTCCGTGCGCCTGCAGCATCTCATCTACGGCACTCCGCATACATTTTGTTACCACTTCACCGACCCTCGCTACGTAGCCCAATAAACGACTGACTCATACATCGACCACGCCTTTCATTTCGCAACCCGTCTCTGCCGATCCGGCCCGCTCCCTCACGCCATTTCTTGAATTGATTCAGCTTATTATCAAGTTGAGATCAGCCGTTAAGCGCAATGGTCTTGTTGTTAAGTTTTTCAACTGATCATATGATCTAAAATCTAATGAGAAAATTAAAATAAAAATCCAAGCCATTAAAGCAAGAATGCAGCAACTTTTCTTAATTAATAGCTATCCAAATGCATTGCCATTATTTTTATTTTCAAAACAACGAATCTGAGATATAAAGTGTGAAACTTATTTCAATCGTTTGTTTATTTCTATTATAACTATGTTGTATCAGTTATGTGCCAGTTGAACTGAATTCCTGAACAATTAAGGATGTGTCTCTTGAGCGCAATGCCAACGATTTATTTATTTAATTGTGATAATTGTTTCGCTGTTCCGGGCAATTAAGTTTCAAAGTGACACAATTATAAAACATAAATCACGTAGAAACACAAACAGTTTATGATAACAGCGAAAATATTATGACGCAATTCTACAAAATAAGTATTTACTCGATTTTCACATTTTCATAACTATGTTATATTATTTCAAACATATTATATTATTTTAAGTGCAACGGTGAGAGACCCCACCCCTTCTGAAATGATTCTTTGTATGAAATGACTTCAACATATTTAATAGACAGGTAGGTACTGAAAATTGAAGCGTAGTTCCATGAAAAACCACGGACAGTGTGAATTCTCGACAAATCAGTTCCAATTTCAAAAACAGTAAGTATAATAATTTTCGGTCAGGATCATCATCATCATTACATCATCATTACATAGTATAAAATGAAGTCGCTCAAAATGTATGTGCGAATTAATCTTTTAAACTACGCAATGGATTTTCATATGGTTTTCACCAATAGATTCATATTTTTTCCTGTATTTTGGGGGTGAAAATTAGTTTTCACCAATAGATAGAGTGATTAAAGAGGAATGTTTATATGTATAATACATGTAAATTATATTAGAGAAAAGCCGAGAAATTCAAAGAAAACATATTTTTGTGCGATTTAAAACGGCTGGCGGGCCGTACTATAGTCACTTTTGAAATTCGTTCTACGGAAGAAATTGGAAAATAGATGTCCTAGAGTAAGTAGGTATTTGATTTTTCCTTTTCAAATATCCAGTGTTGCATTGCAAGCCTTGGATAATTAGTGGCGAGTTAATTAGTCTATTTGAATAATACATGCTTATTATAGTAGAGAAAAGCCGATAAATTCAAATATTCAATTCAGGCAGCGGGCAGCGGGCAGCTGGCAAGCGGGTGGTGTGGATTTTATAAAGATTGGGTAATGGCGTTGTATTTCGTTAGCCACAGCAACGTGTGGCCAGGTCTGCTAGTTATATATAAATAGACACTTTATTGCATTTCTCAATTCTCCAACAAAATATTTAATGACACTTCAATTCAAAGAAAATCAATAAATTCATTGAACAGTATTGACCGACAGATTCACAACCAAAATTAGTATTTTTAATGCGGAGGATGGCTCGTAATACAATTTCAAGTAAATAACAGAGTTAGCTTTGATTTTTGGATCACCGGGTAACCAAAACACAAATATTTGTAATTAGAAGAATACAACACCAAAACAGCCGCACTTAATGAAAGAAGATTTTATTTGGCTACAGCAAAAACTTGGTTAATTTTGCGTTTTTTTCTTACATGTGTTCGTTAATCTCATGGCTAGACGTCCTCCCTATAGTAAGTAAGCTCTAAGTAGGTATTTCTAACGCTGCCGGCCCCGGGACTGACGGCATCCGCCTTACTATCATATGCCTTCGGCAATCATCGTAACCGTTCGTACATTAGACACGAACGGCGATAGATGGTACTCTTTAGAAATAGTATATTGCAAAACTTTGAATAACGGATGCTGAAACTAAATGACTACACACTACAACAGGTATCATAAATAATAACAAATTTTGAATATCTTTGAAGATCTAGTACGAAATAAACTTTTTATTTTACGAAAAAGGTTGAGAAACACAGTTTTCGTAATATTATTCAACTCCTATTAAATTTAACAACTTACGTAATTCTAAACCGACTATAAATAAATCCCTGGGAGTGTTTGACTTAAATCATTTCGGTGCATTTATTCCGGAGCTAACCGATGTCGAACGGTCGTCGACGGGTTTTCATGACGTCCGAATGGAAGCCCATTAAATCCCATGTCCTAGGAATATTACCAATGTTATCACTGTGTCCGACTTCATTAACCAAACTGGTCCAGAGAACTCCACCCCCTCCCCGCCCCCATCATCCACCCTCGTTTCCCACCCCCTTCCGATCCGACCGACCAACCCCCACACCGATACGATCTCCAGGGACATCTTGTTATATCTATCAATTAAACATTACATCCAGAGGAGCAGGCAAGCTGTTAGCGATTGGCTTGGAATTGAACCAATTAAGATTAGTCAATCTGAAAAATGTATTTTCAGCAGGTTTGTCAGCTGACGAGTTTGTTCTTCGCGTTTAGTTGGTAGTTACATAAAATTGTGTAAGAAAGGAAGAAAAGATGAGAATATATTCAAACAAACTAATTTGTGATGTAACTCTGGTTCAATGCACCAATATTTATCTAGAATGAGTCATTTTCAAAATTGGAACTGATTGAGCCAATAATTCAGGCAAGCGGTAAAGTACCGACTTACCAACATAATACTTTTAAAAAATTATTTTAAATTTCATTTTTAAATTGGTACTGCTTTATGAACTATGACAAGCGATAAAGTACCTACATCTTCTATCTATCTTCTATCTATCTATCTATCTTCTATATAAATAAAAATGAATCGCCGAAATGTATGTACGCGCATAACTTCCGAACGACTGCACCAAATTGGATAATTATTTTTATGTGTGTTCGTTATTGTCAGGACATGGTTTGTACAATACTGGTGAGCTCTGGCATTATGACATTTGTATAAAAAAGTTGCAATAGGTGGCATGCGATCTGTTTGAAAACTGAATATACCGGGACTGAAAGTATGGAATGCGGGAGGGGGGAGGGGGATTCGCGAGACGGGGGAAGAGGGGGAGTGGAGTGGGGATAGGGAAGGTGGAGAAGGCGGAGTTGGAACGCAAAAGGGGAAGGGGACGCAGGAAAGGAAGGGGAGGCGGAAGGGGAGGCGGAAGGGGAGGCGGAAGGGGAGGCGGAAGGGGAACGGGACGAATGGGAAAGGACACACAGGGAGATACAATTTCTTTATTAAATGGCATGGCAACGCATGCCGGGAACCAGCTAGTTTATAATAAAAATATTTTTGCCAGAAAATTATTTTAATTCTATATTTGAAATGGTACGTATTTTTTTTTCGTTTCTTTGAGAACAATCCTAACAATTAATAGATTTCGTGTTTTTCCAAGGGTCTGCACTTTTTTTCTAACTTGTAAATAATATGTGTAAAAAATAATATTCAATGTAAGTATCTATACATAATAATATGTAGCTATTCCAAATTCCTATAATATTCAAAAATCTGTTTCTGAAAAAATAAGAAAATATACAGATTTAGGAAATGAGATTAAAAGAATTTGGCATTCTCAGACTATGAAAATATTAACATTTATTATTTCTGCTACTGGCATTATACCTTGCTCTCTCATTCAAAATTTAGGCATATTAGATTTGTCAAAGAATTTATATATAAAAATGAAAAAATCAGTCATTTTAAATACATGTAGGATTACAAAAGATTTAAATATTTATATTGAGGGATCAGTAGGATTTATAGGTCCAATTAGGAGTCCCACCGAGCCGAACCCTCTGACATGAAAACATCTGGAATTGGTGAATTATTTTCGCATTTGGTCTGTTTGACATATTGTTCTCGTATTATTTTGTATGACTCCAGATACTAATATCTACAGCCTCTATGTCGGACGAATATCTACAGCTCATATGTTGGACTAATATCTACGAACTTCAGAGTGTTGACTAATATCTACAGAGCTAATGTCGGACGAATATCTATGACGGTCCCAGTGTTGACTAATACCTACAGAGCGTAGGTTGAACTAATATCTACAGAGCGTAGGTTGAACTAATCAGCTAAATGTATCCAATAGTCCGATATTAGGGATTTTTACATACATACTTACATAAACTAAGATTTTTAAACTGCATTCGCAATATTACGTTATTCCAATATGCTATACATAATTTCAAATCCAACCTCTGCCAGTGCTGTAGATATTCGTCAACACTTTGGTTCTCATAGATATTAGTCAACAGTTTGAGCTGTAGATATTCGTCAACACTTTGGTTCTCACAGATATTAGTTCGATTTTTTCAGTTTTTAGAATTCCTATAGATATTAGTAGACGCCTCCTTTTGTATTTATTACACTTATACAGGGTGTTAAGGGACGTACTTGACTTACTTTAACCAGTGATTCCTGACATTATTTAGGGTAAAAAAATATAAATGAAATTTTGGTCTCCGGTGACTTTTTTTGACCACTTTTTTTTTCGAAATCGAACAAAAAACATTTCTTCCGCATGTCGTCACTGGTCACTCAGCCGGGTATCCGAGGAACCCCTTACCCCGCCTCCAACTATTTAACAACTACCAATTTTTCATGTTTTTGTAGAAAAAAAAAAAAAAAACGTCAAAATGTCACCGGAGACCAAAATTTCATTTACATTTTTTACTCCAAATAATGTCAGGAATCACTGGTTAAAGTAAGTCAAGTACGTCCATTAACACCCTGTATAGTCCAAGTGCATAACGTGGATTGACTAGGAGATCATTTGTGGAAAAGTGCGTAAAAGGGTTAAGTTTTTCCTGCGGGAACGATTTAAATCGGACATAAAATCTGAAGCAATAAATATTCAACCCTACAATTATAATATGCCGTGAATTTTTACGCGTCTGCCGTAGAATGCATAATATCCAAGAAAATGCTTGCACTCTATTTTGTTGTACTTGGCATATAAAATTAAAAAATTTAAAACAAACATTTTTTTTGTAATAATACATTCTCCTACAGTTCTTTTATTGGCAGACAGGAAGACAGTAAATGAGTTTACACTTACATTGTAGGACAGAGGGAATAACTTCCCAACATGGTTGTTAAACGGTTACTTTTGTAAGGAGTATTCCAATGACTTTCTGCTCGTAAATAGTACAAATTTTTTCTACCGACCAACGAAACTTCAATAAAGGGAATAGTTGAAGATTGTATTTTTAATTTTTTTAATTGTACCATTTTTCTTTACCAGTAATAGTCGCTTACGAATTGAAAAATTGAAGACATGTAATGTTTGAGAGAATGAGATAGAAAATGTCACTTTTTCAGACTCCTATTGGTTGGGATTGTGTGAGTGAATGTTTCACTTCTACCACGTGTGAACTGCACTCGATTTTTTGTTTATTTTGTAGCGCCCGCTTAATTTACCTGATTACATGGTAATTTCACTATAGATTTAAATTATTCTCAAACTTTACATCTGTATGAAATGTATGTATGGCATCCGTGGAATGAAATTTCACTAAGGATGTACTTTATAAATTAGCCAGTGATATTATAACATTAAACCGTAAGTTGACTATGTCCAAATCGTCCATTTTTCCCCAAAAGGTTTTGTTTTGGATGTTTTTAAAAATTAAATGAGAAACATTCGTGAAGAGCTTTTTAAATATTTTTTACTAAGTAATGCAGAATCTTTATAATTTGAAATTTTAGGTTAATGGGAGGTGATTTATCAATGGTTAAAATAATTTAATTGTGAATTTGGGTTAGATATGAAAAGTAAACAAACATGTATGCAGTTCACTCGTGGTAGAAGTGAAACCTTCAGAAAACTAAACATCGCCAGAATAACATGAATGTAGAGTATCAGGAATAGGATAATTGTAAGGTTTATTTTTTTATAATAATGTTACCAAGTTTAAAAATTATTCCTAATTGTATTCTACGAAGCACCGCACGTATAGGAGGCCGATAGGCTACGAAGCACCGCACAAAAATGACATCGATAAGTCTATCTCATTTAATTGCAGGCAAAATCCCATATATGTATGTGTTTGTCTCTTTTTAGTGTCGCTCGTTTCTGTTTCATCCATTTTCAAATCACAACGTTGCTAAAAGTTTGACTTCAAAAACATTCACCAACAAAAATTCACATTAAAAACACACACCACAGTGCGATAAATGGAATGCTAAACGACTGACGATAATCCAAGAGAGACCAATTTAATGGAAATCATCGCATCGCATTGTTGTTTTTAGCGTGAAAATTGATTCAACGTAAGCTAGCCTCCAATAAGGGGAGAGTGGTTTTATTTCACATTTCTTATCAGACTTGTTTAAACTACTCAAAGCGTCTAATTTCAAGCAACTTTAACACATAAATAAAATATTCTTATGTTTTTGTTTTTACTTCAAAATACACTTGAAGGGTGAAAGACAATTACATGACAAAAATAAAACAGAACAAAACAAAATTATCATACAATTTCAAAGCGACGTTTATTGACAATGTCCCCGGAGGGCATTACAGTTTTGTCAATTTAGTTTTTTTGACAGTTTTCATTGCTTATTTCACATCTTATTTTACTTGGAACAATCATGCCTTCTTACAACCACTATATAAATTTATATTCTTCAAAAATAGTAAGTGAATCCGAATGTTTTATGCTTTGTTCAAAGTAATAATGAGTAAGCAACTAAGTAAGTTTTTTTTTTAATAATTGATTAAACCAAAAGACACAAATATTTAATTTTAAAATGTCACGGAAGATGTTTATCATTTATTTTCAAAGTAAGCTATAAAAGAAATCTCTGTTTAATAGTTTCAATTAAAATTTTGTAAGACTTTCTTCTCTGAACAAAGCTACTGCAAGAGATCAACGATGACTTCAGTTCATTTGTATATTTATCACTGTATATTATGTAAAAGCTGTTTGTTTCTTACAAATAAATAAATAAATAAATAAATAAATAAAAAAAAAAAAAAAAAAAAAAAAAAAAAAAATTTAAAATATTAAAACTTCATTTCCCATGTACTCTAGCATAAGAAACTTCTGTGGCTTGACTTCAGTTCATTTGTATATTTATCACTGTATATTATGTAAAAGCTGTTTGTTTCTTACAAATAAATAAATAAATAAATAAATAAATAAAAAAATAAAAAAATAAAAAAATAAAAAAAATTTTTAAAAAAAATTTTAAAATATTAAAACTTCATTTCCCATGTACTCTAGCATAAGAAACTTCTGTGGCTTGACTTCAGTTCATTTGTAAATTTATCACTGTATATTATGTAAAAGCTGTTTGTTTCTTACAAATAAATAAATAAATAAATAAATAAATAAATAGATACGGAAAATGAATGCATTTTAGAGTGAATGAACCTTACCGGTAAAAAATAAGATAAAATGGTGGAATAAATTCACTGTTAAAATAAATAATTATCGAAGAATTTCTTACGTGCGTTTTAAATCAGAAATAATTATTTCAATTTATTCTGAAGATATAAATAAATTATCGATCGATTTCATAGTTCCGTTCATTTAAAATGCATGGATCTCAATAAACCTCACTGCTTGCACCCGAAGGACTTTGCCATTCCCAATTAAGTGATTCAACATTTTTACATGTCTTTTTCAATTATAGAACAACAACCTAACTGAAACACCAAGGTTTTCAATAGATTTTTAGACCCAGTCACGCCAGGAAGCAACCCACCGTCTGCTTAATGCTGCACCCAAAGATATTCCAATACAGAAGATATGCTACGGTGTCCGCGCAACTGTCGCCGGACTACGCGCTAATTAGCGTAGTTTTCATGCAAAAAGAATTTGTTCATTTCGTTGATTTTTTGAAAATGTGCATTAATATTGGTTAACAATATATTTTGAATAAGGAAAGAATTCGTTCATTTAGTTTAACGTTCGTTTGGTTTATTCGTTAATTATTTGTTCTTTTAGTTTATTTGTTAATTGGTAAACAATATCGGCGACACCCGGAAGCGCAGACCCACATAGTAAAAACAGCAGATAGCACATCTACTTATATTCCAATATCTTTGGCTGCACCTAAGGTAGCGCATATATTACATAATTGGTTATGTTCATTGATCACTACTGAAAGTAGGTATACCTTAATGTGTACTTTTTTAACCTTTTCTTATTTTACTAGCTTCTGAACCAACGATCGTTGGGCGCAGAGTCAAGAATTTTGCTGCTTCGTCGGGAAAGAAATAGCAAATGGTTAAATACTTTAAATTCGAAATATCAAAGGTTTGACTTTTGTTGTGGTCAATATGCTGTTAGGAGTTTCTCTAGCGATCGAAAGGAGTGATTACAAAACATACCGTCTTAAACTGACCTTAAGAGATGTAAAGCGTAATTATTGTAATCTTGGGAGTAAAATTAATTTTCTTTTAAAATAAGATTACTGCAAATTCGTTAATGAAGATATTTTGAAACATTACAATTTGATTATTCTCTCGAATAAATAATCTGTGATGCATTTCCCACAAACATACATACATAGATAATACACCTATCTATGTCTATTATTGCATGCTTTGCAAACTAACATCAGGGATCTTGTCTCTCTAGCAGCGACTGCTTTTGCGGCGATGACAGGGTCTTGAACGGGTGGGTGGGAAAGGGTAGAATTTCCACAGAAATGTTTGGAATTCATCCACCGCGGCGGCTGTCCAAGCTTGTTACTGATTCCACAAGCGTATTTGTTTGGAACTGCTCTGAACTGTTGCAAATTAATTGATGAATTAGGGAGTTTAATTAACTAAAATGGGGAAAGTTTTAGGTAAAAATGTAAAAACAATAAAGAAAAGTATTGGTTAAAATAGTGGATAATGTTTTAAAGCTCCTTCACAATTGGAAAGGGAAACTCAATTTTTTGACGATTTTTATTTTTTGTTTGCAAGAACCATCATTGGTACCTATTTATTAATAGTATTTATACTACTCCAATGAGTTTTTTATATTGTAAATCGTTATTCAAATTTATTATTTTTTTTTATAATATTCTTGATATATTTTTTAATTGAAACCTTCAAGGAATACCTGAGCCGTGTAAAATAGTAATGATTGATGGAATCACAAATAATGAGTTACGGGTGAAAGGATAACGTAAATACGTGTAAATAATAATATTTACAATTATACCCTTCCATGGTGGAGATTCGAAGAGACAGCAGCAAATGGAATGGCTAGAGAATGGATTGAATTTATTTGTTTACGTTGCACCTACAACCTGCCTACACCTTATATAGAAGTGACAAAGTATAATTTGTTGTACGTCACTAAGATAATTATTTTTTTATGAAATTCAATATTCCTGTATAAAAATATTGCAGGCCTAAGGATGATTCACGAAAGGTTATATTTTAATCTTTATAACTTTTTTATTATTAAAAAAAATGTGTGTGTAAGTAACATTACATCTTGTCAAGTGGATATTAGTTCCTAGCTAAGCAGATTGCCTGTTCTAAGGAGATAAATGCTCCAGTCATGAGTTGTGCACATCTGCCGCGTCTGGGAAATTGCCTGATGTTTATACGAGTATATACATTAAAACTATTATAATTTATAATGTGGTAATTCAGGAATGCACTAATTAGATTTATTTTTTTCTAATCTTTGTAAATCTATAAAGACTTTGTAAATCTTTAAGTGTGCCAATCTCCCTGGCAGCAAGATTTCAGTAATGTTAATAATTCAGTATGGTCCCTTTCCCAAAGAAAGCCATGTTAAATTATTTACTAAGTCCCTTACTCCCGACAAGTATAATGGACGTACATTTGTGGAAGGCAAATACACCTTTTATTCTTTTATTGGATATTCTATTCAAGTTGAATAGCAAATACAGCTTTATTCCAAGAGTTTCGCGAAGGAATATTCCTATGAACGTAGAATGGAATTTTGTGAACAGTGGTGTAATGCCAAGCTGCCGGGCACTTGGAAGTATACCCAGTATACCCACCGGCATCGCTTCAAGACGAATGTGAATACAAATATGTAGTAATGAACTCCAAGAAAACAACATGGGGATTTAAACATGATGTGTGTAGATAGCAGGGTGTCTCAAATGGTAAATTAACATAAAATATAAAGTTAAAAGATATCGTTTGCTTTAGGTTCATCAAAACAATTCAAGTAGATACCTAATCAGGGAAGAAACAGAGTTAACTAGATAGTTAGGTACCTAATGAGACAATAGTGGAAGATTCAGACATGTAATCTGTCTAGTTTATGTCTAGGAGGATGTTTGTGCTTAATATTTGTGAATATTAATGTTCTTAAACAGTAAATTATATACATTACTTAAATTATAATATAATTATTCTACAATATACCTACCTACAGTTGTTCATACAAGTTTTAAACCAGGTAAGCGGGGAATTTTACACTTTTTAAAAGAATTACGAAGCATTTTTTTGTGTTTTATTATTAACTCACTGTAAGCTCCAGAATTCTAATAAATGAATGGTGTGAGAAGTAGAATTAAATTTAAGCAAGCATGAAAACAAAAAATTCTAATGAAATCGAAGTCTCCACATAACTTAATAATAATATTAAATAATTTACCAAGTATTTAACAAACTTTCTTTAGAATTTTGCAAGAATAAATAGTGTAACCTTCCTGGAAACCTTAAACTACGAATTTCTTACAGTTTATTAACATAAGTTTTATTGTGATTTTGAAGTTTTTCGAAGGATTTCTTATCAGAAGTAGTAATGTCGAAAATATTTAACCTTTTCACGAAAACTTTTTGTTTGAAGGATCTCCAGACATTGAATTTATTTAAATTGTTGAACATTACAAAAACTAACCTGTACATATGAATAATTTTAAAAAGTTGCATAAAAATGATTAGGGAAACTTTGTCACCTTATTCTTTATAGTCCAATAATAACTACGAGTAGATTACCTGGCCATTTTATCTGCCACTTGGTGATAGTTTGCATGAGAAGTTAAGCATGTTTCGTCTTTTGCAGGATAAATATATTTGTATTTCATCATCCATCATCATTTCAAGGATATTTCATCTAAGAACTACCAAAATTATCTTCATTTTCTTTTGTATTTATTAATTCATTTTTATTAATTCTAGACTTTCAATTTGTCCTTTGCCTGTCGAGAGTGGGCGCTTTAAAACATGAGCAGTTTATAATAAAAATAGTAATACATACACTGAAAATTCTATATTACAATTGAAAGAACAGACAATCATAAACGTACCATTGAAAGATACATAGATATGCTTATAAATAAATTAGTTTTTATAATTTCTTTGATGATTGATCTGTTTTGGATGGAAATCCAGAACTTAATGTCAGATTTACATTTAAGATACATTGTGTTTTGTCTAATGGCCAGTGGAAGTGCATTGCACAGTTTTGTTGCAAAGTATCTAAAATTTCTTTGGCCAAAAGTTGTTTTAGCAAAAGGGATAGATAACAATAATCTATCTATTACCTGTGACTAGTTCATATTAACTTGCTCCGCAGAAAAGAGTATTTTTTGAAACTATAACGCTCAAATTAAAAAGTTAATTGGAGTATTACGTGTTTGTACTACAAACGACTAAAATATTTTCATAACATCCGAGTGATTTAAAGTTCCTTCCGAGTTTAATCAGCAAAACAAATAACAGTACAATTAAACATCGAAACAGTACAAAGAAAAAAACATCAATTCAAGATGCATTGCCGAGTGTGCTCAGTAACCATACGTACTGAGGAATTAAAATTCACGTGCGCCGCATGTAAAGGCACATTTCATTTAGCTTGCGGAGGTATTATCGAGAATACTTACCGTAGACTTAATCAAGAAAGGCGATCGCAACAAATGTGCAAGCAATGCAACACAGCCACGCCCGGCACCACTTGCACACTGCAGACAAACAGTGATACTGAACCTTTGGTGCAGAGTAAAAAAGTTTCTGATAACAGTTCAGCGCTCGGCGCTCAGACACCGACAAATCTAAAAGATATTCAAGATCTAGTGATGAACAAGACATCTAATCTGGAAAAAACCCAAAATGATATTCTAGACCAAAACAACAAAATACTTGAAAGTATTCAATTTATGAGTTCTCAATATGAGGATTTCATGGCTAAAATACGTGACATTGAACTAAAGAACGATGAACTCACTAAAAAGAACTCAACCTTGGAAGTGAGGATTTATGTCTTAGAAAAATGTGTGGACATACAGGAAAGGGAACTCAAAGCGAACAACATAGAAATAAGAGGCATTCCAGAAATCAAAGGAGAAAATCTGCAAGACGTTTTATTTAATATCTGCAAAACAACAAAGTCCTCCACTGATACAAAGGACATTGATGCCATTCATCGCGCCGCAAAAAAACACAACAATAGTCATCCGAGAGAAATCATTGTCAAATTCAAAACGAACATAGCAAGAGAACACCTGTTAACAGACGTAAAAACATTTAACAAAAACAAACAGAAGCCAGAAGACAGATTGAACACCTCAAACATCGGTATAGCTGGTTCCTGCTCACCGATCTTCATTTCAGAACAACTGACATTTCGCGGTAAACAGCTGTGGTACAAGACACGAACTGCGGCGAAGGAGAAACAATATCGCTTTGTTTGGACTAAACGGGGGCAGATCTATATTCGCAAAAACGAGGGTACTAATGCCATTATTATCTCCGACGAAAGCAAATTGGCTGCGCTTTGATAACTTTGATAAATTTGAACTAATGGCTATTCTTTCGAGGTATGTCTTGACCCGTGCATTTATGTCTCGCCCTCATATTTATATTTGTATTTGTATCATTTACTACCCTTCTGGAATTAACTTGATATCACGCAGTTCCTGCTACTTTATTATTATTATTATTGTTTTGACCTCCTGCTATCTCTTTCATAGTACTACATCTAATTACTTTATTTATACTATATTATTGTATATTACTCATATTTGTATAATTTACTACAGTTCTGGATTTCATTTGATATCACGCAGTTCCTGCTTCCTTTTTGTTTTTAATTCTTGTTATCTCATTCATCAAACCACATCTAACCACATCGCTTATACTATTTTATTTATATTAAGCCACTATAACTTTAATTGAATTCGCATTTAATCACATTTTACTCGGGAACCAACTTCTATACAACATACAACCAACACATACTTATGATTCAATTACATTGTGATACTGGAAATGATTCCGGTATAGATCTTAACATGAATGTCATTGATGATCTGAACAATCTAAATAACTACAAATGGTGCGCTTACAACGTTAAAATTATACACCAAAATATTAGAAGCATTTCTAATATTGACGATTTTTTAATTTTTCTGGATCAATTCAATTACCAATTTGATGTTATGTGTTCAATCAGACCATGGTTCTAGTATCTCTTTACGCATGTTTTATTGGCTCCTATCTTTATATAAATTTGCACGATTTTTCTCAAAGTAAATGCTATCTAAATAATGCTTTGAAAAATGTATCAATTTTTATTTAAGGTTCGATGTCTATTAATTTTTTTTAGAATCTAGGAAGAATATTTATTTTTATATGAACTTAATAAGTAAAACAATAGATATTGCACATTAAATAAAAATTGATAAACTTCTCCGAAACACTATCCAGAGAGCATTAGTTTTAAAAGAATCGTGAAAGATAGCAGCCAATAAAATATGCTCTAAGAAAATTAAGATAATGTTGCTAGTTCTTAGTCGAAGGATGATACAGTTACATATGACCGGTCAGGGCCTGAGCTGGCATCGCGTTTGGATCCCACCCAGAATCCGTGTGTTGAATTCCTCGGATGGCTTAGTCCTCCATCACGATACAACATTTTACGCTTAAAATGGTGGTAGTAGGAGAATTTCAAATGATGTCTGGTTATTCGTAATCCATGAATGCTTGTCTTTCTTTAAAAAAAAGGGGGGGGGGGGGGGTATACCATCGTGTAGCGCGTCGGCTGGGGTGAAGCGGTACCACTTTTCGAGGTTTTTAAAAAAATATTTCAAAGTGGTTCTCTTCACCCCACACTTTAGATGGAGGGGACCATTAAGTTTGTTTACCTCTATTTTCACATTCATTTATTTAAAAACCACTGCTTACATTTAAAAAATTTAATTTGTATTGTGTTTTTTGTTCTTTTTTTTTAATATTCAAATATTTTTTTATTGGTTTTTTTATAAAACGAAGGTAGACAAACCACAAAAAAAATAATGCAGGGATCATTTGAATATCATTTTTGCCTCCCAGTTATTTATTACTCGCACTTTCGTGGCATGGTCCTGTCCATCCCTAAAAAATCAGGTTTTTTATGGACTACATATTTTTCTGAAAACACGACTTGAGCAAATTTTTTTTTTACTTACGTTAAATGTACTTAAGTGAACGATTTATTTGTTGTTAGATCACAATATCCTTTCAATATTCTGATGCGCAGTAGTTTTAATACCGGATATTCAAAAAAATAAAGTTAAAACATATCTTTTTAGAGAAATTTTATTGAATATTTCGCGCGGGCACACAGCACAACCGACTACTCCATAGGCAAGCCTTCCGAGTAACAATACTTCCGAGATACCTAAGGAAAGAAATTTTCATTTCGGTTGACGGATCTACAGCGTTCGCAAGACAATGAAACACCCCACGTGGTTCTTTTCACCCCAGCGATGATACCAACCTAGATACTTAAAAACCTATTTACAAATCGATTTCAAAGGAATTTTGATTTTGATTCAACACAAGAGAAAATAATAAACATGGTTTTTTGACGCAATGTCTACCGTTCACAGTACTACTAGTATTTTAGCGAATGATAAAATGTGAAACCTGTTGGCTTGGTATGATGAATTATTTGGTGTATAAAATGGTTGAAATTTTCTTTAAAAATATATGTAGCCAAAATCCGCTTGTGTGCAATCTCAAATAATTTTCAAATATTGTCTATATAATATGTCTGGCCTTTTTGTTAAATTTGTTAACAAAAATATTCTCAGTAATAACAATGCGCTTATCAAGAGCTTTATAGTTATAAAATAACCATATTTCTCTCATGGTAACCGGATAACTCAGAATCATTCAACACCTTTGAAAAATCACTAAAAGTCATGAACAAACATATAAAAAAATTGGTTGCGTTAGGTTAGGCTATTAGTCCAGTCAATTAATGGTCCAAAAGGAGGTGTAGAGTGCGTGAGCAGGGACCTATGCGATTCCTTCAGAAACGTGTTCAGGGTGCTTAGGGTGTGAACATATCAAAAGTTCTACTATGGGCCATTTTTCTTTTTTTTCATAACTTTTAGCTACTTTTCAAAGGGTTGTTGAAATTGCATGATTCTGAGTTGTCATGGAAGTTTCTGTCATAAAAAGAAGTAGACCTGTATTACGGAGGAAGGCTTGAACCGCAATTGTTCGAGGTAGAAAAAATACTTACTTGGCTTTTCATTGGATCCGTATTGATCTGGCACATATATTGTCCGCGATCCTCTTCCTGTACATTCCGGATGTGCAGATACCACGTGGAGTGGTCGCTGTGGGACACGGACACCCGCGGGTTGTGCGTGATCACATGGTCGTGGATGGCCTGGATGGCCTTCGTGTCGGCCTTCACCCAGCCCACCTTGGGAAAATATAAGTATTTGAGACATTCGATATGTTTTATTCAATAAACTGAATAGGTTTTAATCAACAAACTAGACAAATAGAATAGGAACAAATGTTTACATGATCTGGATTTAAAGTGATGAAAGTGGAGTAATAATGATGATAAAGAGAAAGCGGAGTAATGAAAGTGGTAATGGAAGGTAATGTAATGGTAATAGAATAATGAATTCTCAATTTGGGAGGCGGGTATGGGTACCGCCGCCCCGGGAACCATTTTTATACCTATTTCCTTCCCAGAACTTCCCCTCCTTCCTTTCCTTAAAAACCCTCCACACAGCATCCCTAAGATGACATAGGCCCTGAGGGAAAATATTCTCCTCAGGGCCTCCTGTGTGGAGCTAATGTAAAAAAAAAATGAACGTGAAACCTTAAAAGTGGTATAATGAATATGATGTCATGATGGTGGAATAATGAAGGTGAAACAACAAAAGCGGAATATTGAACGTGATGTGATGGAGGTGATAATGGTGATGTGGTTAAAGTGTAATAATGCAGGTGGAGCAATAAAAGTGGAGTACTAAAATTGGATTGATTGAAGGTGGAATGATAAAAGTAGAGTAATTGAAAGTGATTAATGAAAGCGGGATGATTAAGGTGATGTATTGAAAGTGGGATGACGAAGAAGACGTAATAATAAAGGTTAAGTAACGAAAGTCAAGTGATGAAGGTATAGTGATAAAATTGGAGTGATTGAAGGTGGAATGATAAAAGTAGAGTAATTGAAAGTGATTAATGAAAGCGGGTTGTTAAGGGTGGTGAATCGAAAGTGGGATGAGGAAGAAGACATAATTAAAAAGTGAAAGTGTAATAAAACAGGTGGAGCAATAACGTGGAGTAATAAAATTGGAGTGATTGAAGGTGGAATAATAAAAGTAGAGTAATTGAAAGTGATTAATGAAAGCGGGATGATTAAGGTGGTGTTTAAAAGTGGGATGACGAAGAAGACGTAATAATAAAAGTTAAGCAACGAAAGTCAAGTGATGAAGGTATGGTGATAAAATCGTGAAAATGGAGGGATCATCCGAAAATCAAGAATGTTAAGTGTTATTGGAATTTTTGTAGCTTTCATTTGACAAAACATGCTGCATAAAATCAACAGATTTTTGTATGATGGTGGGAGTACATAATACATATAATATATGTATATAAAGTAAATCCACACAAATGTCGTTTTAAGTCATCTTGGAACATTCGAAAAGAACGTACGACCTAACTTGCTTCTTCAATACTGATTTGCGATAATGACAATTTTTCTATAAAAGTCAGGACCTTTACAATATTTAAATATATATTTAGATTAATAATGTACCTACAATGAGGTATAATATTTTATTTGTATATACACATTAATAAATTTGTTGAATCGAAATAAAAATGACAGTTAACATAAGAAAGTATTAGGTATGAATATAAAAACATAAAATTTTATCGAAATAAAATCTAATTAGTTACATCATAAACAAAAAAAAATAATCGTTAAATAACATTTTTGCTAAAGAAAAATAAGAGATAAGCGTATTAATTTGTTCAAGTGTTTTAAAAATTCCAATATTCACAGTGGTCACCTTTCCATTTCATTACGTGACATTTGATTTCTAAGGACGGGTTGTTAAAAAAAATTGAACAATTCAAATATTTGAAGTTAATTTACACGTTCTGTATAAGTTCCATTCAAGTTCTGTTATATTATATATTGTATAATAACTAGAAGCAACTGTATTATGTAGGTACATAATACAGTTGCTGCATAAAACTCAAATAATCACAGAACCTTAAATAGAACTTTCACAGAACGTGAAAATGAACTTCAAATTGTTACTTTTTTTTTAAACAACCCATCCTAAGTTTTACAAATCTAAAACCGAGTCAACCCGCATATGTAACGATAATATCAAATTATTATTACGATAAAATTATTAACGTATATGCAAGTACATAATATTAATGTCAAATGTCTACCTCATTCTATGCAAATTATACTACCGTGGTGTGTGTTTCTTAAAGTAAACCATTATTTTTTTTTCTTATTTTATAACTGGCAATACTGTACCTAATTGTTCCACAATTCGAAAGATACGTTGGCGGAATGTCTATAAAAATTTAAAGACATTGATAATCCAGTATTTTCGTTTTCATAAAAAAATTTATGGACGGCTTTTAGGACGACCGGCGATGACGTGCATACGATCTCTCCCTGGGACTTGTATTTTTTTTTTTACATGAGCTCCCCACAGGAGGCCGTGAGGAAAATAATTTCCCTCAGGGCCTATGTCATCTTTAGGGATGCCGTGTGGAGGGTTTTTTAAGGAAAGGAAGGAGAGGAGAGTTCTGGGAAGGAAAAGGGTTTAAGGGGTGGGTAGGAATCTGGGGTTCAGTGTGTCCTGGTCATCTGCCTCCAAGATCTAGACAAACCTCACCCCGTGAACCCGGGCACTCCTGCTAAATCACCAAACGTAGCGAACCACTTGGGGTGTTGGTTTATGGCAGAGGTGTTGGTTTTCCATAAAGGTTCCCGGGGCGGCGGAACCCATTCCTGCCTCCCAAATTGAATTGTATACCCCAAAGCAGATATTGTGAAATTGTTAACATGAGAAACAGTATGGCCTGTCTGCGTAATAAATTGGAGACAACTAAAGCAAATCGGGATAATCAAAGAATCGTATGCATGCAGTTACCCAAAATCATTGCATGTTTCGGTCATCATATTAATACGAGCATTCCTTACCCGGTATCCTCCAAGATGTACCACGAGACATCTAAAGATGGCATCCCGTCCCACCGGAACTGTTAAGTTTGAGAGGGGCTCCCCGAACTCCGGCTGGTGTGTGATTCCTGCAATAACAACAAAAAAAACACTTCAATAAATAACATCACTTTGAAACTTGGGGTACTTTCATTTTTTTCTCAATCTCAACTTTTACTAAGTAAGTAGAAAAGACTTGATTGATAAATCCAAGCAAAAGTTTTTTCTCGAGTTATTTTTTGTCAAATTTTTCATGGGTACTTAGTTTAGAAAAACTTTACAAAAAATATGGAGACGAATTTCAGAACGCTTCAGAAAATAATTTGAAGAAATTTTTTTTTTAGAAATATTGGTAAAAGCTGTTGCTAATAATTTGCGTCTCTTTACTGTGTGAGTATTCTCAACATAATATCGCAGTGAACATTTTAAGTTTACAACTGAAAGTATTCTTTCGTAAAATGTGTTCGTTTCTCACCTTTCAAGGTGTTTCACCCATCTTTTCAAAAAGATTAATAAAATGTAAACAATATCTGTTTGAAGGTTTTTAGAGTTTAGAAATGTTTTTTTTGTATAGGTTGTTGGAACTGATAAGAGAAACCTATCACGACTTCAAAAAAATCAGAATTTTAATTAGGTTGGCACAATCATATGACGTGAATTCTGGTATTATATAATCAAAAGTTTATTTGAGTAAGGCAAGGAAAGCCCACATATTATTTAATTCTTCCAATCGACAGAAAAAAAATGGTTCAAAGCTTCATTTTGTTTGTACAAATTCCGAGAACAAAAACTGTTTTCTTTTGATACTAGAAAATAGTTTCATTATTTTCACGCCGTATATTGGTGTTTTGCAGGTTTATTTTGTTTTGGAGGACATTATAAACGCTGTTTATGTGAAATGTGGAGTATGGTAAAAATTACCGCCAAACTAAAGATTTGAAAAGGGTTTTTTGTGGCTTTAAAGCCTCTGAAAATCAACATTTTAACACATTATTTTTTTAAGATTCACGTATTTATACCTAATAGATATTCTTTAGAGTGGAAAAAATACGGTTATAATTTTTTTTTATTTTCATATTTTCGAAGGAATAAAAATAAAGTGAATTTTTTTATTTACAGACATGAAAATAATTTATATTTTCCATCTAAAAAGGTTAGATTTCAGTTTCGTTTGCCATGCTTACTAATTATTTTTAAAGCCCAAATTTCTTGGAAAACCTGAAAAATCTGAAGTTTTTATTTACGGTGGAATGAACCATTCACAATCTCTAGACAACGCCAGCCGATACAAAATGTACCGAGATGATATTACATTTGTTCAAGAGCCTTTCATCTTTTCTGCTTACTGTTCGATCGTCAGTTACGAAAGAGCAAAAAATTACATTTTCAAAAGAGTGACATTGGGCAAGAGTTCCGTAGCAGACTATTCCACTAAGGGGATATTTATCACCTACGAGTAGGTACACTGTAGATTTTAGGTGACTACACATCACGTAACTTTAATCCGATGATTAACTCAGCGGTAAAAGTAGACATCCTCTTGACGGTAGGTAGAAACGGTAGATACACGGATTATAAATATGGGCACGCTATTCGACGACTAGATAGCGCTTATCGACAGTTCACTCAGAGGTGATGAAATGTCCCCTAAATAAGTCTGAAGGTTGCAACTCGATTACACACAAAAAATATTGTGACATCTTTTTCTGATCACATTACATGTAAATTCACAATCCACATCTCTATATAAAATTATTGCATGGCTAAAACTTCATGTCCTCATGTAAAAGCACATTTTGTGTCATCAAATCGATTTTTCTGGGCTGGTAGAAAACCCTAGTTATGTTGCATTAAAACCAGCTCTGTCTGTTTTAAAAATCTAATTTAAAAATAGCGTTAGTATCAAATGCAGCAAACTCCAATGCACTTAAGAAACAAAAGCAGCGTTCTCCAATTTGACCTATGGTAAGCATCTACGTACAGGCCACATGATCCGCGATCCACAAGAAAAA